>VBSM01001124.1:66072280-66225849 GCA_008086735.1 Cheirogaleus medius
AAAGAAAAAAAAAAAAAGCAAAGACTACACGACCCACGGTGCCCAAGATATTTACCGTCTGACGCTTTACAGGAGGAGTTTGCTGACCTGGGTTACATGTGCAAGCTCATCTACTCCTACACGGTGCAGGCTGTTCTTGTGCCATCCCCATTTTACACATGGGGACGTGAAGTGCAGAGAGGTGAGGAAGCTGCCAGAAGTCTCACACAGTGTGGAGGTGGTAGAGCCAGGGTTTGGTTCCCAGAGCTGGGGCTCCTCATGGTTTGGCCGTAGGGCAGGTTATTTGTCTTTGCAGGTGAGGAATGTGGGGCACAAAGAGGAGTGGTCATGCACTAATGAGTAATAGGATCTGGACTTAAAAGCAGGTCCATTGGTCCTCAAAGTTCTCATCCTTTCTCTCCTAAGGAGCTCTTCCCGCCACTCTAGTCTCCTGGGATCACCAGCTAAACACAGGGCTGAACACGGGGAGGCATCAGCATGTCCTTACAAAGGCAGCCACCCACTTGAGAGCAGGGAGACAATACGTCAGGACTAGCTGTGGTTATGTGCTTTCTACTAAACGTAAGCTTAATACATGTTTGTGGCATGAATGAATGAATCTGGTGAATAGTTCTGGACTCTAAGCGTTTAGAGAGCAGGGACCCCTGGGAAAGGCAGCAAACCCCAGAACCTTCTCATGGGAAGGAAACCTTCTTGGACACCAGGTAGGCTCCTAGATGGCATGGAGTTCTTGGGCCACAAAGCCAACACTTCTTCCATTAAAGTTCCACTGAAAGAGAACCACTGTGTCTTCCACACCCTTGTCAACTATCTTCACTTTTGTTGACTCTGAATGTTTTTTTAAAAAAAAGCTTTGTTGAGATACAATTCACATACCATACAATTACCAACCTTAGAACATTTTCATCTCCTCAAAAGAAAGTCTAACCCTTTAGCGATCACCTCCCAATCTCCCTCCTACCTGTGTTCTGGGCAACCTTTAATCTATTTTCTGTCACTGTCGATTTGTCCATTGCAGACATTTCATATAATGGAACCATACAGTATGTGGTCTCCTGTGACTGACTTCTTTTACTTAGTGTAATGTTTTCAAGGTTCATCCATGTCATAACATGTGTCAGTACTTCATTCCTTTTTTATATTCCACTGTATGGATATACCCCATGTTATTTGTTTATTCCTCAGTTGATGGACATTGAATTGTTTCTGGGTTTATTTGGCTGTTACAAATAATGCTGCTCTGTAGGTTTCCATACAAGTTTTTTGTGTGGATGTATATTTTCATTTGTCTTGGGTATGTCTATATCTAGGAGTAGAATTGTCGGGTCATATGGTAATTCCATGTATAACCTTTTGAGCAACTACTAGACTGTTTTCCAAAGCTCTACACTGTTTTACATTCCCACTAGAAGCTGCTTATTCTTGCTTATTATTCATGCTCATCTTTTAAACATACAACATGATTCCATTTATATGGTAGTGCTAGAAATTAGTACAGTGGTTGCCTCAGGAGGAGAGCAGAGACGACTGGGAAAGACACAGGGACACCTTCTGCGTGAGGGCAGTGTTCTGTGTCTTGTGGTTTGGTGCATTTGAATACACGCATTTGTCAAAATTCATCAAACTGTTAAGAATTGGGCGTTTCACTGTATATAAACTATGCCTGATTTTCTTTTATATATATATATATATATGTTTTATTTCAGAACATTATGAGGGTACAAACGTTGTGGTTACATAAATTGCTTTTGTACCATTTGAGTCCAAGTTAGAAGTGTGCCCATCACCCAGAGAATGTGCACTGTACCTGTTAAGTATGAATTTACCCATCCCCTTCTCCCCCTCCCACCTGCTGGATTTCTGATGAATGTTATTTCCATATGTGCACATAAATATGTACTACTAAATTTTCTTCAAAAAAATATGAAAAAACATAGGTGGAGGGGAAAAGAAAAAAATATATATTTTAATTATCTCATGACATGACTGGCCACTTATCTTACCGGCCTTCCCAGGGACACAGGGTCAGTGCCAGGCAAGGCCAAGTGTAAAAAGGCTCTTAATTGATGTGATTAACTACATTTCAATAGGGAGCCTCATTAACACCAGAGGGGAGGGAAAGAGGCTATTTTTCACTCTCCCAACTAGTGGAGGCTTAGAAGAGGTCGTAAGCCCAAGGGGGCCACTCCCTGTGGTGGGGGCAGGGGACCCTCAGCAGGCCTGTCCAAGGCCCTCTGTATGATGGGGCTGCATTTCCCTTGGGCATTGAGATGATTTTTTAAAAATCATTTTCTCTTAGTTGCTGCAAAACCTATTCTTCATTTTCATCTATGAGGAGGAGGAAAACAACTTGATTTTTGTTTAGTGTTTTCCAAGGCCACGTCATCTACCAGAACACAACATTTAAATAGAAACACTCTTTAACTCTTCCTAAATGCATTAGTGGCAGAGGAACAGTCAACAACAGGAAAAAAACAAATAAAAAAAGAAGTGAAAGCTTTTCTCCCTCCCACTTAGAATCTGCAGAGAAATGTAGAAATAGACATAAATTCATAGAAGATTAAGACTGGACGATCATCACTAATTATCCATGTTTTAAGAAGTCAATGTTGTATAATGTTTTATAAAATTGCAAAAATTATATAATGTTGTTTGTAGGCTAGAAAAACATATGGGAGTATAAAAACACCATCATTTTGGAAAGGATGTGATTGTGTGCAATTTTTCTTTATTGCTTACCTATGATTTATTTTTTCCAATGACCACTTATTGCTTGTGAATTAAACTGTTACAGAATTACTTTGGTGGTTCTCTCTGATTGGAGAGATCAATTTCCTTAGGCACCCTCCCCCCCAGAACAGACTCCCTCCTTCCATTCCCTCATGCTTTAAAGCTTGGGAACTTTAAGGCAGTACCGAGTGGGGCATTGAACATGAACCTTGGGGTTAGCTAGGTCAGGGTCTGATCTTACAGGATCTTAGGCAAGTCACAGATTTTTTCTGAATCTTGGTTTCCTCATTAAAAGAATGGGACAGATAATACTCTCCCCAGTGGATCGACATGAGATATATATGGGAAACCCCTAGCCCTATACTTGACCTTTTGTATCAGTGCACCCCTTCTTTTCCAACCAACCCTCTTTAGCCTGAAACCTTTCTGATACCTTCCGAAAACCAGCACCCAGTACAGTCTGGATGCCTTCTGATTGCTGCATCTCTAATAGCTGCAGAAGCTTAAATACACATGCACATAATGTTTGGTGTGTGTGTGTGTGTGTGTGTGTGTGCGTGCATATGCATGTGCAATGTACACATACGTGCACATATGCAACACTTTTCTCTATGTGCCTCAAACCAGGCACAGAAAGACAAATACCGCGTGATCTCACTTACATGTGTAATACAAAAAAATGAGTCACATAAAAGTAGAGAGGAGAATGGTGGTTATTATCAGGGTCTGGGGTGGTTGGGGAGGAAGTTGGGGAGATGTTGGCCAAGGGATATAAAATTAAGGTGGATAGGAGGAATGAGTTCAGGAGATCTGTTGTATTACATAGTGACTATTACTTAGTAATATATTGTATTCTTGAACAATGCTAAGAGAGTAGATGTAAAGTGTTCTCACCACAAAAGTGGTAACTATATAAGGTCATACACATGTTAATTAGCTAGATTTAGTTATTCCAGTGTTTATACTGTATACTTCAAAACAACATGATGTACACAGTAAATACTTAACATTTTATCTGTCAATTAATAAAAACGATTAAACAAAACCTCCATCCCTATGGATGAGTTGAGACCGCCAGCTGATGGAGGCAGTATCCGCCACTAACCAAAGGCAGAGCTCATGCTGTAGACATCTGGGTGGGCGACAGCACTATTGATGGTCCTTCCTGCAGTAATGGTCCCTGGCAGTGAAGGCTTTAGTCTTCAGCCAGTGTGCTCAATGGCATGAAATGTTAACTTCTCTTGCAAATCACAGTAAGTGAATGGGGTCCCAGGTGGAGTCTGAATATCGTTTTCCGGGGGCTGGAGGAGGGGCTCGCAGAGGGGGAGTCATGGTTTTGCAAAGTGTGTTTACTCTGGTGGAACCTAAGGGCTCACTACCGGGCACATGTGCATTTGCATATATACAAAAGGCAAGCCACAACATACTGGCTTCTGTTGGCCCCCCTTCTTTGGTCACCTGTGTAACCCTCCATCCTCCTCCTATATTGCCTCCCCCAGCCCTTTTCCTCACCCTCTTATGGCTGTGGTTTTCAAACTTCAGTTTGCAAATGATCATCTGGGAAACGTGCTAAATTGGAGATTCCTGGGCTTCCCCAACCACACTTCTAGTTCAGTGGGTCTGTGGTCAAGCCCGGCAAGCGGCATTTTTACCAAACATCTTAGGTAGGTCCATTTGACCAGTTAAACAGAGTGTCTGGGACCAATCAGTATTTCAAGGACCCCTCAACAAGTTTGAGAACGAAGCTAGAAAATTATTGGTTGAAAACTATGAAAACAAAATGAAAAAAAAAAAGACAAAAGAAAAGTATGAAAACAAAACTGCAAAATGAAAATAGTTCTACTGTACATATTTATAGAACGTTATGTCAACTTGTCAAGTGCAGCTCAACTTTTGCAGTTACATAGGAATTATATTTTAATATAGGCTATGGATACATTTAATATATTTGATAAGCTCTATGTGAAGCCTACAAAAGCCTTAAAAAAGCCCTAACCTTATGGACCTGGCTCTGAGAATTATGGCCCTAGATGATTTCTTGTTCCTAGCATTTTAGATACAGAAGGAGCCTTAGAAATGTCCTTCCTCAATGTCCAGATTTTACATCAGGGAAACTTAGGCCTAAAGGGGAGTGACTGGCCTAAGATCACACAGCAAGATCCGGAAGGGGCCAGATTGGAGTGTAACATGTGCAACTCACATGCGTGTGCATGAGTGTGTGAGGGCTGGTCGCCTCCGCCTCAAAAGTCTCTCCATCTTCCTTTTACTTTGGCTTCTTTCTTCTTTGCTCCTCCTATTCTCAGGTCAGTCTGACACCAGGTACCGAGCCCTGAGGGTGGAGGAGAAAGGTAGTGAGAGGTCTCAGGGTCGAAATCACCAATTAAAAGACGTGGTATATGACAAGGCCAGCCTTCAGCTTAAGTGTCTGCAGAGGAAGAATTGCTGAGTCACTCTCTTCAAGCTGAGGTGTGAAAAACTAGCCTACTTCTCTGCAGCCCACCCAGTTCCGACCATGTGCTAGGCATTGTGCTCTAAATAAAGCTGAGGAAGCCCCTGTTGTTGGGCACTTGTTCATTCATCCACTCATTTAGCAAGTACTTTTTGAGCACCCTGCTATGTACTCAGCACTCCCAACAAGGCAGACATGGAGCTTAGAACCTGGCCTGCGAGACAGGCAATAAAAGATGACAGATCCCTAGACAATTAAGACATTTTAGATAGTGCCAAGTGCTATGAGGAAAGCAGAAGAAGATAATGGGAAAGAACGTGGCAGAGTGCAGAGCATGCCATTTTAAAATACATTTTTGCCGCTTGGATGAGTGAATAGTAAATTCCATGTGCCCTGAAAGGTGATGTACATAGGCCATTTATTTTTTCTGACTCTCCGCCTTCTGGAGAGTAGCATCGACCAGTTCTGGCCAAGGAAAAGTGAGCAGAAGTGGCGTGTTATTTTTGTCCTTTGCGTTGGGGTGCTAGCAGAAGACTCTCAGGATGTCTGTCTTTCTCTTCTACCCTGCTGTCTGGCAGTGCTGTGTGCAGAGGCCTGGTCTGAATGATGCTAACACTGAGCACAATCTCTGGCTGGCCTGTGATGAACAGGTGGCCTGAGGGAGTGATTAATCTTTGCTGCTTTAAGCCACTGAGACTAGAAGATACATGTTAGTGCAGCAGAACATCACCACCCTGACTCATTGACTGCAAGGCAGATAGGTTTGAACTGTCACCCTGGATGGGCTGATAGGGGCTGCCTGGAGCCCCGAGTGGGAAGGCATTCTGAGGTCCCATCTGGGCCCTGCAGGAAAGTGTGCTCTGATGCATTGGTGATGACCGCCATGCTCATAGGTAGGACGTGGCAGTGCTGGTCCCACATGCCTCTCTCCCTGCTTTACCTTTCAGAGAAGTTTCCTAACTGGCTCTTTCTCTTAGTCTGTCCCAAGAACTGCCCACAAACTAATCTCCCCACAAACGACTCTGGTCAGCTACACTGTTTTATGCCCTCTCACTCCTCTTGTTTCCAGAACAGACTCTTCTGTCTGGCCTTTAAGGTCCTCAAAATTCTGGCCCTAACACATCCTTCCAGAACTCCTAGGTCTTTTTTTTTTTTCTTCTGTTCTTGCCTCAAAGGGCCCCTTACTGGTCACTGAGCATGTAATACCCATTCCCTGCTCCAGGCCTTGATCACTGGATGCTATTTCTCCCCTCCCCCCTTCCTAGCCCATGGGCATCCTTCAGATCAGGTACTCAGAGCACTTCCCTTTGCAGCCACAGTGACCCTGCTGCCCTGAACCCACACCTTGCAGTGCCCACACTCAATTAATCTTTGACAGTCTTGTTTTGTTATCTCACACTTCATTCCTGCATGGTTATCTGGCATTCCTCGTGTTGGAGTACTGACTCCCTAACTAGGTTAGACACTCAAGGAATGGCCTCAGTTTTGCAATTCCTCGGGGCAGTGTCTTGGTGATAACAGGCACTTGAGAAATCGGTTTTTACAGGTTGGATTTGTGGGGCAGGCTGGGGAGTAGAAGGGGAAAACCAAAGCGGTGTCATCTCAGGGCCATGTCCGGCCTATGCTGCCTCTCCTGCCTCCCAGGCCAGTCCTTCCTTCCGTGGCAGGCACAATTCAATTGTTCTGTCTGCTGCCTGAAACGTTCAGACCTCTCATCAAGGAATCACTGTTGAAGTAGCCAGCACAAGCCACTTCAGTGGCAAACTGTGGGGTAGCGAACTCACTGATGTCTCGGCAGGATGAGACCAGGCATTGATTCTGCTACCGGGAGCACGGGAGGCTTCCAGGGTAACTGATGTTTAGTCTGAGACCAGAAGGAAGTGTGCAAACTGGCCCGCAGAGGGGCTGGGGGAGTGCTAGGTGGAGGTCCCAGCCCCACCTAAAGGCCCAGGGCTGAGCAGGAGCTACTGGAGAAGCGACCTGGGGCCTCCTCACTGGCAGGAAGGAACTTGACCTCATCTTCAGCCCCAAGGGTTTTTTTTTTTTTTTCTGATATATACAACGAGCATTTATTAGTCCAGCGAAGCTCATAAGTATACATAATACAACCTCCAACAGCCCCACATATATCCCTTCATACATTAAAGTGGCAAAAATGAACAGATTCATTAATGAGACCCAAAGGTAGAACCACTCTATAACTTATAAAAATAAAATCCAAAGTGTATATATGATAATTATACATAACAACTAATATTAGTTTTGGTATTCCATATTACTTAGAAAGTATTGAAGTATCCAAAGATTATTCATTAATTAACTCAATATTCAAGGTCTTAAAGTTAATATTTAAACTGACATACTGTAGAGCTTAATGTACTCTTTTTATTTATTTATTTATTTATTTATTTTTTTATTTCAGCAAGGGTTTTAAGGACAAGAGGCACTGATCATATTGCCCTCAGATGCCTACTTCATTTTCTGCCTTTCCTTTTCTGACATTGCTTTTATTTTTCTATTCTCTAACTCTATTCTTTGTATTTTTTGTTCATCTTATTTGAAAATCAATGTAAGACATTTGTTAAAAAAAATATGAAAGAATGCCCAAATCCCAGAGCCACAGTCCCACCCAGAACAACTCTAGTCTTCTTTCCTGCATGTCTCTCACCCCCTATCCCCTGTGTCTGCCCACATTTTATATAGACGTGTTCTCAGTGGGCGCTGAGATTTTTTTTTTATATATAGTTTTTCATGCAAGCATTCCCATTTATTATTCCTCTGCTTTTTCTTCTTTCTCAGGAGGCTTTAGGCCACCTCTCTCCCCTCCTGGACTTTCTCAATGTCCCATCCCCCACTCTAACCCTCAGGCCTGCCCGTGTGAAAGGGCCTCTTTATAATCAGATAGACCTCGCTAACAAGATGTGGGAGCTCTTAAACAGACAGATCTCATAGGAGGAAGATAGCACCTCAGTGAACTTGGGATCCTGGAATCACAGTGATTCTCACCAGAATGGGGCGACCATGGTGTCTCTCTCGCCATCGTGTTGCCAAAAATTAGAATAATAGGTTTTGGAGTTTATTCTGAGAATGTGTAGGAGCCTGGCACGTGCCTCTCCAGTGCCGCTGGCAGTGTAAATTGGTCTGTTGGAGCAACAGTTTGTCAGGGGGTACGAAAGCCTCATGTTGACCTTGTATCCCTATTGGGGGAATTTATTCAGAAGACATACTCCAGAAAAAAAGAAGACTACATGTGTGAAAGGGGTTTCTTGTGTCTGGATGCATTTAGGGGTGAAATTAGAAATGAAATGGATCCCAGGGATATGTGGTCATTCTGGTCCACAGATTTTTTTCCCCAGACATCTGAAGGGTCATCGAGGAGAAGAGAATAGCCTTAAGAATAGCGGTGACAGTCTGTGATGTGACGGTGACAGAAGGCA
Source organism: Cheirogaleus medius (assembly GCA_008086735.1). Lineage (NCBI taxonomy): Eukaryota > Metazoa > Chordata > Mammalia > Primates > Cheirogaleidae > Cheirogaleus > Cheirogaleus medius. The sequence goes on from VBSM01001124.1 coordinate 66,080,897, forward strand.
TCGCATCCTTCCTGGAATTATGGAAAATCTGCATAGGGAGACCAGCTCTTCATTAGAAAAATGAAAGTTTTACCTATTTGGGGCAATAGGAGTATGCCAGTTTCTTCTTTTTTCTTTTGCCTTCTCATCTCTTCCCCTTTTTGTAACCCATCTTATTCAGTTAAAAATTAGTCATTGCCACACAAGGAAAGGAAGTATATCTGTGGATGTGTAGGGCCCATGTGTCACCAAAAGACAGCCTGAATCGCCTCTGTCCTACCAGGCATGTGCACAGGGCATCACTGTCACGCACAGGGGTGAGGGAGGGCGGTGCTTCCAGGTGTCATGACCCTGCTTTGTGTCCTGCATGGGTTGTGTCTCATTTAAACCTCACCATGATTGTGCTGGGTGGGTGATGCAGTAATCCCCATTCTATAGAGGAGAAAGCCGAGTCCTTAAGGCTCCTGGCAGTTGCCATTCAGGAAGCCCCTGCTGTGTTCCACACTCAGAATCTTCGCTCATGATCTCCTTGGATGCTCACACTATAGCTCTGCAGGGCTGCTCTTCCTATCTGCTTTTCACGATGGGGAAACTGAGGCTCTGTTAACTTTCCGAAGAGCCACAGCCAATAAGAATCATGGGAACATTCACACCTGGATTTTCTGACTCCAAATCTGGTTGTGTTTTCTCTTTTGACTTTTATTATGAATGCCCCCTCTGTTCTAGGCACATTGCCATTGTTCTCTGCAGCCCCCTACCTGCCCCGCTTCCTCTGCTGCCCTCCTCACTCCCACCCCCTCCCTTCGTAGGCACCACTCCACCGCGTCTGCTACATGCCCTGTATGTATTGACTCCTGTCCTGTCCTGATTGAGTCTCTGTTTTTAATTTAGATAAATGGGATTCTGCTGTAGATCTCAATCTGGTTTTTCTTCTTACTCAACAGTGTCTTTTTTTAGATCTAGTCTTGGTGCTCTGTGGACACCTGGTTCATCTCCCTGTCCTTTGTCGTTAAGTCCTGCCCTGTTTAAGTCTCCTGTGCCTGCTGGGGAACACTAGGTAACCTCGGCCTGGCTCTGTGATGAACCCCTCACACCTGTGCTGTGGGACTGTGGGAGAGTTTCTTTGGTGTGGACCCAGCCCTGATATGAGTGAGTCATAGTGCACACTCATATTAATTTCACAAGTACTGCCAGATTGTTTTCCAGAATGACTGTACCGATTTACACTTCCACCGGCGATGCTCAGGAGTTTCTGTTTCTCTTCATCCTCTCCAGCACCTGGTATTAGCAGATACATCAGAAAGGATGCACTTGACAGTCCAGCCATGGCAGGGCACTGGATCAGCATCTCTGTGACGGGCTTCTTTCCTGCAGACATCACTTTGTCATGACAGCATTTTGAGCAGGAAGAAGCATCAGGAGGGAAAAAGGGGGCCTCTTTACTGCAAGTATCTCCTATTAAGGAAAAAAGTTTTCCCCAGAAGTCCCCAGGAGACTTCTCCTTATGTCTCACTGGCCAGACTAGGCAAGGTGTCCTCCCAGCCAGTGCCTGAGAGAGAGAACAAAATTGCCATTGCTGTTTCTGGCAAGGGCCAGTTTTTCTCCCTGCCATGGACTTCTTCTGAGCGCATTGCTGTTTGCCTTGTACCTAAACAGAACTGGGAATATTTTAATAAAGAAGAAGAGACCAGTGGCTGTTTGGTTACCCAGCAGCCAACAGAGTCTTCCACACCAGAATTCTGATTCTGCCAATTTTTTGAGTGCGTGCTGCCTATACAAGGGACCCATCCCCAAAGCTGTTTGATTAACCATTTGCAGAGAATTTCAGAAGCAGTGAGTCAACTCATACATGCCCATTGCCTTGAGAATTAGATCTGTCCAACTCATTTTGGAAATAGCCCTTCTTGCCAGGCAGAAGTCAGGCCCAGCTGCCTTCCCTGAGGTTTCAGAGCTGACTCCCCGGGAGAGAGGTCAATTGAAAGAGTCAAAGGGGCAGAGCGCCAAAGTTCCTGCCCTGCGCCATCGTTCCAAGGCAACATGCCCACTGAGGACAGGTGGGATGAACACCTGTTGAGCAATCGTACTTCCACAGACACTGACTTTCCTGTCTCCTTAGCCATGTGGAAGCTGTAGTAGCCTGTGTGTTTCTGGCTAACCAAAAAAATAATTTTTAAATGACACCTTATAGTTATAAATTCTTGAGCACTTACTTTTTGCCAGGTGGCCTGGGAAACATTTTATCCCTCTGCTTCCTAGGAATCTCCTGACAGCCATCTGCTTGATAAACCATTTCTGCTTTATGGTTCCAACACAGGCTCCAGTCAGATCGCCTATGGAATCCTGGTTCTGACATTTATTAGCTGTGTGGCCTTGGTTAAGTAACTTCATTTTACTTTATTTTATTTTATTGTGCTTTAGCTTCTCATTTGTACACCAAGAATAATAATAGTGTATTATAAGTGCTCAATGAGTTAACAAACATAAAGTGCTTAGAATGACACTTGATACGTATTAGCTCCTGTTGCCATTTTTACAAATGAAGAAACCAGGTCGCACAGAGGGGTCAATTTACCAAATATATCAGACAGTTCTGAGAAGCAGGGCCATGGCTTGAACCCAAGAGTTTCTGACTGTGAAGCTGGGCTCTCTTCCATCCAACCAAGCCTCACTAGTCGTAGCTACAGTGGCCCAAGAAGGCACCGTCATCACTCCCCGCATCAGTAGACTAAAACTTTCAGCTGAAGACTCAGTGATGCTTTTTGTAAAGAAAGAGTCTCCAACCGCCAACCACAAAGACACAGTACGATGCTTCCCAGATCATTTCTGGAAGGTGGCTGCGGACGCTGGGATCCGAAGCTGGGCAGATGGGGCATGCATGGGGCAGAAAAGGCACAGCGCTCAGTTCCTGATGCCACCCCTGAGCCTTGTGAGCCTCTACCTCCTTCGTCTTTAAAATCAAGTTTTTATTATATATCCTACCAGTAAGGATTTCAAAAGTGCCTTATAGGCTGAACATAGTCAGTGCTTCTTATTTGAGAATCGAGTTTCATAAGTATCAGAGTCATGCTCCCTAACTCCATTTTGGTCATTGGAAGGCTCAGGAAATTAAGGTTTCAGAATCTTCTGGAAGACATGTTTCCTTTCTTAAGTGAGCTAAATGGACTAGAGGCAGGCACCACTGGGGTTTTTAGAAGGTCGGTTAACTATAGTGTCTACTGGCTTTGGGGGAAGTAAACAGGGTAGCTCTCTGTCACAGGAGACCATTTGTCCATCTGAGCATTTTCAGACAAGGGCTGGGTGTTGGGTAGGAGGGACCATGTGTGCTCAAGTCTGAATGAAGGATCACAAGCTAAGTGGCTTTAAGCAAAAAGGTGGCTTCAAGGCCTAGGTTTCCTCTTAACCCTGCATAACAAGTGATTCAATAATCTTTTATTAATAGTTGTGTTATTTTAATTCAAATGGGCTTCTCCTCCCTCCCTCCCTTCCTTCTCACTTTCCCTTAACATGAGTCACCCGACATAGAATCACACACCTGAGAGATGGCCCAGGCCAGTGAGGCTCAAATTTGAGCCACACGTAATACAAATCTCCAGAAGCACTTATTAAATGCAGATTCGTGGTTAATTTTTCTGTGTGACGCTCAGCTTCTGCACAAGTCATGGGCGTCCAGGTGATGCGGACTCTGCAGGTCCACGCGCCGAGACAAGGAAGGATCTGGCCGTCTGCCCCTCCCCTCCTCGCCCTGCGTGCAGCGCCACCCATCCAGAGCACCAGGCTGATCACGCACACATTTAATCTTCCTGACCATCTGGGAGGTGTGGGAATGACAGTCCTTTTGCTTTTTCTTTTAAGATGAGAAAACTGCTACTCAGGAATGTTAAATAACCCAGCACAGCTGACAAGTAGCACCGATGAAAGTCCAAGTGCAGAAGGCAGTTCCAGGTCACTGTAGCCCTCTCCGTGAACTGATGGATGAATGTGGTCTTCCTAGAATGAAACATGTCCTTGTGCTGGTAATGAGCGGATTGGAAAGCAAGTGTCATTTTCTCTTCTCTTGCCTGCTTTATCTCTGAGATTTTAATCCCAGCTTCTTCTTTTCAGGAGACTGCGATGCTCTTGACTCGGGAGATAGCCCCAGCAGTAGCACTGACGCAGGGAGAATTGAATACTTTCTCCAAGAGGACAGAAGACACATGAAACTGGAAAAAGGAGGCTTGAAAATTGCCACATTTCCCCCATTATAGGAGAGCACATCCCCCTCCCCCTTTTGTCCCCTTTCTCTCTCAATGCATAATACATAATACATTCCACCAGTGATTTGGCCACTGCTGAGCCATCTTCATTTAATGTGGTTTTGACAGAATAGTCGGTCTGGAAATTTTCTTTTCAATTAAACTTACTTGTAGAACTGCGTTGGTTCTGAAAAGATTTCCATTAGGGTGGCTAATTATACAGCAGTTGCTACAAGGAGATATTCGTACTCCATTTCAGCTCTTAGGTAATTCAAATCGAATGCTTCAGATTTTCCTCCCTGGAGCTGTGTGCGACCGTCTTCTCCTCACACTACAGGCTTCCCATGAGCTATTTTTAGAAACCCAAATCAAAACAGCAGTTTTTGGCGGAGGCCATTTCTAGCCTAGTAGAATGAACCATATGTACTGATAAAAGCAGCAGAAGAACCAGTGCCTTTAAAAAGCAACAAAACCATATCTCTCTGTTTGTGAGGGGGATTTAAATGTTTGTAAACTACAAGCTATCCTTTGTACTATTGTATTCATTTGTGAACTTCAACTGAAGTCAAAGACCATGGATATTCCTTTAAAATTACAGTTTTGTCCATTGCAATAGTTCATTGTCATAATCGTTTTGTCTCAACATGGCAGGCCTTGGCAGAATTGACTAGGGACTCTGTTTTGGATCTCCTGTGAAATATGGAGATTCCTTTCTTTATTTTCCTGCTCCACTCTGTTTTCTTCTTTCATCTGAGTACTAGTGACATACCTCATTATGCTCACCAAGCAGATAAACCTCTCCTCCCCTTGCATTAGAACATAATGCTTGTGAGCAGGGCTAGATTTTTCACCTTGTTTCATGCCTGGCACATAATAGATGCCAAATAATGCCTGAATAGATAGAGGCATCATTAAAATCCTGTTGCTATTTTCTCTTTAAAAAATTAATACATTATCACACTAGAAAAAAAATTTTCCTTGGGGCCACAGTGTTTTATTATGAAAATAGAATAAAAACTTTGAAAACAAAATGGTCCTTTCTAATTTAATGAAAACTTTGTTATTTTTTTATTGTTTTCTGTGTGTGAATTATATACAGTTAAATTGTCAGTATTAATTGTAACAATACAAACATCAACAAGTAAGATTTTCATGAACCAACTGCAGGGTTTTGCCCAGGGGACCACCCAGCACCCGACTCCCAAGGTAAAGAGACACCTGAGTTACATATGCTTCACGAGGCCCCGGGGCTCAAAACTAGTGTGAGTTAAGTAGAACTCACATGGCAGTTAATGCGTTAATCTTTTATTACATAACTATTAAATAGGCTCATTCATTTTGGAAAAATAAATAATTTCTCAAATAAGACCAAAGCCCTTTTACCTCACTGTCCTCAATTCTTGCCTCCTCATTAACTCTGCTTAGGTCACATTTGTTATTTTGGATCACATCCTTGCAGACCTTTCTAATGTGTTTATGTATACACACATACACGCACACAGAGTACTGTTTTGTAGACCTGTGATAAAATATTTTGCAGTTTCCCTTTTTTCGTTCAGCAATATATCAAAGAGTGCTATCCATGTTAGCACCTTGTTCTTTTTAACTGTTACATAGTTTTATTACACCGGGTGGATATATCACCTTTTATTTGGTCCAAATACGTAAATTCTTTTTCTGCTTTCCCATTCACCATACTTCCAGAACGCTTCTTGTGTATAAATTGAAAAACCCACCATGTCCACAACTATCTTTTGGTAGCCACAACAGATTTCATCAAAATCAGCCACCTGCCTTGGAGATTCTGCCACTTCACTAGACAGAATTATGTAAAATTCTAAGGGCTGCCAGAGGGACCAAAATTCCCTTGTCCTTACAATCTAGGGAAGTGCACTGTGCTCTGGGGACTCTGCAGGACTGGAGAGTAAGTGATGTTGGCTTTAGCGTCAGCGCTGCCCACAGCCAGCTGGGTTTCCCTGGGCAGGTCATTTCCTCTTCCTGGACCTTATTTTTTTCATCTGCACAGTGGACTCAGTGAGCTTCTTTGAACTCTTAGACTCTAAATAACAGTGCCACTGGGATTTATTTAGAGAACTTACTGCTAGCTCACCCTCCACTCTGTGTTGGGGTGGGAAAAAGCAATTCCTGATGATATCACAAAGAGCCCGTGACTGGCCTGGAATGTATTGCCTTTGGATTTAGCTCCACTTCCCTATTTCTTTGCCATCCAATTTAATTTATTTATTTGTTTTTGCATAGTTTAGTCTTTTTGTTCTAAGCAAGGCAGTATGATAATGAGGAGAGAAATTACAGACTCTGAGTTCTCCTTCCAAGTTTAACACTACAACTGTGTGTTCTTAGACAAGTCACCATCTCTGGGCTTCCATCTATTAACATCATAATTCTGAATTAGCCAGGTATCCACTAAAATGACATTTAAAAGTTGAAGACCACACCCACCCATGAGTGCTTCATCTGGCATTTCTGAGTCTTGTCACCTGTAGATAGGTCATCTCATAATTTGATGAGGCATCCCAAGAGACCAGCAAAACCCATGAAATCTTGTTTCACAGAACTGTGCAGCTGTCCCAGCTCCTGGTGACACATGTCAAGCCCTTCAGAGGGTTCTGAGAGAGGGCCAGAGAAGGTTCTGAGCTGCCATGATTCATAGGTGAAGTTTTCTCCCCTGATCCTCGAGGCCATGTGGTGGAGTCCGGGGTAAAGGGGATTCCCCTGCTTTGGGAGGCTCAGGACCACAAGGGTCACCTGATCTGACTCAGATGCTGGTGAGTTTTGCTGAGGGTCCCAGTCAGGCTTTCCCATGGGGAGCAAGAGTTCTGGCCTCTCATCTTGGTGTTGCACATTGGTCTGGAGACACAGCATGGTTCTGCAGGTGAAAGGTCAGCGTGAATGGGTGTGAAGCTGCGTGGGAGTCATGGCCCAGCAAAGTCTCTAGGGGAGTGGCTTTCCTGGTCCCAGCACTCTGACTTGTGCCCCTACTGTGAGTTTCCATTCCTGAACACCCCTTTGGTTAAATGTTTTCTTGCTGAGCAGATTTGTACAGAAGAGTCCCAAAGCCTACAGTGGTGTTCTGCCACCAAGATCCTTGGGGCAGCTGGCTCAACCTCTACCAGCCTGTGCTTCCTGCCCCGCTGGGGCTTCAGGGGATAAAATGTAGCAAATGCTCAACCCAAGTTTCCTTCCTTCTTCTTTCCCTTTTTAATATGGAAAACACCATAATTTTATAGGCTTTGAATCTTTAACTGAACTTCTTCTGTAAGCCCATTATCCATATTTTTCACATTAACCAAAATAAGACAAAAAGCAGTACCACGAGGGAACAGAATATCTTTAGCAAGATATACATGGTAAATCAGTTTAACAAAAATGGAAACGGTGTGTCTTTTTCATTTACCAACCCTTCCTCACTGCAAATTTTTTAGCATCTGCCTTCCTCGTTTTAATAAAATGCTTGTGTTTCTGGTTTGCATTGTTGTAGACAAATGTAGATCAAGTCGCATTGTCTTTCCCTGTATTTGATCGTCCTCCAAGCCATCAATACTGTTTTCATTTGCAACCTGGAAATTTTCAGAAATGAGTCAACCTGACCTATGACTCACAGATACTTGATATGAAATACTTGGTGTTGTGGGGGTGAGGTGAGGGTAGAGTCAGAAATAAATTTCCTGACCCAGAAAGTCAGTTTAAGCAAACTAAAGGGGGCAGAGAGGGCTTGTGGGAATAGTTCCTGTCCTTCAGGAGCTGCTCTGTGGAGGGTGACCACACACCTGGGGCTGCTGGCAGAGTTCCAGTTCATGCCTGTGGTCCCAGTCTCTTCTTTTACAGGCAGCATGCCTTCTCACGATCAGAAATGTCACAGATTGGAAGATATAGGGTTCTGGGCAAATGAGACCGGGAGATCTTAAAGGCCAGAAATTTCATTTTATTCATATGTGCATCTCCAGTGCCTGCTGTCATGTAAGGAATTAATAAATAAATGCTCGCTGGGTGAGTGAATGAGCAAGTAGATACTTAACCTCCTCGTTTCCTGCTCTTTGAATTTCTATTTCCCATTTATGCTTGTAGCACCTCTGGTGACTCTGCTGTGCTCTCAAAAGTATATTTTGAATAAGCCATGGCTTCAGAGGACAGTTACTTTGGTTGCATGTAAGTAACCCTCTTGCCATCTAGCTTTGTGGTTCTGAGTGAGTTACCCAAATGAGTTAGAACTTGAAGAAGTACTAAGAAAAGTGGTTTCCGTGTAGAAAGCTCCTAAGAAATGGTGGTGGAGGAGGTAGAGTTGTTATTATTGTTATTAGCTATCTGGCTTTACTACTTGTTCTTGTCTTTTCTCCTCTAGCTATAGGATTCATAGACCTTTTATATTTATATATAATATAAAATATTTGAGACCTTATTTGAGACCTTATATAGCTTTTGACAAAATCCATCCCCCTTTTGTGATAAAAACTCTCAACAAACTAGGCATAGAAGGAACATATTTCAGAATTATAAAAGCCATATATTAATATGACAAATCCACAGACAACATCATACTGAATGGGGAAAATTTGAAAGCATTCCACCTAAGAAGTAGAACAAGACAAGGATGCCAGTGTCACTGCTTCTATTCAACATAGTGCTGGAAGTCCTAGCCAGAGCAATCAGGCAAGAGAAAGAAATAAAGGATATACAAATCAGGAAAAAGGAGGTCAAACTATTGCTCTTCGTTGACAATATGATTTTGTATCTAGAAAACCCCAAAGACTCCACGAAGAATCTCCTGGAATTAATAAATAAATTCAGCAAAGTTTCAGGATACAACATCAATGTACACAAATCAGTAGCATTTCTATTTACCACCAACAGTCAAACCAAGAGTCAAACCAAAGACTCAATACCATTTACAATAGCTACAAAGAAAATAAAACACCTGGGAATATACTTAACCAAGGAGTTGAAAGATCTCTGCAAAGAGAACTAAAAAACTGAGGAAAGAAATCACAGGGGATACAAACAAATGGACAATCATATGCTCATGGATAGGTAGAATCAATGTTGTTAAAATGCCCATACTATCCAAAATTATTTACAAATTCAATGCAATCCCCATCAAATTACCAACATCATACTTCACTGATATAGAAAAAATAATTCTACACTTTGTTTGGAACCAGACAAGAGCCCAAATAGCCAAAGCAATCTTAAGCAAAAAGAACAAATCTGGAAGCATCACATTACCAGACTTTAAACTATACTACAATGATATAGTAACCAAAACCGGTGTGGTATTTGTACAAAAATAGAGACATAAACCAACAGAATAGAGTATAGAACCCATAAATAAAACCATATACCTACAACCAACTGATCTTTAACAAAGCAGACAACAACATACACTGGGGAAAAGAAGCCCTATTCAATAAATGGTGCTGGGAAAATTGGATAGCCACATGCAGAAGAATGAAACAGAACCCCTACATTTCACCACTCACAAAAAATAATTCAAGATGGATAAAAGACTTAAATCTAAGGCATGAATCCATAGAATTCTAGAGGAAAATCTGCTCTAGATAATTGGCATAGGCAAAGAATTTATGACTAAGAACCCAATGACAATCATGGCAACAAGAAAAATTAACAAATGAGATGGGATTTGATTAAACTAAAAAGCATCTGTATAGCTAAGGAAATAATCAGCAGAGCAAATAGACAACAGACAATGGGAGAAAGTATTCACAAGCTATACAACCAATAAAGGGCCAATATCCAGAATTTACAAGGACCTCAAGCAAATCAGCCATAAAAAAGCAAACAACACTTTTAAAAATTGAGCAAAAGACATGAACAGAAGCTTCTCAAAAGAAGAAAGACAAATGGCCAATAAACATGTGGAAAAAAAAATGCTCCATGTCACTAATCATCAGGAAAATGCAAATGAAAGCCACAGTGTGATATCACCTTATCTCAGTTAGAATGGCTTTTATTAAAAAGTCCAAAAATAATAAATGCTCGTATGGATGCAGAGAGAAAGGAATGCTTATACACTGTTGTTGGAACTGCAAATTAGTAAAACCTCTATGGAAAACAGTATGGAGATTCTTCAAAGAACTAAAAGTAGACTTATCATTTGATCCAGCAATCCCACTACTGGATATTTACCCAAAAGAAAATAAGTCATTTTTATCAAAAAGACATCTGCACTCAAATGTTTATTGCAGCACAATTCACAATTCCAATGATGTAGAATCAACCCAACTGCCCATCAATTCATGAGTGGATTAATAAAATGTGGTATATGTATACCATGGAGTACTATTCACCCATAAAGAGATGAATTAATACCTTTTGCAACAATCTTGATGGAACAGGAGACCATTCTCCTAAGTAAAGTATCTCAAGAATGGAAAAATAAACATCACGTGTACTCACCATTAAATTGGAACTAACCGATGAGCACACATGTACACAGAGCCAAGTAAAACTCAGTGGAAATCAACCAGGGAGAATGGGGTAGGAGAAGAGGGGCAAAAACCTACCTAATGGGTACAATGAACACCATATGGGTGATGGGCACACCTGTAGCCGGGACTCAAGCATTACGAAAGCAATCCATATAACCTAAAACATTCGTACACCTTAATATTTTGAAATAAAGACATTATTGAAAAAATATATATATTTGAGAAGATACATCAAAAATATAAGAAACTGAAAAAAAGAATAAAAAGTTATCTATAATTTCATGACTCTAGATAACATATCAATTATGATTATCAATGTGTTATAACTCACTTGCCTTGTTTTATATAATTTTTTTGGCATAGTTGTTATCATAAGGTGCTTTCTAATTATTTTTCATTTGCTTATTTTCCACAGGCACGTCCATGTTATTCTATAATGTTTTATACTACCATTTAGAAATTTACTTTTATTTATGTGGTTGTTAGAAATGAACTACCAATTGTTAACTTTTTTCACCTTCTGTAAATAAAGTTTTCCTTCTAGCATATCCTGTATCTCAAGAGGATCCCAGAAGTGGAATGGTTGGATCAAAGGATATGAATGTTGCTAAGATATATATAATCTACTTTATTTTTTATAGTTTACAAAAAGAAAATTGAGTCAAAAGTAGCATTCCCTGTACTCTCTCTTCCTCCCCGATGTCTCCTTTTATTAGCATCTTGCATTAACATGGTACATTTGTTACAATTTATGAGACAATACTGATACATTCTGAGTAATTGAAGTCCGTAGTTTACATTAAGCTTCACTCTTTGTGTTGTATAGTTCTCTGGGTTTTGATAAATACATACTGTTGTGTATTCAGTGTATCTACTATTACAGTATCACTCAGAGTAGTTTTACTGCCCTAAAAATCCCCTATGCTCTCTCTGCCTATTCATCCCTCACTCCTCCAGCCTCTGGTAGCCACCAATCTTTTTACTGTCTCCATGGTTTTGTGTGTTCCAGAATGTCACATAGTTGGAATCATACAGTATGTGGCTTTATCAGATTGATTTCTTTCAACTTTAGTAATATGCATTTAAGGTTTCTCCAAGTCTTTTCATGGCTTGAGAGCTCACTTCTTTTATTGCTGAATAATATTCCATTGTCTGATGTACCACAGTTTATATACTCAGTCACCTACTCAAAGGCATCTTGGTTGCTTCCAAGTTTTGGCAATTATGAATAAAGCTGCAATAAACATCTGTGTGCAGGTTTTTGTGTGGATATAGGTTTTCAACTTGTTTGGATAAATAGCAAAGAGTGTAGTTGCTGGATCTTATGGTAAGCATATGCTTAGTTTTCTAAGAAACTGCCAGACTTTTCCAAAGTGGCTAAATAATTTTACATTCCCACCAGCAATGCATGAAAGTTCCTGTTACTCCAAATCCTCACCAGCATTTGGATTAATGTTTTGGATTTTGGCCATCCCAATAGTTGTGCAGTGGTATCTTGTTTTAATTTGCATTTTCCCAATGACGTATAATGTTCATTTTATTTACCATCTATATATATTCTTTGGTGAAGTGTCTGTTCAGGTATTTTGCCCATTTTTTAATTAGGTTTTTCATTACCTTATTCTTGAGTCTTAAGAGTTCTCTGTACATTTTGGATAGCATCCCTTTAGCTGACATGTCTTTTGCAAATACCTTTTCCCAGTATGTGGTTTGTCTTTTCATTCTCTTAACAGAGTCTTTGCAGAGCAGAAGTTTTTAATTTTAATGAAGTGCAGCTTATTTATTGGTTCTTTCATGAATCATGCTTTTTGGTGTTGTATCTAAAAAGTTATTGTCATACCCAAGGTCATCTAGGTGTTTTTCCTTTGCTATCTTCTGAGAGTTTTATAGTTCTGCGTTTTACTTTTAGGTATGTGATCCATTTTGAGGTAATTTTTGTGAAGGGTTTAAGGTCTGTGTCTAGATTCTTTTTTTTGCACATGGATGTCCAGTTGTTGCAATGCCATTTATTGAAAAGATTATCTTTGCTCCATTGTAATGCCTGTGTTCCTTTGTCAAAGATCTGTATTTGGGTCTATTTCTGGGCTCTCTGTTCTGTTCCATTGATCTATTTATTTACTCTTTTGCCAATACCATGCTGTCTTGATAACCATAGCTTTATAGTAAGTGTTGAAATCAGGTAGTATTAGTCCTCTGACCTTGTTCTCTTTCCATAATGTGTTGGCTATTCTGGGCATTTTCTCTCCCCATATAAACTTTATTTATTTATTTTATTTATTTTTTTTTGAGACAGAGTCTCACTCTGTTGCCCAGGCTAGAGTGAGTGCCGTGGCGTCAGCCTAGCTCACAGCAACCTCAAACTCCTGGGCTCAGGCAATCCTTCTGCCTCAGCCTCCCGAGTAGCTGGGACTACAGGCATGCGCCACCATGCCTGGCTAATTTTTTCTATATATTTTTAGTTGACCAATTAATTTATTTCTATTTTTAGTAGAGACGGCGTCTCGCTCTTGATCAGGCTGGTTTTGAACTCCTGACCTTGAGCGATCCGCCCTCCTCAGCCTCCCAGAGTGCTAGGATTACAGGCATGAGCCACCGTGCCCGGCCCACATAAACTTTAAAATCAATTTATTGGTATCTGTAAAATAACATGCTGGGATTTGGATACATGATAGTTTATCTGTTCACTTATTGAAGGACATCTTAGTTGCTTCCAATTTTTGGAAATTATTAATAAAGCTGCTATAGACATTTGTATGTAGGTTTTTGTGGGAGCATAAGTTTTCAGCTCATTTGGGAGACACCAAGGAGGGCAATTGTTGGATGATGTGGTATGATTATGTTTAGCTTTGTAAGAAACTGCCAAAGCTTTATGTTTTTTGCATGCATTCAGAGACTGTTAGTTATAATGTCACTAAAGTAGTTAATTCTCAAAATAAACCTCGGGATTGGGAGTCACTAGCCTTGCCTTCTGGATAATGTCATCAAAATTTACTTCTGAAAGGAACCATGAAGATCCCTAAGTCTCTAAGCTTCTTGAGTGCAAGATGTGCCTCACTCGTCACTGTACTTCTATGGTTTCCATGGCACAGTGCATATAACAGGTGCTCAATTAATGTTCATTACACATTGAGTATTGATGAAGGGAAAATCACTTCTCTGTACAGACGAGAACACGTAGATCTAAAAAGGAGAAGTGAGCTGCTTTTGTTCAAACAGCATTTTATAATACTAAAAGCAGAACCAAGACTGAAATCAAACTATCATGTCTTATAGATCTGTGGACCTATTTTGAGCCACCAGTCCTTGGATCACTAAATTCAAGCAAGACAAGCTGTAGGACTCTTGAATCCATAGTTAGTGCTATATTCAACATCTTCTTCTCACTTTCAAACTTACTCATTACTCAGTACCACTACCAATCGCCCAGAGATTCCCAAAATGGTGTTCTCATCTGAGTACAAGGCCATTGTGGCTACAAAGTCTCATAGTATAAAAATAGTGATGATAATAGTGACAACAAAAATAATAATAGCCAAGGATTTGACTGTTTAGTATTATCAGGCACTTTACAGATACCATTTCATTTGATGCTCACAGTGACCTCTTGCTTAAGTACCCCACTACTAGCCATAATTTAGAGATAAGTACATTGAGCCTTAGGGAAATTAGGTAACTTGCCCAAGACCCTACAACTCTTATTGTTAAAGCCGAATGTAGGTCTATTCATTCTTGACTCCACTTAGCAATGTTCTACGCCACAGTTACAATTGTGAGATTTAGTGTCAGACGGACCTGGGTTAGCATCTTAGGGCTACCACATTGTCAGCTGTATGATCTTAACCTTGTGATTCTAGCTGCAGCCTTCCCATCATGGTGATGGTAATTCCTACCCTTGGCAGATACTCTTCTGTTGCCATCTCAAGAGCCATTGTCTCCCACTGTACAAAACCCTTATGTGTTCAAGTGGTGGGGAGGAGGCCCCAGATGTCAGGGAAGCCAGGCCCCTATCCCTGCCTCATGAGATGATTTGTGGTTGGTTCAAAGTAGATATGGTAATGGTGGGCATGTTATCTAGTCTTGTTAGTGGAAGTATGCTAGGGAGGGAGTCTCTTCCCAAATAAAAAGACAATGCCCCTCACAGAGGAAGCTCATTACTCTTATCCTTCCTGCCTGCCTGGATCTTGGATATGATACCTGAAGGTGCAGCAGCTATCTTGTAAGCAGGAGGTGACAAACCAACAGACTGAGATGGTGGAGCAGAAAAGATGGAAACAGATTGGACCTTCGATAGCACTGTTAAGCTGTTCCATCAGTCCAAGACAGAAGACTACCTCCCGACTTCTTGTTATGTGAAACAAGTCCTATTGTTTAAGTTGCTCTAAATCGGGCTGTGTCTTATTTGAAGCTGAAAGTACTTTTAATAGATAACACAAATTTCCAGCAAAGCATAGTGTTGGGTACCTTAGCATGGCACTTAAGAGTCCAAATTCTAGAGCCAGAGTTCCTGGGTTCTAATCTTGGCTCTGCTGTGTGAATTTGGGCAAGTCACTTAGCTTCTCTCTGACTCACTTTCCTTATCTGTAAAATGCTCAGTAAATGTGTGTTGAGCACTAAATGAAGAAGAACAGTAGTACCAAACTAATATGACTGTTCAGATCTTTAAATGAGTAAACATTTTATGAATGATTAGAACACTGCTTGTGACATAGTAAGTGGCTGCAGATGTGTCTGTGAAAATAAAATTAAAAGAAAAGTAGTCACTATTATAGGCTTGGGTTTGCATCTTGGTCCCATCATTGGGCCACTTGTGGTATTTAAGCAGAACCTTGACCCTTTCACTTCTGAGACTCATGGAGCATGAAACCCCCCCTAAAATATGTCTCAAAGCAGCCACAGTGATAGTTTCTTTTTGACAAAAAAGGCTCTTTAGAGAATGTTGGCTTGCAAAGAAGGAGGGGCTGTGACTACCAAGTCGTGTCACCAAGTGGATGACCAAAATACCCAAACTTGCCCATGCAAATGGTCTTGGGTCTCTCCTGGCAACCCCTTTAGAAGGTTCTAGATTTATTTTTGAACTCCTTTTTGAAAGGGTCTTTCCAGCTAGTGGCTAATTCTTTTGAACCTCCTCACATCTTTCTTGCCAGGGGGTGGATGTGGGAGAGAAGGGGCTAGTGCCCATGTTCCTGCCCTTTCCACGCAGTGGGGGACAAGATCCCCACAGCTCGTGTGAGGGAGCTGCTGTGATCTGGGTCTCTCTCACTTTCTACTACCCAAATTGCCACCCTCTGTAGAGGTCACATTTGAATCTGGGCAATAACCAAGCATTATTTTGAAATATACCTCATTCATGGAGTTAAGTACTCTACTGGTAGATGTGATGATTAGCATTAGCAAAGCCTGTGGAGTCTGTGCCCTCCCCTCCCCACCAATGGCAGTCCGGACAAAGCCACCAGCACCTTTGGCCTGGATTCCTGCAGGAGCCTCCTAACCCATCTTCCTGTTTCTACCCCACCCTTCATTCTTACTCAGCAACCAAAGGGATCCTTTAAAAATCTAAACCAAATCTTGGGATTCACCTACTTAAAACTCTCCCATGAGTCTCATCTCCGAGTATTATAAATCCAGAGTCCTTTCTGAGCCCTACAAGGCCTGCCCTTCCTGCCACTTTCCCGCTCATTCGCTGTAGTCCCCACACTGGCCTCCTTGCTGCTCACAGTCTGGCCTCAGGGCCTTTGCACATAATACCTCCCTTTTCCGGAATACTCTTTGTCCTGCACACCTGCCTGGCCCATTTCCTCACTTCATTCAGGTCTCTGCTCAGATGTCAACTACCAGAGAGGCCTTCTCTGACCACCCCCTCTAAAATAGGTTCTCTGCCCCTCATTTTCTATCATTATCCTAAGTACTGATGACATGGGGACATTATTACGGATTTGGTGATTTTTGCATCCACCCACCAGAATACGAGCTGAGTGAAGAAAGAGGCATTGTTTTGTGCGTCAGGGTATCCACAGATACCAAAACATTCTGTAGCAGCACTCACTAAATATTTACTAAACTAAATAAAGCCATTTTCGATTAGAAATAAGATATACCTGACAAAGTTCTAAGCCTGATGTGTCTTATGAGCCTGCTAAGTTGGTCCTGAAACCACTTCCCGGGAAGCTCCAGGTATGTTCTTCACAGTGAGAGCAACGCTGGACTCGTGTTTGAGGTCTCAAAGCGAATACATTGCAGGTGAAGCTACATGGCCAGCCCTCTTAAATTTGTTCAAAAGCCTCCTCGTTGCATTTAGTTCACGGCCTCCCTTTCTTTGCTCCTGGGCACCAGTATAGCAATCCCAAATATGGGGTCTTTGTACCAGTCAGACCAGGTTGTCCATTTGTGGTGGTTTGAAAACAAAATGGCCTTGTACCTTGATGTTCTTCCCATTGAAAGATGGGATCTATGTCTTTTCCCTTGAGTCTGTGCAGACTTGTGACTGCTTCTCAGAGCTCCCTCATGGTTTTCTTGGTGCGCTCGTTCTAGGGGAAGCCCTGGGACCGTCTTGCTGAAGAGCCCCCAGTGGGTGCTCTGCTCTGGAGCTTCCATGGAGCTTCCGGTGGCAGCCAGCGTTGGCCGACAGCCACCCCAGAGGCCATCTTGGACTTGTAGGCCCTTTGCCTTTTAAATGAGCACAGCCCAGGGGACAGGTGACTACAGGGCATGGGAAATCCCAGTGAGAACCACCCAGCCAAGCCCAGGACCAAAAAATCAGAAGCAACATAAAACGATTATTATTTTACAACACTAAGTTTTGCAGTAATATGTAATCTGCTGTAGTGAGGAGAATCCCACCCTAACTCTTCCTTCTTTCTACACCCTAGGGTAGGTAATCTTGAGCAAAATATATTTAGCACTCTGTAAAGAAAAAATCTGCATCAGATTTCTCATCTGTAGGTTAGGAATGAGAATATATATTCATGTGGTTGTTGTTTAGAGAAAAGCAAGTTTTGTTTTTCTCTAAACATGCTTCTCAGCACATATGAAAGTTTCTCAAATCTAAGATTCCGTCATTTGTACGACTCACCATTAATTTATGTGCACTAAGAAACAAACGCTTCCAGTTAAACTACTGCATGATATTGGTTGTAGGACACATATCTATTTTGGAGATGTTGAAATTTGAAAAGTCATATATCTTAAAATCTTTGATTTAAAGTCTGATTAACACAAACACCTAGTCAAGCCCAGACACAAAACAAGACCCTCAAGATTTGACAGTTTGTGAGCGCTCAGAGGAGAGCCTAAAGCAAATGCACCTTTGCATTAAAGTCTCCAATCTGTCGTCCCATTTTACACAATAAAACACAAAGATTAGTAGGGACACCATTGCTGTCTAGGCAGAAAGTACTTTCCCTGGGCAGCTGTCAAATGGTTAGAATTCAAATGACATTGCATCACAGTTATTTAGCAGAAATGTGTTTTGCAAAAAGGATGAAGTCAGATCCCTAAATCTGGCTGTGAGTTGATGAGTTGTATTAAGCAGGAACTCATCTCTAGTGATGGTAACAGTCCAAGCCTCATTCTATTTGGTTCCTGAGACTTTCCTTTTTTAGGACATGAACTAGTTAGTAGATCCTTGAGACATGCCAGCTGGTGGGTGGAAGGGGTCTGGGCAGTGGGCAGAAGGATGACACTGGAGACACAGGACACATCAAGTGGAGTTGAAACGTAAGCATCAGCATCCTGGTAGGCTTGATGCCGAGTGTTTACATGGAGCATCCCAGTTAAGCCTCACAGCTGCTCAGAGTGTTACTACGCTACCTTCCTGTGAGAGGTACACCCACTTCAGGACCAGAAAGGTCAAGTCTCTTACCCAAATCACACAGCTTAATTATATCAAAATAGATCATCAGACACCAGAGCCTCTGCTCCTACCCACAGGGCTGTGCTAGCCAGAATGTTTGCAAAGGCACAGAAACGAGTTCATCTGAGGCTCAGGCTTTCACCACAACAGCTGTCTTGTTAGCCTTACCTAATCAGAGAATTCCTAATTCCATTTTTTTTTTTAAAAAAAAAAAAGATGGTTTCACTCTGTCACCCATGCTGGAATTCTTGGACTCAAGTGAGCCTCCTGCCTCAGCCTCACGAGTAGCTAGGACTACAGGTGCACACCACTGTGCCTGGCTAATTTTTTTTTTTTTTTTGGTAGAGATAGGGGTTTTGCTATGTTGCCCAGGCTGATCTCAAACTCCAGGCCTCAAGTGATCCTCCCAACTCCGCCACTCAAAGTTCTGGAATTACAGGTATGAGGCACCGCACCTGGCCAAGAATTTCTTTTAATATCTTCTTGTCTTTGCCAGTATAGATTTTTCCACCCATAAGGCCCTTCCTACCTCCTCCTCCTCCTGGTGAAAACCAAAACATCATTCAAGGCCCAGTTCGAATGGGACAGCATAGCCTTGTATTCCTGCAGGGTGATTCCAGACCGCCTTTGGCTCCAGTGTAGTATCCCTGGGGCAGTTTGCCTTGTCCTCCCAGAATTGTTGTGGATGGTTTCTGTTGGGCACTCCTATTAGACTGGAAGTTTCTTAAGGCTCTAGGGTTAGACTGAATTTGAATCTTGCCTCTACAGCTTACAGCTGTGTCCTTGGGCAAATTTCTTAGCTTTCCTAAGCTTTAATTTTTATATCTACCAAATGAGAATAACCTATCTTTTTCCCAGGATTGTCCTAATTTAGTATGATTGCTTGGATTGTATGGCTGGTGCTCAATATTATTTATTTTTATGTGATTGGTACTTGCCAAGTATCTTGGTGCAGCATCTCAGTTAGTCTTCACAGTGACCCCCGGATGCAGGTCCCTTTACTACCACCCCCATTTTACAGATGAGGAAACTGAGGTGGAACCTCTTGCCCATGGTCCCAGAGCCAGGATATGACAAAACTAGGCTCTAATCGCACCTGTTTCTAACTCCCTTCTCTTGATGGAATCCTGGTGGGAACCTCCCGTGAACTCATTTCTGAGGAATTTTGTCATGTACCAACCTCTTCAGGTGTGTTTTAATTAAGGTCTGAATTTCTCACTCATTCATATCCAGGTATCTTTTCCTGATTTGTAGGAAAATGATGCTGCAACCGACTTTGCTATAGGAAATGGCTGTCGTTTGTTCATTTTACGTGTCTGGCAATAACACATCGCTTCACCTTTTGGTTCTTATGGGTGACAGGTCATTAACAACACAATTGCCCATTCCTGCAATGAACCAAAAACGTGGATCCGATTTTCAGCCTTGAAAAGCTCAGGCAAACTCTTAAGTAAAATTTAGATCCCACTTCAACCCCTCAATGCAAAGAATGTCAGAGCCGCACCCGACATTTACTTTGAATGACTTGGCGAGTTGGTTCTTGCTGGTTGTCTGCGTTGCTATCATGCAAGCGCTCTAACATCAGGCAGGCATTCCTGATGTCCTACTTTGGCTGTTTTCCTTAAGACATGACAGTTATATTCCCTACACAAAACTAATTTGGTTTTGTTTGCCAGAGAACATTCTAAGTAAGCAGAACAAGATCCATCACCAAATCAAGCCTCACCCCACACCTGGACAGCCCCTTCAGAAAAGTTGCGGGTCTTCAGAGTGGAGAGTGGGGTGAGACCCCACTTTGGCAGAGATCTTCCTGTTTAAGTATGGATCTGGTGAAAGCCCAGGGGCTCAGGGCAGAGTTCAATGTTAACTCATTATCCCAGCTCCCTGTGCAGACTGGGCAGTGAGTGAGACATGCTCAGGACTTGGGCTGTGTACTTGGCCATGGTTGACCTTCACCTTTAGCAACAACAGAGGTAGAGAAAGTTGTTGGAACGGGGTTGGGGTTGGCGCTGACTTTATCGAAGGCCTACTTTGTGCCAAGCGCTGAGCGAGGTTCCTCATTTCCAAATATTTGGGGATTTTCGAAGTGTCTACTGTTGTTAACATCTAACTTTAATTTATTTCCATTATTCTCAGAAAAGATGCTGTGCATGACTTCAGTCCTTTGAAAGTTTAGAGACTTATTCTATGGCTCAGCATATGGTGGTGAACACTGCAAGTGCACTGGAAAAGAATGTGGCCTCTAAATATCAATGGTGAGAAGCACAGTTCTCGGCGTGGTATAGAGTCATTGTTCAAGAAAACCTCGTTCTTTCATTTATTGCCATGACACCCAAACAAATCCACAAGCAAACAGGAGTTTTGCTAGTCGTGTAGTGGTTTCTAAAGAGAATGTAGTCTTCACTCTGCGGCATGCCCAGAGGAGGAGAGAGGGAAAAAGTCCATGTGGGTGAGAAGGCACGGCCAGGCCCTGACCCCAGGGGGCAGAGGCTGTGCCAACGTGTCCTCCATGTGGCCCAAATAAGAAGAAAAGGCCAAGAATTCTAAACAGATCTCTGAAGCCAAGGGAAAATGCCTAGGGATTTGTTCAAAGAAGGGAAATTTACCCATAGAAATAAGAGAATCTGTGTATGGTAAAACTCTTTCTTTTCTCTTCATGTATGCAGCCAAAACGTATCAGAGACTTACTGTCTTAGTCCACGCAGGCTGCTATAGCAGAATACCATGTGGGAAATTTATTTCTCACAGTTCTGGAGCCCTGAAAGTCCAAGATCAAGGTGCCGATAGATTCTGTGTCTGGTGAGGGCCCATTTCTGATTTGTAGATGGGTCCCTTCTTGCCATGTCCTCACATGATAGAAGGGGTAGGGGAGCTCTCTGGGGTCCCTTTTCAAGGGTACTAGTCCCAATCATGAAGCCTCCGCTCTTAAGACCTAATTAGCTCCCAGAGGCCCGACCTCCTAATACCATCACCTTGGGGTTAGGATTTCAACATATAAATTTGGGGGAAGGAGGACACAAACATTCAGTCCATAACTGGGATACAAAGACATAACACTGCCCCTGCCCTTCCAGAATTTTCAGGCCATGAAGGAGTACAGATAATTAAACACAATTATGCATTGTGGGGAGCAGGGGTCATATATACATTAGAAGAGACTCCTTCTTTGTGTTTCCCTTTTTCTTTCTCTGTTACACACATTGCAGACAAACCAGGATTTCCACAGGGAAGTTGAAAGGGGGAAACAACATGATCCTATCTGTAAACCTCTTTAAAACCTTTAGAAAATGATTTTATGAAGAGCAAGAAACATGTGAGTTCCCTAGGGCCTAGGCATGCCAGGATCAGAGGGGACTGGAATTTTTTTTTTTTTTTTTTGGTACCGTTAAACTCTTTTGGCAAATCAGGAAAGCTATGGACACCTTTTCAAAATAATGCTTTTAAAATGCATATAATAAAATCCTCAGGATTGCAAATAAAGGCAATTATGCTGAAGTTTAGTTCTACACACGGACCTTCTCCTCCACCTCGCCCGACCTGTGGGAGTGGGGGACCCAGAGATTTACTGAGTCGTGAAGAGGTATTTTGCAGACAAAGAAAAAAAGTCTTTTCTAAGGTTGATAATTCTACATTTATGGAATTGTTTACTTCCAAGGAGGTCCCGACTGGAGGAGTTACTTTCAATTAAGTTTCT
This sequence comes from Cheirogaleus medius, assembly GCA_008086735.1. Taxonomy (NCBI): domain Eukaryota; kingdom Metazoa; phylum Chordata; class Mammalia; order Primates; family Cheirogaleidae; genus Cheirogaleus; species Cheirogaleus medius. Next base: position 66,103,115 of record VBSM01001124.1, read on the forward strand.
GAAACTCGGCCTTTTGTAAGCTCATGGTTTCTGTTTCTTTTCCCACCAGATTGTGTGCCCAGACTTCCAGAAAATGGGCACATCGACTTGGTTGAATTGTCCACCTTTTGAATTTCCCTTGTTCCCTGGATGGAGTATAATGAATTAGCAATTGGGGGGGGGGAGTTAAAGACTGACTTTGATGGGGTGGGTAGAGGAAACCCAGGGGCTAGATTATCAGAGAGTGTGGTTTTTTCAGAAGCCTTTGGGGTCACTTGTTAGAATTTGGAACCCTTGTTGGAAGTTCACCGAATAGTGTGTGTAGCCCAGGAGGATGGGGAGCTGAGGAAAAGCCTGAGGTTCAGGGAGAGCCCCTGTTATACTCTGGGAGGTAGAAGGGGCTGTGTATCCCATGAGATCCAACACAGTTATGGAGGACCTACTGGCAGCCTCTCTAAATACATCCCCCCTGCTCATTATCACCCTAGGACCTGGGGGTCGCCACTATACCAGTGAGACCACAGACCCTGAACACAGTGAATCCAAGGCCATCGAGCTAGAAGTAGTGGAGCTAAGATCTGATTCCACATAACCTAGGTTCCAAGATCTTTGTTTTTTTTCATTGCCACATACCCAGCTGCCTCCCTATGGCGTGGCGGTGACAGGTGCAGCTTGTGGAGTCAGGCGGCCTGAGTTCCAATCTCAGCTCCTCCAGTAAATGGCTTGATGATCCGAGCTCAGTTCCTGATCCTCAGGTTCCCCATCTGTAAAATGGGGATGATTTTATCACCTTCCCCACAGACCTTCCTGGGTGATTGGAGAAATAGTGTGTATAAAGGTCTGAGCACACGTGCCTGACATGTGAGTGCTCCATAAATGTCGTTACTGTGATTATTATTAGCCCGGCAGGACTGGGAGGCGTGTTAGGGGGTCCCTGGGGTGCAGTCACTCCTCTGTTTACTCCTTGGACTGTCCCTGTCTGGCAGGCACTCAGGAGTTTGTTTTTCCCGTCCGAAGGTTGCCTGGTGTTCCGCAGTGACCAGCAGGGCTGAGATGGTTATACAACCCTGCCCTCTGCGCCAAGTCTGGCACTCGCCTGGCTAAGCCCGCGCTGCCCTGGGCCAGAGGACGGCTCCTCTTCAGCGGCTTTCTCACGCGGGAGCAGCGTGACCTTTCCTCGGAACTGTCCTCCAGTGCTCCTGGCTCACGGCACACTGGGCTCCCCTACCCCTAACCCCACACGCCCTTCGCATTCTCATCCCGGGAGTGGGTGGGGCTCCAGCGAGTCCAGGACAGTTGCTTTTCCTTCTTCTCCTTCCCGTTCCTGCTAAGTCTCTGTCTCCAGGGACGCTGCCCAGACGCCAGAGGGGCATACTGAAGGATGGGGAGGTGTTGGAGAAAACAGCCTGTGTTTAAGAAAGCAACCTGTGAGGAAAGAGGCATACGAGTGGAGGAAGGAGAGAGAGGGTGGCTGTCAGCCATCAGAGGTGGGGGCGTCCTGGGCAGCAAGAAACAGAACAGAAAGAACAGTCCCAGCGAGTGCTCCCTCCCATCCTGCCAAATGCCCCTCCATGGGGCTTTTCCCGCTGGCCCCAGCTGGATTCATATATATATATTTTTTTTTCAACTTTATTTCTTTTTAAATCTTTTGATGTTTTTCTGTTTTGGTTATATGTTGCCATGTTTCTTAAGGAAAAGACTATGCCCTTACAATGCCTAAGCAGCTGAGAACACAGAACGAGCGTGAGCTTCTCTCCACACACCTCTGTTCTCCCATCTGTAAAATGGGGATAAACCATTGTAAATAACCAGCCTTCTTAAGAGTTGCTGTAGGGCTTGGAACAGGCTCTTGGCATGAACATTTCCCACCCCAGGGCTCTGCACATTTTCAAAGAACAGGGAATGAATGATTGGACGACTGAATGGATGACGGCCTTTGCTGTTAGCTGAAGTTGTCAAAATGGATAGGTTTTTGCCACCATTCACACCATCCCTCATAATTCCACATGAGCGTGGTGTACACATGCACAAATCTAGGCTCTGCGTTAGACTCCCAGGTCAGCCACTTAAGCAGCGGTGACATCCTCTAAAACAGGACCTCCAGGCTAAATCCAGCCTGTTGCCTGTTTTTGTACAGCCTCCAAACTAAGAATGGTGGTTATATTTTTAAATGGTTTTTACATTGAACATTTTTAAGCATAAATATAAATTAAATGCTAATGTTAACATTTAACATTTTTTACTTTTCACAATGAAAAAATCATAAGAAGTATATTTCATAATGTGAAAACTATAAGGAATTCAAATTTATTTATTTCAAATAAATAAAGTTTTATTGGCATACAGCCATACTTGTTCATGTATGTATCGTCTACACAAGCTGTAGATGGTGCATACAGCTTTCACTGGATAATGACACAGTTGACGACATAGCCCACAAAACCAAAATATTTATGTCCTGGCCCTTTACAAAAAAAGTTTTGCCAATCCCTGGCCTATGAAACAGGAGCAATGATACATACCTACACACCTACCCACTGTGTATGGGTGAAATGTTAGCTAAGTGCCTAGTACCAAGTGGGCACTCAAGAAAGGTTTGTTCTTCCACTTTCTGTCCCTCCCTGTCTTAATTCACTTTCACAGAGAGGGCTTTTTTATTTCAGGGTCCAAGCCACATAACATCATCAAAAGAAAAGGAAGGCAGGCAGACTCTGGCCCAGTGCCCTGCTCAGAGCAGGCCGTGCTACAGCAGGCTGTGTTTGTCAGCTCTGCCTTCCTGCCCCTGGGCCTTCCCCAGCCCTCAGTCTCTAGGACTGCTGGGGAATGAAGGACAGAGTTGAAAGCGCTCGTGTCCTCTGGATGTCTAGGTCCCAGACATGGATGGGGGCGGCCCCACATGGGCTGCCTAGAGAGCAGCTTCTCTTAGATTTATCGGAGGTTGGGCTGTTTCCACTGCATCTTTTCTTGCTTTGGGCATTGAAGCTTGGGCCGGTGATAAACTGAGCTGCCTGCAGCTGCAGTTTAGCTTTGGTTAAGGTGGGACGCAGCACCTGGGTGGAAATAGAGGGTCTTGATTCTGCTTTGAGAGACAGCACGGAGTCATGGACAGAACAAAGATTTGGGATCTGATCTGGAATCCCAAATCTGTCCCTCACAAGCTCTAGGATGCTCCCTTCTTGCATCTCTTTTGTTCAACTGAAAAATAGGGGTAATGTTTTCTCCTGGGGAAGGGTGTCAGCAGGGTTCCCCCATGTAAGCTTGGGGAGAGCAGGGTTTTGTCTTTTTCTGCACTAAAGTCCCCACTCCTAGAATAGTACCTGTCCCATGGTAAGCACTCAGCAAACACCTGTTTTGGAAAGAAGATTAAAATATGTGGATAGAGTCTCATTAAATAGTCATATTAGTGTGTCAGTTCTAAACCAGGAATTGGCAAACTACAGCCCCCAAGCTGTTTTTGTAAATAAAGTTTTATTGGAACACAGCCGTGCCCATTTCTTTACATATTGTCTGTGGCTGCTCTCCTCTTACAATGGTGGAGTGGATAGTTGGAGAGAGATGTACGGCCTGCAAAGCCGTACAGTAAAACAGTAAAACTGTGGCTCTTCCTTTGAAGGTGAACCATCACACATACTATTTTCCTCCTGTTGGCAGGTGTCACGGGCAGTTACAAGTTGAAAACAAGTGGCCAGCTTAAGGTATGTGTTGTTGATGCCCTCTCTAAGATATTTAGTGTTTCTTTGCCGTGCCAATTCCACCACATTATTCTGGCATGGTCAGAACTGACTTCTCTGTGCCCTTCCGCTCATTCTCATATGTGGTGTTACTTTCATTTCTGTATAAAAAGAAACTCAATATGCTTGTCAATTGCCCACATACGTGTTAGGGATTGACCATGTGTCCTGCAACAAGTGTAGGCCCAGGGAACCGTACAGGAGAGAAGTCAAGGTAAAAACGACGACCCACCAGATACAACTGTACTTTATCATATCATGGAATAGGATGCTGGTGGAGCACAGTGGGGAGTCCACCGTGCGTGGGGCACAGAGTACGTGGGTTTCTGATTCACTCTTCCATCATTGTGAACAGCATGACCTTAGACTCCTTAGGTAGCTTTCCTTGAACTCAATTTTCCAATCTGTTAAATAGCAACAGTGATATCTACCATGCTGGGTTGTTGTGAAGATAAAATATAATGTGTCAGGTGCCTATAATATGGCAATCATTCAGCTATTTTTGCAATAAAATAAATCCTTTATTTTTCTGTGTGGTCATGAGGTATTCTAAGATCTCTGTCATATGTTGTCACTCCCTTTGATGGTCAAGGCCCACAACTGGGAGCCTTTCAGGACGCTGGTGTCTGGGGTGGTGAAGGAGAGCTTTCTGGAATAAATGGCATGTATCAAGTGCTCTGAGGTCTCCATTCTCAGGGCACCCTGTCTGCTGTACCAGCTGAGCAATGCTGGGCAGGCGTGGGCACTGTCCTGCTACTGTTTCATAGTCAGCAGATCTTTTTCTTCCTTTCTCTCCAGAAGGACAGAACAACAAGCTCTCGGATTCCTAAGCCCTGACCAGGGTACCAGGAACCACCAAAGGCTGAGGAGTTCACAGAGAAGAGTGCAGCCCCTGGAGACAGGAGCTCCATCAAGGTGCAACCTGCCAGTCAAGACTTCCAGGGGTGGAGCCTGGTCCCATCTGTCTTGTTCATGGCTTAGTATATAGCAAATGCTTTGTAAATATTCGGTAGTGGACAGATGAGGGAGTCACCCCTTGTGAATGACACTCTGCTTGCTGTCCTCAGAGGCTCCAGTCTCATGTGCTTCTTAAACTGCCAGCAAGTGGGCCTGGGGCTCAGAAAAAAGAGCTCCTAGTGGGCCCAGTCTGCCCCCGCCCCAGACTGCCAGTCTTGCCCTGTTTCCTGCGCACTGCTTGTCCTGGGTCCCATCGCTGAGTCCCCTGTGCACTCCACCCCATTCCTAGAGCTCTCCCCGCTGCAGTCTTTACCCCTGCGCGGTGCAGGAAGCCACCGTCATGCCCTACCTTCAACCATACCTACATCTCTAGGGTCACCGTTAGTCTAGATCAGGGGTCCTTAAACTATGGCTTCTGGGCTAATCTGGCCAGTGGTCTGTGCTTATAAAGACTTTGAGCTACATTTCTAAAGGGTTGAAGAGTAAAAAAGGAATATGCGACAGAGACCATCTGGCTAACAAAGCCTAAAATATTGACCCTCTGGCCCTTTACATAGAAGGCGTGCCCAGCCCTGGTCCAGGTGGTGCCGACTGTGCCCAGACACCCTTTAAGGCTTCAAGCACACGGGCTCTTTTCTTTTCTCTTATCAACAATGAAGCAGATGCAATCATCATTCCTTGTGGGGATGGGGAAGCTGAGGCACGGAGCGGTTAATTCACTTACCTGAGAGTCTAGTAAATGGCAGAGCCAGAATTCAAGCCCAGGCAGTCTAGCTTCGAGTCCCTTCTTCTTATCCACGATGCCACCTTGCCCAGGCATATGGCCACAGTCAAGTCTTCTAACTCTCCCATGCTCTCCCTTTTAGCTTCTGCCCTCTCCTGACCCACAGCTGGTAGACACGTGTTTTGCACCCCAGCCTGCCCTGAGCCACCTCCTCCTTAGAGATTTCCTGCAGGGATCCTGACAGAGCTCTGGGGCCTCCGTCCCTTCCTGCCCCACCTGGCATCTGGAACCCCGCTCCATTCTGCTGCCCCTGAGGCTGGACACTTCTCCACGAGCCAAGCCTGAAGTTGTTGCCCTCTCTGGACCTCGGGCCTCCCTGCCTGGAGCAGTTCCTGTGTCCCCTCTCCCCTCTGCTGCCCCATCTCCTGCCCTGTCCCTCCAGGAAGGCACTGGATTCAGTTCTTCTCCTCCTGCCCCTAGGAAGAGAAGCCCCTGGGTTTAGAGCGTCACGAAGAATGGTGTGCTTGGAGGCTGAGGAGGTGGGACGGTGCCTCTTTGTTCAACAGCCCTGTGCAGGGGCGCAGAGGGAGGGGTACGAATGGAAAGACAGCTGCCAAGGGGAACAGAAAGCTTCTCAGATCGTCCTTGTCCCCTCCCTACCTCACCATCAGGGCTACGACCGCACCCGCCCTTCCGGTGGGGGCCCTTGGCCCCGGGTGGAAATCATGGTGCACAGAGTGAAGGCAGAGAGGCCATTGTCTGGCTGTGTGACCTCGGGGAGGTCATTCAACACTCTGTGCCCCACTTTCCTTGTTTCTAAAACAGTGATATGATGACAGCTTCCTGGCAAGGCTTTATATTAGAGACAAGAGGGTTCCCGGCACATAGCAGGTACTCGGTATGAAATTGTCTTCTGTTCGCTCTTCAGTCCACCCTTCTCGGGAGAGGTTTCCTCTGTGCTGGGCAGGCTGGCCGCCCCTGACTTCCTGCTGGGCACATCCCTATGAATGTGATCCGTGCTGCCTTCTGCCCAGGCCTCCCCACCCCGCAGATCCTCAGCGCCTGTGGGCAGGGACTGCTGTACCCCGCGTCTCTGTTGCCCAGCGGGAGTGACTCCTGCGTGATTTGACATGGGATCGTCACTTGCTCACATTGGTGAGTGGTCACTCTCCAGAAAGCAGCGTTTCTATCCTTTTCTCATTAATTTCACAAAGCTGATCTCCCTTTGCCCTTACAACAACAGTCCTGCGAGAGATTCATTCCCCCATTTTACAGACAACTGACACTCCAAGATGCAATGATTCTCCCTGTGGCACCCAGCCAGCCAGCGGGGAGTGGACACCCTGCCCCCGGGCCCAGGCCCTGTTACTCCGACCCGGTTCTCCACATCGGGTTGCATATGGTGGCGCCTGCATTCGTGCATCCCTGGGCGATACAGACCTGTGAGCTCCTCCTGTGTCTCCTGAGGAAGGATGCTGTCAGGGATGCTTTGGGATGAAGGGAGTGGAAGCCAAGGAGTCTTTAGGTCAAGGCCAGGCAGGAGGGCCTCCCAAGGGCCCAGCCAAAGTTGCATTTCTCCCTCTGAGACCCAAAGAGGCAGCACATTTGTGAGGGGTCTAGGGCCACTGCTTACACCACTGTGGGCAAATGGCAACAGGAAGTGCCCTTCCACCGTGCATGGACCCCTCAGACTCCACCTCCACTCCTTCCGGAAGCCTGGCCTGAACACTCGCCTGCCTCTTCTGTGGGAATCACTATTGATCTTGCAGCTTATGTTGGACTTACGTGCACGCATAAATATACTTTTAATGACTTTTTTTCTTGTTCCAAAAGTGATAATCACTGTAGAAAATTTAGATAAACAAAAATAACCAAATTAATACCAATAATCACCCCAGTCAAATATAACCAGCTCACATTTTGATGTATGATCTTCTAGTACATTTTCAATGTACATATGTATATTTTAGGGAGGATATTATATTTTACATGCTGTTTTCTAAACATGCTTTTTTAGTTAAGACTGTCATAAGCATCCTTCTTTATAATTAAATATTCTTCTACAACGAACTTTGCTAATGGCTTCTTTGTTTTTTCATGTTCATTGCTGTGCTACGTGCATGTTAGTTCAGCTTCCTCAGTTACATTGCAAGCGTCTTGTGCATACATGTTCTGCAGGGTGGTGCCAGCTCCAGGGTGGGGTTGTTCATTGATTGATGGCAGTGTGGGGAGTAGAAAGGGAGTGGGATTTGGGGTAGGCAAACCTGGGTTTAAATGTTGAGTCTGCAAGTTCCTGAAATTCTCCTTCCCTCCCCTTCTCCCTCCCTGTCTTTTCTTGCTTTCTTCCTTCCTCCTTTAGCAAATATCTTGTTAAATATTTTATATATTTATGTAAATATGCATTTATTTAAATATCACATGGGTACCTTCTCGGCTTGGTTCTGGGAGACAGGAGGGACCAGGTCTCTGCTGTCCTGGAAAATGCATCCGGTGGGGATGGCAAGTCAACAGATGAAACAAACAGGTAGCTGACTTGAGTTTAAGTACAACAAAAATAAACATGGGCGAGGAAGAGAATTTGGGGGGAACACATCTGTGCCGGGGTGCAGCAGAGCCCTCCCTAGGGAGGTAGCAGTCGAGCCAGGACCTGAGGGAGCAGCTGCCACCAGGATGGGGAAGATGTTCCGATAGAGGCCCCGAGATGGGAAGACTTCGGGGTGGAGGAGATGGTTTCAGATGGCCGGTGTGGCCACAGACCATGAGGAGGAAGCAAGATGTCTATGGGAGCCTGGGGGCTCAGCAGTGGCAGGGATGCGCTGGGTTCTTGGGGTCTGGCAGGGAGACTGCTGGCCAGTCACTGAGGGACTCTATGTGGGTCGATTTGCATCTTAAGTTACTCTGGCTGCGGTGTGGAGACCCGTCTGTGGCAGGGAACATGCGGAGCCTCTGGTTGGTGTGCCAAGGGACACGGGACTCGGGAAGAGAAGATTTATTTTGGAAGGTTGAAGGAGCTAGAAGACCAAGGGCCCTGGCAAAATATGGCAGAAAGGAGGAAGTAACATAGCTGTGGATTCTAGAAAGAGTGCATAGGTTTGACCCTCCCCACAATGGATGTCCTTCCCGTCTGCAGTGGTTGGAACTCACGATCAGGCAGAGCTGAAATCAGAATCCCAGAGCTGGTCGCAACTTGGGGATAATGACATTCAGTCTTGGCATTTTGGGTGCTGGAGGAGACTGAGCCTCAGCATGCAGGTGACTTGCTCATGGTCCCTCAGCTAGAAAGTGGCAGGACAAGAACTTAGCTTCCCAAGGCCCGAGTACTTTGTGCCTTGACGTTGGCCTGTTTTCTTCCCTGGGTCCCACTAGTATGGTGTTGGGCTTAATGTCCCCTTCTAGAGGCTTCTCTGCAGATCGAGGGACGTGCCCTTGTCAGCTGCTCCAGGAGTGTCTTCGCCGTGGTCCCCAGGTGGCATCCACAGCCTGTGTCCAAGCTGCAGGGCGAGGGCAGCCTTCCAGTGCCCCCACAGCTGGTGCCCCCAGAGCTGCCGCAGCCACACTGCTCCCAGTGGACCCAGACGGCTACAGCAGTCACTGTCTTCTGAGGGTCACCCCCAGACCTGGTAGGAATGTGGGCGACTCTCTGGGAGGATGTCTGGGGATGGGGAGGGGCTCTCTGCACCTCCCTGGTGGTCTCTTCCACCTCCCCGCATGCAGGCTGGGGAAGAGGCCTGGGAGAAGACCCGTGGCACCTAATCCCTTGTACGAGAGAGCCGCGCTCGCATGTTCTCCCTCCTTCACACGCTTTGTGTGGCCCAGCACTCCCAGAAGACTACAAAGACCATTTTTATTCCACCATTTCCTCCTTCCTGCCGTGCGCCCCCAGTGAGGCGCTCTGGGGGTAGCACTGCCCACTTACAGGGTGAAATCCCACTTTACTGGGCCAGACCAGGGGTCCCAGCTTTCTGGGACTCGACACTGAGGGGCTTCTGGGAGAGGTTGGTTGGGCTGCTCTGCTAGAGAGTGCTGGTTACTACACTCTACTAGAAGTAGAACCAGAAAGGGAACCCTGGTAATAGAACCCCTGGTAAAACACTTTAGTAATAGGACCCCTGATTCTTGGCTAGGTACATGGCTACCCAGAGTGAAGACTAAGTTGCCCAGCCTCCTCTGCAGCTGGTGTGGCCATGTGACAAGTTTCTCATAAATGGATATAAGTACAGGTGTCCAGAGTGAGTTCCTCAAAGAGTTCTTGAGAAGAAGGAGGGAGTTCCTGGGGCTGCCTTAATAAAGTATCACAAACTGGGTGGCTTGAAACAACAGAAATGTATTCTCCCACAGCTCTTGAGACCAGAAGTCTGAAATCAAGGTGTCATCAGGTTTAGGTCCCTCTGAAACCTGTAGGAGAGAACCCTTCCTTGCCTCTTCCTGCTAGCTGGAATGTAGAAGTGATGGCTGGCACTTAAGTAGCCATCTTGAACCATGAGGCAAATCCACATTCCGGAGTATGTAAGGCAACAAGACTGAAAGGCTCGGAAAACTATGGAGTTTCCTGTGAGTCCTGAACTTCTTTCCTCTAGACCTCATGTATGTGAGAGAAAAAAATACATTTCTACCTTATTTGGCAGCCAAACTTAATCTTGCTGATTACAGCTACTTACATCACTGTATGTGTGCAGTCAAAAGCCCTATGGTTCCTTTTTTTCAATGATCATTTGCCTTTTGGGGCCATGATTTGTGCTAAGTACCAGAGATGCAAAGACAAAAATAGTTTCCTAATTCCCAGAACTTCTAGTGGGAAGCACAGATTGAAACTAACATTAGGTTAATCAAGTAATTATTATGTCTGGTGCAATAGGTAGGCACACAAACAAAAATCTAAATATGTCAGGAGACCCTTTATCCTCATTTCCAAGTTGTAAATACTTTTTTACAGTGGTTATTCTGAGTCATTTTTTGACTTGATCCTGAACTACCTCTGTTGCGGTTAATCACTCCTTGAAACATGCTCCTCATCTGGCTTCCGGGCCCCCACTCTCCTGGACTGCCTCTGATCGTCATCGCAAACTCTGATCTTTCCCCCCAATCTATCCATTTGCTGTTGTCTCCACCTTTGTTAATGGCGACTCTGTCTTTTCAGTCACTCAGGCCACAACCTTGGGGTTGGCCAGCCTCGACTCCCCTCTCTCACTCATCCTATCCAACCCATCAGCAAAATACATTCAGAACACGACCTCCTCTCACTGCACGTTCCAAGACACCATCATTCTTACCTGGATTCTTGCGGCAGCCTCTGGACTCATCTCCTGGCTTCTGCCCTTGCCCCTTGACAAATCTGTTCTCAAAACAACAGCCAGGGTGATCCTTTGAAAAGGACGCCACAGCACGTAACCCCATTTGCTTCAAAACCCTCAGAGGGATCCATCCTACTCAGAGCAAAACCCACAAGCCTGGCAGAGGTCTGCAAGGCCCCTGGGTTCGGGCCCTGTGACCTCTGAGCACATCCTTGTCCTTTCCAGATGTCCTCTCCGTCTTTCCACCCTGGCATCCTGGCCTCCTTGCCACCTCTCACACAGGGCAGGCAGGCTTCTGCCCCAGGACTTTTGCACCTGCTGTTTCCTCTGTGTCCTCGTCATTCACTCCCTCACCTCTTCCAAGTCTCCGCTTGGGTACCACCATCTCAGCGAGGCTTTCCCGGACCACCGCATTTGAACTCAAACTTCCCCACATCCTGCCATGTGCATTGTTTTTTCTCCATTGTTCTTGGTGCCTCCGAATGGGCCCCACAATTATTTGGGTGGATCCATTAGTTCCTCCTGCCCCACTAGAGTATTGACTCTGGGAAAGCAGGGGTTTTGTCTTCTCCCTTTCCAAGAACAGCACTTGTGACACGGTAAGTGTCACCTGTAAACGTGTGTGGAATGATTGCATGAATGGATTACTTTTCTCCCAGAGACAGTCTGCACAGAAAAGAGGTTCCCCACTTTTTACGAAGAAGGGCCCTCTGGTTTCCCCCGCTGCTCGTCAGGAGGCACCAGGGCAGCCACTGTGCAGTGAAGGGGACCCCTTTAGCCTCTGGTTTTCCAGAGCAAAGAGCTGTCATTGACAGGAACTATTTCTGCCTCACCTCTGGGGCTCCAGAGTGGCAGGCCAGTCACAGGTGTGGTGCATCAGACTATGAAAAGGCCACATGGCCGTGACTCCCTGCCTGTATGTCAACCTCTCTGAGGCACATACCAGCGTGAGCTGGAAAAGGTGTGTGTTTCCCCAAGCCAAAGAGCTGTGAATTTCCCAGTCGCTCGGCCCCGTCTCCCGGGCCCTGGTGATCTGGCCACTGCCGACTTTCCGCCTCCCCTGGGCCACTTTCTCCTACCCTCACTGAGTTCCAGACACACTGACTTCTTCGTGGCCCCAGAGCCTGCATCTCCTGCCAGCTCAGGGCATGGTCTGGGCTGCTTTCTCTAGTGTGTAGAATTGTATCTCGCCTGAACCCCCACCAAAAGATATGTTGAAGTCCTAAACCCCGGAGCCTGTGAATGTGACCTTATGTAGAAATAGGGTTGTTGCAGACGTAATCAAGTTCAGATGAGGTCACACTGGATGGGGGCCCCTAATCCACTGACTCATGTCCTTATTAGAGGACATAGACCCACGGGGAGAAGGACATGTGAAGAGGGAGGTGAGGATGGGACAGATGCAGCTACGTGCCAAGGACCCCCGAGGATTGCCCGCAGCCCCCAGACACAAGCAAGAGGCAGGAAAGGTTCTCTCCTACAGGTTTTGGGTGGAGCTAAACCTGCTGACACCATGATTTCAGACTGCTGGTCTCAAGAGCTGTGAGAGAATAAATTCCTGTTGTTTTAAGCCACCCAGTTTGTGGCACTTTGATGAGGCAGCCACAGGAAACTAGCACGCTCCCATTCCCTTCTCCGATCCCTCACTCTGCTGGGTCCTGACTCCCATCGTCGCTGAGTCCCTGAGTTTTGCTGTCAGCCCCTTTGCTGCTGTCCTCCCTAGCTTACTCTTGGGGTGGATGCTCCCTGGGTCGCTCCCCGCACAGAGTGTCGGCCCGTGCCGTGTCCAGGTTGCACACGACGGCCCCCAGTGTCCAGCAGCGTCCCTGGCACACCCCGGGCGAGCCACAGACTTGTGTTGAATGAATGCTCGGCAGACCCGGTGAACCTTCAGAGTCATCTTGATTTGAATCTGTCTGTGTGTCATGAGATCCTGTAGTCAGAAGGCCCCCCGGGGTGCTTCCCCTGGAAATCCTCAAAGCACAAATTATTCAAATCGAGTTACTCAGCCCCTAGTATCCCGCAGTTGTAGATCACACAGGAAACACGAAAACCTTTGAGAACTTTCCAAGCTGGGGTCCGTTCTTACTGTTTAGCGTGAACGTGTTTTCTTGCTAAGAACATGAACCAGAAATGGTTTTTACCAAGGGGTTAGTGAGACCTTAAATAGAAAAGAAACCCCAAAAATGTAACTTCTCTCACACTTAAGCCTCCTCCTCAACTTCCCCTTCCTGCTTCCCATCACCAGAAACTCCCAGCCTAATTTTCTGGGTCGTGATGAATGGTGGCCCTATTTCAGACCTCCCCAAATTCTGCTGAATTTTCCCTCCTTCAGATGTCTGATTGTAAGTGTTTCTAGAATCGACACCTCCCTGCAACTCATCTCTTACATACTGTGTAGGTTTGGCCTCCAGTGGATTCAGAATGGACCTTCTTGTGCACCTACTATGTGCCAGTTTTTACACTAGGCAGTTTTACACTTCCTTTTCATTTAATCTGTTCCAGAAATTTATGCTCACCATGAAGTGATATCACTTCAGAGCCATTTTACTGATATGGAAACTGAAGCCCAGAGAGGTTAAGTAAGTTTCCTAAGGTCACACAGGCAGGTAGAGCCATTTCCAAATCTAGGTCAGTCTGACTCCAAAGCTAGTGGCTTTCTTTTCTCTAAATTTTGCAACCAGACAAAGCTACCTTATCTAGAAATTGCAAGGGGCTTTATTATAAGGATTTGGGTGGTGCCTGGGACTGCCATGTGGTTATCTAGCAGCCTGTTGGGAGGAGTTTGTACTGTTGGTTTTATGGACCCGGGACCCTTGGAATGCGCTCAGCACACTCACAGCCTGGCAAGCATGCTGGCCCAGGGGTCATCTGTTCCTGGGGCTGAGCCTTCTGACTAAGGGACATCGGGCTAGCCACTTCCCCCTCCAGCTTCAGTTTCCCCAGATGTAAAATTAAGACTTAGATTCAATCTCTAGTTTTCCATCCTACCCTGATAATCTAGGATTTTAGCATCCTGGGGCTACAGATACCAATTCTTCCATATTCCTCAAACTCAAGCTTTTCAATCCCATCTGGAGCCACAGCCTATATCAAAACTGCCTAGGCACTCGCATGGGACCCTCTGCCAGAGACCCCAGCTTCTCCACCCTTTCTATTCCCTCAGCCCACATCCGCTCCTTCCTGGTGCCAATTCTGCTGGGCAGCCTTGGACAAGTTCCTTAACGTCTCTGTGCTCCCATGTCCTGACTAATGATCTACAATGAGTGGAAAAACCCAGCTCCTGGGCACATTATGAAGACTAAAGGATATGAAACCATAACCATTGCTTTGGCTCAGAGATGCAGGCTCTAAGGCTGGGCGGATGTGTCCACACCTCAGCCAGGCCCCTCTCCCCTCCCGAGCCCTGTGGGTCTGGGCAAGTTGCTTTCTGCTCCAGGCCTCAGTGTGCTCTCTCGTCAAGTGGGAACAGTACCAAATCACCTCTAGGCTTGTTACAAGAGTTAAGCGAGTTCCTATCTGCAAAGGATATCAGTGCGGGACTCATAGCAAGTGCTGTACGAGAGTTAGCAATTATTTTTAGGTCATCTCTCAAATCAGCCTGATGAAGGAGGTGCTGTTCTTAGCCCCACTTCATAAATGGAGAAGATCAATAACTTGGCAGGATAATTTGGGGGCAGGCTCTTAACCTTGGGCTATGCCGACTGCCAGACTTATAGCAGCTCCCCACTGGGCCTTAATGGTCTGCAGTAGCATCTTGAAATTCTTGAAAATTTTAATAATTTTATTTCTGAGTTTGTGTTTCAGAAGCGAAGTCCTGCCTCTCCCACCTTTCCACTTCCCCAGATGGGCACAGGCCCAGGGAGTGTCAGGATCAGGGGCAGGGCCATGAGGGTCTCCAGGGGCCTGTACTCACCCTGTGCCTGAGACAGCAGCACATTGAATAGCAACTAAAAAACAACAACAACAGAAAAACACCAGGACAGGTCAAGGCAGAGATTTCAAAAAAGTTTTTTCCTCCTCTTTCAATAAGCGTTTCCATTTTTCCCTGGGCCTTGCTAATGATGTAGCTGGGCACACAGCATGGCATGGCTAGGAATGAAATAATATTAATAGTTCCCTTCTCTTCACAAAACCAAAAATACTTGTTCTGAGTTTAGTAATTTAGTGCAGTTTGTTCTGATGTTTGATTCACAGGTAGGGACAAAGTCCCTTGCTGAAGGCCGGAAGGGTGGCACTTTGGCCACCGCCTACAAAGATGTTTTCCCCAAAGCCTCCTAAGGCCTTTGTAAGATTTGCCTTCAAAATATGGACCCTTTGCAACTGGCATTTCTGTTTGGTAGTGGATGAGAGGGAAATCTTTTCTTCTTCTTCTCCTCCTCCTCCTCCTCCTCCTTCTCCTCCTTCTCC
Organism: Cheirogaleus medius; assembly: GCA_008086735.1. NCBI lineage: Eukaryota > Metazoa > Chordata > Mammalia > Primates > Cheirogaleidae > Cheirogaleus > Cheirogaleus medius. The sequence goes on from VBSM01001124.1 coordinate 66,118,207, forward strand.
TTCTGTTGCTATAATTCCTACACGCAGAGCGTTCTCTTTAAAAGGTGCTGTGTATAATTACTGTGTGCAAGTGAAGCATCGCGGGATGGCTGGCCAGGCTGGAGCCAAGCCATGGAGGCCTGGAAGGTGGACCACAAGGGCTGGGCAGGGGGCCAGCAGGGAGGCCCTGCCGGCTGGTCTTTGCACCTCTCCACTGCTGCCCTCGGGACTCTTGGGAGAAGACTCAGCCTGAGAAATGGGAAGATCACAGCCATGTAGGGCAGAAGCTCAGAGCTGCGCAGGGGAAGACTGCCTCGTCTGGTCTCCCTCACGTGGAACGGGTGAGGCCGTGGAGTGGGCCACCACTGGAAGTTGATCCTGGGACACAAAACGCAGGCCCATGTCCAGGGAGAGGTCTCAGCCAGAGTAGAATAGGCCACACTCTGCTGGGAACGACTTCTCCTGCTTCCATGCAGGCCACAGCACTGCGTGAGGGTGGAACATTCCAGAAAGAGTGAGGGGTGTGGGAAGAGCCTGCTGGGGCAGGCCAGTAAGGGCAAAGGTGCTCTGGGATTGGCTAGGAGGGGAGGGAACCCCAGCCTCTTTCTTTACCCTCGGTGGCTGTCCTGCCTTCAACAGCCCCACTGCCCGGGTACTTGGCCCAGCCTCATTTCCAAGGCTGCTTTGGGCATGTTCGAAACCCCCAGGGCAGCATCCGCACATCCTTATTGTTTAGGGGCCCTTCTCACTGCTCCCCCTACGTCACCCTCCGCATCACCCTGCCTCTCCTACAGCAGCATCCTTTCATCGCTAAACACGCCTTTCCCCTCCCTCAGTTGATGGCAGCTAGAACCGGAAGGCTGAGAAACAACAGACCTCACCTGGGGCTCCTTCGGGTGCGTTTTGCCCTTCTCAGAGCGGGAACCGGACTAGGAGGTTCAGAGTCACATTCACACTCTGAACTCCCAACGTACAGTTGAGTAATGGTTCCTTGTTTTTTCCGTTTTCTAACAGTGGCTGGTGTTTACTGGGTTCCATCTGTGGGCTTGACACCCGGGCTGAGCCCTCTCTGTACACATTTTTCAATCTTTTTGATTGAGATATAATTTACATACAACAAAATGAAAAGATCTTAAGTAGAGAATTTGGTGAGTTTTGCAAATGTATAAGTCCATGTACCCATAGTCTCAAAACAGCAATATAGGACATTTCTATCACCCCCAAAATTGTCCTTGGGCTTCTTTCCATCCCCAACCCCAACACACACAAAGGCGACCACTGCTCTGATTCTGTCCCCGCCGATTCTTTTTCTCTGTTCTAGAACCTCTTAGAACTGGAATCATTTTTACTTTTCCATGTCTGGCTTCTTTCACTGGGTGTAGTGTTTAAGAGATTCATCCAGGCTGTTGTCCACACCAAGAGCCTTCCTTTATTACTGCTGTTTGCTATTCCACTGTCTGCATGCCCCACATTGTCTATCCTTTCCTCTACTAATGCACATCTGGGTTGCTTTCATTTGTTGGTGATGATGAACAAGGCTGCTATGAGCTTTCATGAACAAGTCTTTTTATGGACATTTGTCTTTGGGAAATTACCTAGAAGTGGAATTGTTGGATCATATGCTAAGTGTATTTTTATCTTTATAAGCAACTGCCAAACCATTTTTCTAAGTGGTTGTATTATGTTTTCACTCTCGTCAGGCCTGGGTGAGAATTCCAATTGCTCCACATTCTCGCCAACACTTGGTATTGACAATGTTTCTAATTTGGGCCATCTTAGAGAGTGTGAAATGGTGTCTTGTTGTGGTTGTAATTTTCATTCCCCTGATGACTAATGACATTGAGCCCTTTTTCGCATGCTTATTGTATATATCTTCTTTTGTGAAGTGTCTGTTTAGGTCTTTTCTGCATTTGAGGAGGCGGGTTATTTGTCTGTTTATTATTGAGTGGCAAGAGTTTTCTACATATTCTAAATACAAGTCCTTGGTCAGATATGTATGCTGCAATTATTTTCTTCCGGTTTATACCTATACGATCCCTTTTAATCCTCCCAAGAACTCTATGAAGTAGATGTTATTATTCCCCACTTTATTTTTGAGAGGCCAAAACTGAAGCACAGAGAGGTTAAATGAAATGCCAAAAGTCGCGCAGCTGCTCAGTAGTAGAGTGGGAATGTGGACTCACTTGAGTGTGACTCAGAGCACTGACATCTGGAAAATCCTAGGGAGTTTCTTTCCATGCACTAAGCCTTGTATCTCTCCGGCAGCCTGAGGCGTGTGGTCCTCGAGCCAGTGCCCAGGGCCGGGTTATTTCGGTTCACACTTGCTTTCTCTGCCTTGCACATACCAGACCATCCTGGGAAGTATCTGGCTCCCAGAACCCAGTTGGGAGCATGGTCTTCTCGGGAGGATGCCAAGGGGCTTTGAGTTGCTCTGATGAAAGACAAACTGCGGGTATTTTTACAGCCCTCCGAGGATGCTGGCAGGACTGCCTCATGCCAGGAATAACAGTGAGGGGCCCGGGAGAGCTCATGCCAACTCTTCTCTGGGCGATGTCGCTGGAGGAAACCAGCCAGGTGATGGGAGGGCAGGGCTGGGATATTTTGTCTACAGTTGTCCCAAAGAAGGGCTCCTGGGTGCCCCGGGGACTCCCCTCGCCTTTCTCCTCTCTGGGCAGGGGAAGGGGTCCCCATGGAAGTCACAGCAAAGGCTGGGAGGTTTTGTGAGAGCAGGAACAACAGCAACTCCGATCATCAAAATGCTGTTCAGAATAGTGAGCCTTTCGGAGCACTCGCTGTGTGCCAGGCACTGTGTCCACACTTTGCCGCCCTGTTAGGTGCCAGACACTGAGTAGGTGCTTTCATGTACTAGCTCAATCCTCATAACGCCCACAGTGGAATAGGTATTACCGAAATGCCCACAGGAGCAAACTGAGGTTCAGGGAGGTTAATTTGCTTAACGTCACATCATTTGCAAGTGCTTGGCGTTTGAATAGGAGTTGAGCTAACTGTAAAGCCCCGTTGCTCACCTGCCATGCCCTGCTGCCATTCTGTTCAAAAAACTTGTGTCAGATTCCTACTTTGTGTCATGTACTATCTGGGGTGTCTCCGTCAGGGGCATACAATGTTGATCAAGACATATCCCTGTCTTTGGGCATGATAGTAGGTTGAATGATGGCCCCCAGAAAGAAATGTTAATACCCTGGAAATGTGAATGTGATCTCACTTAGAAAAAGGATGTTTGCAGGTGTAATTAAGTTAAGGATCTTGAAATGAGATCATCCTGGATTACTGGGTGGCCCTACATCCAATGACAAGTGTTCTTATAAGAGACAAAAGAGGAGAAGACAGAGAGAAGAGGAGAAGGCTCTGCAAAAAAGTGGGCAGAGAATGGAGTGGTCTAGGCAGAGACTGGAGTGGTGTACCCACAAGCCTCCAGAAGCTGGGAGAAGCAAAGAATTCCCCCCAGTACTTTCAAAAGAAGCATGGCCTTAGCAAATTCTATTCATTAGAAATGAGTCACTAGGTCCAGCTCACATACAACTGTAGGAGATTACACAAGGGCTCGAATACTGGGAGGCAGGGATCACTGGAACATCCTAGAAGTTCCTGCCACAGCTCCAGAAGGCAGGAGTCCCACCTTCTATTTCTCTGGCAATCTCCAGGCCTCTGGCCCCTGGCTGGAAGGAAGAGAACCGACATTGAACATTTATTAAGAACTAACATTTATTGTGCATTGACTGTGTGTCAGCTACCATGCTAGATTCCTTTTACACATCATATCATGCAGTTTCAGTTAACCCTCCTATGAATCCTGCAAAGCGAGGTGTCATCTCCATTTGACAGAGGAGAAATCTGAGGCTTAAAAAGATGAAAGCCACACAGTAGCCTATCAGAGTGCTCCCATGGTTGTCTAACTTCAGCTGCATCGGAATCTTTCGGAAACCATTTCTGGGCTGTGTGCACAGAGCTTCTGATTCCGTAGCTTTAGGGTGGGGCTTGAGAATTTGCATTTCAAACAAGTTCTCAGTTGAGGCTGATGTTGCTAGTTTGTGAACCAAGCTTTTAGAACACTGGGGAATAAATGTTAGTGGCAGCAACAGACACACCCTAAAGTTTTAATATACTAAATGTGTTTCTTGCTCGGGTTGCAGTGCTATCGGGAATGGGCAGCCGTCCTTCCTCCGACAGCTCCACCATTTGGAGCATATGGTGCCACAAAGTCACCATGGAAGGGAAAAGAGACGTCAGAGGGTCATGTGGGATATTTCAAAGGGCTAGGCTTTCAGTGCCTTTTGCCCACATTTTATTGGCCAAAACTCAGCCCCATGGGCCCAAGCTCACCGCGAGGGAGGCTGGGAAACGTAGTCTTCCCAGGAGGAGGAAATGTTGCGATGCACACACAGCTGGTGAGAGCAGGGCTGGGATTGGAGTTCAGGTGCTTCCCCTCCTTCATCTCGTGCCTTGTTCCTGTCCCAGGTGTTTTCAGTGGGCTTTCTCATTTTAGCCAGTGTCAGGGAACTTGTGTGTGTGTGTGTGTGTGTGTGTGAAATTGAAAGAAGAGAAGAGGAAAGAGACATTTCTTGGGTCCTTCAGCCCATTCTCTTGCCAGCAGTCTTTACCTTCTTAGAGGCACAGGTGCTCAGCTTAACAGCTGTTAAGCATTTTGAAAGTTTCCCATGTGTGCAGGGGATTCTTGCATAAGTTTCACCCCTACTATCTGAGCAGCCCTTAGGCTACTGCTTCTCCAGTGCCTAAACCCTGGACTCCAGGCCACAGATAAGCTCTGAGTGGGAAACAGGTTCTTTTGGCCACTCCTCCCCTGCTGCTCCAGCCTGCTCCAAACCCAGCAGTCTCCAACACCTGCGGTATCCAGCCTCCATGCCCCTGCATATGCTGTGACATCTGCTTGAATTCCTTCACTTCCTTCTAGACTCAACTCAAATGACAACAGCTCCATGAAGCCTTCATCAGTCAGCCAAATAAATATTCGACTTTCCCTCATTCTGGACCAGAGGCATAGACATGCCTCTTTGTCCTTGTCGGTGGACCAGCCCTTGTCATGGTCTGTGCGTACTCCAAGGGTCTCTTCCCATGACTGTCTCTCCTTATAGAATGTGAGATGTCCAAGGGCCAACACTGTGTGGCTTCCTTTACTGGCCTCTTAATTACCTGCAAGACTGAATCCAGAGCCTTCCTGTGACCCGCAAAGCCCTCTCCAAGGCCCACAGGTAAAGAGGGAGGGAAGGATCTGGAATTAGTTTGAATTCCAGCTGTGCCATTTGTGGGCTATGTGACTTGGGACAAATTCTTAGCCTCATTATACCTCAGGTTTTTTTGTCTGTAAAGGAGGAATAATGTTGTGTATATTCAATGAAATAATACACCTAAAGCCCTTTGAACAATACCAAGTGTCACATGAAAAACACCCAAGAAATGACAACCGCCATCCTGTCTTATCATTACTCTTGTTGTTACCTCACTACCTTAGCACGCACCAGCCAGACCAGATCACTTGCTGACAGTTTCAACAGTCTGGCATGCTCCTTTCCTTTTGCACCTGATGTCCCCTCTGCTCAGAGGTTCCTGTTTCTGAATGAATGAATTCATTCTTTCATACCTAGTCCCCTCACTCATTTAGCAAAACTTTTACTGAGCTCACTCCTAGTCACACCGTGGACTCATCTTAGCACTTTCTGTCCCACTGGATTTAACTTCCATTCCTGTTTTGAAGGTCTGTTTCCTTTTCTGTATCTCTAAGAACAACTTGAGAGCAGAAAATTAAAATGCCTTTTTTCCCCCCGCTGGGTTTCCTGCTGTGAACCCACTTCCTGATATGAATGGCACATAATGGGAGCTTAATGAATATTTGTTGAATGACTATATGAATGTCGCTCATCTTTGGACCTATCCCTAGTGCTTAGTGCATTGTAGGTGCTTACCCAGGACTCTGAAACAAAATCACTCTGGATTCATATCACCTGAAGGTCCTGGTTGTGGAAGGGTCACTTTTAATCAGCATATTTGGATTTTGACACCTTCTGAACCAGACTGCTTTCCCTGGTCCAGCTTGAGCAAGTATGAAACGCCCATTGGGACTATCTGAATAATGCAAGAGGATGCCATTTGCACCTGTGTTTCTTGGACCTCTCCTAGAGTCACGGAAGACTTCTCAGCAGCTACCATGTTTGCTGATCCACTTCAGAGTATTTGTCTCATCAGTTCTGAGAACCCAAGTGCCTAGATGCCTGGTAGCCGAGGAGGGAGGGATGGAAAGGCCTTTCCCACACTGGTGAACACCTTAGAGATGCAGATTTGGAGTCAAAATGTTTGCCCCACTAATCTAATGGTGTAAATGGTACCATTTGGCCAAAACAGTCTCTCAGGCCCTTCATTCATGAATGTGTCAGATTTCTTTGGCAGTTGAGGTCTGGTTTTAATTTGCAAGCTGGCTCTAGAAATTAATCTGCCCTTTTTCTCTCTAACCTTCTTTAATTGCTTGGTTTATTTGCCTCTTTAGGGGTGGCAGGCTGGGAAGTTTTCTCTCCCCAGGGCTGGCCAGGATGGAGCCTTTTGTGCTGTCGCTGGGCTGACTGCTAACGGGGGTGCAGACGAGGTTTGGAAGGACCAATTTTGGGTTCTATCTCATGTGGTCTTCTTAGAGGGACCCTATGGGCTATTACCTGTTCATGTCACGGAGGAACTGCATATGATTTTGTGGACAATTTTCTTTTGTTTCTGATACTATTTATAGAAGGTTGTTCAGAAATTGTCCCTGTGTGTATTCTTTTCTTATCAATTGTTGTGCTAAAGCCCTGCATATTTTCTGAATACCCACTTTTCTTTCCCCTGGGGAGCAAAAATTATATTAATTGAAACTTTAATGTGTGGCAGACACTCTGTATTTTCACACCTGTTGTCCCATTTACTCTTCATGATCAACCTGCAAGGTAGGTATTATTAGTTCCAGGCTACAAGTGACGGAATTGTGGCTTAGAGATTTTAATTTCACATAGTGAGCGGTTTTTCATTACATGTACAATCTGTCTGTCTTTTAAATCATCCTTCCTTGTATCTGACTTCGTGGTTCCTTTTCAGTCTATTTTGGCATTTTTTCCCTTCCGTATTGTACATGGTGTGCCCTGTATTTCATAATCTTTTGTAATAAATGCTCCCGAACGTAGGCTCACACGCTAATTTGTTTGTAGTTATTATTTCCCTGAAAGAAAAAAAATGTCCATTTATGTTTTCTCTTCTTTTATGCTTCCAGACCCTTAGGGGCCAATTCTCTGTGGCTCTTTTGGAGCAGATGAAACTGAGAAATCAATATAGCCATTAGATTAATCCATGGCCACCATAATGTCATAGCATCTCCTGGCCTGTAATGTTGACAGAGATGGCAGGGCCAAGAGGAGGGAAGATACTTAAAGGACAGGATGGGGGCCTCTAAAGTGAGGGGAAGAATTAAAACCCCATGGAGCCTCACTTAGCAGACGAGAAATTGTAGGTTGTTGCCTGCGGCATAATCAGGTCTTCTTTCAGAGAATGCGATGGCTTGATGTTGGGCGAGGCAGGGGGGCTTACAGCACTCAGGCATCGTGAGGCCCTTCAGCAGCTGTTGGGAGCAGCAGCCTGAGCTGGAATTTTATATTTCTCCTTTATAAACCAGGTGCTCAGTGCCTCCATAGGTGGGGTGGGCAGAACCCATGCGATTTCCTTCTTCCAGCTGATCTGGGCTTTTATTATTGCTATTAATATTATGATTCTTACTATTTCCCGCCACAAGGAGAGAGGGCAGTGCTTGGTTCATGGAAAGTACTCAAGGTATGTTTAAATAGTAAATGTTGGTCTAGTCTAACACATTCAGTTAGACCAGACCAGTAGTTAATGACTATTTATTGAACACCTTCTAGGTGTGAGGTGCTGCTCTAGGTATCGGGGTGGGGGTTCTGCAGGAAACAAAATATACAAAACTCATGCATTCAGGGAACTCACATTCTAGTAGGGATTGATAATTCAGCTAAGCTATTAGTTTCACTTTTCTCTCTCCTACAGAGGTGGCCAGCTGCCTCCTGGAATCTCTTCTCCCCTTCTTTTAGGTAAAGCAATGGCTCTCAACCAGGGGTGATTTTGCCCCCCTGAAGACATGTCTAGAGACATTTTGGTTGTCACAACTTGGTGGGTACGGTGAGGGGTGTGTGTGTGTATGCACATGCACACGCATGTGAGTATGAGAATGCACATGTGCTCACACTACTAGTATCCAGTAGGTAGAGGCCAGGGATGCCACCAAACATCATACCATGCACACAGGACAGCCGGCAACAAAGAATTATTCAGGCTGCAGAGCCAACAGTGCTGAGGCTGAGAAGCGCTGGTGGAGAGAGAAGCAGCTGCTTGGTAGTGACTACATTCGCCGGATTCCCTCGCATCTGAGTGCAGTGTGTGACCAGTCCTCACCAATGGATGGGACGGGAGTGCTGCACCCACACCTGGGGCAGACCTTTTAAGAAGCAGATGTGCCTCTTTCCTTTCCTCTGGCTGGATAAAGAGAACACAAGGTCCTGGGTGGTCATGGGCCTGTCGGGGCCCTCGATCATCATGTGGAGGAGAGTTGTCTGCCAATCAGAGGCCCTCACCTTGCACTGTTCCGTGCATAAAAAAATAAAATTCTGTTGTATTTTAGCCATCACACATTTGGGGATCTCTCAGCGATAGCAATTTACTCTACCCCAACTCCTGTTGTCACTAAGTCTTGTCAGTAGTTTTGCAACGATAAGAATAGTTAACACGTACCGAGCATAGCTGATAAGCCAGACATTAAGCTCTTTAAATATAAGATCTCATTTTATCTTCATACCAACCCTATGAAGTAGGTACCGTTATTACCCCTTGTGTTACAGACAAACAAATGCCTCGAGGAGGTTAACAGGTCAAGGTAGTATCACATTCCGGTCTGTGCCAGATCCCAGTCCCAACCATGGAGTAAGTTCCTTTCTCCAGCTGTAATCTCTTTTCATCTGGGCATCATTGTCTCACATCAGGGTCCCTGTAACTGTTCCCTCTTTGGTCCCTCTGCCACTATTTTGGACACTCCAGATTGAATGACTTTGGAAAACCAAATCTGAACTTGCTTCTTTCCTGCCTGGCTTCCTTCAGTGACTGTCCATGGCCCCAGGAAAAAGCATCCACTCCCCAGAGAAGCAGAATGGTTCTTCCACCTTCATCTCTTGTTCCTTTTCCCTTTCTCCATATGTACCGGTAGGCTAGTGCAGGCTTCAGCAGCACTGCAAAAGGAGAGGATTGTTCTTTTTCCAAAATGCTTCTTGTTCTGCAGAGGGACTCACAGTTAAAGTATCCAGCTTCCCCTGTGGATTTCTGAGAGTTCAAGACAGGGTTGTTTGACCATCTCCTGGGAACTGTTGAAAGGATTTTTATATCAGGTGGGAGGTTCATTCCAACCAGATATTGCTACAGTTCTTCAAAACACGTAATTGCATAATGTAAGGTGAACCCAGTTTTTCGACTTTGCTCAGCTCTCAAATTCTATTTGTTCTATTAAAGACCATATTGACTTTGGAAAGTAATTTGGCAGTATTACACTATTGCAACTGTACTCCTAATTATACTCCCTAGAGAACTCGCATGTGCAAAGGAGAAATGTAGTATCAGTAATAGCAAAAAAAAAAGAAAAACAAACAAACAAAAAAAACCCTGCTAAACTAAAAGTCCATCCACAGGAAAATGGACAAATATACTCATTTAAAGAGTATTATAGAGGAGTGAAATTAAATGAGCTAGACCTACATGTAGTAAATATAGATGAATCTCAAAAACATGATGTTAAGCATAAAAAGTAGTCTGAAGAAGAACAGCTCTAGTATGTATCATAAATGATGTTATCTACTGGGCCAGTCAGAGTCTCAGCAGGAAGCGGAAGGCACACTCAGATGGAATTCTAAAGAGGAGGAAAGGAAGGGACCATTTATAGAGATGGCAGGGGAGAGAGATTGTTTAATGCCCCCAAATTCCTCCCATCCCATTGTGTATTCCCCCTTTGCTGCTCCTTCCATCCAGAGGAGGGATCTATTTTCCCACTCCTTTTAGTTGGGGCTGGCCTTGCGACTTGTTGTAACCAATAGATTATAGCAAAGAGGACTCGGACTGGGTTCCAGAAGGCTTGCAATTTCTGCTCTCACCCTTTTGGAATGCTTCTGGCTTCATGTAAAAAAGCATGCACTCTCCCACTGGAGGCCTCTTGGAGAGAAAGAACCTCCAATAGCCAGCACTGATCAGCACATGCTGACATGGACTAAGAATGTGCTGTGAGTCCAATCAGCATCTCTTTGGGCAGAAGAACTGCCTAGCTGAGCCCAGCTCAAATTACCAACCCACAGAATTGTGAGCAAAGAACTGGTTATTGGTTTAAGCCACTAAGATCTTGGGTGGATTCTTGTGAGTGTATAATCAACATAGAAGAGTTAAGGAAACAACAAGAGGTTCTGAAGCTTCCAGGAACTAGCAAGATGGGAGTTACCTGAAGGAGCAAGTGGAGGAAGCAGTGGCATTGGCCCTGAGCCTGGGACGAGGGCTGTCAGGCCAGCCCTAGAACCCCAGAGCCATGGCAGAGATGGAGTAGGGGGAGAAAGACCCTGCTTCTCCCTCCCCCTGCTCTCGGATCTCTTGCCAAGCTCTCTGGCTGAGCCCAACCAGAACCAGAAAACAAGGGGATCTGGGAGATGCCATCTATTGGGGTAGACTCCTGGGTGCAGAGATGGATCTGGGCAGGACTGGGACCAACAGAGAACAGCCAGGATGTACGTTGTTCCTGAACAGCAGACTACAAAAACATTTAAGGGAATGAGAAACCTCAAATTCTTTTTTTATATGTCTGAAATCAGTCACATTTAAGGAGAAATTAAGCCGCCCTTGAGCCACAAGCTGGGAGACTTGGAAATGCTACTTTACCTCCCTGAGCCTCAGTTTCTCTGTAAAATGAAGGTGATGACAGCCTCCTCATGGGGTATGGGGTACAGCATGGGAAAATGTGAGCCTGGTGGCTGCCATCAAGGTAATTTTTAAGCAGTTGACTCTGTTACCATTGAGAGAAAAATCACATACAAGGTGTGTGTGTGTATGTGCCTGTGTATGTGAGAAAGACAGACAGACAGAGAGACACAGAGACAGAAGGAGAGAGAAAGAGTCAGAGAGAGATAGAGAGGGAGTGCTCCACTGTTGTGGTGAAAACCATTACTTCTACATAGAGCCAGGGAGGTCTTAATGCCTTTCTAGCTACCCCTCTATGCCCAGTCCTTGTCCCCACCAAGCATGTGTGCATACACACACACACATGCACTTGTGTGCTCACACACACATCCATGCACACATGCACTCACAGTCCAACACAAGCACAGCATCCTATGTGCACTTGTGTGCTCACACACGCATTCATGCACACATGCACTCACACTCACACTCACACACAAGCACAGTATCCTTGTAAGGCCCACCAGACACCGTTAATGCAGGAAGGAGTCGACCTCCTTCCTTCCTTCTGCTTGTCATTTTCCCTGGGGACCTGGCTTCACCCAACCCAGACTATGGTGTTTGCTGACATGGAATCAGGCACAGAAATAGGAAGGTGGTATTTTGCAGGGGTTGAGAGCAAGCACCTTTTTCTCAATCTGCCAAAGTCTTGCCCCCTGTCCCCAGCTAGTGCTGTGACTAGGGCTACCTATGTGACATCTCTTGAAACCCCAGCTTCCTCTTCAGAAAAATGGGACTAGTGACAGTGTCCTTCCCAAGGCGTGTTGTAGGCATTAAATGAGAGAATACAGGTGAATCGCTCAGCACCAGGCCTGGCACATAGTAAGTGCTCAAGAAAGGGCACAGGGGCTGCTGAGTTTCAAGTCTGTCCACCTCTAGCACCTGTGCCTGGATGAAAGACCCTTCTGATGTCCTGACAGGCACATACGTTTGCCCAGATCTCTCTGCTTATTGGTCCCTCCCTCCCTCCCTTTTCAGTTGAGGATGGGAGAAGAGACAAAATGATTCCTGCATATTATTTATCTAAAAGGTCTAAAAGGAATGTTCAAGATAAAATAATGTGTGTGAGGCCTGCCTTTTTTTTTTTTTTAATAACCCCATAGCACCTGGCGTAGGTATAGCCACAGGATCTATGATGACTGATAGGAGTGTTTTTCAAATTCAGCTGTCAAAGCCAGGGCAATCATCCTGCCTCCTGCCTGGAAAGTGATTTACAATTTTCCTCTTTGGTGGCATCCTAAGGCAAACAGGCACTTTTGTTTCCATGGAGAACCCACTCTTCCCTCTAAGGTAGACCAGACCGCCTGCCTGCCCTCCCCACATTCCTTCCTACTCTCTCTCTCTCTTTCTTCCTTTCTGTTTCTCCCTTTCCTTTCTCTCCCTCCCTCCTGTACCCCATAGTTCCTTTAGCGTTTCCTCCTTCCACCCAGGCTTCTGCCAGCAGCAGAGCCACACGTGTCCCTCAGCTCTCACCCAGGAAAGGCCATGTGCGTCCCTCCCTCAGGCCCCTACGGAGAGCGTCTCAGAATCCTCTGGGGGCTGAGAGGTTTCAGCCTAGATCTCTGGACTGTTTTCTTCCCAAGAACCTGTTTTTTCAAGAGCTCAGAGCAGGGAGCAAGCCCCAGCCCAGGCCTAGGAGCTGTGAGGGTGTCTGGGTTCTGGGCCACAGGGCACGTATTGGTGTGACCTCAGGTGGCTCGTTTCACCTCTGTTTCTTCACCTGCGAAGTGAGAAAAATGCTCCCAGGAGCTATCATGAGAAAATGCCGGGAAGGAGGGTCAATAGACTCCTTCCCGTAGGTCCTGTGGGTCACTCAGCTGACACCCCTGTGTTTTGGCCCATAAGTTTATTTAATAGTCCTCAGGGGACAACAGTAGACAGTGGCAGGGGACTCTTAGGAGACTGGAGGTTGAGTGGAATCCTAGGAGCCCATTGTCATAAAGAGCTGCAGCCCTGCGGTGGGCCTGGTGGAGCAGGTGACACCCTGGGGCTCCTTCGTCCTTGGCATCTGTGGAGCTTCAGACATGCCAGTGACGATTAAGAACGTTGTCTGCATGTTTGGAACAACTGGGAAGATAAAGCTAATCTCAGAGTGTGTGTCTGGTGCTTGTGAGTCGCTTCAAATGTATTTTTCTTGGGGGGGGAGGTCTGTGTGTGTGTGCACATGTATACACACGTACATGCATGCATCCTCCCCACGGGTGGGTGTGCACGCAGTTTGAATGACAGCGACTCATTTATTTTTTATCAGGCTGGAGGCTCCAGTCATAGAATGTGAATCTTCTACATTTGGTCAGAACATTCAGATGTTCAACTCTGAGTGGAGGAGCCTGGTCCGGGAAACTCTGTTCCCTAAACAGAAACCCCTCTGTCCCCACAGTGCCCCCTGGGGGTGTGGTCTCTGCCTCAGAGCAGATCCCTGTCCTGCGGCCTCCTTCTACTCTGAGGTGGGACCTGGTGTCTGGGACCCAGGCTCAGGTGTTGGTGTATTTGCAGAATGAAAGCATGACCTTCGTCAGCACTTTGTTGTGGACAGCTGTGCATATTTCTACTTGGTCCCAGCTAAATATATGGTGATGCTTCTTTCCTTTTATCCTCCCCCACCACTCTCTTCCTGCCACGCATACCTAGCACCTTCTCTGTGCTGGGTCCTTGTCCATGTGCTCAGGACACAAAGATGATTCAGAACCAGTCCCTGCTTGTGAGAAACTTCCAGTCTTCTTAGCGGGGAAGGCGAGCCAAGCTGCAGCAACGGAACACAGTTCTGGCAGGGCCACAGGGCATTCTGGGAGCAGAGAGGGGGACTCCCTAACCTCCCCAAACCGCCAAGAAGGACATGGGGGTGGAGTGGATGATAGAAGAGGCTTTGTAAGAATAGCTGCTCTGGTGCAGAGACTGGGACTTTGGGGAGTCATCTTCTCACTTCTGAAGCACTGTGAGAGGTCCTCGTGAAAAATGACTGGCCTGTGTGTTACATTCTCAGCTTGGTACTAGAAAGACACAACGATGGCATGACAACCAATACAGGGTAAGCAAGGATTGGGGGATGGGCCCTCTCCACCCTACATCATTTGCCAACTTAGTTTCTCAAAGAGGGGAAGAAATGAGAGAGAAGGAGACAAACAATCACTGATCACCTGTCATACTGCAGTAGACTTGAAATATGATCTTCTTTAGTCCTATGCAGCAGCTCTGTGGGAGTTTGGTTAACCCCATTTTACCATTTTGGAGACAGAATCAGGATAAGAAACTTGCCTAAGCAAAGAGCAGGATTTTGAACCACCATCTACATGGCTCAATCCCTAAGTCTGTGCTCTCTTTCCAATAAGCCACCACCTATAAGAATCTTCTATAGAGGACATAGCATTGTGGCCAATGGACTTCTTGTCAAGGATCATAAACTTAGAAACCAACATAAAGTCACCATTATTAAAGGAAAAAAGAAAAAAAAACCCTCATGCCTGCCTCTTTTGAAAAAATAGCATTCCTTCGTGAGATGGGCTATTAATATACATTGTCACTGGCATCAGTATTGCAGGCTTGTTCTTTGGGAGAGCCAGAATGTTGCTAATTTGCATATTGTTTTGCATTCATTTGCATTCTCTCTCCATATGCAAAATCAAACACAGCTAATTAGTGCAACCTTGTTACAATGAGAAGCAGGCCCAGCCTTCCGTGCCAGGGCAGAGGGAGCCCAGAGCAGGGACTGAAACAACCCGAAACCAGTCACGTCCTGTGTTGGACACGCCAGGAGAGTTGAGGGGGAGACACACCCTGAATGAAAAGTAGGGTAACTAGTATGGTTATTTTTCAAATATTGTCCCTTTGAAGTAGCTGGTACAGAGAGGGAGGGTGAGGGGAGAGAGAGAATGAGAGAGAGAGAAAGAGAGAGAGATCAAAGAAGATGGCTAGAACTTTGCTTCAGGCAGGATTTTGCTGAAGAAAGAGCATAGGATTTGGATCCGAAGGCCTCAGGTAAAGTCAAGCTTGGAGTTTGGCTTTGCCACTTACAAACTGTGAGACCTGTGCTTCATAGACTTCTAAGAGTTAAATGGAAAAAATGGGTAGAAATGTACTTTGCAAATGCGAAAGCACAATACAGATGTGGGGGCTCTAGGCCAGGTCACATGACCACGGAGGGCAGTACCAGGTCCATTGGGGTCCGAGGGTCCTCAGCCTCCTTGCAGGGGCCAAACCCTAGATGTGATCCATAATATATGGATATTATAATATATGGATAATGCAGTGTGTGCATGTATATATGTATATATATATACATATATGTGAAAGTATACACACATACACACTCTAGCATTTAATGAGCATCTAATATGGACCAGGCACCGTGCTGTGATTGTGCATATCACAATTGTTGTTTCGTTCAATGATTCCCATAACCAACCTAGGACCTATTATTATGATCCCATCTTACAGATATCACTAAGGCAAAAACACGTTTGCCAAGTGCACCAGGATGTTTTTGCCAAATGATTAGAAATTCATGTTTTATGCCCCTCTCTCCCTTTATCAGCCTCTATGCAGACTATGGCCTTTCTGCTAATCTATGTCTTTTTTTTACATCACCTAGTCATGATAATTTTGATCTGATCTTGGTTTTTGTTCTGTGTCATCTGAGGACTCCTTGTTCTCACTTGGTCATTTTGATTGGACTCAAACATTTCAGCTCCATATTCCATTATTTAGGATGGTCCATTCTACAAAGGCTATCTCCACTCTACCAAGGCAGATTGCATCATTGTTCGCAAATATTCCCTGCATCTTATAGAGGTAGGATTATCCTTCCCCAGCCCATGGGGATACAGCCTGGCCATGAGGCTTGTTCCGGCCAATGGCAGGTGCGTGGAAGTGATACACATCATCACCAGGTAGAATGCAGCATGTGGTTTGTCCTACTTGTCTTTCCCTTCTGATCTGACGATGGACGATGTTGCAAACAGGGTCTGCTCCACGGCCGAGTCCTGGAGCAGGAGCAAGGTGGAATAGTCAAAGGCACCTGGTGGTGGGCAAGTCATGTGAATAAGAAATAAATCTTTGTCGTTGTAAGCCTTCCAGATCTGTTACAGGGGCATGAACTAGCTATTCTGACTGCAACATTCACTCTCTTTTGAATATTATGAGATTAACTCTCCCAAGATGGCCTTCCTCCTAAATTCTGGAGGCACATTCTTTCAGCTCCCTATGAACTGACGGTAGCTGTTACTGTGGAAGGTTGGATACTTCTCCCAGTGACACTGTCACGACTCAAAATATGTTGTACTTCCATTTCTAAACCTGCTTTTACACGGTAACAGAATACGACCACTCCCAATAGTAGTTAATGCTTTACAAGATTATTTCACTTAATCTCAACAAAAACCATCTGAGGTAGGTTGTCTTAATTTCCATTTTCCAGACAAGAAAAACAGAAGCTCAGAAATGTTCAGTAATGCATTCAAGATCACACAGCTAAGTAGAGGGTCAAGATTTAAATCAGCATTCCTCTCAGGCACAAATCCTAATCTCATTACTTTCTGCTTATACTTTTCCACTCCAAAATGGATATTAACTAGCTGAGTCACACACCTTATTCATCAGGGATGGCTGCAAATATTTTGTCTGCTTATGAAAAGCAAAGTAATTATGAAGTAGGGAAAATAATATTAGACTTGATATTAGGAGATGTGGAGTCAGTTCACAGACGTTTCTTATAAGTCCTGTGACCTTAGGTTTAGCTGTTTCTTTCCTCTCCGGACCCTGGTTTTTCCTCTGTTAAATGCAGAACTTTGCCTCATACCACATAGTTCATGGATCTGGCCAATTGAGGTCTTCAACCCCAGGAAAGCATACGCCAAACATTGTGTGTCCGAGCATTTTTCTGGGCAAAGGATCTATAATATTCAGCAGGTCTTGGAAGGGATCTGTTACTCCCAAAAGATGAAGAACTTTCATTCTCTAACTGGTTGAATTGGTTTACCACTTTCCCCAGAAGTAAGTGTGGAGGCAGAAAGAATTCAGTCTCACAAAATAGCAGTTACATTTTATAGGATGAGTGTCAGACTTATCAAAGAATAACTGGAAGGAAAGTTGTGTCATTTCATAAGAAAAAAATCATTAACAAATGTTTCTGCCTCACATTCCTGTGGCTCTTTATTTCTTACTCTGCATAGAAGTCTCCTCAGCCAAGGACTGTGTCATCAGTTGTGGCTATTGGTCATTTCCTGTCGCACTCAGCCAAATAATACTTTTATTTTGACTGGAATGAGAATGGGTCCTGAGCTGTGAGCTTGGTCTCACAGTAACTGGCGGATGTATTTCCTTGAATGTGGGAGGAAAGGAAAACAGAGCAGGGAAATAGCATTCACTGAGCCCCTACACTATCCCAGGCAATGGCATTTCATTCATTTGTTTAGTCATGTAGCTTTTTTTTTCATTGTTGTTGTTTTGTTTTTGTTTTTTTTATAATTATCATACATTAGCCACTCTTCTAGGAGCTGGGAATGTAGAAGTAAACACATTAGACAAAAATAAGCCCCCACATTCCTGAAGTTTGTGCTCTGATGGGAGAGATAAAATATTCTGGTAAAAATGGGTAAAACATATATGCTTCACATAGGCTGCTTCAGGCCAGGATGGCAGGTGTTCTGCATAGTACAACCCTTGCATTACAGGATCAGAGACATGAAATGACATTTATGATGGTTATCTCTCTGTTTCCCTCTCTGTCTTTCTCTGTCTCTTTATGTCCCTCTCTCTATTTCTCTCTGATTATTGAACTCTTTATTATTATAAAGTGGCTTTCCGTATCTCTATTAATTTTGAAGTTTGTTTTGTCTAATAGTAATATATCTGCTCTATAAGTTTTCTTATGCTTTTTGTTTGCATGGTATCTCTTTTATTCTTTTAACTTTAATCTGCTTGGATCTTAGTTTTAAAGTATGTCTTTTGTAGTCAGTATTTAGCTAGTTCTTGAATTTTTATCTAGTTTGACACTCTCTTCCTTTCGATTGGAGGTTTTTATGTACTTATCGTTATCATAATTATTGGTAAGGTTGTATTTAGGTCAGACATTTTGCTCTTTGTTATTTGTTTTTCATTTTTCTTTTTCTCTTTTCCTGCCTTCTTACTTGCTTATCAAGGTTTCTTTTTAGCATTTTATTTTGATTCCTTCATTTGTTTTCTATCTACATCTTTCTGAAATATTTTTGGTGATTTTTCTATGGATTACAATATGCATCTTTGAGTTAATATTAAATTACTTCTGGTTAATCTGAAAATGTCTCTATTCCACCTTCACTTCTGAAACAGAATAGATACACAATTCTTGATTAATGTTTTATTTCCCTTTAGCTGCACTTTGAATAAATCGTTCAATATCTTCTGATTTTCATAGTTTCTGATGAGATGTCAGCCATCAACTTCGTTGTTAGTCACCTATATGAAATGTGTTGTTTCCTCTGGCTTCTTCCAAGATTTTAGCTTTATCTTTGGCTTTTAGCAGTTTTACTATAATGTGTTGAGGGGTGTATTTCTTTGTGTTTATTTTGCTAAGCTTTTGGAACTTTTAAATTAATATATTACACTCAATTGGGAATTTTGAACCATTATTTATTTAAACAAATGTTATACCCTCTTCTATCACTTCTTGGATTCTACATGTATACATGTTGGAATGTTGGATCATGCTTGATATTGTCCCACAGGTTTCTGAGCTTCTGGTTTTTTTTTTCTTAAATCTTTTTAATTTCTGTCATTTGAATAGTTTCTATTACTCTATCTTCATATTCACTGATATTTTTTATTCTGTCATCTCAAAAAATTTACTTTATTCTTCTTTCAGATATATAATGTCCATTTTCAACAGTTTCCAATTCCTTGTTTGAATTTCTTATTTGAGCATTCTTTCATACCATATTTGAAACTTTTGCCTGCTAACCACAGCATCTTCACCTATGCAACGTTATTTTCTATTGCTTGAAGTTTTTGTTTTTTCCTGAGTATGGGCCACTCTTTTCTGTTTCTTTGCATGTGTAGTAATTTTGGGTAGAAAACTAGACATTTTAGATAATACATTATAGTGACTTGGGATTATATCGTGTTCTTTTTGGGGATTATTGGATTTTTTTATAGTAAACACCTAACTTATCTGGGTTCAAATTCAAACTTTACCACTCTTGTAGTACATAGCACCTGATATCTTTTGTTCTCTTCTTACATCTTCCACTGCTGCTTTTTAGCTTGGCTCTCTGGGGGTCTCCCCAGGTGTCTGTAAAACTTGGTTATTTGCCACAAATTTGGGCAGTGTCGAGTTTACCCTTTCGGTTTTGTTTTCAACTAAGTTTCCCCCTTTATTTCTAGATCATCTGCCAACCTCAGATTCTGTATTCTGATATTTCAAGCCTATAAGATATCAGTTTCTGCCGCCCAAGTTGTGCAAAATGGGAAAGACACTCAGTTAAAAAAATAGAAAATTCACAGATCTTACCCATTGTAGTTCTGTCTTTAAAGAGTAGATTTCTAACTGAACTCTTTATGCCTTTTACTGGTCTCTTTGGGTCTCTCCTATGTACATGTAGTTAGCTGTCAGCCAAAGAATTGGGCAGAGTTTATATTGGTGTTTATGTCTCACTATTTCTGTGGTTCTCTTAATGCCAGGAATTATCCTTTAAAATTTCTCCTGCTTTTCTAACCCTGTCTTCTGATCTCTAGCACCTTGGACCCCTACAGTTAGGCATTTTCTCAGTTGTAGCCATGGGGATTGCAGATTACCCTCAGGTCAGAAAGCTACAAATTACTAATTCTTCCCTCTTACAGTTGTGGTTTTTCAAGATTAAACTCTCCTCTAGCTTCTGTCTGTGTTTTGATGCTTTCCAGTGTCTTTAAATAATTTTTAAAAAATTCGATCCAGTTTTTATAATAGTCATCTGCAGAAGGATTTATGTGACCACTTCACTTGTGTTCCATTGTTTCTAATTAGATTTGACTCTGAAAATACCGTATTTAAGACACGCAGGGTGGAGTGAAAGCCTTTTCTACTTCATACATCTTGTTAAGATGAATCCAGTTTTTGGACTCTGGTCTCCTTTCATTCCTGTTTGCCCTCTGTAGAAGTCCTAGAAACTATATCCACAAATAAAATGTAAGCTCTTGAGGCTAGAGGTCTTTATGAAATAGAGCTGGGCATGCTGAGTACCTTCAGTAAATCCTATAGCCTCATCACTATCAGTAACTGTGGTGAAAATAAAAGAAACTGGTCCTCTTAATGCATCCATACTAGAGGAATAAGCACTCACTATGGATTCAACACTGTGTTTACTTTCCAATACATTGATTTAGGGATGTAAGATCGAATGTAATGGCTTTCCTTTGAAAACCCAAGTTTATTCAATGCTGTCACTCACCTCTTTTGAATCTAAAGTTGGCATGTATTATTTTTGTCTACCCTGCACCTATCTTTCCTTCTGTTTCAACACCTTAATTTCCCCTTGGGGAGCCATCCCTAACTCATCCAGATGAGTGGGATCAAGTGTGGATGGGCCTGTGTCCAGGCAAATTAGAGTGTCCCATCTCCTGGCTATGGTGGTTAGTTAAAGGATGTGATATGAATCACGTTGGTTCCCTGAGATTCATTCAGGAGACTTTTGTTGGAACTTCAGACAAAAAGGAGTTCTCTTTCATTTGACATTGCTGAGAAGATAGAGTATAAAGCCTTATTGACTTCTCATTACCAATAATATCAAAGAAAAATAAAGCAATGTGGATCTGGTCATTTGTGTTTTTAATCCTATTTCTGGAGCTATGCAAGCCACCTTGACATCTTTTGGGAAGAGTCTTCCTCAGTGAAACTCAAACTAGAAAATTAGATTTGAGAGATGGAATTCATTTGGGTTCCTGGAAACAGCCATCTCTGAAACTTTTTATACCTAAAGTTTATTTCTGATATTTAGTAACTTGAGGTCCCAAATTACTTTTATGCCAAAGTCAGTTTGAGCTAGGTTTCTGTCACTTGCAACTCAAGGAACACTTGCTAAAAAGTAATAATTCATTGTCTCTTTAGCCCTTATAGGATAAATTAGAATCACACATTAGGCCCTTTATAATTGTAATGGGTTGAGTAGTACCACTGCCAAATTCACGTGAACATGGAACTATTTTGAAATAGTAACCTTATTTTGAAATAAGGTCTTTTCAGGTGTTGAAGATTGAGATGGAATCATTCTGGATTAAGCTGGGCCCTAAATCTAATGGCTGTTGTCCTTATGAGAAGAGAGGACACACAGAGACATGAAGAAGAAGGCAGTGTAAAGATGAAAGCAGAGACTAGAGGGATGTATCTATAAACCAAGGACTGTGAAGGACCACCAGGAGCCACCAGAAGTTGTAAAAAGCAAGGAAGGTTCTCCTCTAGATCCCTTAAAGGAAGCATGGCCTTGCCGATACCTTGATTTAGGAATTCTAGACTTTAGACTGTGATAGAATACATTTCTGCTATTATAAGCCACCTATTTTGTGGTAGTTTGTTAGGAAAGCCCTGGGAAACTAACACGGAATTCCTGCTTCTCTTCCCAGCCTCACTGAAGAGGCAACAGAGCATTGTGGATAAAGTACAGACCCTGGAATTGGGCTCTCTGGATTCAGATTTCGGCTTTTTCACTTCAATCTCTGTAGTAGTCTGGACTCTCCAGAGAAACAGAACTTACAGGAGATAGACATATTAAAAAGATTTATTATAAGGAGTTGGCTCACGTGGTTATGGAGGCTGAGAAGTCCCAAGATCTGAAGTCACCAAGACCCAGGAGAGCTGATGGTGTAGTTTTAGTCCAACTCCAAAGGCCTGAGAACCAGGAAAGCCAGCAGAGTAAGTTCCAGCCTGAATCTGAGTTCAAAGGTAGGAGAAGAACAATGTCCCAGCTCAACAATAGTCAGGCGGAGAGAACAAATTTTCTCTAAATCTTTTGTCCTATTTAGTCCATCAGTGGATTGAATGAGGCTCACCCACATTGGGGAGAGTAATCTGCCCTACTCAGCCTACTGATTCAAATGATAATCTCGTCCAAAAACACCCTCACAGATACCACCCAGAATAATGTTTAACCAAATATCTAAGCACCCCATGGCCCAGTCAAATTGACACATGAAATTAACCAGAACACCCTTTCTGGATGTCAGTTATCTAATGGAGCAAACAAGAGTAGTAACTCCTTAAGGTATTGTCAGAATAAAATGAGTTTGTATTTTAAAGCACTTGAAACAGCTTTTGGCACACACGAAACAGTAAATGATAGCTATTATTATTATTATTATTGGTGTTATTTAGTATCATTGTCATCACTGCTGTCTCCTGCCATATCCCCCAAAAGAGCTGTCTACTCCAACTATAGTAAACTATTTGTAGTTCCTCAACCAAGCTTAGACGGAGGGAGTTTAAAGAGCTTTCCGCTCGTAATCAACCAGCTCCCATGTGTCAGATTTAGAATTCAAATCTTGATTTGCCTGCACCCAGAGCAGGCACTATGATTCATTGCAGAGCAAAAGCAGTGGATGGCATGGGAGGACCCCATCTTCATCTCCCCCTCTTTTCCTTTGCCCTGAGTCCTCTGCTCTTGCTGTCAGGACTTTTGATACTGTTCAGTCATCACACTGTGGTTTGACGGGATGGTGTGCTCTCTCAACAGAAGTTGTGACTTTTCCCAAGGCATGTCTGAATTTTATTTCCTAGGATAACAGACCTCCTTCCTATCTCTAAAATCAGGAAGTTGCTTTCGTTTGTAATTGGGGAGGGGGGACTTAAGAAAACTCATTACTTCCATTTGTGGTATTTGCAATTAGTAAGACATCCCCTAAAAGCACTTTTATAAGCTCAGAAAGAGACAGACTGGGAAGGAGGTCCCATAAACCTGTAGCAGATATCTCTGATAAAAACATGTGAGAAACATATTCTTAGTTGCCTCAACATTCTGCAAACGTTGCCATCGAAACCTTGTATTGATCTTGTCTTGGTCTCTGTCAACACAGGTACCCCTTGGGTCAATACATCCTGATTTTCAATCTCAGGACAGGTTGAAATGAAGAAATGACTTCTTGACATTTTCACCCGAGACATTTTCTTTGTGTTGAGGACATAAACACTGTCAAAAACCCTAGAGAGGAACCAGTATATATATATATATATATATATATATATATATATATAGTTTTACATAAATATTTTAAATATATTTTTATATTTTATTTATATATTATTTATATATTATATATTATTTATATATTTATATATATGTTTTTATTTATAAAACTATATATATAGTTTTTAAAAACTCTCCCATCCCTCTCATTGTATGGTATTTTTCTTGATTCCCTGTCTTGTTTTCTGCCTGTTTCTGTCCTCTGTGTCTCTATTTGTTTTCATACATCTTCCCATTTGTCTTTCTGTCTCTTCAATTTACACATCACTCTCACCAACATTTCTCCATTTTTATCTCAGGTCTCTATCTCACCATAAAACTACCGTTGACTATTTTGTCATGAGAAAATAATTTTTTTTCCCCTAAGTCTAAGGACAATTGCAAAATTCCATTAACCTTCCCTCTCTCTTAAATTGTGGTCAGTGCATCAAGTTGTTCTTATTATTTTATTCTCCCCTCCTGAAGCGGGACAATCCTGTTATATACAGTTGTGTTCCATAAGACTCTAAGTAGGGGTCAGCAAACTTTTTCTGTAAAGCACCAGATAATAAATATTTTTGGCTTTGCTGGTCATAGGTCTCTGTTGCTATTACTCGGCCCTGCCATTGTGGTGTGCAAACAGAGCCTTAGGCAAAGTACAAATGGATGGTGTGTATATGTTTCAATAAAACTTTATTTACAAAGATAAAATAGCTGGCCAATGCCTGCTCTAGAACATTCCTCATTGGTGATGAGATTCCTTTGGATGTGTTTCTGATTTTCTTCCTTGTCCTCACCCTTTTGGTGTGGTTGCCCAAGATCATACAGTAAGAGTGGAGCTGGATTTGAACAAGATCTGCCTTAATTACAGTTCATGCTTATGCCTACTTCGTTACACTTCCTCGCCAACAATACAATTAATATTTGCTGAGGCAGAGAGTAAACTCATTCTCCCTTCCCTAAACCTTTAATGGCTCCCATAGCCCACTTAATAAGCAGTCATTTCCTTAGCCTGGCATCTGAGTCTCATCAAGGTAGGGTTCCAGCCTCCCTTCTCAGGTTTCTGGTCCACTGGGCCTTTACCTGGGACTTTTGCTGCATCCATCCACATTTGCCCACTCACTGTCCTGCAGACGGCTCAAGTGCATTTCTATTGCTGCTATTAGGCTTGCATGGCCCCCTGCCTAGAACTCCTTTTTATTTTCTTCCCCACTTATCTTTCTCTACTTTCCTGACAAGTCAAATCCCATTTATGGAATCTGGGTCAGGTACTCTCCTAGATATTCTTTGTATGGCATTCCCCTACCTAAAACTCAGTCACACGTTTTCAAGACTTACAAAGCCCTATGTGTTCCATCCACTGACAACCATGACCTCCTGCCCTGCCAGCCTCCCCTACACTTACCCAGCTCTACACACACCTGGCTTCTTGGTGGCCTCATAGGCATGTGAAGTTCTCTCCTACTTCAGTGACTTCTGCTTGGAATGCCTTTCCCCCCTTTGTCCAGATGACTGTGTAACTCACTTCTTCCCATCATTCAGGTCTCTCCTTAAATGTGATCCCCTTCAAGAGTCTTTCACTGGCCACTCGACCTAACAGAGCATACCCCAACACCATCATGTGGCCTTGTTTCATTTTTTCATATTAGCTTATATGTAAAACCCAACAATGTATTATATATTCATTTATTTATTGCCTTTCTCTCCAACTAAATGGAAAGACCTTCCAAAAGTGGACTCTTAATGCTTTATTCACGAGATCAATCAACTGCTTAATCACATTTGTTGACTGAATGAAGCCATCAGTGGAATGAAACTCATTATGGGAAAACATAAACAAAAGATAGAACAATTCAGGCATCAGATAAGTGGTTGGACCAAATCCCTTTATAACCCCTTCTAATTCTAAGATTTGGTGATTTGAGGTGATAATATCTTTCTCTGAAAATCAGCTCATCTTTCTGACGCCTGCATTTCTGTGGATGGGTCTGCCCTTTATTTCAACCATTCAGGTTTTAAAACTCACCATCTGTCAAAGCATGTTGTCAGGCCCTCTCTCCATCCTTCAGCCTGGCTTCCCCTGTATGTTGGCTTCATGCCACCCAATGGGCTCTCTCTAAGGGGCAGCAAAGATGGCCACAAATATTTCCAATTTGTTTCCTTCTAATTTTCCAACATCAGCTACAAAAAATACCTCTCTTTCCAATATCAGTGCATTGATTCAGAATAAGACTCTACATGGCTGTTGTTGAGGTACATGCCTGCTAGTGACCTGGTCATCAGTGCAGGAGAATGGTTTCATGGTGGACCTTCTTGTGCCCATTCCTGAGACTGCAGGTTGGGGTGGGCTACCCTGACTGGAGACCTATTAGAACCACTTGGAATGGAGAAGGGTGTAGCTCCTCCAAGGAAGAAGAAGTACTGGGCAGGCAAAAGCAGCACACGTCTACTGCATAGCTGCTCTTGGTGTTCTTAAGACATGGTTTGGTTGTTTCACTTTCTTCCTGAGAGAGAGAAAAGGGGCCAGTGCCTCAGCATGGCCCCTGAGTCCTGGCTCCATGATGCTCAGCGCTCTGGACATGGGATGTCCCTGGAGGAGTGGGTCAGCATACTGAACACCTGAGGTGAGGCCTTTTCTACTGCTTAGCACTATCTTTATATGGCTGTCAAATGGGGCGTTTCTGAAAAGCACCACTGATTTTCTGTCTTCCTTCTTGTCTGTTTCTGATGCTTTCTCTTCCTGGAGTAGTTTCTTAGCCCCGTTCCATCTGAACCCACACGGAAGTGCTTCGGTCCGGATGCTTTCCAAACACATTCTAAAATCTTTTCTGATGCCCCTCCCTTGGAAAGCTGTAGCCTCTAATTTGCGTAGATCTTTATTCCCTGTACTTGTATTCACTCTTCTGGGTTAACACGTTGAGTGTAGAGGCTTCTTTTTTCTGATTTAATTTTGTATCCTCTCTTATTCATAGAATGTTCCCTTCACACAAGAAGGCACAATTAATATTGGTTAAACTGAATTTAAATAAATCAAATTGAACATACCAGTCTACCTAACACCTACAATCTGTATCATTCATTCAGTATTGACATTTGCTACCTTCTACTGTTAATTACTACTTTATGCACATTTGTCTAAGTAATGTCACCATTATCTAGCATGAGGCCTTCACAATATTAGGTTGCCAAAAGATATTTTGTTCAATGTGACACATACTGATTGTGTGCCTACTACTTGCTGGGCACTGTGTTAGGTGCTGTGGGTACGACAGGTAACACAGCAGGCCTAGTTGCTGCCTTCGTAGAGATTCTAGTCTGGCCTGGGAGTTAGCTAGTGGAATGTGCACTTACAGGGCTGTGTGCTGAGAGCTGAGATGGGATTGGGGAGCTGCCAGAATTTGGGTGGGCTGGGTAAGGGTCACTTGCTCTGTGTTGGTGAGATGAATGACCAGGGAAGTGATGGGCTAAAAATAGCCATTTCCTTTCTTGACTAGATCAGGTGTCCCCTTCTCCAACTTACACTAAACCCCCCACGTAGGGTTAAGGCCCTCTTCTATTCTTCTGGGTTTTCACAGCACTCTCCCTTTTCCTTTCTTAGTGCATTTGACACTTTGTATTGAGATGTACGTGCATATTTGTAGTCTGCATAAACACAGAAGGTAGATGGTATCATACTCAACAGGTCTGTCCCTTGGTGCCTAGCACTGTGCATGGTACAAAATGAGCACAAGAAAGGTCTGTCAGGTGGAAAAATGAGCTAACCTAGGTAGGTCTTGGTTGGGTTGGGGAAATGAGAGGTTTATCAGAGAAGCACACTGATGGTGGGCACCTTGTGGCCTGGATAATGCACTAGAAGGGTTTATGGTGCATGCTCCTTGCTCCAGAAAATGGGGTGAAGGAGCCAGGGACAGTGACAAAGACTGATGTTCTGATGTTGTTTGAAGCAAGATAATCTCACAACTTCAAACAGAGAAGCACGTGATCTTTGTGCTAGACCAGAGGATGAAGGACCTTGGCTCACAACTTCAGGGTGAAAGATGCAGTTATTATCTTCTGCCAAAAGGTTACTGGAAATTAAACCTCTTTCCCAATTCCTAAAAGCCAGGGCCATGGCCTTGTCTGAGGCCTGTCTTGTTTTGAAGAAGCCCGTGCTTTGGCACATGAGTTTGTTTCCTTCTTTAAAAATAAAAATAGACTCAGTCCTTGGGTAAACTATCAGGGTGGGGGTTGGAGGTTCTGAAGCATTATGGGCAAAAGTTGGAAATGGTTACTGAACTAACAGATGGCCGTGGCCACTGTCTGGACTGCCCCATGCAGGAAGGAGCAGGGAGAATGGAGAGTGGTAAGATCTGTTGCGCCCGGAGTGTGGTAACTACCAGTCATCATTATTATTAACATCTCACCTTCATTATGGCATAAACATGTGCCAGGCACCCTGCTGAGCACTTTACATGGAGGGTATCATTTGTTCCAGAAAACCACCTCTTGCAGTAGAGACTACCAGTGGTCCCATTTTGCAGATAGGTAACCGAGGCATGGAACAATTCACCGAGCATTAATTTGTGCTGGGCAGTATGCTGAGTGGCACAGAGAGTGCATGTGATCCTACCAAGAGCTCTGTGAAGTGGGCATTGTGTAGTCCTCCTTGGTAGGAGGACAACTGGCATAAAGTTTCTTTTACATAAATTATCCATGAGATAACTGGGATGGTAAAACTTGAAGTCACTTGCCCAGGGCCAAGCAGTGAATGGAGGTGGGATTGGAGCCCATGTTCCAATCAATTGACTTGGAAGCCCATCAAACCTCTCACTCTACTTCATGACACAAATCTGCCTCCTCTACCAGACATGTGTCTGTCTGTGTGTCTATGGAAAACGATGGAGTCTGGAGGGTGGCTGGGGGCATTAAGAGCGACCAGGATGTTTGAAGTTCAGAGACCTGAACTTATAAACAGTAGTGATTGTTAATTTTGTGCCTCTTCTGTGCAGGACTTGATCTTGATTCTGTTGTGTCCTAGCAGCCCTTCTGAGATACGGCAACCATTACCCCCACTTTACAATGTAGGAAAGTGAGGCTGAAGCAGGATAAATCGCTTGCCCTAGGTCTAGGAGGTCGTAGTCACCAAAGTGTCCACAGCCTGAGTCTGTTGGAGTGGCTGGATGCAGGGACGTGGGGAAGCACAGAGCATGGGGGTGGTGGCACTTCTGTTTCAAGACCCCTTTCTGTGGACTAGTTCAACCAGTTGTAGGGAGAAGAGAAATAGGCAGGGACTTAGATCTTCTCCTCATTTCTCCTACTTCTGCTTCTATTGGTAGACACGTTCATCTGTAGACCAACTTGAAGAATGATAGGGAAACACTGGATAAAGAAACTTAAAATAATATGCACCAGAAGTTAGGTAGTTGTGGGTTCAAGTTGCTTCTCTATGCCTTCTAGCTGTAAGACTTTGGGCATCTGCCAAAATACCTCTTGACTAGAGCAATTTGTCTCCTTTATCTTCTAACCTGCTTAGATTTAGCTCAAATGTATCTCCTTCCTGAATCTGTACCTGACCCTACCTGAGAAAACTGAAGTATAGAGAATGTAGGTATATTCCCTAAATCCCACAGCTTAATCTTGGATTCTATTTATAATTTTTTTTATGCTCTACTGTTCCATTTCCTCAAATGTCCCATTGTTTCTCCTGCCTCAGGACCTTTGCACATGCTGTTTTCTAGGCAAACCCCTCATCCCACACCCCAGCTGTCCTCACAGGGTGGCTTTCTGCTGATACTCAATCATCAACCTCAATGGTTCTGCCTGAAGAGACCTTTCTTTCCTGGCCTCTCATATGGCGTTTGCCCAATCACTCTTCTCTCCCCTGATGCCCTGGCTCTCTTTCCTCTGCAGTGCCTATCACAAATTTTAATTCTATATTAACCCTTCTTTTATTGTTTAAAGGTACCTCTCTCTATAAACCCTACAAGGACAGGTCGATGGTATTTTCATAACTAGACCACCATTACCTGGCCCCGTGTCAGCTACATCGTGATACACAATTAACATTTCTGGAAGGGGTCAGGACTGAACAAACACAGGAGAAGTTATCAGCACAGTGAGGGGAAGGAGAAAGGGCCGAGCAATGTGACATGTTTACTCTCCACGAGCGGGTTGGTGATGGAGGCACATGTGGCAGGCTTTTGGATGCTACGAGAGCAAGGTGTCTGGGCACATCTGTGAAGCTGTCGTGTGCTCTGTGGTTTGGACATTTCTGTAGTCACAGGCTCCCAAGGGTGCTGCTGGAGCTGCTAAGGAGGTCTCTGCTGAGGTGGCCCTCCCTGCAGTGTGCGGCAGCTGTGGAGGCCCAGCCGGAGCTTGTCTGAGGCCTGGTAGGTGGAGCAGCCTGCAGCGTGCTTCTTGCTGGATGCTGGCAGCTCTCTGCCTTCAAAGCAGAACATGCTGACCGAGAACACTGTGACCTTTGGCACAATCTCCTCCATCGTCTCCTCCTCTGCTCAGCAAGCAGGAAGGAGGGAGCCCAACTCCCTTGCACTGGCTCTTGCTGCCTTGTGGACAAGTTTTCCTTCAATTCAGAGACAGGAGGAAGGGAGAGACAGGTGAGGGCCAAAGGCAGCTGCCCTCCAGGCACCTGGGAAGCCAGACTGATTTCTGCTATATCTGGAATTTGGCATTTTGGTAAATCGTGTGGCAGTCCATGAGATTTTTCTCTCCTCAGACTGTAGCTCTGAGTGGGACTTGTTTAGGGTATCCACCTCGACTCTGGAAAAATTAGGGTGTGGTCACCTCTTACCTGCCAGCCCTGGCCACTCAGCTCCCCACTCACCATCTGTTTAGACGATTCTAATTGGAGTCTGCTTTCTCTTACAGTTATTAACGCTTCCATGAACCTCAGTTTTGTCATCTTTAAAATGGAGATAATAATAGAAATTTCCTAGGACCAGTATGAGATTTGGAGCTAATGGGCATGAAGTGCCTAAACACAGTGTCAGGCATGAGGTACCAGGCAACCAATAAATGACAGCTACCATCACCATCATCAGAGTTATATTTTTCACTAGGCTGTCTTCTTACATATTATCCCTTTTGTCCTTATGGATTGACGTAACCAGTTCTTAGCAGAGGAAAGCAAGGCTGGGAGGCTATTAAATGACTCTGCCAGAGTCACTTTGCTAATACATGTTAAAATAAAAGGCATAAATCCAGGTTTGTCCCACTCTGTCTTGGGGCTTTTTCTATTTTTATTTTTGCCTTGGCTTACCTTCCTGAGCAATGGAAGTAGAATATAGTTTATGTTGTTGGCATCTGCAGAAAACATATTAGTCTTACTATCACCATCACTATCAATAACAAAGAGTAGAAAAAGCTGCCAACACTAGCAGAGGACTTTATAGTTTACGAGGTATTTTCACCTACATTGTTTTTGGAATCCACAACCCTGCCTGTGTAGGTGGAAAAATCTAGAAAGTATTGAGACAATGACTTCATGGAGATACTTTCTTCTGGGTTAAGGCCTTATTTGCATGTGCCAGGGAGTGATTAGCTAATTCCTGGAATGTGTACTTACGTGACCTCCTTTAACCTCAACTCTGCCGTTTATGAGCTCTGTGACCTCGATCATTCTGTATCTCTTTCTTCATCTATAAAATGGGGATAATTATAACAACACGAGACAATATATAAAAGCTGTTTATCACAGTGTTCAGGACATACAAGAACTTAATAAATAATAGGCACATACTCTTATCAGGTTGAAAAAAACTCCATGTTCTGTTGTTAACATTCTTTTTGGTTTTTTGCATTAGTAGTAGCTGGGCAAAATTGGACTTACAAATAGCAAGTTAAAGAATACCAAGGAAACCTATAAGCACTGGGGTGACTGTTCAGGAACCCACTGTTTTAGGATAACCAGAAATAGCAATGCCCAAGGGTGTGGTGTTGGTTCAGGACCAAGGACAGTGCCCAACTTGCTCCCTTGCCCCTCACTTGGGACACTCTGCTTGTAGGGCCCAAGTAAGAGGTCCTCTACCTAGGGGCTCCCTGTTTTGTGCTTGCCACATGTCCCCTGGCCTCTGCACCTGTCTATGCTATTCCTCTCACCCGAAATGCTTCTCCTTCCTCTCTTACCACAATATATTTGACTTGCAAGAAGCATAGGGGATATACCAATCACCTTTGTACCTACACTCAGATTTAACAGTTGTTAACATTTGCCATAATTGCTTCTGACCTTTTATTTTTTTAATTAAATTTGGTGGAGGCCATTGTAGCTCCTTTTGTTTACCTCACCATCAGTATCTCTCCTCCCTTCCCCAGATGTGACCTCAGACCTTCACTATCTTCCTCCTTTCTCCACCTCTAATTCCCTACCACTCATCCAAGTCCTCTACATTTTTAATAGTCAGGTCAAGGCCCCTGTCCCCCAGCTTATGATGATCTTTCTTGCATAATGTTGTCACACTGGTGTGATCAGAGCTCACTGCAACCTCCAATTCCTGGGCTCAAGCGATCCTCCTGCCTCAGCCTCCTGAGTAGCTGGGACTGCAGGTGTGAGCCACTGTGCCTGGCTTATTTCTCATCTTAATCATTCATTCAACATGTGCTGAACAGCCCCTACTTTGAGGTAGCACTCTTCTATTTGCTGGAGTTGCAAAAATGAGTTCCACATCATTCCTGCCTCCAAGAGCTCACAGAATATGGCATGTACATGAATATTATCTTTCAGTGAGAAGGAAAGCTTGCAGGCAGGGGAAACCATCTTCAGAAGTCCACCACAGCTTTCACAGAGGAATTAGATCTCACATGAACACTGGGAACTTGTGGTCAGAAGACTGGAAATGGTGTGACAATAGGCAGCAAGGCAGGCATGTCTGTCACACATTAGACCTATGCTAGGCTCTTTAAATATCTCATCTCATTTAATGTTCCACAAACCAGTGAGATGAGTGTTACCACCTTTCTTTAACAGAGGTAAAAGTCAAGGCTTGGAAAGCCTCCACACCTCATCAGGTGTGCAATTTGCATTTGAAGTGAGGCTTTCTAAAGTCAATGTGTATATATATCTGGCTCCCTTTTTAGACTATGAACAAGTTGAGACAGAGACTGAGCCTTACTCCTCTCTGTTTCCTAGGACCAGCACTGTCCCTTAGCAGATATTTGGTTTACAAACATGTCTGATATGATAGATCTCTGAGGTACAAAGGAGACAAGGTCACACGGGCCCTGACCTCAAGGAGCTCAGCATCCAGGTGAGAGGAGAGCAGGCTTTGGCAATGGATGCAGGAAAGCAGTGCATAAATGCCTGTCACATAGCATGGGATTTTTACTCTGAATGGGAGATGGAATTACACTCACCTTGCTGGTCTTGCCCATTAATTGCATCAGGCTAAGCCACCTGGGGCCACAGCATTTTCTCAAAATCCTGCATCAATCTGGCCCAGGCTGGCTCTCTTCTCCCAAATCTGACATTCCTGGCTCTATCTATGACTTCTCTATGTGCCTCCTTCCTCTGTCACCCTTCAGACCTTGGGCTCAAACTTGCACATGGGTTCTCTGCTCTCTCCTATCCCTTTGGTGTCTCTCACTGTTTGGATGAGAATCTACTGCCCCATTCTCAGGGACTTCATCAGCTGAACCAAACTCCACTTCACTGTCCCCAAAGTCAGGAGGATGTGGCTTCAGAGGTACGCTGTTCCCTAATACCCCTTCCAATAAGCCATGTAAAACAGAGTGTGGGGTCCTTAACTTCTGAGTGGCATGGACCACTTTGGCAGACTGGCAAAGTCTATGACCCTTTCTCGGAGTAATGATTTTTAAATGCATAGAATAAAAATACATGAGATTTCAAAGGAAAGTAGTTATATTGAGAAACAGTTATAGGACACAACACAAACACACGTGCTCACACACACACACACAACTGTATTAGTTATCCATTGCTTAACAACACACTTAGCCCATTAAAGCAACTGATACTTATTATCTCACAGTTTCTTTGGGTCAAGAGTTTGTGTGTGACTTAACTGGGCTCAGGGTCTTTTATGAGGCTGCAATTCAGATGTCAACCAGAGCTGAAGCCACCTTTAGATGAGCTAGGGATGGATCTGCTTCCAAGCTCGCTCACACAGTTGTCTGCAGGATTTGGTTTCTCATAGGATGTTGGACTGACTTTATCAATTCCTCATGATTGCTCACTGGAAACTACCCTCAGCTCCTTGACACAGGGCCCTCTCAACAGCGTGGCTCATGATACAGCTTCTGGCCCCATCAGAGTGAGGAAGAGAGAGTATGCCCAAGACGGAAGTCACAATCTTTTGTAACCTCATCTTGGACATGACACTCCCCTCACTTTGCTCTATTCTATTCATGATAAGCAATTCACTAGGTTGAGTCCACACTCAAGGGAGAAGATTCTAGGTCGTGAGTACAAGGAGGTGGATCATTGAGGTTCATCTTAGAGTCCTGCCTACCACAAGTACTATATATGATATTTATGAAGGCATCAAAGAAGATCTACCAGAGGTCCAATAACTAATGCAACTTTGAAATAGACATGAGATAAGCAAGATTTTAAGGTCCTTGCAACAGCTGACATATGATATGAAATGATCTGTGATTTTTGTGGATAATAAAAGACACAGACATTGCTTATAAACTGTGGTTTGTTGCCTACATACACAAGTGATAGAAATGCTAAATTTCAGTTAGAGGTGAGTGAAAATAAACCTGTATTTTTCCTTTTCCAAATTCACAGACCTCCAGAAGTCTGGCTGTGATCCTCACAGAGTCCATGAAATTAAGAACCCCAAAAGATGGAAGGCAGGCAGAGATGGCTTATTGGGTGATCACAGTTGATGTGAACCACCTACTCTAAGAAATCTAGCTTGCTTGTAGCTGAAAGGAATCCCAAGAGGGCTTAAAATATGGCCAGAAGTTAGTGGGGGTCACTGCTGCCCAGGTTCTAGTTCTCAGCTTTCATACATAACATTTATTTTCTTCTTATATGTCCTAAGGATATCAGGATTTAAGATTAGACTCACATTAACCAGATTCATAAGAAGTTGATATTTAATTTACTCAATCACTAATTCGTTCAACTATTCATACAGTCTTCCACTTTCAAAGCACATTGTTAAGCACACGCTTATTGACCACTACTGAGTGCCAGGTACAAAGATACATACTAGGACCGGTGGTCCATAAATAGTGATTGAAGACATACTCCCTGGCATCCATGAGCTCACAGTTGTTCGTAGCGGTTCTCAACTTCCCTTTTCACCCATGATGCAGGTATGACCTTGATGTTTACTCTAAGGAGAACCATTCTATTTCTATCCATTCCTCCACTTCCATATAGAAATTTCTATAATCTCGGAAGAATTGGGTAGGAAGCTTCCATCCTGGCTTGCTCCTCCCTGTAAAAGAATGGCTTTCAGAGTCACAGATGTTCTCTCAGCTCCTACCTTTGCCATAAGGTCAGCCTCCTGGAGCAGGCTTGCACTGAGTCAGGGCAATCGGAGGAGTGATGGAGAGAAGAAGAGGAGAAGGAAGGAGGGAGGCCTGTGATTTTCTAGCTGCAACTAGGTGAGTAATCTCCATCAGAAGATCAGGAAAACTATTTTGGACTCATTACTAAGCTGTGCCCTCTAATACATATTTACCAGCATAGAGCAAACAGCTCATTGCGACGTAAACCCACCTGAGTCTATGGCTCAGTTGGAAGAGAGAATGTATGATTATTACCATACATTTTACATTCTCCCCTGGCCATGTCCGGGTGACACACAATTCCTCATACCTTAGCCACAACTCTACACTTTTTCTTGTGCCATGCAAGAGTGGCATTATTAAGACCATAATTCACTTCAATGAATCTTTATTCAACAAATATATGTTAAACATCGATTTATGGAAAACTATGGGCTAGATGCTGGGGAGAGGCAAGAATAAGGCCAGGGAGGTGTTCCTGCTGTCACGGAGCTTACATTCGGAAAAGAGGGACGTGTAACAAATAGGTAAACCAGGATATGGATGAGACCCTGAAAAGTTCTTTAGAAAAATTAGACTATAGGCTGGAGAGAGAATAAACAGGCAACACTCATGTTTGACAGAGCGGCCAGGGAAGGCCTCTCAGAGAAGAAAGCATTTGACCGGAGACCTGTATGACAAGAAGGAGTTGGGCAGGTGAAGGTTGGACAGAGAACATTTCAGGCAGAAAAAACTGCATGGACTCTGAGGATTGGCATGGCAAGAGAAAGAAAACTTTGCATATTTTTACTTAATTGTGCTCAAAGAAAAATGCATGTGGTAATCTGGGTTTGATGTACAAGTGGCATGAATGCATGGATTACTACTAAAATAATATTTCTTACTGTGTATATACATTGATAATCTTACCTACCACACTTCGGGAAAACTAACCACTTTTAGCCCCATACAAGAGAATGGGGGATAATTCTAGAGACTTAAATATCTACTAGCCTGAGTGTCTGTCTCTCTAGAACAGGACTGAATAACTCCTGTCTTAATCTTCCTTTTATGCTAGACTCTGACGATACCTTCTTTATGTTGATCCACTTTATCTTCAGTTTGATAAACTTTAGACTTTTAAACAATCCATTCACTTGGCAACCTTCATGGAATCTCATCCAAAAAGATTTCTGATTTCTGTAAAGCTCTGGCCTTTCTTCCTATCCTTGGTGAGATTTCCTAACCCTTGAGGACCTCTGCAATATTATGAATATTCACCATTTATTACAGTTTTTTTTTCCTCTCTAGCTGTTTCCAAGTTCCCACTCTGGGAGCCAGCTATACCCAGTACTTCCTTTTCCCTCCCAGCCTCCCACTCGATCCAGCTGGCAGAGCTTTCTGTCCTCCCTTCCCTCTAAGACTCCTTTGGCCTCAAATGGTAATTGACGAGCCCAGAAAGAGGACCTAAGAAGGGGCTTTCTGGTGGGCATCAGTGAATCACTGTGCAGACAGGCTGAGATGGGTCCTTCTTGCTCTCTGATGAATCAGCGCCATGTGGGGAAGCGGATGGTCACCCAGACAGCTAGTGTGTCAGTCTGTCTCCTCTGCCTGGCCCTGGACATCAAAATAGCCTGCAGCTCCCTCCATCTGGGCCTGTTGTGGGCAGTTAACCCAACTCCATGAAAAATTTAAAACAGTGAGGAGGGTGGTAAAGCCTTGCTTTCCAGGAGGTTAAGCTGAAGTTTACTGTCACAGAGATACTGAAGACAGGCTTGTCATCCTGTCTTGGCGACCACCTGAGCAACATCTTGCTGGCTCAGGCCCATCCTCTCCACAAACATAAATGCTCTATTTTTCCTTCTTTCTTTATTTTTATTTTTTTATTTCAGCATATTATGGGGGTATAAGTGTTAAGGTTACATACATTGCCCTTGCCTATAAATGCTCTGTTTTTCATCTGAAGTGTTCTCCTCATTAAGGAATCGTTTCATTTGATAGTGAACAATGAGGAGCAGATGAGGATCATGCTCTACGAGGCAAAGAACAATCACAGCTTCTGTGAATTAGGCACCTACTATGCCAGGCACTTGGCAGATATGATCTCATTTAATTCTCACATGTTCTCAGGTAGGTTTTACTTGCTCTGTAACACACACCATGAAATTGAGTCTCAGGAGGTTTC
Organism: Cheirogaleus medius; assembly: GCA_008086735.1. Classification (NCBI taxonomy): domain Eukaryota; kingdom Metazoa; phylum Chordata; class Mammalia; order Primates; family Cheirogaleidae; genus Cheirogaleus; species Cheirogaleus medius. The sequence goes on from VBSM01001124.1 coordinate 66,155,038, forward strand.
GACCATTTCCCCCAAGTTCTCATAGGTAAGAGAGGGTAAAGCTGACTATAGAATAAGGTGACCAAATAATCTGTCATGCTAATTGGGACACTGTTGATAGTAAAAGGGGGAACTATTAATGATATCACCAGGCAACAGATGTAAAGGTGAAATGTCCAAACAAAGCAGAACATACAGATGCCTGAGTTTTGAACTAGAGTCTTTTTGGCTCCAAAACCCAGCTTTTTGTCATTCACCTGATGGGTTCCTAGAAAGGTAATAGGAGAAATGTGAATTCAGCTCCCCCATTCTCTCGTGATGCTTTTGCTGGCTGTTTCTCTTCTTTCTCCTTCCATCCTGGGATATTGGGATGAAGCCCAACCTCTGTGCTTTTAAGAAGCACCGGGCTGTCAGGCGTGGGCATTCCTGATGATATGATTTTTGAGGACAAGCAGTTGTTCTTTTTCACCTTTGTATCTTAGTAACTGACATATGGGTATGCAGTAGGTGCTTAATACATGTTCATTCCATGAATGAATGAATCGTCGAATGAATGCAATTATGTACAGAGGCAAGCAGGGCTGAGTGTCAATGTGTGTTTGGGGAATACAAATGAGTTTGGGAAGTCCAGCATACAGGAAAAGGAAAACAGTGGGCACATCTGCCAGGCTGAGCTTCAGTTTCATCCCTTAAGGCAGAGCCACCAAAGTCTCTGAGCAGGAAAGTGACACAGTCCGATTTGCATTCTGGAAAGGACATTCCTGTGGTTGTGTTTCAGGTTAAGCCCGTGAGAAACTAGACACTGAAGGTATTTAAAACATGTTTTCAAAAGGGCTACCGAGTGCCCAGCATAATATAACCTTTTACATATTTGAGGCATGTCCAAGCCTGGGCTAGCACCACCCGCACTCAGTCAGCCTCTGGGCACACCCCTGCATGGTCATCGGCCACCTCAGTGGGGCACCTCAGGGCCACTCTTTCAGGGGGAATCTTTCCCCCCTGTTTGCTAGCTGGCTTCTCCCCCAGTTTCAGCAGTTCTATCCAGTGGGTAGCTGGGTGCGTCGGAGCAACCCACCTCGATTCAGGAAAGTGAGGGGCAGTTTCTGTGACCATAGCAGATCCACTCACTGGGATTTTTCCTGACATCTCTCCATGACCTCCATGCCATCGGAGGGTCTGGACACAGTGTCGCAGCTCTCCAGCTGGGGACAGGGCGCATGAGGGTGTTTCAGACATGGGTGTTCCCCCAAGTGGGGCTGCGGTTACTATTGCCCCACCAGGGCAGCCCAGGGGACTTTGCTGTTTGCAACCTTGTGTCCCGGGGCTTCCCGCAGAGCTTTGCCCTGTCTGGCTGGGAGGCTGTGAGGTCGTGAGAGATGAAAGACGCTGTTCACACTCATGAAGACTGGAATGCTCTCTCTATAAGCCAGGTAATGTGGAGACCAATTCACAAGTACTTCACAGTTCCATGATTAATGATGGGTCCCTTGTAATTGACACTTTAATTGGCTCCCCTCAAGGGACAGGCCGCTTCTGAGATGGTCTTGAGGAAGCCTGAGGTGGGGTTGTCCAGGCCCTGCCCAGGTCCCATCCTCCCTTCCAGCACATCTACTTCCCTGGAATCTTCTCATACCGCCTGGTCCTCCCCTCGTGCCTCTTGCTGAATCCTGACTCCTCCCATATCTACCTTTCTACGTTCATTCCACAGGCACCCACCCATTATTTGCCAGGTCGTTCCTTAAACATTTTACGTGGATATTATAGTTTAACCCACAAGCTTTGTCAGCACTTAACAGTCAACTTCTGCTCACATCTCTTGGGCCAGAATGAGTCACAGCACACCCCCAGCTGCAAAGACGGCTAGGAACTCTGATATTTGGCTTCCTAGCTTCAGTAATAGAAGTGGCAATAGGGAAGAGTGTTGGGAGAAGCTTTTAGGAGTCAAGCAACAGTGTTTGCTCCACAGCTATCATCGCCACCCCCATTTTGCAGATCAGAAAACTGAGCCACGTGGAAGAGAAGTAACTTGCTCAGGGTCACCCAGCCAGAAGTGGTGGAGACATGACTACATTCCCAGGCTGATAATTCCTGAGTGCGTGCTATGGTTCTCATAGGAAGAGGGAGAAGTAGATGGATTCGTGATCAATTAAGAAGTGGGACGGTGGTCAGTTATTTTGGATAACTGGAGTCACGGCCAACTCCAGGATGCTGCCTGAGAGGAGAAATAGCATTTCTCAGGAAATAACAATATCAAGTTAATGAGTGAGTTCCACGTGCTACTCTCTTTCTCCATTGGTTTTAATTCCAGTAAGTTTGTTTCATTATCTTCTTTTTAAAAAATGAGAAAATTGAAGCTCACAGAGATTATGACATTTACCCAAAATCACAAGGATGGTAAACACAAATGACTACTGGACATCAGCTGGGGCTGGGTGGCTTCCAAGTCCAGTCAGTGACTTGATGCTGTTCCACACTGCCTTCTTACAAGGAAAAACGAGAACGGAGGCCACCAGACGGCTTCTGTGAATCGCGTGTTGTTGGAATTCCTGTCCTTTCTTGACCCAGATTTGTAAACAGAGACTTTCGAAGCCAAAGTACACATGGGCAGATGCAAACAAGCAATCTGATGAGGAGAAAGTAAAATGTGTTGCTGGTGGGTGCATGTCTGCCTGAAGCGTGTGTCCCTAAGGACTCTTGCTGTCTCCACGGCTGGGCCGCCTTGAGCCTGGTGGTCTGCAGATGGCCACAAAGCACCTCTGGGATGTCCAGCTGCAGCCTGGGCGGTCTGGCGGGGGCCGGGGGAGGGATGCTGGGGGGCCTGGGGAGCCATGGACAGAACATCCTTTTGCTTCTCCTAGGCTTGTTGCAGAGTCCTGTTAAAGGGAAGGGAGGGGGAAATAAGGTAAGATGTTCGCCATGATTTGGAACTAGAATGTCCCACTTTAATAACAGCTGTCATTTACTCATTCATTCCAGAAATACTGGTTGAGCCCCTGCAGTGCGACAGGCCCTGTCCTCAGTGGTGGGGATACAGCAGGGATGAGTTCACTGGATGGAGACAGTTTAGAAAGATGTGTATAAATGTATAGTATGTGCTGTGCAAAAGACATGAAGCAAAGTAAAGGGAAGCAAAGTAAAAGAAAGTAAAATAAAGCAATGACAAGGCAAGAGAAGACTTCTTTGGCAAAGTGACATTGAGCAGAGACCTGAACAGAGCAAAGGAGGGTCTGGACAGATACCTGGGGCCGGGACAGCAAGTTCAAAAGCCCTGAGCAAGGTGGGCCTGTGCTGTGTATACCTTCTTCTGGTACATAGAGAGCATGATGCTTGGGGCAGGTCTGGCAGCCGCAGCCTGGAAACAAGTGAAAGAGATAAAGTGTTTAGGGCAGAAAGGGAAGACATACAAGGGGAGTATAGTAGCTTCTCTCCCATACAAGGTTCAAATATGGAAGAAAGGTAAGATATTTTCTGGATATCCCAGAAATTAGAACCAAAGACCAGCTGATAGAAGTTGTTGGAGGCTGATTTCTGTTCCCTAAAAGGTACATTGAATAATGCCCAAAGCATTAACTCTGAATATAAGGGACAAATACTCATTCATTCATTTAAATATTTATCGAGAACCTATTATGCTTGACAAATATGTGTGTGTGTATGATTTGATTTTTTCATTTGAATCATTATTTAAATAAAATCCATACATTGCAAATGGTTGATGTGTCTCTTAGGTTCCTTTTTGGTCATGAATTCATTCCCTTTTTTTGGCCCCATATTAGTTTGCTAGGGTTGCCATAATAAAGTATCATAGACTGAGTGGCTTAAATAACAGAATTTTATTTTCTCACAATTCTGGAGACTGGAATTCCGAGATCGAGGTGTTGGCAGGGTTGTTTTTTCCTCAGGCCTCTCTCCTTGTCCTGTGGATTACCGTCTTCCTGTGTCTTCACGTGGTACTTCCTCTGTGCACATCCATGTCCTAGTCTTCTTGTAAGGACACCAATCAGACTGGATTAGAGTCTACCCTTATGACCTCATTTTAATTTAGTCACCTCTTTAAAAATGCCTTCTCCAAACACAGTCACATTGTGAGATACTGGGGGCAGGGCTTCAACATATTAATTTTGGGTGACAGCATTTAGCCTATAACATTTTCCTCACAATTTATTTATTGCAGAAACTGAGAGTTATTTGTCCTGCTCTGAGTTGCTCCTTTTGCCTGGATTTCTCAGATTGCCTTTGTGGTTTACTGTTTTTCCTGTAAGTGGTACTTGGATTGAATTTAGGTTTGAATTTTCAGGCAAGAATACTACATTAGGTGGTGATGTGTACTTCCATCAGGAGGCAAATGACGTCTGGTAGTCTCTCTTTCTGTGATGCAAGAAACAGTTTACAACAAGCAATTCAGATAAGTGAGAACTGTGATGTACCTAGAGTATTTTGATGACTGCTGTTTGCATCGATGGCCTTGAGACACCTGAAGACCCTGATAGCCTTCTGAATCAAACCAGGATTCAGTGATACCCAACATCATTTTAGCAACAACTATTTTAGGAGGTACTTATTTTGTAGGTATCACTAAATTTGTCTATGAGACTGAAGTCTGGACCCGTGTCCTCCGCTGACCTGTCATGCAGAGGACAGACGTTTTATGGACTGGCATCTGAGTGGGAAGGACATGTTCCAAGGCACTCAGACCTGAGTTTGGATCCTGGTTCTGACTGCCACATACTATTATAGAATGTGGTCCTAGCTGGGTGACTTCAGCCTTTGAGCCCATAAATCGTAATGGTGAAATATGTATTAAATTTCCATCTTCAAAATGTGCTTCAAGTGTCACCTCCCCCAGGTAACCTCCTCCTACCTCTTTTCTCCCTCCTTCAGTTGTTGTATAACAAGTCACCATATGTGTGGCCTCAAATCACAACCACTGATTCTCACACATATGTCGTTGGCGGATGTCGTCTAGGCTTGCCTGAGGGGAAAAGTTAGGGCAATACACTCCGCCTCTGGGGACAGGTCTAAGTCACATGGCAAAGAGTGTGAAGAAGGGCAAAAAGAAGAATGAAGAATTGGAGCCAGTAAGTCAATCAATAACAGGGATTAAGTCAAATAACATATACAAAGTGACCAAAAGTGTCTGGTCGTGTGATTTGGTGCCTTGTAAATGCTGACTATTGTTAGTACTATTATAATTATTAGTCATCATTTTTTATTTTGTATAAATCAAGGCTGGAAATTGGATGCAACCGTCCATTCTTTTGGGAAGGCTGTTGCAGACGTCCTCAGTGATAGGTGTCACTTACCATTAGCACTGTGACAACAGGTATAGGGAGTCATCAGTGCTAGCAGCCTGCTGGTTGACAGAACAGTTTGTTTTCAGAGCTGTGGGCTGTTTGTCCAGAGGTGGCCCCAGGACAGGCTTGTCACGTAGTATCAGTTGCTGCTCCCAAACAGGAAAATCATCCCTGATGGCCCACGTTCAGTGGGGATAAAGAACTCAGACCTTGGTTTGAAAGAAGAAATGAGTTGTTTGATTAGAACTCAAATAACTGGGCATTCTCAATTAATGAGAGTATGTTTTGGGTACCTCTTAGGGGAAAGAGATCAACGAAGAGAAAGCAAATTGGTGTTAGAATTTTACAAAGTAATGGTTAACTTGCAATGTAGGTCCTGGGCCCAGTACAAATTTCATCCCAACTCTCTTACCAGTGGCTCCTATATGTTCTCTGTAGACCACTTACATCAGAATCAGCTAGGGAATTAGCCAGATGTGCATGTTTCTGGGGCCAAAACTGCAGAGATGCTGATGTAGGAGAGTGAGGTGAGACATTCTGGTTTTAAAAGCTTTCGGCACTTGTGATGACCAATTTCATGAAGATGGCACCGTTTGTTCATTTACATATAGACATGACTGCACAGAAATTGGGGTTTATGCTCATGGCTGATCAGAACTGGGGATCTCTGAATGCTGAACTCTTAGAGGGCAAGGGCTGTGCCCTACTCATCCTTGCGTCCCTGGCCAGGGCCCTGGAGGAGCACACGTTGAGTCTAGTATTGATGGGACTTCCTTCCATAAGACTGGGGTTGGGATCCAGGAAGGCTGAGTGACTCACCCATGGGTGTGCCATCAATGCGAGGCAGCTCCTCTGAGTCGCCCACACTGTTCCCCTGACCTTCTGGGACTGGCCTTTCCAGGCTTCTTCTTGGGAAGGGAACTCCTGTGTATGAAACACCTCTGGCATATTAGACCTTGTGCTAGGTGATTTAAACATGTTATTTCATTCTATTCTTGAAGAAATAAAACCTGTTAGGTTGGCATTATGAGCTCCACTTTACAGAACAGTAGATGTGCCGAAAGTCATGTGGCCGATGAATGGTGGAGGAAGAATTCAAATTGAGGTTTGATTGGCAGATGCAGTGATTGAAAGGGAGTGCGAGGAGGGCCGCTGGGGTCCTGATGATGCTCTGATTTTTAATCTGGAGGTGAGGCACACGAGAGAGGAGTTCAGTGTGTGCAAATTCATCGCTGCACAATTAGGCTTCCTGCGCTTGTCTGTGTTATGTGATGGGGGTTCGTCTTCAATGACAAAGTAGGGAAACAAATCCAGATGTGTCTGGGGTACAAACTCATGCTCTTCTGTTATTCCCTCTTGCTTTCTGAAGTGAGAGCTTGGCTTCCTGCCTACCAACTCTTGTGACATTTCCATGTGAAATTAAACAATGCGTAAAAGGAAGGTCTGAGCTAGAACCTACGTCTTTTCCTTCCTCAACCAATGTTCTTTTCTTTCATACCAAGCACCTCTGGGGAGGTTCCAGCAGATGCCTGAATGTGACTATTCCTGAAATGGCCCAGAAGCCCATTTTACACAAGACTAAGAAGCTTTCATTGTTGTTGACACCTACATTCCTATGACCCCCAATTTAAAGTTTTTCCTAAAACAAGCAAACAAACAGCTTTATTCAGGTAGGACTGACATACAATAAACTACATATATTTAAGGTATACAGCTAAAGTTTTGACATGTGTCCATGAAAGCAAGACAATGAACATATCAATCACCCCAACAATTTTCCTGTACCCCTTTATAATCACTTTCCCCAGCCTGTCCCTGTTCACCCTCCTCCACCCACCCTACTATCCCCAAGGCACCATTGATCTGCTTTCTATTGCTGTATATTAGTTCTCACTTCCTAGAATTTTATATACAAGGAATTGATTATTACATACTCTTTAGTGTGTGGCTTCTTTCACTCTACTTAGTTATTTTGAGATTCATCAATGTTGTAGCATATATCAGTTGTTCATTCCTTTTTATTGCTGTGTGCTATTCCATTGTAGAGAGGCAGCACAGTTTGTACATACATTTGCCTGGTGATGGGCATATGGCTTGTTACCAGTTTTTGGTTATCTCAAACAAAACTGCTGTGAACCTTCTTGTACAAGTCTTTGTTGGACGTATGGTTTCAATTTTCCTGTGAAAACACCCAGGAGTGGAGTGACTGGATCATATGGTAGGTATATGCATGACTAAGAAGATGCCAAATGGTTTTCCAAAGTGGTGGTACTGTTTCAAATTTCTACCTGCAGTGTAGGAGAGTTCCGGTTCCTCCACATCTGTGCCAATGCCTGGTGTGATCAGTCTTTTTTTGTCTTAGCTATTCTAATTGGTATGTGGTCAGAGGTCTGACATTCTCTCTTTGTGCAGCTCTCTCCTGTGTGGCTCTGAGCTCTGTGAGCTCTAGCCGCATTGTTCTACCTGGTCTCTCAGCTTCATCTCCCCAACACAGCCTGTCTGCTGGGCTCTGACTGGCTTCCCCCTCTCTGTGCTGAGACCTGGAAGCATCCTCAAGACAGTAAGCTAGGAAATCACAGGGCTCAGCTTAGCTGGAACCCAAGTCTGTTTCTTCCTCAGTCAGTATTCTTTACTTCCACACCTTTTCTCAGGTATGTATCATTGCCCTTCATTGCCTGATGTCCAATGTTTTGCAAACTATTGTTCATATTTTGTCCACTTTTTTGGTTGTTTTAGGTGGGAAGACAAACCTCTTCTCTGTTACTCCAGTTTGGCCAGAAATAGAAGCCTCTTCCACTTCCAGGGTTGTCCATTCTTTCAGGCCCTCTGTAGAAGTGACTCCAGTTTCTCTTGCGCACAGAGATATCAATGACACCCAAAAGCTTAGAGCACTTTGTATGTAATGAGAGTTCAAGGCTTTACACTAAGGTGATGATGCTCTAAGGATGAAATTTAGGCATCTACTTGTGGGTATGATAATTTATTCCCTAATCTGGATTATGGAAAACAAAACAAACAAACATAAATAAACAAGAACAAAGAAGCAGCTCATAAATTTAGCAAAGTCAGCTAACACTTATGATTCAATAAAATTGGGTACCACTTTTTGCCAGCTGTTGTATTAGCTGGTGAGGATTTAAATATGAATAACGACTGTCCTCAATGAGCCTATATTCTACTGGGTACAGAAATTCATGGACAAGTAATTACAATACTTTAAGAAGTATTATAAGGATTTGAGTAGGTGTCAGGGTGGTTCTATCTCAGTGCACTGAGAGCTAGACAATCTGCTCTGTGTAGTCAGAGACCCTAACTGATGGTGTCTATACCATCTGCATCCCAACGGTGGCTCCTGAGACCACCCTGGTAACTACCGCAATGATTTGGAAGGGATAAAGCATGGAGCAGATCACTCAAAGAAGATTCTTAGGGCCCAAACCAACCAGGAAGTGAAGCCTATCTCATCTGCTTTATCCCCATTGGCCAGAGCCCTGCCACATGGCCACACCCAACTACAAAGAAGGCTGGGAAATGCAGTCAATCTCTGTGTCCAAGCAGAAGAGGAAGCAGATTTTGATAAACTGCTAACAGAGTCTGTCAGATTATGGATTCCTCCAATATTAGTTTTCAAAATTTATTTTTTTTCTAAGCTATTTGTTATAGTGACTCTCGCTCAGCATTTGATGGGGGGAAACTGAGGCTATCATGTACATTTGAAACTGGCTATGACCTTTCTGTAGTCAGAAACAGGAGGAAAGGAGCATGCAGAAAATAAACTGGTGTCCGGCTCCACTAAAGTGGTAGGCATGTGGGGTACACCTGTTTCCTACCTTCTACAGCCATCTGGAATTATCACCTTACCAGAAAGGAACACTGAGACCCTTAAGTGCTGTGGCCTTGAAGCCACATCAGGTCATCGAAGTAACAAAACCAGAGTTCTAGAGAGACAGCAGTCCCAAAATAAGCCTCACCCTTCAGTGTGACATGAGGATAGCAGCTATTTTGTTACCTCAAACTCTGACTTTAGGTCACTGTTAGGTCTTTTCTAACTGTTATAGAAGGGCACTGGAATCAGACAGACTCAGGTTTGAATCCCAGCTCCACAGTTGCTAAATTTATGACTTTAAGTAGCTTGTTTAATTTCTCTGTGCCTTGGTATTCTTATCTGTAAAGTGGATTTAACAAAATGTCTTCTCATCACACTCTTGTAATAATGAAATGAGTTTATACTTGTAAGACACTTGATACAGCATCTGGCACATGATACGCATTCATGTCATGAACTGTTACTATTATTGAAGTGGGAATCATAATTCCCATCTTGTAGTGTTACGAGCATCAACAGGAGAACGTCATAGAGCATGGTCACAGAGCAGGTGTTCAATAAGTGGTTGTGATTATCCTGGCAGCTTCACCGGCCACATATGCCAGCAAGAATGGAAGGCCAGAGATGCCACAGGGGACAGTCAGAAGGTAGGACCCAGAAATGGTGCTCACGTGTATTATACCAGTGGCTGAGTTGAGAACAGAGCAGCTGACCTGCTACTCAGTAGCAAAAGAAAGGAATGAATTGAAGCCTCCTTCTTCTGTGGTGGCCACTGCCCTGCTGAGGTCCCAGGAGGTCTAGAATGGTCCTAGCCATTTTGCCAATCACAGTTAGTAAGCTCACTACATTTTCATGTTGCATTCTCAAAGGCCAGTGCAGTAGATTTCCTTCTTACATTCTCATCAGATTCCTCTGTCCTTTGTTATTCTTGTGGCCCTGGAATCCTATCACCAACATGATTGTTACTGAAAAGGTAGTTTGGCATTCTATCTTCATAAAATACTTGTGTGAGCACTCCATGTCCAACTTAAATGCTACTGCCTTTCCGATGCCCTCCTGGGTCCTCCTGCAGGTACAATCCATTGCTGGATCCCATGGTGATGCAGACACAGCCTTGTTGTGGTACTCACCACCTTATATTAGAGTTATTTGTTTATGTGCTTGTTTCCCCCAATGAAATTGTGACCTGACACTTTAATTGCAGAATGCCTAGCCCTACCTTTGTGCATTCAGGCATTAGGTGCTTATTCAATGTTTGTTAAAGACACATGTGGAATGTGCCCACTACAACTGGAACCGGTGAGAGTGAACCACCCCATGCCCAGTCAATATCAGGTCCTGCTGCCCTGACCTCCAAAATATGGCCCATTCCACTCTCTTCTTCCCACTTGCGCTGTTTTCACTCTATTTCAGTCAGTCCATCCTCCATCATCTCATGCCTCTATCTGCTCTTTTCTCCACAGCAGCCAGAGGGAGTTTTTAAAATTTATATAAAAGTATAAATCAGATATTTCTTGTATTAAACCCTCCAATGTCAACACATCATACTTGGAATAACGTCCAAACATTTTACCATTTCTTAGAAAGCTGAGCACTGTCTGGCTTTTTGACCTCTTCAGCCACGGGAATTTCCTTCCACTTCATTTGACATGCTGCACTCCTTCCTCCCCTGCTCTTTGCATAGCTGGCTCCTTCTTGTCATGCAGGTCTCAGCTCAGATGTCTCCTTTTCAAAGAGGCCACCCCTGACCACCCACCCTAAAGTCATACCACACTTTATCACATCACCCTCTTTTATTTATTTATTTATTTATTTATTTATTCTTAACATCTGGCACTACATGACTTTATCTTGTTCATTTACCCGTGAACTTGTTTATTGCCTATCTCCTGAACTAGAATCAAAGTTCATTATTTGAGAGACTATTTTAATCACTGGTGGTATAACCATCAGTGCCTAGAACAATGTCTGGCAAACAGTAAGTACTCAAGATATATTAAATTAGTGTAAGCACTTTTCTAAGGGTTTTATCCTCTTACATTTCTTTACATTGAGCTCTCAGGCAGAGCTGCACATCTTGGGTGCTGAAAGGCTGAGTGCATGCTAGACTTCCAAACCAAAAAGCAGAGTATTGAATTCTGCTAATACAATAAATGTGGCAGCTTAACTCCGTGATTATCTATCTATCTATCTATCGAGAGAGAGAGAGAGAGAGAGAGAGAGAGAGAGAGAGAAGTGAGGCTCATTGCTGCATGGGAATGGCCTCATTGGTTCATTAGAGCCAATTATGTTCACATCTTTCCAACTCCTCACGTTGGTAGCTTGAGATAGACATGACGAGAGTCTCTACACCCTGCAAATTGGCGATGCTACAAATCAGGGCTTAAAAAATGGTGTGTTGTTGTTGTTGCTTTTTCTTGTTGGAGAGCTGTTTTACTAGCACACAATTGCAAGTTTCCATTGTGTTTTGGGCTCTTGGGAATGGGAGGGAACGAGGGGGACAGCGGACGGCTGGGCAGGACTCAAGCTTTCTAGATACCAGAGTGACTGGCAATAAATATTAGCTAAAGTGCTTTATACACACACATAGGTACACAGGCACTTATTACCTGAGAGTAATTACAGCATTTTATTTTGAAGCAAATGCTTGGCTGTCATCCTGATTAAGCCACTAAGAGCTTGTCTCTGCAGAGACAGGCTGGGTGACAGTTCTCTAGGGCTTATGAAGAAAGGAAGCTCAGAGTTTCCCAGGGAGTTGGTAATCCTTCTGGCCCCAGGATGATTTTTTTTTTTAACATTTTGGATCCAGAATATAAAGGTTTAACAAGTTTTTATCGCGGTGATGGTGACAGACTGTAGTACAAAAAGCATTGCAGGAGGAGCCAGACACCCCACAAAACAGCTGAATGACATTGATCAGGTCACATAAATTTTCTTACCCTCAGCTTTGGTATCTGTGAAATAGAAAAAATGACCTAACCTGAGAAATCACAGGACAAAGATGAAGATTTTGGGACCGAGCATGGGGACCATCGGAGTGCCCACACAACACTAAAAGGTGAAATAGTTGGGGTGTGCGTGTGTGTGATTGAGACCCCTATGGGGAATGGGAGAAAAGCTGAGAGGGCCCTTGATTAAGGTGAAACGTGAAGAAATGTCAAGCTGGGTTCTATAAGCCTTGGTGAAGCCTCTGAGATATCATGGGCTTACCATGCAGGCTAATTTCTGCTATTTATTGCTGCAAAACAAACCACCCTGACCTTAGTGGTATAAAGCAACAGCCATGTGTTATACTGTCAGATTCTTCAGGTCATGGATTCAGACAAAGCACAGCACAGATAGCTCATCTCTGCTGCATGATATTTGGGCCATCAGCTAGGAACACTTGAATGGCTGGGGATGGCTTAAATAACTGAGGGATGGAATTTTCTCAGCAAGGCTGACTATAAACCTGGGATCCATTGGGACTGCCCACCAGATTGTCTACAGATGGCCCTCACATGTGATTTGAGCTCCCTTCGAGCATGGTGGGGTCAGGATGGTCAAACTTCTTACATGGCTATTCAGGGATCCAAGAGGAAGTTTCCAGCAAACCAGGCAAAAGAACATGACCTTTTATTACCCAGCTTTAAAAAATCACACAGTGTTGTTTATGTGTACACGATTGCTTGGAGGCATCATAAACCCGCTCAGATTCAGGGACAGGGAACACAGGCTCCACTTCTCCATGGGAGGAGAGTTTAAGAGGTTGCAGTCATGCTTTAAAATCATCACAGAGCTTAGAAAATCTTGTTGAAATAATAAAAATGTAAAAGTAAGATGTGTATAAAAAGTAAAAGTGAAAATAATGACAACGATAGCCAACACTGTAGTGCCTATGTAGGCTAGGCACTGTTCTATGTGCTTTATATACTTTAATTCACTTTATCCTCATAACAACCCTTAGAGGTAGGTACTGTTATTATACCAATTTTATAGCTAAGGAAGCAGAAGCATGGAAACATGAAGTCACTTGTTCAAACTCACACTGCAAGTGACTGACAGAGTCGGAATAGCAGCAGCTAACATATATGAGCACTTACCATGTACCAGGCACTCTGCCAAGCACTTCTCATGGATTGTCTTACTTAATCATCCAAAGAATCCCACAATATGGGTACATTATTTCCACTACCTTATGGACGAGAAAACTGAGGCCCAGTGAGGTTAAATTACCCACTCAAATTCATGCAGTTAGGAAGGGTTTCATCTCAACTCTGGCTTCCCCCAAAGCCTGGAGCCCAGAACGTATGCATGTGAGAGCCCAGGAAGGAGAGCGAGCAGGGTTGGAAGCAATGCCACGGGGGTTCTTGGGGGAGTGTGGCGTGGACAGAGGAGTTCAGTGCTTTGATGGGAATGAAGGAGGGGAAGATTCTGAGATGAGGGGCGAACAATTGCCTGTGTGTCTGTGAGTGTGTGTATGAGAGAAAGAAAGCTCAACTCAATTTAGCAAGTGTTTATAATGCTTACATATGGGATGTCCATCCTTATAGTGGCCCCGTGAAGAGGGCAGCGAAGTGTCATCCTGTGGCGAACTGACCTGCAACTGCTCAATCCCTTCCTAGAGCTCAGCGTGGCGGTATTTCCAATGTATTTACCATATATTCTCCTGTTGAATCTTCTAGAGTGATTAGGTTTGGTTATTAGGATCTCTATTTTACAGACAAGGAAATAGAGGCCTGGAGATACACAATGAAAGATGAGCAATAGTCCATATGAAGATGAGAACTCAGGCAAGAGAGACCTTGACCATCGTGCCAGTCAGACCCCCTCATGAGGTTCCAAGGGATGAGATGACATCCTCCATGTCAGCACATAGAGAGGCAGGGTGTGAGCTAGAACCTAGGTTTCTTGACTCCTGACACATGGCTTTTCAATCATCTCACTCATCGTTTGAAATACGTCTAAGTTGCGACCTCCTTTTGGAAGCCTTCCTGATCTCTCTGCAGCCCAGAAAAATTAAGTGTTTCCATAACAGGGAAGCATCCTCCAAGCTCTCACTGTTACTCTCTACCGCCGTGTATTTCTCTTTCCTATTTGGCAATGATGCTAGGGATGGTCTTTTATCACAGCATCCCAATATTTTCTACAGAGCCCAGCAATAGCACATCTTAACAAATTTTGGCTCTATGTATGATTCAGTGAATCCATGAGTGAACAGACTAGGTCAAACAGGTCTGGTGGGACAAGAGAGTCTTGGGGGTTCAGCTTTGAAATATGGAGAGGCAGAGAAGAGACCACTTCAGGGGCAAAGAGCAGAGGCGGGGCGGGGCTTCTTATATGGGTGGCCCAGAAGAAGGTTCAGCTCTAGTAGTTTGCTTCTTAGGAGGATATTTGAATATCTGGTATTTGAAATAAGGCTGGAGATGGAAGCAGGGGGCCAAGATGTAGCCCCTTTGGGTCCCAGAGTGGGCAGATGGCACTGACACTGTTCTTCTTGCGTCTGGGACTGCTGCGAGTTAAGGCTTCCTCTTTGACCTGGAAGTCGCCATGCTGACTCACGCCTCAGTCACTGGCAGCCTGGATTCCCCTTCGCAGAGCTATTCTAGATCCCCTCACTCTCCACAGACAGACACTTCAGCTGTCATTCCATGCTTATTAAGGGGAGTGAGTCAGGGTGGTGGCTGAAGACACAATTTCCATCCTGCTCCATGCTCCCTTCTTCCTCTCCCTGCTATGCTATTTCAAGCACACAAACACTCCCAAGGCTTTGTGGGGGCTGGAAAGAGCATGGGCTCTGAACCTCCAGACCTCCCAGCAAATCACAGCTCTCCAGTGTCCTTGCTATGCGACCTTGAGCACACAGCCTGTGTACTCTGGCTCTCAGTTTCTTCAACACAACGTACGGTGGTTGTGAGGATTGAATGGGGTTAAGCATAAGCTTTGCATGAGACTCGGGGTACAGAGATGTTCAGGATGTACTGAATACCTTTGGTTTGAGGTCTATCTGCCTATTCTCTCCCTTCAGGATGTACATGGCAGAGTCATTTTGTTATAGGTTATAGCATGATTCTGGGAACTGTTCCCTCCTTTCCTGCTTGGTTGTTTGCTGTGGATCATCCCTACGAAATTACTTTCTGTGGTTCTCCAGGGCAGGAGGGCATAGCTCAACTGCTCCTGAAACAGGAACCTTTCACGACCTCTTGTGACAGACCCTCTTTACTGGCAGGGTGACATGAGCCGGTTTCTGCTTTGTGGATTTCACTGAGCTGTACAGACACAGAGTCTCAGGTCTCTCTTCTCATCAACTCTTTGGTGACAGGAACAGGCACCAAAGCAAGGACCTTTTACCTGAATGCTCCTCCTCAGGCTTGGTGAGGCTGTTTATGGAATTTGCTTTTGCTTTCTGACTTTTGGATGTGCTTTCAGACTCAAGGACTCATCCATCAGTCATCAGTGGCCCCCAGAGTCTTGTGTGGAGTGCCTGCTCTTCCTTCCCGGCCCGTTCTTCACCCTAGCATGATTCCCTTGGGTGAATTTTTCTGTGCTAGCATTTTCCTGCCTCTAGTTCATCCAGCCCACTCCAGCCTGGGTGTACGCTGAGCCCACATCATTCAAAACTGCCCAGTTTTGTGCCCCATCTGCTCAGAGATCCTCATGTAGCCTTGATTTTCCTGTTCTTAGCACTTAATGGGTGCACATGTGACATCTATGCTGTCCTTCCCAGCAGACATGAAGAACCACTCTCACTCCCCAGAGTAGCTCTAATGCAGGGAGCTGAGGCACTGAAGTGAGAGTCATAAAACTTGCATTCCCAGCTCCACTACTCACCAGTTTTATAATCCTGGGCAAATCACTTATCCTCTCTGAGCCACAGTGTTCATATTTGAAAGGGTGGGACTAATGCTAATTGCCCTGTTTCTCTCCCTGCCTGTCCCCCCAGCTCCATTTACTGTGAGAATCAAATGAGATAATGTCTGTGAAAGTGCTCTGTAAACCAGAGCTGTTATTACACAGAGGCGGCCTATTATTATTAAGAGCTGGTTTTCCTGATTCTTCCAGCTCCCCCTCCCTCCCCATCTCCTGAGCTGACTCTAGGCTGAGGCTCAGTGAGGGGTGCACTTTTGGGGCCGGAAACTAGAAATTATTCTGCTTCACTTGCCAGTGAAGTTTTCTTTATTTCTCTGATTTAAACTTGTGGAACCAAAGAAGAAAGGCAGAAGGCGTCGGACTCTAAAATCTTTCTTAGTTTGGCTTTTTAAAATCCTAGCAAAAGCTACCACGTTGAGCCCCACACAGAACCCAGACAGGGAACCCTATGCACGTGGATGCTTTAGGGTTGCTTCCAGTGTAGATGCTCTTGGCCAACACTGCTCTTAAAGGTTTCCCCAATCTGGCCACTGTCTGCGGCTCAGCACCCCTCTCTTGTAGGGGACACCACCAACTCCCAGAGCCTCCGCCTCCAGGCTTGCCCCCTTTAGTCATTCCTGTACTCAGATGGGTTCTCTCAATGCCAGTGTGTTCGTGTTACTTGTCTGCTGAAATCTCAAGACCGTGGGTTCCTGTTGCTCTCACGGTAAAGTTGCATTGCTGCACCAGGAGCTCCTGCTGAACTTTCCAGTCTCACCCCGTGACCCCTCACTGCCCTCTGCCATGCTTAACCCTGAAGTAATTCTGTTCATCCACCACCTCGGCCTCTGTTCCCATCTTTTCTTCCTACAGAGTTCAGCTTAGATAGCCCCCACTTGGGAAGCCTGCCCTGACTCCCCTCGACAAAATGTGGTGCCCCGCAAAGTGCTTCCACAGCACCCTCTCATTCCCTAGAGTAGCCTATCCACCCTTGTCTATTACCATGTGTTAAGACCTGTCTTCTCCAGGGAGCTGGAAGCTCTTTTAAGGCAGGCACCATCGCCGTCTTGCTCATTCACTGTGGTCATGGTGTCCCGTCCAGTGTCCAGCAAGGAGTAAATGAACGAAGTGGGTAAGTCACTGCTCAAGACTTTGTCTTTGGAAGCTGGGGCACTCAGGGATCTTAATGGATAAACACGGATCGGCTCATTTTAGATCAGAATTAACATATTCTTGAACAAAGTATGCAACTTTTAATTTTCCCTTCCTAGACCTTTCTTTCAGCCTATGCCAACTAGCTGATGTCGCCGAACACTTACTGAGAGCTTGATCTGTGCTGGGTGCTGAGTGAGCCTCTGACACGAGTCAGCTCCCTCCGTCCTCACAGCCATGCCCAGGAGCAAGTGCTGCTGTTATCCTGCAGCGACCAGTGAGACTCTGTGGTTCAGAGTTTGAATCACATGCTCAAGATTACTCTCGAGCCTGGCACTGTTTTCCTCTAAAATCCCTGCTTTTAATCACTGTACCAGACTGCATGGGCTTTGGTAGCAGAAAGATATAGGTTTAAATTCCCAGGACTCACCAGCTGTGTTAACTGAAATAAGTTCGTTTACCTTGTTGTGTCCCATTCATTACTAGAGTTGTATGATTTAAACAAGATGATGTTTGTAAAGCGCTTGGGTTTTAGTAGGTTCCTAACTTTCATTGCACGTCAGTAAGTTAGAGACAGAGCTTAGATTTTAAAAGTTAAGACAATCCTAATAATTTAGACTGATTGCTTTCTTCTTTAACATCTTTGCTCAGTGGGGAGGTCAGCATATTATTGAGCTCGTTGCATCCTGGGGATTATCTTAAAGCAGGTCTTTTGACAAATGAATTTGAGGGAAAATACTTTTGGACATTCATCAGAGGCCTGGTATCCTGTAGCCTTACTTACTCAGAGCCTTTGGAGGAACCTCGAAAGTCACTATGTCATTGGCACCTTCCTGGGCACCTGAGGGCAGCTATTATATAACCACTCCTGCCTCTGGACTCTCACTTCTCAAGACAGGATGATACCAGTTCCTCCACACTTTTCTCAAGGAATGAGTATTTTTTTTCTTTTTTGTAGAGATGGGGGTCTCATTATGTTTCCTAGGCTGGTCTTGAGCTCTTGGCTTCAAGTGATCCTCCTACCTCAGCCCCCCAAAGTGCTGGGATTACAGATGTGAGCCATTGCACTCAGTCTTTAGAATGAGTCTTAAGCTCTCATCATCCACCCCATTGCTACTTAGAACAAGTTTCAATGTATTTATATCTCCTTAACCAATAATAGGTAAGACAAAGACTCAGCAACAAGGATGCTCACTGAAGTATTGATTACATTTGTAAAAAAATGTTCAATAATAGAGGATTGGCTGAATAGATTACAACATGTCCATATAAACGATTGTTGAGAATGACTATGGGAATGAACATTGATTGACCTAAAAAGATGATTATGATGGAATGGCAAATGTAAAAAGCAGGTTATAAAATAGAATGTAATAATGGATGACCTCCAATTTTGAACACTAGTATTCATTTATGTATGAACAAAAAATCTGAAAGTGTTTAAAAGGGTAAAAGTGTTTATCTCTGGGTCATGAGATTGTAGGGGGTTTTCTTGTTCTAAATATTCTATTGAGGGAGGAAGTAATAACTTAGTGGTTATGAAAATGGACTTCAGAATCGGGAAGACCCCAGTTTTAGTCTATTTTCTGCCACTTAGCTTCATCCCCTGAGTTTCATAATTTGTAAAGTAAGGATATAATAATACCTGCTTCTTAGTATTATTGAGATAATGCTAAAACTAACTTTATTTTTGGAACATTTGCTATGTGCTAGGTACTCTGCCAAGCAATTTACATGTATGTTCTCTGTTATGATTCTCAATCTACAAATGAGGGAACTGAGGCTCAGAGAAGCTAAGAAACTTGCCCTGGTCCTATCCTACAGGGAATAATGACTTTCCCTAAACTTGGCACTTGAGTTCTTTCAATGTCACTAAAGTGAAAATCTGTTTTTTTCATCCACCTCTGTCTGCTGACTCATTCTGGACCCACTTTGACTAAAACCCCCAAACATTTTCATACTGGCCATGTCTCCTCTATTCTTTGGTTGTGCTTTACCTTATTACTTTTTTGGACCTGAGTGAACTTATTATTGAGCAGACAGGTGGATGAGAAACCTGAGCATTCAAATCAAACCATTGATTATGAGGAAGTCCAAGAATAAGCCTTGTAATTTGGCAGTAAGAAGTTGCTGATTACACACTACTATAGTTTGGCAGTGAGAAGTTGCCGATCACACTGCAGAGCCCCAGGGGTAGTAAAATGCTTGAGCTTTGCATTTCCCTTTTCTGGGGTCTAGAAAGACTGGCTGTTTCTGATGGGACAGTGTGTAGGGGGAGAGGCCAGGATGGGTCCAGTGAGGATGTCATCGGCCAGGATTCCTGGGAGAAGCTAATGATAGGGGTCCTTGGAACAGAATGTGGCGCACGGCTGTAAGAGTGGGAGCTGGATGCCTGGCAGACCTGGGTTCTAACCCCTGCTCTCTCATTCACCCACAGTGTGGCCTTGATCACCGTATTAGATTCTCTCAACTTCATTTTCTCATCTTCAAAATGCAATACAGGCTTGGCTGGATAGGTTTCAACACATCCATGTGAATAAACACTAGGCATCAAGAATGACTATAGGGATGAACATTTATTGACTTAAACAAAACATTTATGATGTACTGGCAAATGTAAAAAGCAGGTTGTAAAACAAAGGCAATGTATAGTCCTCATTTATATAAGTAAGACTATATTGAAAGTTGGTGGTGTGGTTTGGATGCTCAGGTTTCTGTAGCAGGTAGTACTTATTCTGTGGGGATTTTAGGAGGATCAAAATGAGATTGTGAAAGTAAAGGGCTCAGCCCAGTGCTGGGGCCAGTTTAGTCATCATCATCTCTTTCCAGGAGTCCTCCACTCCATCCCAAGTGACCAGATAAATGTTGAAGGACAAGAGAATCCATGTCACCCAGAAGCTCCACGACTGGGGTGGGAAAGTTGCAGAGGACTGAATGTTAGTGACATTAGAGAGCTGGCCTGAATTCATCCTATCTCCTCATATTGACAATTTTATTTATTTTTTTTAAATTTCAAAATCCATATGTGTTTGTGATGAAAAAAATTGAACTATACAGGAATATATAGAGAAAATAATTAATAGTGAAAATTCCTCTATATGGCTCCTCTAACCTCCTTAGTCTCTCCAGAGATAGGCACAGTGAAGAGTTGTTCCCTGTGTGCCTTGCTAGATGTTTTACCAGGGATTTGAAACATTCATAGTCACACATACAGACTTCCTCATCCACACTATGAATGATCCTTGTTTTGAATGTTCACGAAACTTTCATAAGGAAAATAAAATGCTGGCTAGATGGAATAATGGAATGGGCCCCACAGTCTTAGCTGTTACTCCATGACTTTTCTGCCTGGGTCTGATGTTAACAAATCCAGATGCGTATTGAATTTTAAAATGGCTGGGAAACCTCTTGACATTCTAATGATTCCATATGGCCAACGCTTCTAGCTCTAGTTCTTAAACTTCCGCTTTGGAGGTCATTGCCTGGAACCAGATCATCTCCTGAAAAACTTGGCTTCTTTAGAGAGAATGATCCTTTCCCACTCAAGGGGAAAGGGGACAAGCCCAGGCGGAAATATGTGTCTGAATGACAAATTGTATGAGTCAAATGCACTTGTGAAAATGACAAATGTTATTTTAAAATCTATAGTGTCCCCAGAGGAGGAAGGCAGTTACTTCTGCTTTCTTTTTTTCTTTTGAGAATGGGTAGAAGCCCTTCAGAGATGGTGATATATACTTTGCAATGATTAACATTTAAGGGGTGACATGAGCATTAATGCTTCTTTTGACTTCTCAGTTTTGGAGAATATTAGTAAATGGGATGAATCCAAGTACTGTGGGGATTATTGAGGCACAACAAAAGCTACAAGGATTTTCATTTTATAGATTCTCCCCCAACCCACCCACCCAAGGCATTTATTGTGGAATGTGATTTTAACAAAAGGCAGAAGCACATTGCCTTACACTTAGTAGGCATCTAATTGCTATTGATTGATTTACCTCCATTGTCAGTATTTTTACAGACCATTCATTTATTCATCTGTTCATAAATCAACATGCATTGAGGTGATATTATTTGCCAGGCACTGTGCTCTATGTATCAGTATGGGCACAAAAGAGAAAATGATCAGCTATCCTTAAGGGTGCAACAGGGACAGGTTTTCAGGGAAGGAGGTTTGAAAAGGTTTCAAAATAGGAGTAGGAGTTTGCTAAGCAAATGTGGGGGGAGGGCATTTCATAAAGGAGGAGCAGTGTTAACTTATGCAGGAAGTGTAGTAGGAAGGGCAAGACGGTGGGGTTGAGAGACAACAATGGCCCTGACTGATTGGCCTGTTCGAGCTGTCCTGTAGGGACAAAAATCCCAAGTGTTCATTAGAGAAAGGTCTCCTTTAGCTCAACTCCAAATTGAGTTCCACTGAGACACGAATTTATTCAAGAAATATTTATTCAACAACTTTGCATTGTGCTGAATGCTAGAAATATAATGCCGACATATTTCTTGTGGCAATTTTCCTAAAGGCTCAGTACACACTATTAGAGTTTAACTTGATGGCGATCATCATTATCTCAGACACATGTCAAAGCATATTCTTATTTAAGGAGCATCTACCATGGGGATGGCATTCTTCTGAATGTCCTGTACAGTGCAAAGAAGAATTTGATACACTCTTTTGCTACCTTCTTAAAATACAAATCTAGATATCCATGTGACTCATTGTTTTATGTATTGCCATATACTCTGATTAAACCCTGTCTTGGGATAGATGACTTATAAATGCATTTACTGAAATCATAGCCATGGCTATGATCATTTGGTTCAGCCCATTTGTCCCACGAGGGAGAAGTGACTTGCCTGAGGTTACATAACGAGTTTTGTCAGACTGTGAACTAGAACTCAAAATCTGACCCACTACATTCTGACAACTCCATAAATAAAATGTCTGGGTCACACAGTCAGTCCATAACCAAAACCACACTGGGACCTGCCCTGCGGTTGGTGTTACTGTGATCCTATCTTTTGACCCCATCTACCTCTACCTCCCTCCCCTCAAAAGCTTAAAGGGACCTCAGCTCAGTTCTGAACATACTGCCTTTGGGCTCCCTCAGCTTGGGTCCCTGGTTTCTTGTGCATCTGTCAGTCTTCCAAAAAGACACACTTTAATTTCACCCTAGAATCTTCATTGAACAGCCCTTTCACTTGCTACTCTATGTGTCTTTTTGGTAGACAAAACCACAAACCCAGATGGGCAATTAGGGATTAAGGGCAGCAGTGGTTTCCGATTATTTCAGCTAATTGCTGTCCTATGTGAAAGGTTGCATCATCTTTGACAGCTGGCCTGAGTAATCATTGCTGTTTTCATAGTAAGTCTTCACCTTCTGTGTGACAGGGACTGCCAAGTCTATTTTGACTGGTCTATCATAGAGTGGTGCATCTGAAAAGCTATTGTATATGTATACCCCATTGGTGGTTGTGAAAATCGAATAGGACAAACCTACCGAGTTCGTTCCGTCTGCCTGTTCATAGCATGCATTTGATTTAGTTTAGCTGTTTTTAGTGTTTAGAATCTGTGTATGTATCCCTGAGCCTTGCACACACTGCACCCTGTGCTCAACTCCATTATTTTCTGCTGTTGATAGCACATCGGCTGGGATGCCTTCCTTTCTTCTGTACTGATTTTAGTGGTGGGGAGGAGGGTGATGTAATTTGCATATGGTTACCCAGAATGCTCTACCAGTAATCAGTTTTTTTCTGGCTTGGACAATGAGCTCTGGAACATGCTACAAGGTCTAAATGGGCTTTGGGGTATGCTGAGTTATATTCTCATTTACACTAGTGTGACAAGGATTGCTACCCTATCTTAGCTGGGGTGGGAGGGGTCCTGACAGGGGTGGGATGGGGACTCTGATGTCCATATATATCTGCTCTTCGAGTTCTTTGGAAATAAGGAATTGTCGCAGGTTTCCCCCCACCCTCCACCCTGTCTCAGACTGCCAAGTACAAACCCAGAGAAGGAGGAAGTTAATTCACATTCTTGCTTTCTTCTAAGGGCAAAAATATGCACCGGCTTGTTCCCAAGGGCTCATTTTCCAGCTCTGCTGGGCTCATCAGTGTGCATTGTGAGCCTATACAAAGACCTTGGGGGAGGAATGCTGCTGAGATCCTCACCTTTTGTGTCTTTCTTTATGTGAAATGTGCCACCTCCCCGCTAACCCGGCTCCCAGCTCTGCCTCTGCTCTCATGACGGGTGTGTTTATAGTGAATGCAGCATGCTGGGCCACACAGGGAAGCTGCAGGGGGTGTCCAAGTTCACATGTCCTGCATTCCAGGCGAATGTTTCTGACATTGAGCAATGGTACGGCTTTGCCAGGTTTGGGTCTGTTCGATTGGAATGCAACTGAAAAGGAAAGTCCCGGAGTGATTCAAATACTCACCTCCCCGCAACCCCTCCTTGGTTTTTTTAATTCCTTTTTAATTCTCTGATGACAAACTCAGGCTGACCGCATGGCACTCATTGGTGCTGATAAGTGCAACTTCCCAAGAGATAGGAATGCAAATCGTAATATTTTGTTGAGTCATGTGTACTCTGCAGTTCTTTCCCAAACATTGCATCAGAACCATAATTGGCAGCTCCCAGGACTCTGCTAGATGACACTGAATGTCCAGGAAAAGCTCAGTTCATTTCTCGAAAAAATATAGTCTCTCTTTCCATCTGCCTGGTTGTAATATCCTGTTCTTAAGGAAGCTGAACCCCTGGGGGGGGGGGAGCAAAGGCAAAACCGGTTTTGCAGATAAGTTTGAAAAATATGGCTATTGGCCTTTCCCACCCACTCTGGTCTCTTAGCAACAGGACAGCTGATGGTATCCGCTAGGAGGAAAAAAAAAGCATAGAACATGTGGGGGAGCCTGTCTGAATTCTTGCCTGCAGTCTGATTTATTTAAACCTCTGCTGCATTCTTGGGTGTGGGGACCCAGCAGTCAAGTCATGAGAGCATTCCCCTGCCCTTCTCTTGACCTCTGTAAATGAGCAGATAGAGGAAAATCTCAGAGTGAGAGAGCCTTTCTTCATCTGCAAGAATCTGCCTTATCTGGGACAGCCATTTCCTTTGACTTCGGGGAGTTATTGTTTGAAAACTTGGGCACATTTCTGGAAAACTTGGGCTCCTGGGGTGGAGTGCTGGAAAAAGCACAGGGCTGGGGCTCTGGAGCCTATGGTCCCAGTGGTGACAGCCTTTCTGTCCCTGTGGAAGCACAGGCAGAAAACCTCTTAGGTTCTCATTCCCACCCAGTGTTGATTTTCTCAGCTACAAAGTAAGGAGATTGAATTAGATGTTCTCTTAAGGCACCTTTCAGCACTGAGTTGATGTGTGTGTGTCTTTGCATAAATTTCCAATTGGATCATATATCCATCCAATTCTCTCTTTCTCTCCATAGAGTTATTAAGTGGTCCAGTGAGAATTGAACCCCAGGTCTGGCCAACTCTGAAGTCCATGTGCTCAACTCCTACCTTATGCTGCTATGATACACACATGTAGGAGCCATAGAACTGTTATTTTATGTGACACGTGGTGATCTTTCCACCTACACTTACCAATCCATGGGAGTAGAATTGGGAGTGTTGGGGCTCAGAACACAATACTCCTGAAGTACAGTGCCTTCGTGTGCTGAGTACTCTGAGCTGAAGGACCTTGGAAGGCCTGACAAGTGACATCCTTCTAACTTTTTGTTGCTCTCCTCCCCCCTGCTCCCTTTTTTGGTCCAAAACCAGCCCTAATATCACTTTAGCCTTCCCCTGCCTTGCTGTATAGGAGCTGACCATAAAGGAATTCTCTGACCTGCCTTGTCTGATAGTAGGTCATAAGACCCTCGTTCAGGGGTCTTGCCCCATACCCAGGAGAAAGGAATGACACACAGAAGAAGAATCTAAACAGACAGGCCTTGCTTAGTTTCCCCACTCAGCCTGTTATCATTAGATCACTTTTGTCCAATCCTGTTATTGCACAACTGTCCATTCTTCATCAAATCTAAGGATAGAAACTGACAGCTTTCCCTGGGTCTTTGGGTCTTCATTTCTAAAGGTTCCTGTGTCATGTAACACTTTGATTTTAAAAAACCTATCCTATTTTTCTCTTGTTAACCTGTCTTTTGTTATAGACATCTTGGCTGTGACCCTTGGGATGGATGAGAGGAGGTATCATATCTTTCTACCCCTACAAGAGGGTATAGAGGATTAAGGGTTAAAAATCAGATAGACCTGAGTTCACATTCTTGCTCTGCCTCTGAACAGTCATGTGGCCTCAGGATTCTCGACAGTGAAATGGGAATAACAAAGTCTATCTGATCAGGTTGCTATGAGGATTGGGTGAAATGATGTATGGAAAATAGCTGGCATACTTCCTGCTATGTAGTAAGTGCTCAGTTAAAAGGGGAGCGAGCTTGAGAGAGACAGAGACTGAGGGATTGATTGATTGTAGGTTCCCTGATGGTAGGAACTTGCCTGAATTATCCTATAATCTAGCCCATTGTGTGGCACATTGAAAACAACTGCAGGTGTTTGCTGAGCCAAACAGATACTCCCCAGCCCCCAACGCATGCACCCCCAGGAAAAAGTGGTGAATTTCATGACTTCATGCTACTGGAACTTCTTAGTAGGTTTCTACATGTTAGAGCAATACATCACAGCTAAAGTAACTGATGTGATTTGGCTGTGGTTGGCTGTTTCTTACACAGTTTAATGTCCTTCAATCATTTAAAAAATATGAAGTTGTTATTCAAAGCATTTTGATTTTTATTTTTGGCCAGATACTGTTAGAGTGTTTCTCTCTCTCTGCTGCTCGCCTGTTAATTGAGCACTCACCATGTAGCTCGTAGGCACTGTGTCAAGTGTTTTACATTCCTGCTTTCATCATTACTTCAACTACCCTCATAGCAACCCTATCAGACAGGTTTCCTTCTTTCCATTTCACAGTTGAGAATCCTGAGGCTCAGAAAGTGTGAGTCACCTAAGACCATACAACTGTTAAGTGGCAGAGCAAGAATTTGAACCTCTATCTCCCTGACTTTTAAAGGAGGGCAGTCTTGATAATTGTCTTGATAATTAAGCTCACTCCTTTGGGAAAAAAAATTCATCCACTCTCTATCAATACTTGGGAACTTTGAGCATGTCCTACGTTCCTGGCCCTGTGCTAAGTCCGCCATACACTATCTTATTTAATGCTGTTAACAACCTTGCAAGGTAGATCCAATTATTAGACCTAGATTTGAGAAGAGGTAATTATTGACAGGCAGACAGATTAAGTAACACGCCCAAGTAACCCAGGTTATAATTGGTGGAACTGGGATTTAAACTTAGGAAGTCTGACTTTGGATTGAACTTTCCTCCCAAGTGTGATCTAGTGATTGTATTAGGGTCCATGAAGTCACGTGGTCTCTGTTCCCCTGGGGAGGGTTACTACGGTTTACCTAGAACTTAACTTCTGCCCTTTTTGGTGGTTCCCTTCACCACCTCCTGTTCGGCCCTGAGAATAAACAATGGAAATTGTGGATATAGAAACTATAGAACCACAGGCCAGTAGAGTTTAAAAGTTCAAAGACTTCTTCAAGAGGTCATCTAGTCTAATAGTTTCTAATTGTGGGGGATGGCTTGTTTAGTGGGTTGTAAAATCAATTTAGTTCATGACCAACATTCGAAAAATGAAATGAATAAAATAGAAAACATGGGATTGTATTGCACTTAGGGTGAAGTAGTGTTGAGAAACAGTTGTTTCAGTTATTTTTATAGGTGTGTGTTCTGGGTCACTGTAAAACGCATTTCTTATTGAGAGTTATGTTTGACAAAGTTTAAAAAATGTTGGCTTCATCCAGTAGTTTTCAAAGTTTATTCCATGGCATCTGAGGAGGCCTCAGATACCTTAGGGAAGATTGGGCTGGAAAACAGTGAGTAGGAGGAACTTTAGGAATGCCTCCTCTCCTAACTAAAGTAGACTCATGTTTATCTGCTTTTCATGTTGAATTTCCATATAATTTTTCATTTGAATTAAAAGACTTTACTAGAAAAAAAAAATAAAGGGCCACTGGAGTTGTGTTATATCGGATATTGATTTACTGTTGTACAACTTCATGTGGTAGCCAAGCCCTGCACTGGGACAGCTACCATAGAATATGAGGAAGATTAGAAAATATGGTCATCCCTGTGGTCATCCTTAAATTCTTGATAGAACCAATCTGATAACCATTTATTGCTTATGCCAGATATGGTAAGGAAATACATGATGCTCAGAATTTGGCAACTTCTTTAAAAAGAGATATCAAGAATTGCTATAAGAAGGAATATGGAGGGAACAAAGCTGGCTGGAGCAATGGAGATGAAAGTGAACATGAAGGGTTACACTTGGTTCTGATCAACAGCAGGCATACAAGTCTAATATGAATTTACTTGATGACAGTTCATGACCCCAAGTCCAAGGGGGTTCATTGATTTCTCTGTGAGTCCATCGTGTGGCATGGGCCGAAACCCAAGGTAAGCTTGGCTACATTCAATGCATTCATGGACATGTGGTACAGGGTACCACAAACCAACCTCTATTTGATCTGCCAGGTGATTGCAGATGCATAAGTGAGCCCAGTGGAAATTAACCCAGCCCAGCCCAGACCAGAAGAATTGCCTAGCTGGCCCCTGGAAGTGTGAGCTAGCTTTTGAAGACAAAAGAAGACAAAATAGGTATCAAATCCTATCAGAGACACCTACTTCCCTGCACTGGCGAGTCCACTCTGGATAATAATACCATGACCACATTTGATTGCCCGAAACATTCACAAACATTAGCTAGAAATGTTTACAAACTAGATTATGTTGAGGTCAGGGTAGTGAGAAGGGCTCTGAAAACCTGCTGGATAAGGAGTTAAGGAAGCTTAACTTGAAAAGTAAAGGATGTTTGTAGGAACATGAGATTGGACGTTAGTAGGAGAAGTGGGATGATTAATTTTTAACGTGTGTGGTTGATTGAATAATGGCTGCAATTCTTACCTTGTTGCATCCATTCTTGTGATAGCCTTATGGTGGGCAGCATGTATTTTCCTTCTCCTTGACCTTGGGCTTGAACACATGACTTGCTCTGGCCAATGAAATGTAGGTGGATGTTACAGAGTGCCAGTGCTGGCACTGTAAAAGACACTCATGTTTCCACTCACTCTCCTGTACTTCTACTATCGCTATGATAAAAACATGCCCCAGTTGGCCCACCAGTCCCAGACGAGATGAGAAACACGTGGAGCAGAGTCACCTCCACCACCCTGAAGCATGCAGCAGAGCCTTGCCAGCCAGCCCATGCCTTCCTGAGTAAGAAATTCATGCTTATTGTTAAATGCTCCCAGGGTTTTGATAATGATTTCTACCCAGAAACAGTTGGCCAACATATAACGCTTCTGAGACTGCAGTTAGGACCCAGGAAGGGCTATACCAGGGAAACAGACTTCTATTGCATTTAAGGGGTAGGGGAGAATCTCTTTGCCAAGGAAGAAGAACAGGTGAAATTAGGAGTTCTGTGTGCATATGGGATGTTCAAGCATCGAGAAGATGGACGCAGTGTTCCTAGTCAGGATGAGGATCAGGCTTTCATTTCAGAGTGACAAGGCTACTAAGCGATTTTGGGGTAGAGTTAGTGGGTCATTTCAGCTGTGTTTCAGCAGAGAGAGGGAATTAGCATGAGGGCTCATTCCTGTGTGTGCAGGGAAGGGGCAGGCCAGGAGGAGCAGAGGCTGCGAGGAGCTTTAAATGCCTCACCAAGGTGTTGACCTCAGACTCAAACCTGTGGCATTTGTGATTCAACCCGGAACCTCTTGCCCTTACCTCCAAGTTCTACTCCTGAAGATTCAGCTCAAGTGCAATTTTCTCTATGAGACCGTTTCCTGACCTTTCCAGCCTGCAGGGACCAACCCATCTCTGAATTCTTTATCTTGGCTGTAATTTATATGCTGTCTTCACTTTTTCCTTGACTTTTTCCATGCTGAGTTCGATGTTTTCCATGTACTCATGTAGCGTTTCCTCAAAGTAAAGAACCTGTTGCTCTGTACAGTGCTTTTGTCTCTTTCCTTAAAACGGTGAGCTGGTAGAAGGCCAAGAGCACGGCTTAGTCACCCTGGTATCCCCCTTACCTACCGCAGTGCCCGGCACACACCCACCATAGGGCCTCAGGAAATAGTTCTTGAATGAATGGATATGGATTTCTTTTGTCTTTCTGACGCAAGTATAAACTCCTGAAAAGCTGTTCATTCTTACATTCTCATAGTGCTCCAAGGCCAGTGTGTTTTTTCCACCAACAAATATGTGATGAATGAGCCTTACCCTGGCTTACAGAGCCCTGTGTCACCTGGCTCCTACCCATGTCTTTGACATCATTCTGTACAACTCTCTCCCTCCCTCGCTGACTTGCTCTAGTCATATGGGTCTTTTCTCAGTTTTTAAAGCCATGTTTCCAGCTCATTTTCATCTTAGGGCCTTCACAGTCTCTTTGGCTGCAGTCTCTTCACTTGATTTTCTATGACTTCATCTCTCTTGTCTTTCAGATCTCAGTTTAAGGTCTTCTTCTTTGAGAATCCTGTCCTGAAAGCCCAATTTGAGGTACCACCCTGCCTCTCTCCATCACATCTTCCTATCTCAGTTCTCTGAATGATACTTCTCTCTTTTGATAATTTCTTTCTTTTCTTCCCTCCCTCTCTCCTTCCTCCCTCTCTCCTTCCTTCCTAGCTTGCTTATCTATTTATTGATTGTCTCTCTTTGCCAGAACATAAGCTTCATGATAACAGGTGCCTTTTGAGGTTTGTTCACTACTGTATTTCTAATGTGTGATAAATATGTTTTGAATGAATAAGTGAATGAATATGGATCTAGCACTCAGCCGTATGTTGGGAATACACTGGGAAGAAGACAAACAAGGTTCTTGCCTTCAAGTATTTTACCACTTTTGCTGAATGAATGATCAATGTGTACATGATGTAGCAAAACAAACAAAGGAAAAAACCCACCAAAACCAACTAACCAAACAACAAAAATAAAACAAAACAGACCAGATTATGTGTAGTCCGTCTGATGTGTTATGCCTCGGCTTCCTCTGTGAAGTGAGGATAATAATGCCTAGTTTGCATTTTTGCCATGAGGAGTAAGTGAGGCGATGAACAGACAGCAGCACCCACCCTCATTCTTGGAATGCAGTAGGTGCTCCCTGAATGGTGCTCTTCACTCCCCGTCTCGTCTCCCCTCTGAAGTACGAAATCAAATGTATTAAGAAGCTCATGTTCATCTCCCATCTGAACCGTTCCAGAGAATTGAACTCCATTTCCAAGTATGACTCCTAGTTTTAAATCCTGTTATGAAAATCTTTCTGTGCCAAGTTCTCCAGAGTGTTAACAGTGGAGGTGGAACTGATTATAGTCCGTTTGTGTGGCATGGACTTTGATTCTTTCAAAGCCTTTGTATGACCAGGGAGGTCTTGTTAGTTGCTGTTCCAGCAGAGCATGGTGGGGAGCTATGTGATAATTGGCTGCAAGCCATTGAAAAAGCATGGCCAGTCTGGAAATGCTATAGATAGGGCTGGTCTTCTGCAGAGGTACAGTTGACTGTCATTGGTGCTTCTTGAAATGCCATCATTGAAGAGTCGGTACTTTAGGGTACATAGTTGCTGGATAGAAAAACAAAACAAAACAAAACAACTTTAGTAGTCATTTGCATATTACTGAGAGTTTGCTGAATAGCAATGTTTTAGTCTAGACCCTAAGCTAGATCTCATTCAACCGTAACATCCAAAACAATTGTGGTATTCTGTGACCAGGGCTCTGCCATGGCTACGATAAGGTTAAGTGAGTCCATGTCTTGGAATAGTTCTCCCTGAGACTGCATGGCTGAGTGTCTAGTGAACCAGGTCCCACAGAAGGGGCAAGGTCAAGGGCAATTACACAACAGAGCTCCCAAAGTTAACTCATATCTGTTCTTAATCTGTTTTCCTCTCTCCCTCCACCTACGCAGATGTGCCCTTTAAATATTTATTTGCCCACCTTTGCAGTGTGCGGCAGACTTTGTCTCAGAAGTCAGCTTGATCCCTTTGAAGGTGTTTACTAATTAGATCAGGCTGGGAAGTTAGGCAACTCCAGATATGTTTATCCTGTGCAAAGTAGTCCCTGGACCCAGGACCCCTAAACAGCCCCAGGGAGGTCAGGTGCAGTTTCCCTGCTCACTCTCTTTATTGGAGGAAGTCCTAATGATTGCCCAATTAAGCTGAACAACACACACTACTTCTTTTTTCTGCCATTACGTCCTGACGCAGTTTTAACACAGACATCGAAGTGGCTGGGGCCAGAAAGCCAAATGCTCTTAGCAAGTACAATTATGGATCAGTTGTGTGCTGGGTTCAATTTGACACAGCCATATGAAATTCTCACTCAGTGGCAAGGCATCCAGCCTGCAGATATTGATGTGAATACAATTTTGGCTTAGAAGGAAAATTGCTGCCACGGTAATTCAAGTTCAATAGACCCACAGTCACTGCCCTCAACTATTTTAAAATAATAATTTGTTTCAGGTGAATCTGTGCACATGCATGGGTATGTGTTTGAGTGTTTGGGAGTGGGGCCTGTGTGTGTGTTTGCATGTATTATCTCCAGCTGAAAGAGCTTTCTGAAGAGGTAAAGCACAAAGTGAGAGGGAGAACGCTATGGTGCTGGGTCTCAGGGTAGCCTCAGTCTGTGCTACATCTGAACTGGCTTCTCTTCAGCTGCTTCGATCATTGTCATTGGTCTGATAGGGAGAGAGAAAGAGCTGATCATGATTGCATGCAATGTCTGTGGTCTCAGGGGACTCCCTTAGAAATTTTTGCCTGAAAAGTCTTAGCTTGTTCCAACAGCAAGGCCAAACACTTCCCACTTCTGGAGCAGTGGCATGAAGCCACACGGGGGTGCCTAAAAGCTGGGAATGATGCTCTGAGTCCTGTGAAAAAGCTGTGGGAGTCCCTGGGCTTTGCTTGGTGAAGATAGTCTGGAGTGCTCTCCTCCCTGCATCTGTGGGTCCTCGGTCCCAGTCCTGCCATGGTCTATAATCCACAGTCTCTTGGGATTCTTACCACGAGGCTGGGAGCACCTTAACTTTGTAACCTCAATCCCTAGCTCTGTGCCTGGCTCGGCAATGTCTATCAAATGACAAAATGGACACACCTCTCAGGGAGAACTAGGTTTCCACTTGATGTTGCTAGAATGCCACTTCTGTTAATTAAATGGACAGCAGTTTGCCTAAACTTAGCATTGGGTGCAGAGTCTTGGAAGAGGCAGGGTAGGCAAGGACAGAGCCACCTGTCAGTGGCAGATCTACCTGTCCCTGGAAAACCTGATTTTCCATTGGGGGGTGGTGCTTCCTGCCACCATCCTGTTGTCTTCCTGTATTATTTTGCTTCCGGATTTAAACACTTTGGCCCAAATGTGGACAAACCTTTTTCTCATAACCAAGAAGGAAATCTCCCTTCTTAAAGTTTAATTTCTAAAAGAAACACTTTTTTCTTGGGGGACTGGCCACAGGAAGGATCTCTCACTTCAGAGAAGAGCTTCTTTCTTATGCTTCAAGTTTGACTTTACCTAACTTAACAAGTTACCAAATCTTACAGTAATCCCATCACCATAGCAGAAATTATACACTGGGCTATTCCTATACCTTCACTCCTATATTCATGACATATACACTTATGAGTATAGGATAATTATAATGTATTATATTTTTAATAAAAATGAAATACTTCCCCAACTAGGATTTTTTAATCTTTTCCTTCTACTTTTAATATATCATAAACTTCCTGAAAAATCAATGAAAACAGTTTCACACCATTTTTTCAGCACCAAATCCTAACTACTAGACCACCAGGAAGTGCCTACACTATTTGGAATGACTGCTGGATATTACATAGTGTGAATATATTATCATGTTCTTTACCGAACTTCTATTTGTAGATATATAGGTTTATCGTGGTTTCTTATTATAAACAATACTGTGATGAACATCTTTACCCTTTTTTTGTTTTACACCTAATTGGTAGCATAGAATACATCCCAAGTAGTGGCATTTCTGGTTTATAGGGCATGTACTTTTTAAAGTTTTGATAAATATTGCCTAATTGTCCTTCAAAAAGGCTTTACCAAGTTCAAGTTTCTCCATCAATGATCTATGGCAATGCTTCCCCAATTTTTTTTTAACTTCTTGGCACTCATAAGAAAGGATGACTTTTGTATGGTGAGCTTGGCTAAAGGGAAGGATGACTTCCCTGGGAACTTCAGCTGCTTGGAGGGGTGAGGAGAGCAAAATCCTTGCACGACTGTAACCCTTCATTGTGCAGCACCGCGGTGCTCCATGTGGTTGGGTTGCTCTGGTCTGTAACAGTTTTCACACGTCCCATTAACACTTGATTCTGGTCAGAAAGAAGCCATTTTTCTTAAGGAGCAAGGCTGGATGGTGTTACAGGTGACGGCGTTACAGGTGAAGGGATGCAAATTTTTGTGAGCTTCCAGTGGGAACTAACCAGCTGTTGTGGCTTAAAACTCAAGCACATTTCTTAGGTGATAATTTTCAAGAAGTAGCTAGTTTTGGTTGAGACTGGCTCTGGATCATTCCCAGCTTGTCAGCAGAACTCAGTGGTCCTGAATGAATCATAAGAAAGAAGCAGTACCTATGTTTACTCAAGACCTGGTAGACACAGAAAGGAACGTGGCCAACCTTTCTGATCAAACTTCACTGAAAAGCTGATGGCAGCAGCTGGACTTTACAGAGTCAGCTGTGGCTCAGAGCCCTTGTACTCTACTGTGTCTCGTAAAGCTTTTATGAAATCTCTGTTGTCACCTTTGCAGATCCTGCGTCATGAAGAAGGATGTGGAGAGCTCAAGGAGCACCCCAACTACTACATATCCCAGGTTTCTGACCCTTCCAGGGAGGGAACTCAGCATTTTTGGTTCTTAACAAGAAACCAGACTACTGACGCTATGGGACTTGTTGCCAACTGTAAGGGAAATTCTGGGGCTTATGTATTCTAGTGAGAGCTCCCTAGCATCTGCTGGAACTTGATGATTGAATGATGCAGGGAGGAGGATTTGGAAAAAGTAGGTATTTATTGATCCAACAAAGCCTTATAAAAAAAATACCAACTATATTTATGTAGTCTGCATTTCAAAACAAACAAATGAACAAACAAACAACCAAAACCAGTTTACCAACTGTCAGGAGAAAAAATTAATTATCACTCACTGCAAATTCTCACGGGTAAGCAGGTGAGTGCTATATACAGGCAGAGAGAGAAGTGAAGCATGCATTCACCTATGTGTCCTTGCTTATGGTCCCACCGCACATTTCCTGAGGTATCTACCCATGAGACTTCCTAGAACTGGATCTTTCTCTTCCTCTTTCTTTCTCTTTTCTTCTACCACATGGGATAATGGAAAAAATACAAGATTTAAAATCAATTTACCTGGAATCAAGTCACTGTGAAATATTGGGCTTTTCTTTGCCTCAGTTTTCCCATCAACAAACTGGGCATACGAAGACCTACATTTCTTCATTGACCACAAGTAAATTGAGCTTCAGTTATCCAGTTAGAGAAAGGATGAAATATCGCCTCCAAATCTTAATACACATTTTTCTATTTTTACTTTCTATTTTAAAAAATCTGTTTCTTATTTTCTTCCCCTGACTTTATTTTTGAATTGTCAGAGTCATGTATGTATAAGCATCTTTAGCTCCACCGGTGGAATTATGGGTTCTTGAATTAAAGGGTTGTTGTAAGTTTTTTTTCTCTCTCCCTTTTGGTGTAACTAGAACTCAGGAAGTGATAGAATTAGAATAATCTTTCTTCCTTTCATGTTGTCTTTTTCACTTCTTCCAAACTTCCCATAACTTTTCTACCTCTATCAACACCATCCTATATCATCCAGACTGCTGGTGCCTTTGGCTCTTAACTCTTTCCATGCCAGCACATCCTACACACAGCAGTCATTCATTCATTTCTTCACTGACTTAGCAAACGTGTGAGACACTTGCTAGGTACCACCTACACTGTAGTAGGTGCTGGACATATTAATAACTAGCTCAAATAACTCCCTCAGATTCCCATCACTTTTACTACAAATGTCAAGGCCCATTGCCTAGGATTCAAAAATCCATGCACACACTTGTTTCAACCTGCTTTTGTACCTTTTATCTTTCTTTCTTTTTACAGATAGGATCTCATTATGTTGCCCAGATTAAACTCAATCTCTTGGGCTCAAGTGATCCTCCCCCCTCAGCTTTCCAAGTAGTGGGGGCTACAGGTACACATCACCATGGCCAGCTCAACCTGCTTCTTAGTTCTCTCTCTCACTACATGATATTATCCACTCTCAATTCCAGCTGGACTTGTCTCCTCACTGTGTCTGCACCTTTGCTTTTCCCTGTCCCCTTCCAGGTATGCTCATTATCTCTATTTCACTTGTTCAAACCTAATATTCAGTGGAGAGGTGAGATGTTAGTTCTTTTGTGAAACTTTCTTGACTAACCCTTGGCAGGACTCTGGTCACTTAGTATCTGAATCAATAGAATTCAAATTGCTAGTTACCTTTTCAAGCATATAGAGAAAATATGAGCTTTCAAGGTGCTTGAATGAAAACAGACAAACATATTGTCTTACATGTTCTTGCATCCTTCATAGGATCTAATACAGCATCTTGCTCAACAAATACTTGCCTATTTGTTGTTTGAGCCACACAATAAAACATAAAAAGTGAAAATGATGTACTGTTAGGATTTTTCCAGTAGTTTATTGCTTCCCTTTCATTTTTCTGGATGGCTTCAGGTGCCAGTTTGGTTCAAACCCTTATCAATTGCATCTTCTCCAACTTGACTGCCATGGAGTCTTTATCCCTCTTCTGTCCTTGCTATGGAAATGCAGGGTTACCTAGTCTAGCCTGGAGAGCACAGTATCAGGTAGTGGGGAAAGCTGTAGCTTTGCACAGATAACTAGATCTGGTTTCTAACTCTAACTGTGAATTGTGTAATCATAGAAGAGTTATCTTGCCCCTCTGAGCCTCAGGTCCATCTTCTGTGAAGTAGAATTAATAAAACCCCTTGCAGGGCTGTTGTAAAAATGAAATGTGATAATATATAAATATAGCACCTATTAGCTTGCTCAATTCACATTAAGTGCCTATTAAGTTATAGCTATTATTAATATTGACCATGGATGCTGGAGTGTTCTGCATCTTCTAGGACACTTTGGAAGAACCACCAGGCTTAGAGGGATGCGTACCAGCCTGATGTACAGTGGGCTCTTAACTTTTACTTTGGGAGCTGTCCAGCACCCAATCTCCTTCTTTGTTGGTACAGAGTCTCTTTTTTGTAGTACTGTTGAAGAGTACTGGCCTCCTCCTACCACAGATGTCAGAGACTTTCGATCCTCCCTCTCCTCTCCCCTTTGCTGACAGAGCTTAGCAAATGCTCAGGGCTTAGCCTATTAGATCCTTCTGCCACTTTGCTGCTGGGATTTTGAATCCTGATGCTATGACTCTTGCTTCTGGGCTTTTGAAGCCTTAGTGTATGTCTTAAAGCTAAATGATCACTTAAAATTTATTCACAGTTAAGGCAGCTTTGCTGGTGGTATTCAGCTTCATTTTTCCTTCTTACACGATCTCTGTTGAGCTTTCTCCTCTTTAATCATCCAGACTGCCATGGTTCTTGTTTTCTAAATCTCCTGTTGCTGTGAGCCTCTGATAAACTTCCAATAAATCCCTAACCCCCCCTTCCCCATATTTTCTCCATATGTTACTTGAAACCAAGAACTCAGAGTGACATGTTGAGTGGCTTAGGCTCTTCATTCAATGGCAAAGAATCTATGGTGCATTGGTCTCTTCTTTGATCTCACCCCTGTGACTGGCCATAAGGCTTGTGGCATCCTCTGCTGCCATTGTCTTTGTATCATCATTTCCACTGTTTGTTTTTAGGGAATCCTGGAGCCAGAAAGCATGATGAGCTGCCCTCTAACTAAGAAATTGACTTTCAAGTCACTTCTAGTCTTTTTCACAGGATGGCACGTCTCACCTTGAATTGTTTCCATGTTCTGGTCTTTTGCCCCTACTTTAGAAGGGTGGCTCAGCCAATGAAACTCTGACACATTTTCTCTCAACACTCGAACTTATTGGCAGAAGCAGGTTCTCATCTAAACTTTGCTGCCGACAATCCTTGTGCAAGCCAGCTCATCTCTTTGTTCTTCAGTCTTCTCACCTATGAACTATACTAAGTAGCAACAGAGGGCAATTTTGATGAGCAAATAACATAATTGCTATGCTGGCATCTTTGCAAAACAAGGCTGATGTCATGATAAGCAGATGGTGCCATGAATATTTTCTACAAAACAATGATGGTAAAATCAATGGTAAGAACATTGGGAAAGATTGGCTGATTTGGGGGGTTTGGATATCAGCCACGGAGAATTGTACATTGGATGGTAGTGAGGGCCTGGGGGCCGGAGGCAAGGTACTGTTTTTCTTAATCAGGTAGTGACCTCTTCTGGGGAAAGAAAGAGGCTAGCAGGGCCTCAGTATTACATGGCACATACAACATTTGCACAAGGGCAACCAATGATAGAGTGGATGGTCCCCAGAGGGAAAAACTCTCAGGCTAGATATTTGTCCTGGGCAGCCAGGTGGAAAACAAAAATAAATGAACTGAAACCAAAAATCATTTGCCCTGTAGTGAGCTCTCATTGAGAGAGCTAATGACACCGTGTGGGCTTGTCCATGCACTATGGTGAGGCCACTGTCCACGCAACCTGGCCAGATCCAAGAATCTAAGACCAGCCTTTAGGGAAAATGGTTCAAAAAAGGTGCAGATGGGAAATTTAATTTTGTGCATTCCTAAATGGAATGGAAAAGAAACAGTCTTTTAGATGGACAAAGCAAGGTTCAGAGGATGGTACAACAAGTGATTTTGCTCATTGGTCCTCCTTTGGGGACAGGAAAGGGGCAAGCTCCTACCGCAGTCTTGTCAATTGAACTAAGTAAGAGCAGTGAAAACCATAAAAGATGTTTTATTTTTGTCTCCACCAAATACCACCATATTCACCTGCTACTTAAAGCTCTTGGAAGGAGGAAGAAAAAACCTCCAGGAAGTCTCCTTGGTAACTTCAGCAACCATTCCATTCCCCTTTTTTGTATACCTAAAGGACTTAATCTATACTAGAGGATGGAACATTTGATCAGACATGGTCTGTTACCGAAGACACAGTCCATGGCTTCCAGTTAGACTCCTGGGCAGAAAGGTGCTAGGCTGATGGGAATCACATTATCTTACTCCTTGTTGAATGGCTGAGTTAGATTCAGAGAAAGGAAGGATCTTGCCCAAGTCCAACTTAGAAACACAGGGATAGGGCTTAAGTTAGAACTGAGGCTTCTGACCATCTTTTCCTTTCTGTTAGCAGTTACTCCTCTTCTGCTTCCCTCCAGTCTCCTGCCGCATACTAAATTGATTAGCAATATTAATATTACTAGATTGATTAACAATAGGGTAGCTACAATTTAAGCAACAACTGCAGGCTAATCTCTATTCATTTATTCAACAAATATTTATTGAGTGTCTGCAATGTGTTAGGCATTGGAGATACAACAGTAAGCAAAAATGATAAGCTCAGCCATCGTCAAATATCTCATTAACACAGATGAAACTAAAACTCTGTGATCTCCAAAGGCAAGCCATTTGGCATTATAAGAGGTTATGATGGGAGGGATGGGGTTATTAGTTCAGGGAGAGCATCCCAAAGGAAGTGGCAATTCTATTCACCTGTTGCTCAGGCCTAAAATCCCAGAGTCATCCTTGCCTCCTCTCGTTTTCTTATAGCTCACATCCTATCCACCAGCAAATCTAGTTGGTTCTGCATTTGAAATATGTTCAGAATCCACCTGCTCCTTACCACCTCTGCTGCCATCCCCCTTTGCCCAAACCCCTTCTCTCCTGCCTGTATTGTTGAGATATGCTCTCTCTGCTTTGACTCTTTTACTCAATAATATTTGGATGATTCTGGACCAAAAAACTTTCTAAGTCTTGTAGTGTATGACTTCTCAGGGGTTTTCATATGCTAATCAATATAGTGACTCTCCAAGAAGGGAGTACGGGGTACAGCATACTACAGACATATTTGGTCACAATGTTTTCCTTACAGTGTGTCTCACATAACTGTTGTTCCATGGAAGATGTTGTAAAAAAACACAGAAAATGTCTATGGAAGTACATCATGTAAAAATATCATTATGAGCCCAAAGCATAACGTGATGAGAAATGAAGCCAGTTACAACAGTTTCATTGAACAGGGAGTCAGGTTTACTGAGTTCTAGCCACAGTTACCTTCTTCTGAGCTGTGTGGCCTAGGCAAGTTATTTAATGTCTCTGAGCTTGGTTTCCTTATCTGTGAAATACAGATAATAATTCCTGTCCCGTCTACTTTGTCAGACTATTGGGAGAATCAAATAAAATAAAGGATGTTAAAGAAAGAGCATCCCTTTCCTCCCACTTAACCCAACCCAAACCCAACCCAATACCATGACTGTCCTAAAAAATCATTAACATTTCCAGTTGCGCCATTTCTGCACTTCATCTTAATCAATGAGCAACAAAATTAACATTGGGCTTATTTATTTAAGTGGCCAGGAGTAAAATTCAGGGAGTTGCTGGCTGTTGGCTAAAAAACAAACAAAACAAAGGATTAATTGGTGCTCAGGCTGTGGCAAGTGCCAATATGTGACATGCATGGAAGCAAGAAAAGCCAGTTGCCTGGACAGCATAGCAGAGAGAAGAAAGCCAGCAGGGATTGTGTGGAAAAGGCTAGAGAGGCAAGAGAGCCTGAAAATACAGCATCGCAGGGAGAAGATGATAAAACTGCAATGATGCTGATAAAAAATTTATCATCACCTTAGCTGATAGTGGGGACGTAGTTTCCCTCCTCAAATATGGCAGTTTATAAGCTATGTGACCTAATGTGTCCGTGGTTCAATTTCCCATCTGTAAAATTGTATTCATAATACTACCCACCTTGGTAAGGTTATTGAAAGGTTTACATGAATATGTGTAAAGTATTTGGATTGTACTATTATACGTGAGCCTTATTGTTGGGCACACATAGGTTTTATACTTCTTGTTTCCCTTGTAACTACTATTTTTGCTTTCCTAGAACTCAACATTCTAAATGGTCATTATCTGTCCCTACCAGACTGAAAGTTCTTGGAGGGCAGAGAGAATATTTAATTCACTGCCGTGTCTTTAGTACTTGGTGCATAGAATGTTCCAATAAACAATTGCTCATTGAATGAGTAAATAAATAAATACACAAATATCTTCTGACAGTAAAAAAAAAGAAAAAAAAGGGGTAGGTGTCTTCTTAAAGTTTTGTCCTTTCTGAACTCACACACTGACCAATACATCTTAAATTACTGAGGGAATCAGAGCCAGAGCTCATTGGCCAAATACTCTGCAGGCAATTAGTTGTGTCATCTAGAATGTTCCCTGATTAGGTATTAATACCTGAGGTCAGAGACTATGTTTTGTTCTCTGTTATATCCTCAACACCCAAGAACTGTGTCTGCCATCCAGTGAGCACTCAATTAACATTTGTTCAATGAATAAAGAAATGACTGCTAGGTATTCTTTGTTCTTCAGTTTTTGTTATGAACCTATTTATAAAAAAATTTAAGTCCAAAGCACTTTTTCCACCTACCCCTGGACCAGAGTCCCAGGCAAGAACTCAATAGAATTAACAGATTTTTGTTTGCACAAAGCTATTTACCAGGATTGCTAAGCAAACAGGAGGAATGGAACAAAATGATAAAAACGATTTGTGGTGCTCTTTCCTTGTGGGAATTTTCAAGTCTTTCAAGGTATGATCAGTGGCTAATGAAATCGACTTCTTGGAGGAAGGAGATGAGGAAGCAAAATAGACACATTATCATGGACTTTGTCTTTTATGAACTTTGTGGCTCTAGCTGACTGTGGCTGTATCCAGCCTTTGCTAAACATTACTATTTTGGAACAGTCTGTAGTTGGGTACACAGGCCAATGGCATTCACTGGAAACACAGATAGGCAGAGGCTAGGGAATGTTAGTCAAGTGGAGTGACCTGGCTTTTCTCAGAAATGAGGGTTCATTATGTAACAGAATCCAGGTGGCAACACAGTCAAGGGACATGGAGCACTGGCTGAACTCGGGTTATCTGTGGTGGCACCTTAATTGCCTGGATCAGTAAAGTACACAAATATTTAGGTAGCTGCTGGGTTTCTCACAACTAGAAGGATCACAGCTCACAAAACAACTCATTTAGTTTGAGGCGAACATTATTGTCCCCATTGAATAGATGAGGAAACTGAACCCTGGGAATTACCTTGAACATG
Source organism: Cheirogaleus medius (assembly GCA_008086735.1). Lineage (NCBI taxonomy): Eukaryota > Metazoa > Chordata > Mammalia > Primates > Cheirogaleidae > Cheirogaleus > Cheirogaleus medius. The sequence goes on from VBSM01001124.1 coordinate 66,196,537, forward strand.
CTTAAGATTACCCAGCCAGGAACTGGCAGAGCCTGGATCCAAATGTTGTATTTTTGATGCCATATCCTGAGCTGTTTCCTTATAGAAGAAATCTAAATAGCCTCAACTTTGCTCAGCCACCAGCTCAGAGATTGGGAATCTTTGACTTATTGTCATTATCTAATTACCAATTTTCTCTGAAGCTTGCCTTTATCTCTGGGAAGCTCCTGAAACACAGATCCATCCAATAATGACAATAGCTGTTCTTTCTGGGGTTTGGGCTATGCAGTCTGGTGAGGGTGTTCAAGATAGATAATCCCAGGGGCTTTAACAGTCCTGGAATTTTTACAACTCACAAATACTGAGCACTTACTAAGGCTTTACATGCAGGAGCTCCCCCATTCCTTGCAATAACTTTTTGAGGTATGCATCACTATCATCTCCATTTAATGGTGAGCAGACTGAGGCTCAAAGAGATGTGCTCAACCAAGCTTGCACAGCTAGAAAGTGGAAGAGCCAGGCATCAACTCGAGGCACTTTGATGGATTAATCCTTGATGCACAAGCGCTTGTTCAATAATAATAGACAACGTGAGTGGTTCTCAAAATGGTCCTAGGACCAGCAGCATTGGTGTCAAGTGGCAGCTTGCTAGAGATACAAATTCTTGGCCCCAACCCAGACCTACTGAATACGAAATTCTGGAGTTGGGGCCCAGCAATCTGGGTTTTAGCAGTTTTCCTTGGGTTCTGATGCACACTCAAGTTTGAGAACCTCTGGACTATACTATACGGATGTGCTTTCAGGGAAGAAAGGACTTACACAGAGCACCAAGGGCACCAGAGGAACTTAGAGTCTAGGGAAGACGTTTTTTCAGGAGGTGCTATTGTTTTGGCCTTGTGGATCACACTTGAGGGAGTAGAGTGAAAGCAGAATGTCCTCAGAAATAGGATGTGGTGAGAGGAGAAGGTAGGAGGAGGTGACATCACAGCCACCTTCTGAGAATGTGCTGGGTTTGTAGGACAGGTGTTGATTATCCACTAAGGCTCACTGAGCTTAAGTGACTTGGCCAAGTTCAGGTGATTGGTAACCAGTGGTGGACTCAAACCAAGGCCTCTGACTCCCTAGAGAGCATGTTAAAACTGCATTCCCACACCCCCAGAGTACGGTGAGTCATAAAGATTTCAGAGATACCCTTTGAATTATGAGAAATTCTTCTTAGTAATTGTCACAACTTCTGACAAGATGACCTAGAATCAGAAAAAGAACTAAATGGTCAATAGTTTGGTGATCCCAGGAGGGAGGGGAGATGTGGGGAGGGATTCAGAGAGAGTCAGTGAGGAGACGGTGATGTCTTCAAGGTACTGCTCTAGAACCCATGGCTGTCTCATCATCCTAATTGTCATTTTCACCATTTATTGGGCTGTAAGTACTCTAGCATGTTACAAAACAGAAAATGTAATACAGGTGACTTTGAGTTTGATTCCCAGCTTTGCCAGTGACCCTGAGCAGGTTATTTAACTTCTCTGAGAGTGATTCTTCATCTACAAAATGAAGATCATCGGAATTCCAACCTCACAGGATTTAAGGAGAGTTTTAAAAGAGATAATGTATATAAAACTCTTACCAACTGTCTGGCCTATAGTAAGTGCTTATAGTATGTCTGGCTTGTGTTGCTGTCATCTTATGCAAGGGCTGGCTCCCATGGACATAAAGGGAAGCCTCAGTGAGTGAGGGTGATGGTTTAGCTGTTTGCTGCCACATCTATCTCCCATTAGTTGTCCATTGACACCTCGTATTCTTACTCCCTCTTTCACTCCCTCTGTCCCCTCACATCCTCATTCTGAGAGCTCACTCACCCCACTGTGACACCCAACACTGTGTCCAGTGTCTAGGGCATCCTGGGTTCATTTCACCTGGATGCAGCTGCAGGGATGTTGCAGGTGGAGAACAGAGAGGGATGTTTTCAAAGGAACTCAGCTAGATATTCCTTCCTGACTAGTGGCTTAGTAGATTTGTGGCAAAATAAAGTTTTCTGGATCTTCTTATATCTTTCATCTATTTAAATGACACGAATTTTTATGGATCAGTTGCAATATGCCAAGTACTGTGTGACACTTTATAAATGTTATCTCATCCAAGGGTTGTGATGATATCTATAGAGTGAATATAATTATTTCTACTCTATAAATGAGATAAACATAGTAATGGATTTTGGAATCAGGATTTGAATCCAATTTCTGACTCCAATTTTTGAGCTTTACTCCTTTATGAGTTGTTGTCTTTAATGGCTGCTTCCTCCTAAAAAAACAAATATCTTGATAAGGAGGCCCCAAGGCAAGGTACATGGAGGATGGTTTCGGGCCAGAGGAATCTAATTTCATTTAAATTAAAATCATCTTTCTGCTCACCCTGGTTTGTGAGTCTGGCTCCTCTCTCTAGCCATCTCTTGTGCAATTTTGCCCTTTTACTTTGCCTTGAAAATGGGCAGTAACTGTACTCAGAGTCAAAGTAAGGCATGGTCCAGCCAAGAAGCTGCCAGAGGATTGACTCTATAACAGGTACTGAGATATCACTAAATTTAATGACATGGAACACAGTTTATTAATACTCCTTTGTTGGAGAATACTGTTTGAAAAAATATTTGATAAGCCACTAAAGGTGGAAATAGTTACCCACTAAATTGCTTTCTAGAGATAGTGGATCAGGTAATGCCAGGAAGTTATGCAAGTCTGGGCCAGAGCTGAATTGCTCGAGCTGACAGAAGGGAGGCTGAGGCTGCTGCCAACAAGCTACCTTCTCTCTTTTTTCCATACATTATGGATGACCAAATAGCTATAGAATATCTCTTTGAAAGAGCACCAACTGCTCCCCCCCATTTAGGGTGTTCCCACCTCTCCGTGCAGCCCTAGTCCTGCTCATAATGGTACACAGATCTCCATGCCCTTTTCTCTGTTTCTTTCCCCCTTCTCATTCTCTGGACATTGCTGTGCAGTGTTCCATTCCATTCTCCAGCTCTAGCTCATTTTCTGCCACATAAGAACACCTGTACTCTGGACTAGAATGACAGAGTGTGTGTGAGGGCTGCAGGGAGACCCGAAAGACAGGGACAAAGGGCTAGATCTCAGGACATCTGTACCATTTGGAAGAGGATGTTGAAATTTGATATCACTTGTTCTGCCTCTGCTTATGTGATGACCAAGATACTTGGGCTCATCCATAAAATAATGTGAAAAGCTAATATTTTTTGAGCACTTAACTACAGTATTCCAGGCACTATTGTTAATGCTTTATGTATTTACTAAATAGTTGTCATAATAACCATGCAATATAATTACTGTTGTTACCCCCATTTTAAACATGAGAAAATGGAGGCACAGAAGGTTAAGTAGCATGTCCAAGGTCACACAGCTGGTGAGCAGTGTTCAAATTCAGGCATTCTGGTGCCAGAATTTTCATTCTTAACTACTATGTGATAATCTTTGAAGGGGAAAAAATTCATTGATTAGGGTAGAATGAGGTCATGTCTCTAAAATCCTTTTGAAAGTTGAAATTATGTGAATGTATTATTATTAGCATTGTTCTTAGAAAGGAGTGTGGGGCCAGGGCTATCTAAAAGGATTTGGGAGTGGGAAAGGGGGAACGATCCTGGGAGCAACTGTGGCATCAGAGCCATTGGGGGCTTGGAGAAAAACATGCTGGGAGCTGAAGTCTTGTCAGCACTCCCCCGGCCCCACATCTCTACTGTCAGCAAGAGGAAAATGTCCATCTAGGGATGCCTAGAAGGGAACAGAAATCACCCAGGTGGCACATGCAGGTGGAAGGGTGTGTGTCAGAGCCAACAAGGGACTGCCCCTTTTAGCAAAGAGCATAGAGAGATTTGAGTGTTGTTCACCACTGTGTTCCCTGTACTTGGCCCACGCCCAGCTCATAGTGGTTCAAGTAATTTTCATTAAATACATGTGCATGTCTGGGTTTGAATCCTTGCTCTCTTTATTGCCTTCAGAGAGTTATTAAAGTTCTCTAAGCTGAACTTTTCCTTTCTTTTTGAAAAAATGGAGCTGGCTACCTACTTCAGAGGTCTTGAGGCCTAAATCTAGATGAATGTAGATGTTCAATAGCTGATGATAGTTGCTGATATTATTATATTAGAACAGTGGCCAGCAATCTTTTCCTGTAAAGGATCAGATAAGAAATATTTTGGACTTCACTGGTTAGATGATCTCTGTCACAAAAACTAAATGCTGCCATTGTAGTTTGAAAACAGCCACTAACAAATGGGCATGGCTGTGTTCCAATAAAACTTTATTTACAAAAACAGTGGCAGGTTGGACGTGGCTCTCAAGTTGTAGTTTGCTGACCTCTGAACTCTAAGGTCTAAGCAGTGTGAATCTTAAAATGCCCTAAGCCATGTCAACAGGCTACGGATATTCTTGAACTTCCTAGGCAAGGCTCATCTCTTCATTTCATTCCAGTGTTAGAGATGAGCCATAATTTCCTGGCAGGGACAGTGTGCTTGTAGGGAAATCTGTGTTCGTAGAGTTTGTGTTTGTTTATAATATTTCTCCAACAAAAGTGACTGGTGAGAGCCCTCCTCCCCACATATTTTTCTTCTAACTACTTGTTTCCTGGTAACCATGCACCTCCTCTCCACACCTCTCCAGAGCTAGTCTGTGGTGAGAAAACTTGGAATTTGGGAGTCTGGAACTTTGCTTGTTTTCCAACTAGAACCTTAGACATTTGTATATCTATCTAGAATAAGTGATTTCTTAAAAAAGATATTGAAGATATGGTCTAGGTTTTTTTTTTTTTTTTAATTTGGTGGGGTCTTGGGAGGAGAACAAGTTAAAAAAAAAGTATGCTTATATATAAAACAGGTAAAGAGAACAAGATAAGTGTGTTTTGGTGGTGCAGAGAGAACATGAGTAATCTTTTAGTCCTTGCTCTGTCTCAGGTGTATAGGAGAGGTCTGAGATACCACAGATAGAACCACACGGAAGAAGGTAGCTATGGTTCTCCATGGGAAAATCAAGGTATCATTAACAGAAGAAGAAGGGGAAAGATGCTGGGGATTTAAAAATCTCATCTGGTTTGGGTAAATATGAGGTGGTTGCCCATTTTCACCTTTTAAAGCATCAGTTTGCTCTCTTGTGCTGATAAAAAAAGGTAATGTGCAAAGCACCGTATTTATGTATTTATTGCCTGGCACAAAATGGATCTAGAATAAATGGATGCCATAATCCTTCTCTATTGTAATTGTTATTATTTTTTATTTGTATGAATTTAAGGAGTCCAAGTGCAGTTTTGTTAGTTACGTGGATATATTGCATAGTGGTGAAGTCTGGGCTTTTAGTGTAACTGTCACCTGAATAAGGTACACTGTGCCCATTAAGTAATGAAATCTGACATTCCTTAAATCCTAACAAGGCTTGAGCTTGTCTGAGCTTATCACATGCTTGCTGGACTCTGATGCATCTCACCTTTCGATGTCATTGAGAACCCATGCCCTAAACATCTTCTCTTCTTCCATCTTTTGAGTTCCAGTAATGTTTCTCCTCATGGCTCCAATATGGCTGCCTCAGCTTCAAGCATCATGTCCTCTCAGGACATCATCTCAGGCAAGAAGAAAGGGGGTGTCACATATCCAGCCCTGAGTGAGTGACTGGCAAAGGGAATGGGTTACCATGACAGGCTGAGAAGAATCACGATTATCCACTGGGGTGGAGCAAGGAAAGATGGGGCATGGTCCTTTTTCATCTCTTCCTTCTTCTCAAGGAACACACGTTTTGTTCTCCAGTTCCTAACACAGTGTCTGGCCTAAAATAGGCACTCAATATATATGTTTGTTGAGGATGAATATAGTAATGAATTAATAAGTAATGAATAGAATGATCTTTCTCTTGCCCTTTTTTCATATATTCTTCTGGTTTCCTTTTTTCTGAGTCTGGAGTAGGCAGTCATGGAGCTATTCCTCCTGTCTGAAGATGACTCTTCCTAAATTTGGTAGCATGGTAAGAAATGAGTACGGCCTATCACACTGTCCACATTCAGCCTCTGATGCGAGTTGTCGGCGTGGGTGAGGCTGACACGGAGCACTTAAGGGCGGCATGCGCAGGCATGACCAAGCCCCTTCCAAGCAAGATCGGAAGTCAAGATAAACTTGTTTTCTTTAATCCTCTCTTTGTGCAGTTTCCTATGGCTTTTCAAACTCCCCTATTAGAATGTCAACAAAATAACAGGGATCTGCAGAAAATTTTTAAGAGAAATGGTTTGAAATGAACCAGGTACCTTGGAAGCATTTGTCATCCAGGCTTTAATGAGATAATTATAAACTTCCTCTACATAGCTCATAGCTCAAAAGTTCTAAATGCTTTTTCTAGATATCACTTTGTTGATCTCATTTGAATGAAGCACTGAAAAATATTTCTTTAAATAAGTATTTATTCTGGATTACTCATGATTTCATTCTTGTTTACCCCCATTGTCAGGCCAAAATGGAGATTTCTGTGATCATAATTAGAATAGTCATGGGAAGAAGATAGAAAAGCAGAATGGTTGTCTAATCTGGCTGGAATCTGATCACTATCACTCATTGGTGTGACACATTGGGAAAGCCCCAATTTCTTCATCTGTAAAATGGGACTATAATTGTGGGTGGTTCTGTATCTGGTACATAGTAAGAGTGTAATAAATGTTATCCATAATTGCTTTTGATAATATGTTATATTCTTCAGATTGTCATTACAACGGCTACTCTTTACAAAGACAGTGGTAGTTGTAACCTTTGAAAAATAGATCATGCCATGTGCGATACCCCAGTATTGGCCCTCCCAACAGCAGCCAGCCGATATTTGTAAGGAGCTTTCTGTGTTCTGGACATGGCGTTGGACACTGGGATTATATTGTGCTCCTGATGGGGGCTCATGTTGCTGAAAATGATTTGACCAGTCAATTCAGATGGATTAAAAATACCCAAGAAATGAATACTTCTTTATTTTGCAGAAATGAGTTTCTTTAAGTTAAATTGATTATGTCACTCAAAATGGTCACTTCAGGTTGACTGAATTGATTCTTCCCTACAGTTGGTGTGAAACGTGGAGTTTGTAATATGGCAACATGGAGCAGTCATAAAACCAGGACCTGGATGATGTCAGTTTTCCGTGGCTGTTCACTGACACCTTGGAACCTCAGGCAAGTCACCTCACACTCTGGAACTCAGCTCCTTGGTCTCTAAAGTGAGCAGACATCCACCCATATCATTCAGCTGGTTATTCCAGAGAAGATGAAAAGATTTTTTTTTTTGTAGCAATTATTGCAGTTACTGTACTATTCGAGGAGTTTTTTTCAAGAGCCAGAAATTCCTTGGCCAAGGAGTATGATAACAATTGTTCTTCTATGATCAATTTTTTCCAACTTTCTAAATAAAATTCAAACTAAATATAAAAGAAGGTGTAAAAAAAATCTCTGCCTTGATAACTTGAAATGAATGAAATAATGTGGAAGTTTGGGTCTTCTGAGAAGCACACACTAAGGCTGGATTAAACGTGCAAGAGGAAACACCTGTAAAGAAAAAGAGGGAGGAAGTAGGAGGAGGCAGGAAGAGGCTTCTGACCCGATGCAGGTCTCACACCTGTGAAAGGAGAGGAGGAAGGAAGGAAATGTGGTAGAAAGAGTCTTGGACTGTCACACAACTCTAAGTTCTAGCATTTGCTTTGGCCAGTTGGAGTTCTTGAGCCAAAATTACCCATTAAAGCATTTCGGTGCCCGCAGACATGGGCCTAGACCAGACTCCTTGCTGTGCTTGGTCACTGGCTGGGAGCGTGGTGGACACAGCGGGGACCCTGCAGCTGGGCATTCAGTCACCTCCTGCCCACAGCAGACCTGAGCAGGGCATTTTCATGGCCATTTGCCGAATTGCCTGAAGTTTTCTTTTTGAAACACATATCACTGTAAGTTTGAAAAAACCTAGAACGTTGTGATAATACAGATTTTGTACCAAAAATCAACACTACATTCTTTCCTTTGACTTTCACTTCCTCTGTTTTGGCTAGGCCAACCATGTTGAAAACCCCACCCAAATTTGTAGAGTTCCTCATTTGACAATTTAAAAAAAATTTGTATGTGAATAAGCCACATGAGCTTCCTTTGTTTTACCTGCTCAATGAGTTATGATTTACTATCTTGGGTTTCTCATGTTTTCTCCCTCTTCACCCCGTCCATCATTCATTTAAATGGGAAAGGTGATCCCGGTCAGTTTGCTCCCCCACCTCCTAGTCTAACCAGGATGAACCCAGTTATGCAAAGGGTTTGGGCAAGAAGCAGAACATCCAAAAAGATCTATGATGGAGGAAAAAATTCTAAGGAAGTAGTTCACAGAGTATGAGGAGGTGTCATAGGAGGTGTCTACAGGGTTTGCTGAACATACAACATTCTTGGAACTTGTCTTTTTCACAGGGCATTATACAATTCATTCATGTTAACAGAAAAAAAAATACTTGTACCCTCTAAATATATTTAAACAAAAAAAATAAAAATAAAAAGAAGTTATATAGACAAGGAACGTGGCCAAGACTAGTCAGATGCTCACCAAACCTCTTCCTCTTCCTTCTGAGCACACAACTTGATGAAATTTCACCACCACCTTTAAGCGCAGATGTGTGACTGAGTTATAGCCAGTAGCAAGTGCACGGAAATGGTGAATGTCACTTCCATCTCTGCCCCATTCCTGCCAGGAAATTCTCATGTTCTTGCTCATCCTTTGCCTGCTGGTTGGATGCAGAGGATCCAGGGGAGAATTCCAAGGCCCTGGAAGATGGTGAAGCCACTGAATGGCTACCAGGATCACTAAATAACCGTAGAGCAGAATACTCCGTTGTTCTCTTTGCCTGGGAAGCTGTGCTCCTGGCTCAGTGTAACTGTCTGATTCTCACGCTTTATGGCCCAGTTATTTATTAATGTCTATTTCTCTAACTCTACATCTAGTGGTGGTCTTCCCCAGGTACTCTCAACCATATCACTCCATTTATTTTCATCATTACATTCATCAAAGCCTGTAATTATTTTATTTCTTTGTTTATTGTGTATCTCCCATTTAATGCAATGTCCAAATTGGTGGGAAATCTGCTGGCTCTTCTCTGCTATATTCCTGATGCCTGATATAGCATTTGAGGTGTAGATGGATGGATATATTCATGTGCTTGCTTGAACATTCAATTCCCCTCCAAGCCTCTCAGCTTCCTGGTAGCAGGGTCTTTGTCTTGGCAGGATGATATGTAAAGGGAAGACGATAGGTTTTATTCCATGATCAGACTCAAATGGCTGTGTGGCCTTGGGAAAACTGTAGCACCTCTCTGAGCCTAGGTTTCTCCTGTTGTCTAAAAAAGCAAATAATATAGTGTCCACCTCAGTGAGATGCTGCAAATATTAGGAGACATAATAAATAGAAAGTTCTCTGCACGGTGTCTGGCACATTGTAGGTGTTTAATACATGTATGAATAAAAGAGCCTGAAGAGTGAAGGTACACCCTTTGTTTCTTTCCCTGCCTTCTTGTGGTGCCTCTACTCCTATGAAGATAAAAAGGATCCAGGTGGGAACAGGAGGATGGGTAAAGGATTGGAACTATTGCAGCAAGTAAGCCATTCTTGAGAATTTACTGCGTGCAGTTCCGGGGTTAAGCACTGCAGGACAAGAGGAGATAACTGAGGCATAGTCTCTGGACCCAGAGAGGTGGCGTTTCACCAAGGCATTGAGTATTCGAAGATACCGATGGGTGAGGCGTGGGGAACAGCATGGTCAAAGGCATGAGCACAGGATGAGGATAGCAGTTTGGGGGTGTTGGGGAGTTTAGGATGTGAGCAAGCAGAGGGGAAGATGTAGTTGGAGAGTTGCCTTGGAATCAGACCCCTGAGCATCCTGAATGCCAAGATGAGGAAACTGAACTTGACTCTGTAGACAATGGTGGGTCAATACATGCTCTTGAGGAGAGAATCGAAATGATCCAGCTAGCAATGGGGAGGATTAACTGAGAAAGAACACCCTGAAATGGTCAATCCTAACAACCGCAAAGCAAGCAGCACCCCTGGGTAGGTTGGGTCAAACACCTTCATTAATAAACAAGGATAATGTTTCTATTTTCAATACAAGGAATTGCTAATAAGTGGCCATGGAAGCTAGCACAGTGCTCTTTCCCATCAGGAGAAACACTGGAAGCGGGCGTTTTAATCCTTGTTACAAATGAGCTTGCTTCAGCAGAGGGGAGGAGAACCACACTCACCGGTTAAGTCACATTTGTTCAATCAGCCGCATTTGCTCTGAGCTGCTACCATGAGTCAGGAACCTTGTCAATGCCTGGGTGTAAGAATAAGGCACATCGCCTGCTCTCAACAGCGCTGCCTTCCCCTAGCATGGGAACATGGGTAAACAAGTGGCTGCGATAGTGCATGACGAAGAGCCAACAAGAATGAAACAAGGTAAGTGACATGGAATGGGATAAGAGAAACACAATGGCAGAAGCTGAATGATGGAGAAAGACTTCTTAGAGGGGATGGAGCTTCAACTAGGTTTTCAATGATGACGCTGAGGAGCAGCACAGAGCCTCAGAACAATAGGATTGCATAAAAGATGAGAGTGTGCCTTTTGGAGACTGACCGCATGGTGTGGATCCTGACCTACTTCCTCGCAGTGTGATAGGGTCTGCTAGAGCACATTACCCTCCGTGCCTCAGTCTCCTCACCTGTAAAATGGGAAAACTGGTGGAACTCACACACAGGGTTGTTGAAAGGACAGAGTCGGGGTAAGAAAACTTTCCGCAAAGGGCCAGACAATAGTCTCTGTGTCAGTTATTTAACTCTGCCAGTGCAGTGGAAGGGAGCAGTGGACAACAGGCACACAAATGGGTGTGGCTATATTCCAAAAAACTTTATTTATGGACTGAAATTTGATTTCACATCATTTTCATTTATCATGCTACTGTTCTGATTTTTCTCAATCACTTAAAAATGTAAATGTACAGCTCTCTGGCCATACATAAACAAGTGGCACCTTGGATTTGGCCCACACACCATAGCGGCCGGTCCCTGCGAGAGAGAGGAGAGTAATGCGCTCCAAAGGTTAGTGGTTATTATTGTTAACCCTGCTTCTTAGACGGAAGTGTGAAGCCTAGAGAATTCGTACCAGACTCCAGAAAGGAATTTCTGCCATGTGGATCTTCATCAAGGTCTCCTATCAGTTACAGATATGTATAGGGGAAGCACAGAGGATTCTGAAAAGGAGTCATGTCTTTTCCTAGTTATTTCTTTTACTCAGAATACATCTGAGTTCTAGAAGAGTCTCATCTTGCAAGTAAGGCTTTGTTTAACAGATTATTTCATGTGATAGGATTATGTTCTATGGGACCCAAATGAGGAGCCCTGCCCGGCTGCGAGGGGAACATTGACACAACACAGGGTGTCAGCTCCGAGCCCCTTCTTCACCTTGATTTCTCTCCACTGATCACCTCTTTACATGTCATTCCAAGAGCTCTCAATATGGCGGCCGCAGGAAATCAGACTACTCAAAACAGAAGAAAAAGATACCTAAGATGAAAGGAAATACCTTCCTCGGTGAGCACTAGTATTTACCTTGGGTTTGGCCACTAATCCAGGAAAGAAATGAATAAAAATGTATCTAAAGGCATATGAGCATGAAGAGTTAAACCAAAAAAGAAAAAAACAAGGCTTTGGAATTTTTACTTTTTTAATACACTCTTGTATTTAACGATCTGTCACTTTTACCCTCCTCCTCACTTGCTGGGGAAGAATGAATGTTCCAAATAAAAATAGGTGTAAATCACTGTGCAAATAAAATGAATAAATATCATGTGCCTAGAAACAGCACTTAATCTGAAGCTGCATTTTTCCCTTGGCCCAAGGGAACGCATATCTTATATTTGTATGTTGCCTTGGTGTTTTGAAGGCTTTTGTATTCAGTTAGCTCATTTGTTTCTCACAGATTTTTTTTAATTGTCAAAAAAGTGTTCGCATTCTATCTAAATTTACCGTTTCTCCTCCCACCCCTGGGTAAATCAAAAGAAACTGTGCAGTCAAGACATCGTAATTTAGCTGGTTTGCCCTTTCCTGTCCCTTGGCACAAAGCATCCAGGGTCATCTTTCAGAAACACACCTTTCCCTCCTCTGTTGACCACCCTTGGGTGGCCTCCTTATTGGCCATGGGATAAAGTCCCAGTCTTCTTATATGGCATAGAAGTATGTCTACCCTCTGAGACTTTTTCTATTTCTCTAGTTACATCTCCTCTCCTACTACATACAGACCCTGCATTCAAGTCACTCTACAGTTTCCAGAAGAGTCAAAGCTTGCTCACAACTTTATGCCTTTGCCCACACCATTTTCTTGGCATTAAGTGTTTTTCATCAGCCTATCTTGGGTCAGACCAGAAAGAACAAAGAATGCAACTGGGAGAAGCTCCATAGCCACTAGGCTTCTTAGTTCTCCCTCACTCCTTCCAAGCACCAGATTCATTCCTTATTTTGAAGAATGAGAAAAGCACGAGTGGGTGGGAGCACCCATTCATGCCACAGTCTCAAACGTCCTGAGCATCCTCTATGCACTGCGCGTGGGAATAGAGCAATGAATTATTCCCTTATGAACTTGCAGCTAGCAGGGAAGATAAGACCAGTCCATGAACTCCCAAAACACCAGGCAGGAAGGAAGAAGAATATGTTCAAATAGATGGTTCCATATAAAGCTCAGAGGAGGGAGAAACTATATTAAGCTTCAGCAATCAGAAAAGACATTTTGGAGCAATTGCTATGTGACCTGGATCTTGACAATAGGAACGATTTGAATATGCGGAGATGGTTTGGGAAGTGAGGGTGGGAAAGTTTTGGTTTCAGAGTTCAGTCTGTACAAAGGCAAGGAGCTAGAAGAGAGCTGGATTTCAGAGAACTGAAAGCCTCAGCTTGGCAAAAACAAAGGGGAACTGAGGGAATAAAAGTTGGGTCAGTGACAGACGATGGAGGAATCAAAGGTATCTGTTGATAACGAACGTGCAGATTCCCAGCTGCCATGCCAGCCACACATTCAGAGAGCATCTCTCCTGATTCAAGTTGAGAAAGGCTGCTTGGCAACAGCACCGCAGAACTTGGTAGGGATGCTGCTGCTGTGCCTTCCGGCCGTCAGCAAGTCGACGCGGATGCCTTGGGGTTGGATTAGAGCACTTTTGTGTATTTTGGCCTTCTGCTGAGCTTATTAGAAGCATGTTCCCTGAAATGGGAGTTACGGGCCATCTGCTGATAAGACCTCAATATTGAAAAGAAAATGCTAGAGGAATGTAAAGTTATTCTCTCTGTGTGTGTGTACTCACCTTCTTGCAGAGAGGTCAAAGAACTTTGCCAACATTATCTCTTTCAGGCTTGATGCTCTCAGGTGGCTTTCTAAAGGAGGAAATATTTAGGCAGTAGAAGAAAATTCTAAATGAGAATGAAAGTAATCAGAGAATTACCTTTATTAAGGCATCGTCCCTGTAAGACAGTATTTAGTTGGTTAGAGATGGTCCTGTACTCCTGGGCCACCTGTGCATGCTCTTCTCAAACTGCACATGGATTACTTCTAATGTCTAGTCAACGAACATTTTCTGGACTCCAACAAGGCATCAGGAAATATGCAGTATCTTAAAATAGGGGTGGTAAGAGGAGGCACAAATGTGGAATTAAAATGGCCCTTTTTCTTGAGGACTGTGTGTCTAATAAGGTAGATACACATGTGCACAGACATTTTGAGGTGATGCATTAAGGGATCAGGTGCAAGAAGGCACTGGATGCTGTGGGATCCCAGAGGAGGAACACCTGGCCCAGCCTGGGCTAAGGATCTTGGAAAGGGCCAGGGGGAAGATGTTCTAAAGGAGCTGACACATCAGTGCAATTAGCATCTTCTCATAGTTGGTCCAGCTTTAAAATCACAGTACCTCAAACCTGGCTATCTCTGAGGTCACTGCACCTATCCAACTTAATTGTCATCAATTACTTAATTATCTAATCTCCCTCTAAACTTCAAAGAACAGAGACTGTTTCTATTTTGCTTTCCATGTGTCCCCACCACACAACAGTGCCTGACACCTAATACGTACTTTATAAATATGGGTTGTGTGTTAAAGAAGAAGATATTAGCACGTGAATTTTCACCCTCTCCTTCCAAGTGCTAAGGGGAATTCTGTTGTAATATTTAATGACTGCCTACTGCATTCCTAACTCTGAGCAAGGTCTGGAAAGAAACAACAAAATCAGGAAAAAACAGAGTAGAATGTTTGGACCACAAGGAACCTTGGACATCAGCTGGTTCAGTGCCTTATTTCTATAGATAGAAAACATAAGTTCAGAGAAGTTACCTTGTAACTACTGGTACAAGGTGACCCAGGTAATTAGTAGCAGAGCAAATCTAAAATCCAGGTATCTTGGTTTCCCATCCTCTGTTCCTTTCTGTGAGCCATGGGTATTCTACTGGTTATAGATATATACAGGGTAAGCACAAAGGATTCTGAAAATGACTTATTTCTTTTGCTAACATAACGAATACGTCTGAATTCTAAAGAAACCTCATCTTGCAAGCGAGGCTTTGTTTAACAGAATATTTTATGTGATAGGATTATGTTCTACAAAACCAAAAATTTTAAAGGATGCTTTCTTCACTGATGTGTAATTGCTTCTGGCGTGTGCACCTTCCACTTAATAAAAAAGACTCCTTTTCCTTCTTTCATCTATCTCAGTGAGGCTCCAGAGGGAAATGTTGGAAAAAACTGCTTGTTCAAACTGTAATATTCCCTTGAAAAGTGAATCTCAAAATCCTTTAGTGTTTTCCGTGTTCTTTCAGAATTGATTTTGACACTGTAGAACTACATCCTAACTAACTTCCATGACAAAAGATATTGTGACTAGTGATTGGATAGCTTAAAGAATATTACAAAAATATATGCTTTTATATCAAGAGAAAAAAATGGCTCATATCCCATGACCTGGGAATTATTTTTAAAGAACATTTTCTAAAGTTATGATAGAAGGAAATTGTGAGAGTGGAGGATTAATTGGAAGGTATGAGATACTGTCTTAATGGAAAACATTAAATGACAGGAAGAAAAATGCTCCAGGAAAAAAACAAAATAAGAAAACTTTTTGTTGTATTACCAACAGTAAAAAGTCATGATTTCTTACACTTATTAAGTGCTCACCATGTGTTGGGCACTCTTATACGTTACAGAAATTAATGCATCTAATCTTTACAATAACCCCACAAGGAAGGTACGTTAATATCCTCACATTAAAAAGAATGAAATGGGGCACAGAACACTAATGTAACTTGCTTGAAGTCACATTCTAGGAAGTGGTGGAGTTCACATTCAATCTCTGGAGGTAGTCTAACTCCAGAGATCATGCCTTTGTTTTTCTTTCTAAGTTAAAAATTTAAATACCAAAGTATTAGGTCATTAAGTATGAAATGACCGATTTTGAATCAAAAGTTTAGTTTATTATATCTCAAACAAGAAGCAGTACAGTTAAACAAAGTGTGAGCCTAAAGTATCAACACAGTTTGCCACCTTAATGGTAGCTTGTTTATGCCAGCAGCAAAGAAGCCTGGAGAGCTAGTGGAGATGAAATCACAAAAGGTGTTTTCCACAGCTTGTTGAGAATTGAGTATTTTTCTTTGCAACAAGTGGTCCAAAACCTGGAAGAAGTTGGCACAAGGTCTGGTGAATACGGTGGATGACAGAGAGTTTCCAAGTCCATTTTCTGTAGTTTGAGCAGCATTGTTTGTGCAACATGTGGTAGAGCGTTGTCTTGCAGGATTGGCCTTGACAGAGGATCCTCATCGTGTCATCCGGTTGGTTTCAGTAGACATCTGCTGTAATCGACTGACCAGGTTACTTGAAGCTGTAGTGGATCATAGCAGCACTTGACCATCCAACAGACACCAGTAGCTTTTTTTTGAGAAATATTTGGTTTTGGACTATGTTTCAGCACTTCATTTTATCTAACTGTTGTGCAGAAAGCTTGTGATTGTCAAAAAGAATCCATTTTTCATCACAAGTCACAATACAATGTAGAAATGGTTTGCCTTTATGTCATGATGGCAAAGAAAAGCAAGCTTCGAGATGATTTCTCTTCTGATGGTCATTTAATTCATGCAGTACCCATCTATCCAGCTTCTTTACCTTGCTGATTAGTTTCAAATGGTCCAATATTGTTGGAATAGTAACGTCAAACCTTGCTGCTAATTCTCGTGTAGGTTGAGATGGATTCGCTTCCACCACAGCTTTCATTTCATCATTATCCACCTTGGTCTCAGGTCACCCACATGGCTCATTTTCAAGATTAAAATCACCAAAATGGAACTTCTCAAACTATCAACATACTGTGTGTTCATTAGCCACATCCTTCCCTAACACTTTGTTGATATTTCGATCCACAAGCACAGCATTAGTTCCACAGCAGAACTCATATTAAAAAATAAAATGAATTTTTGACTTATCCATGGTTTCATAAAGATTGCTCTAAAATTTTTTTGAAAGATAATCACAAGCCAAAAAGTGCATTTGAAAGAATGAAGATGTATCTTCACAATAAAAAAAAACAAAACAAAAAATGCACAAACAAAAAACCCCCAAGAAGTATCAAACTGAAATGTCAGAGATATCAACTGTTAAACTTAGTACTTCAGGAAATTGGACATTTTGTACTTAATAACCTAACACCACACATCCTATGGGCATACCTCTTGATCCCCAAAAATCACTTACATTAATTGACAGTGACATACACAAATATTTATGTATAAGGATGTTTATCAAAGTATTGCCTCCAATAATGGAAATTGGAAACAGCTGAGGGTAAGCTTCCCTGTGGTAGAAATTGTCTTCCCAGTCACTGTGTATTTGCACCCACCTAGCACAATGGCCAGCACATACATGTTTGTGTTTTTTTTCAATGAGGACTATTGTCACCCCTTCATAACCAGCATTCTTTAGAAAATTCCCACACTCCAAAAGGTGGCATTGCAATTTACTGGTGCTAAACAAATGTGTAAATATAATGGCTGTAATTACCTAATTGTTCCTGCAGAAGGCTTTCTTTCTTAAATACAGGCAAATATTTTGATTTGTCACATTTCTAGAACACTTAATTGTCACCACTTTTTTTGCGCCTTGTTTGGTCTAATGACAGCAGGGATTCGACATTCTGAAGATCTTCTTGACCAGGTTCTATTCCGTCTCCTGAAACCACTCTAAAGTGAAATGCAACTATTCAGCACCTTCTCCAGGTCAGGTGGGTAAGTCTTGTTCATGCACCAACATGGCCTTTGCCCTTGAGTCTCTATGCCTTCAATATTATTATCTGAAACTTATCAGTGTATTGACAGTCTACATATCATAATTTAAGATTTCCAGGAAAGAAAATCTTGCCCATTTAGGGTCAGGTGTCTACCTCTGGTCACTAAGCTGAGGCCCGCTTGGGGAGGGTCACATGGAGCATGGCACATGATGACCTCAAATAGGAGGCTGGGAGTGACTGCTAAACTGACTGATGGAACACTTACTGCAATTTACCACTTTTCCTTCCTGATCCTCTAGTTCTATATATTAATAATACACTTAATATTTCTCACATCTATTCCCGTTTACTCCTCTCTCCCCACTGTTTTGACCCTCATCTGTCCTTGCTCAGATTACTGTGATAGCCTCTCATTTGGTCTCTTTGTTCCTGAACTCTTCCCCTAGGCTAACATACACTCCACGTGTTTATGTTTGCCTTCAAAAGTCATCAAGCATTCATGCCATTTCCCTAATTCAGAATCTGTGATGACCTCTTATTGCTTATGAAATAAAGTTCAAACTGTGAAGGATGATGCTGTGTAAATTCTTATAAAACCATATCCTTTCCTACCTTTTCTATCCCTCTGCTCACTATTTTTCCACTTGGTCTAACTGCTTTGAATGCTTTGCCCACACTATTCCCCTCTATGCTAGGAGCATCTGCAGCTCTTTGTGTTACGGTACACAGAAGAGTGGCCAGAGCACAGCTGGGGCTCAACGAATGGCTGTTGAATGAATGAAATGTGAAGAGCTATAGGTAGACTACCGGACTCATGACTTTATTCTTGACTTTGACATTGTTATTGCCCATCTTAGCAATTTTCCTCAGCAGTGCTCCCTGAATCCCCAGGGGTCCACAAAAAAATTGTGGGAATTACAATGGTAAAAAAACATGTTTAGCCTTCCTAGCAGTACACAGGCTCAGCAAAATATCAACCTTGTCTGATTTTGATGGAATAAAATCAATTTTATGTAGCAACTCTATCTCATGCTAATTAGAAGCCCTAATTGGCATCTTCAATGAACAAAAACTTGAAAACATTGAAATTGCTTAATAATAGTATTTTTAAATGGGTACACAATCTTTTTAAAACTTAAAACTCCTTGAGATAAAAATGGTATACAAAACTGGAAACTGATCTAAAAAATCTGTGACTTAATTTCAGTATCTATAAAATGGAGATTAATTGATCTCTTAGGTGCCTTCCAGATCAGATATTTATATCCCAGGAACAGACTAAAATTTCTTTGGTTTTTGTCTTTATCCCTTGTTGTACCACAAGGACCAAGTGTCCTATCCCTTTGTCAATTCCCAATTCCTAAATCAGGAACTCACCTATATTAAAGGCTAAGCAAATAGCTGTTGGCTAAATAACTAGGCAAGCTCGGACACTTTCTGAGAAAGAAGAAAAATAATTATATCTGAGGATAGAAATGTACCATTTAGGGAACAATGATGAGTTAGAGCATATGGACATTTACAAAGGACAATGAAGGGGCTACTTGGAAACACACAGTTGGCAAATTGAAAAACTGCACTGTGTAATGGTTAGGCTGGTGAGAGGTGGTTGAATTCAGATATTTTCTGAAGATAGAGCCAACAGCATTTCCTGACAAACTGAATGTGGGATATGAAAGAAGGAGGACAGTACAGATGACTCCTGAGCACAGGAAGGATGAGGTTGCAGTCCACTGAGATGGGGAGGCTACAGGTTGTATAGGTTTGGGAGGGAAGATCAGGGGTTAAGTTGGGTTAGGTATCCACATAGACATGTCAAGTAGTGAGTTCAATATACTAGTCTAGAGCTTGGGGCATGGGGCTGTGTAGGAGAAATAAAATTTTGGAGTTGATGGCCTATACATAGATGGTATTTAAAGAAATGCAGTGCAGCTAATGACTGTTCCACTACTGGCTTTTCCTAAGATTAGCTGAGGTCCGAGAAGTAGGACTTCTCCCTTCCTTTCTCCTCCCTGTGTTTCTTCCATCTCTCTGCCCTACGCCAGTGATTCCTTGCTTCTGCACAGGACCAGCCTTTCACAACTTAGCTCTCTTGTGCTTTTCTAGTTTATTCGTCTGCCTCTACTCCATTTCCCCAGTGCAATGACTGCCACACTTTGTTGGGATTTTGGTCTAAGCCACGAAGAAAACAATAAAGCCTTAGGATGTAGAAAATGAACTCATGACCCCAGCTTTGGGAGACTGGTGCCCTCATTACTGAGAAACAGAGACAAGATTTTTGCACAACTGTCCACAGAGTTAAGTGTTAATCAACACCACTACCTTCAGCACCAGCCCCCGTCATAAGTGCAAGTTTTTTTTTTAATATGTATATTCTGGGGGCCAAATTCTTGTTATTTTTAGAGAGGCTACAGGAGAACCAGGAAAATTGATATATTCAGGGGAAAAGGGTGGGACGATGGGTAGATGGAGGGGTTTCTAAGAAAAAATGTTTCTACTTAGCCATCATGTTTCAGATTAAATGTTACATCGTCTGCAAAGTATTCACTGATTCCATATAAGAATGATCAATGGATCCATCATGTGCCAGAGAATAACTGTGTTTATTATTTTCATAAATAGGATTTATTTTATTAATGTGATGATAATGTACCTTCTTTGAAAAAAATCAGAAAATAAAAATAAACACAGAAAAAAATTGCATGGCCAGAGATGACCGTGGGTCTGTTCTCTGGGTGTTTTTTCTGTGTATATATTTATTTTACCAAAATGAAGTTATCATATGCTTCTTGTAAATTCTTTTCATATTTGACAATAGAGCTGAAGAATTTTCTATGTCACTAGGCATTAGCCTACAGTACCGTCTGGGTCTCAATATCATGGTTATATTATTATGGTGGGATTGTGGCTTGTTTCCCTTTATCCCTTTTCAGCATCCAGGACAGGAAGTTCTTACAGTTGCAGAATGTTAGAGAGCCCAAAGCTCCCTCAGACATCATCTAGTTAACTTTCTGTTTTGCAGATGGGAAAGTTGAGATGTAGAAGGTTAAATAGATTTACAGCTCAAATGGTCAGAACGCTATAGAACAAGAATACAAACCAAGCACCTGGACTCCAAGCTCAGTATTCTTTCATTATTTAATACAACATCTGGAATCTGTGTCAACCCAACATCTGTGAGGTACACATGCAGTAAAAGAGGAG
Source organism: Cheirogaleus medius (assembly GCA_008086735.1). Lineage (NCBI taxonomy): Eukaryota > Metazoa > Chordata > Mammalia > Primates > Cheirogaleidae > Cheirogaleus > Cheirogaleus medius. Next base: position 66,217,033 of record VBSM01001124.1, read on the forward strand.
GTTATACTTTGGCAGGAGAAGCTTGGGGAGGACATGACAGCAGAGAGGTCTTTTGTGGTTCTTTTGGAACTTTCAGTTTTACTTTGAACCCTGAGACCCCAGAGTTTCACAGAGGGGTGAAGTTGCAGTGTGAGGTATGGGGAGGAGACAGCTTCAGGAAAGGAACTCATGAGCTCAGGTTTGCAAAACCCACAGTTGTACAACAGCTCAGCTCTAGGCAACACCCTGAGGGGTGCAAAAAGCTCCTAGGAGAATATCTGGCCACCTACAGCCTCAATTCTGGTTTCACATCGTATCTGAAGGGTTGCCATTCCTCAGCATTGAGCTCTATGAAACCTAACAGCATTTCACCTTTGCTAATGGTCAGGCTATAATGTTCCTGACTTCCTTGAATCACTCTGCATGCTTCCTTGCTGTGGAAGGAGGAGATTCATGCTTCAGATCACACCAACAGTGAATAAAAGAACTTTGAGAGTTTCAGCCTTCTGTGGACATGAGACACCACCGTCCAACTCCCCTCCACATTCTCACTGGTATAATTTACCTGAAACTAAACCTGGCCATGCCACTCATGGCCTAACACCTTTCCATGACCTCAGGAGAAAGTTCACGTCCCTCAGCGTGGTGTGCAAGACGCTGTGCAACCTGGCCTCTGCCCACCTCTGTCTCATCTCTGTCACTTTGTCTTCAGCAACACCAGACTTCCTGGAGGTTCTTGAACAGAGCCATCCTACTTTCACACTTAGTTCCTTCTTTCTAGAATACCCTTCCTTTTCTTTCCTCCATGGTGCATCTCAGCTGGATTTGGTGTCTCTTCTCAATATGTACATAACTCTGAAATTCTATAATCTGTGATAATTTTGAAAACATTTTTGGCAATTTTTAGTGAAATGATTGAACTTTATTTTAAATCTTATTCTCCCATCTAGTATCAATGTTACTTCACCCAGTGGCGCATTCCAAGTCACTGGCACCTGCTAAACATGCAGCATTAATGAACGAGGGAGAATCAATTTACTTAGAATCTAGAAAGGCGCCCATTGCTTATCTTTCCCAGCTGCAAATTATCTGGATGGCATAGATGGTTTCCTCTAGTGCTGCACTTAGGATATTTACTTAAATATTGGCAGTGATAAAATGGTGGGTAAGAAATTGCACATTCATCAAAAGTAGGCGGCCTGATAGAAGTGCATAAACACGGTACTCATCTCAAAATTAAATTACCATATGTACATGGTTTGATTTGTCATTTATGTACTTGTATATTTATATACCCATCATCCTTAATCACCTACAAGAATGAATGAGTGCATTTAAGAACAAATGTTTGCAACATAAGCTAATAGTTAATTGAAAATCTCTTCTTGAAGGAGAAAGCTGAAAGACAATACCAGGGAAGACAAAAGCTTTTTAAAAGAACAACAAGACTCATTAATATCATACAGTTAGTTTGGTTTCAGCTCAACCCAAAGAAAATTCCTGGTGATATGTCTCAGAATTATTCTTTTTAAAGCATGCTGTACCCAGCACAGAGAGATAGCTTATCAGAAAGAACACTGAATTTAGTATCAGGAAACTCCCTGCAAAGCCTTTTCTGGTTGTATGATCATAAGAAATTCATGTGATATCTCCAAGTCTTTGTTTCCTCATTTTTAATCTGAGAATATAATGCTGCAAAGTTGACATTGAATTTGAAAATCACAAAATACATAAAAATACTTCAAAGTGCTAAGTTAACCTCAATTGCATTAATATGTTATTTTCTACCCACATGTGTGTCCTATGAAAATTAGGGTCATAGAGCCAAGAAATACTACTACTACTGATGTTATTACAACTGCTACCATTAATAATAATAAGGGCTGATATTTACTGAGAGTTTACTGTATGCCTGCATTGTTTCAGCATTTTACATGAATTAATCATTTATGCCTCATAAAACCTCTATGAAGTAGCTACTACTATTTCCCTCATTTTACAGATAAAGAATTGGAGACACAGAGAAGTTAAATAACTTGCCTAAGATCATACAGCTAGTAATTGAAAGACCTGGGATTTGAACCCAAGCTTGGACCCCAGAGTTTAAGCATTAACAATTACACTCTACTCCCTGTCTAATAATAACAGTTAAATTAGCTTACGATTGGATAGTGATTTGTTTCTATCATAGTGATAATTTCATTTATCCCTGTAGCAGTCCTGTGAAATAGATTTAATTATCCTTACTTTAGAGAAGGGAAACTTGGGTCAAAAAGATTAAGGGATTTCTGCTCTAGAATAGTAAAATCAGACAGTTGTCCCACTATGGTGGCAACTAAAAATTTCTCCCATCCTGTTTCAGGCTCTTCTCCACTTTTACTGGCACCATCACATTGAGGAAGCCTTCTATGAGGACCCCAATTGAGTATTGGTGTGTTCTGATTTGTTTCGAGAGCTTTTTCTTGTCTGTCATTGTCTGTGACGCACTATCACGCATGAGATTAATTGTTTTTATACTACAAGCATCACGTGGTTCTGCAGAGCTTAGAATGAGCTACAGTGAACTTCCAGCCCAGACGTCACTGGCATCTGAGAAAGTCACCCGGGGAGGATGATCCCAGGTGAACTCAATCTCTAATATCAGGGTTATCTCCTCCCCAGGTGCTGTACTCATCACATCTCCATACATCCTCTGAGAGGAAACACATGGTCATGCTTAAAAAGAGCATTCACCTTGTCACCGCTTGCTGCAAATTTAAAATATGCACCCGACTTCCTGTTGTCTGCAGTTTTGAACACTGTAACCTGGCCTCGATTCACCTGTCTACGCCCTCCAGCCTGTTGCCTGTCAGTTATGTCATCTGCTCTGTGCTGTCACAGCACCCTGTGCCTAGGGTGTTCCTTCAACTAGAACTCTCTCCTCCTAACTCTTGGCTTGGCTATCTTAATCCCTGCCTGGTTAAAGATGCCCTTCCCCACAAAGCCTTCCATGTGCCAGTCCTCTGCCCCTCTCTCCTCTCCCATCTCATCTAATCTCATCTGTCTGCTCATCTTAGCATTTATTACACTGCCAAGTAAATTAGCACTGACATGGCCTGTTTAATTATCCATCTTCTATGTTATGCTCTGAGCTCTTTGAGGGCAGTGGTTTCTAGTATCCACTGTAATGCCTGCATGTAGCAGGTGCTCAACAAATAGCAATGGATTAAATGCTAATCTCTACCTCTGAAGTCACCAAATATTTTGAAAGGACCACTTTATTGACGTTGCTGCTTTCCAGAGTGTGAGTCTCTAGAAGGCAGATATTCTGCTTTAGGGCACTGTACCCTCAGTGTCTGGCAATGAGGGATTGACCAGAATTTCAAATGCTCTGATGCTGCCGTTCAGCCTGTCCACGGCCTGCCCCGCCTCCTCTGAAATGCATTCCCTTGCCACGATGGCCTCACCTTCCATTTTCTCCTTACTTCTAATGTCTTCATTTATTGTTTGGCCTATACACTTTAGCACTTCCTTATATAATATTACTTGCTCTCATTTTTCCTGTGTTTATATCTTTTCCATGCTGATGAGAATATCAGTATAAACTAAATTTGAATAATACCATAACTTTTGTATTATTATAATTGCTACCATCTTCTTTTTCAAATTTTAAATATTATGTATTCATCCATGATAAACACCTATATTTAAGAAGCTCTTAGAATGTGCTACCATGTAAGTCCTTTACATACAGATCACACTGACCTTTATGACAACTATATGGGGTTGGTATTGGGAAACCAAGGCTTAGTAAGGCTCAGAGCTTTGTCTAACATCTTATCCAGATGGTGAGTGGCAGAAGCAGAATTTAGACACAGAGCCTGTGCTTTCAACCACTTCTGCCTCTGCACTATAGACAATTTAGAAAAGCAGAGGAGCAATAAGAATATAAAAACCACTTGTCATTCCAATCTGCTATCTAGAGATAGCCACTGCTAAGGTTTTGGTACCCGGCTTTTGCATCTGTGCTAAACAGCCTCTACAATGGCTCCTGGAGAGCCCCAGCTTCTGCTTCACACACCGTGGAGGAATCCTCTCCCCTGGAGTGTGGGCTGGATTTAGTGACTTGCTCCTAATTCACAGACTAAGCCCGAAGTGATTGGATGCAACTTGTGACATTGCGTTATAAAAAGACTGCGGCTTCCGTCTTGGGTCTCTCTTTCTCTCTCTGAGATCCCTCACTCTGGGAGAAGCAAACTGCAGTGTTGTGAGCAGACCTATTGAGAAAGCTGTGTGGCCATGAACAGATGTCTCCGATCAACAGCCAGCAAATACCTGAGAGCTGCCAACAGCCACACTGGCGAGTTTGGAAGCAGATCCTCCCCAGCAGAGTTTGTGATGACTATCCCAGGCAACACATGGATTTTGGCTTTGGGAAAGAGGGTGAGTCAGAGGCACCCAGCCCAGAGTCTGGGAGAAAATAAATGTTTGTTGAGTAAGCCACTAACTTTGGGGGTATTCTGACATATAGCAACAGGTAAATAATATACACTCCTATACACACTTATATAATAAATATGCTTAGTCATCTATGTTTTACTATTTATCACAGATTAAAACTGAATTTATTAAGTGAAGCAAACTGATATCATGTTTGTGTTTACCAATCTTTTTTTTTTAAAATAACTTTTTGAAACTGTGAAATAGAACCTCATACCCAAAGTACACAAAGCATACATGTACAGCTGAATGGATTATAAACCAAAACTGTGGTTCCAATTTCATTATACTTTATTTTTTAAATGAAATAAATCTGCAGAGTATATGCAAAATTGGTAAATGTTTCATCATCTTCAAAGAAAAGATGAGAGGAAAGCTAAACAGATGCACCATTTTGGGATGGTTTATGAATTAGAGTCACTAAATCAGTATGAAATACTGCCTTATATTTTTCTTTAACAGACTAAAGAGGAAATTCTTAGACAAAATGAGTCATCAGGAGGAAGTCTAGAAATTATGCCATAGTGGAGCATACATAGTATGTGGGACAGAGGGGGGCCTCAGTACAAAATTGATGAATGGATAAATAGACTTGGAATAAAAAACGTGGATTTGTGCTCCGTCTCAGAGCTTGGAAGCTTCTGAATCTTGTACTTGTCACGTAGCATGTTGAGCTTTAGCTTCTTCATCTTTAAAGTGGAACATGCTTATGAAGTTGTGAGGTTTAAAATTGCATTGTTTACATAAGGCCCGCAATAAGTCAATTACTAGTGAGTGATAATTCTGATTTCAGAATACCATCAAATGGTGAGTTATTACTACATTAATATTAATTGAACATATTTAAAAATTATTTTGTATTTATTTAATTTTTCAAGAAAAATTTTTATTGTGGTAAATAACACATAACGTAAAAGTTACCATCTTGACTTTATCATTTTAAATTGCTCAATTCCCTGGTATTAAGTACATTTACATAGTTGTGCAACCGTGACCACCGTCCATCTTCAGAGCTTTTTTCATATTGCAAAACTGAAATGCTCTATTTATTAAGCAATAACTCCCCAATCTCCTCTTCCTCCAGCCCCTGGAAACCATCATTCTACTTTCCATCTCCCTGAGTCTGACTACTCTATGAACCAGAGGGACTCTAGGTGCCTCATACAAGTGGAATCATACGGTACTGTGTGTCTTTTTGTGACTGGCGTATTTCAGTCAGCATAATATCCTCAGGGTTCACCCACGTTGTATAATAGCATGTCTCAGAATCCCCTTCCTTATTAAGACTAATATTCCATTGTATGCATATATTGTACGCATTTTGTTTATACATTGATAGACATTGATACACATTAGATTGCTACCATCTTTCACCTGTTGTGAATAATGTTGCTATGAGCAAGGGTGTGCAAATATCTTTTTGAGACTCTGTTTTAGACTCTTTTGAACTTTTACCCAGAAGTGGAGTTGCTGAATCTTATGGAAACCTTTTTTACATTTTTTTGAGGAATGAACTTCCTTACTATTTTCTACAGTAGCTATACCATTTTACATTCCTATCAGTAGTGCATAAGGGTTCCCATTTTTCCACATGCTCTCGACATTGTTATTTTCTTTTTTGACAGTAACCATACTAATGAGTGTGGGGTGGTATCTCGTTGTGGTTTGTAAGCATCTTATTTTTAAACATAATAACTTTATTCTTTATTAAATGATATATATTCATAATCAAATAATTTTTAAAAATATTTTTTAAAGGACAAAGAAGAAAGCAACAAATAACCCCAAAATTCCACCAGCAAGAAATAGCCAACCTGAACTCTTGGCAGACATCATTCCAGACATCCCTATGCATAGAAAGGATGGAAGGATGAAAGGCTATTTAGGTAGATAAATAGCTAGCTCATTAAAGATCATACTGGATATGTTTATTAACATAAAATATTTATTTAATTCAGTTGAATGTAACCAGAGAAAAATGCAAGTGAAACTCAAAGACTTGCTGAAATTTAGATCCTGTTTCTTTTACTGCTAGTGATATTTCCTCAAATATTCTTATAAGGTTAAGTAAAAACTTCATGAAACCAAATTTTTCATATAAGAGATTTTTTTTTCGCTTTTAACTTACATCCTTCCATTTTTCAGGTAATACTAATTAATCTCCTACTATGGAACATGATATGGTTCACACTCTTGATACCTTTTCCCATCTCCTTTCTTTTGTCTCCTGATTTTTCTTGCTTTTATAACTTTGAATTTAAAATGAGTGATAACACATTCTGTTTGGCAATAGATATTTTTGCTGTTGTGCTATTGTCTACATTTGTTTAAGTGGATTTAGTCCTAACCACTAGCTCTTTCAAACAAAACTTCTTCACTCTAGAGATGTGCTTTTTTTTTAAAAAAAAATAAGTTCATCTTGTGATTGGATTTAGTCTTCCAGCATATTTTCCAAGATGGCTCATATATTCCCTGAATTCTTTCATGCTGGAGAATGTCTTCAGTTTTAATATTCTTGGGTTACACTTTCCTTTATTTGTGGATTTTTAAACATTATTCTGATTTCTTCTGGAAAAATGTTGGCGTGGAGAAATCAGAGGCTAACTTGGTCCTACCCTACTCCCTTGTGTTTTGCCTGGGTGCATTCATTCCCTGTAGTTAATATTGATCAGGATATGTTTAGTGTCTCCATACAAATTACATTGTTTTTTTTCCTGGTATATTAATTTCCTTATGATTTGCAGATTTAGTAGTTTTCTAATACCAGAAAGAAAAGTTATAAATTTACATCTCTGAAAACTCTTTCATTTGTTGGGTGCTCTAAATTGAGAAACATAAGTGACCTTTATGTGGGCTAACTTTGAAGTCCTTATTTATCATCATCTCTAATTGATTTATTTGGTTTACCTTTTACCTTTGCATTCACTGGCATGTTCTAACGCCTTTTCTCTATGCTATTGTTTGGATTTTTAGCCGTGCCTAGTCAGGTCTTTGCTGGTTTACATTTATTTATTTAATCTGTAAAGATGTTATTTTGGCTTTCAATTGTTTCCTTAACTCGGTAATCTTCCTTTTCATCACAGCGTATTGCTTCATCATCTTGTTTTTAAGTCTTGTGTAAATGACTCCATACTGAGTTTTTTATTGTTCCTTTACAGATTGTGTTTCTTTTCTCTTCTGTGTTCTAGAATGATTGCATAGTTGAAATGCCATCATTCCCCCTTTTTTCTCATGCTTAGCTTGATGAGCTCCACCCAGATCTTCTCTGTGCCCTGATCCACTGTGGAGGATACATTATCGTTCCTTTCCTGCCTTGTCTTTGATCAGGTGGTCTTGTCATTTTCAGTTAAATTTATTGGGCTGGATCTTTCTTTCTGAACTCTCTTCTGGAGAACACTCTCTTTGAGAATATGGGGTTTGGGATAAGTGAGAGCTCAGCCCTAGCTGCTGGTGGACCCCATACTGGTTTCATCTAAGATGCCACAATGTATCCTGTATCAAGTCCCACCACCAGCTGTATCTCGTCTTCATTCCACCATCTCAGCACAAAGCAAGAGAAGAGGCTGGTCCCTGGTGGCTCTTGTTCTCTCTGCTAAAGTTTACTGTGCCTCACTAGTATTCTATTTTCTTTGCAACTGTCATGACATTTCTCCTACTCGAAATCCTCCAAAGGCTCCCATCTTACTCACTCAAGCCAAAAGCCACTGATGCTTCCTATGCCCTCTATGTGATGGCCACTGGTACCACTCTCCCATCCCTTGCCTCACTGGGTTCCAGCCATGTTGACTTCCTTGCTAAGATATGACAGGCCCACATCCTCCTCAGCACTTTTGCTGTGTGGTTCCCCCACCTAGAATATGGTCCCCAGATAACCACATGGCTTCCTTTCTCAGATCCTCCAGGTCATGGCTTAGATGTCAGGATTTCAATGCGGTCTTTATTTACTAAGCTACTGCATATGGCAGATGACCTGGTGTACTCTGTCCCTATCTCTGATATTTTTCTACTTGGCACTTAACATCCTCAGAAACATTTTATGTTTTACCAACTATTTTTCTTAAATCATTGTCTTCCTCTCTCAACCACCATTAAGATATAGAATCTTGTGTCTGCTTTGTTCCCTACTGTAGTCAAGCACCTTGAACCATGCTTGACACAGAGTAGGTGCTCAGTTATTTGCTGAGTGAATGGATGGATGAATAAATGAATGCTATTTAGGGACTTTTTACCTCAAATGTTCATCCTCAGCCTTTTATTTGGCTATTTGTACATATTCCCCCTTCCCACATGCTCTTCTCCAAATCAAAGAGGAAAACATTGGAAATACTCTTCTAGACATTGGCCTAGGCAAAGAATTTA
>VBSM01001124.1:66229445-66285172 GCA_008086735.1 Cheirogaleus medius
CAGTGCAATCCTGAAAATGATTTACCTCAGAATCTAGATGATCTTTTCAGATAACTGTGCGGCACTCTCGCAAACTGCATGAAGACGTGGCCTCTCGGGAACAGAAGCAGAATGTCTGAAGCATGATCTGGAAGGAAAAAAGGCAAAAATTTAGATGGCAGGTGGTGATGAGAGAAAGCAAGAAGGATATGCAGTCAGCTGGAACAAAGTCCCTGTCACAGGCAAGGAAGGGCGGCGTTGGTGCTCCCTGAAGGCATGTCGCTGTTGTGGAGAGCATTTTTGAGAGAACTCTCCCAGAATTTAGAAAAAGGGGACAAGTGGTTGAAAAGATGAGAATAACAGTACTGGAGGTTCCAGAAACGTTGGCCAGAAAATGAGGAGGCTGTGTCGCAAGTAGGCATTCCTGAGCTAGATGGGGAGAAAGCTCATGGCAGACAGAGAGAGCTGACCTCAATTTAGGAAAATCCAAGGATAAGCGTCTCCCATCTACATAGCTTGGTGAACGTGTCAGCCTACTGAGATTAACACAAAATCTATAAATATCCAAACATAAAACTATGGTTGTTTCAGAAGATAAAAATTGGCCTAGTGTTAGTCGTCTTCTTCCTAGCACACTAAATGGTAAAGATAATTTGGCAGCTTGAAGAAGAAAAGGACATGCCCCAAGAATATTGCATATATACTACAGTTAGCATTCATATATGCAGAGAACAGAATGATATCACTGGATATGCAAAAGAGACAAAATATATTATCTACCCTCCCTGAGAAATTTCCTTAAGACATATCACAAACTGAATAATGAAACCCGACTGGGAACTCGCAACAAGACGGTTACCATGTAGAAGGACTAACAGTAAACAGTAACTACTAAAGAAGAGGTAAGTCACCATTATGGCTACAAAACTGAATTAAAGTCTGAAATCCATTCAAGAAACAGAGTGCTTATAATGCATAAAATAATGTCATAACAACAATCTGGATTCCGAAACTTTGAAGTTATTAACAAAGACTAGGAAACTCATGAGATAGGGTGTGGAACTCCATAAAAAAAAAAGTGCTGAACTCATGGTCTTACAGAGGGCCTGTGGATTTTGATCTTTGCAATGTCTTTACAGATTTTATTTTTATTTGGGTGTACCTGTACTTTCTATTTTTCTAACACAAGTTAGTATTTACTTGGCTAATAAATAAACAGCAAAAGGTGAAGAAGATAAGAACTAACAAGAAATACAACACCCAAAGGTGAATTTGACCTGAGAATGTCAAGATCTACATGAGTTCTAGTCTCTAAGGAGACTTTTTTTTCCCCAAAATTTTTGGGAAAATGGCACAGAGGTGGGTGTGGAACTCCAAGGTGGTTATGGTTGCTGGCAATGTTGTGATCTCCTTGTCTCACCTTTTTTAGGGCAAAGAAAGGAGGAAGAGAAGTCTCAAGGGATGAACTCAAGGTTTTCCATGGTTTTGCAAAGCTGTGAGGATGTTATGATCTCTATGTGACCCAGGGACACCACGGGATTCAGGATTCACTTCCCCAGGGAAGTTGGGGGGGGGTCATTATGTTCTCTGGAGCAGAGTAGTAGGTGTTGTGACCTCAGAAATATTATTCTGCCTTTCTTGGCCTCTGATTCTTTGTCTGGGAAGTGCAAGTAATAATCTTATCTCAAAGGTCCCTTAGAGCAGCGGTCCCCAAACTTTTTGGCACCAGGGACCAGTTTCAAGGAAGACAATTTTTCCACTGACCAGGGGTATGTAGGGGTGGTGTGGAGCTCAGGAGGTGAGCTCCTAACAGGCCACAGACCCTCAGCCTGGGGCTTAGGGACCACAGCCTTAGAGGATTCAATTAAATCAAGTGCACAAAGTATCTAACATAGCAAGAGAAATGGTGGGTGTTTGTTTGATGCTGCACCTGTACATTCCCAGAACAATCTACATCTTGAAAGGAAGAGGAAGGATTGGCTGCCCATGGGATGGTTAATGGTAGGGTTGTTGCTGTGTCTCTGAAAAGAAGGGGAAGGGGCTATAAAGGAAGAGGAGGATAACATCTCGGGAGAGATGCTATGATCTCACTTCTGTGCATTGCCTGTCAACTATTGTGGTTGGCAGATTTCCCACCTTTGCATGGTCCTTTGGCACAGCAATTCCAAACTTCCTATGAAATATGTTGAGAGGAAAATCTACCCCACTTACATTTCCAATGAGAAGGGCTACTGTTCTTTGTTTTAATAACAATAACTCATAACTCTTTTTCTACAGGAAGGAAAGATTGCTTTTATTTATCCATTTTGAACACAGAATGGTAAGCACACCAGGCTATTTATGGCTACCTTTTATTTGGTTGCATAAGATGAGCACTTCTTAGGAAGGCTGTACTTCCCTAATTCAGGGTCTTGCAGTCTAGAAAGGGAAACTCCTTTGATGAATCATTGACCAAGGCCAGGGCTTGGTCAACCTTGATTTTTCAAAGGCCTATCTCTGGCATCACATTTTTTAGGAATTCTTCTTGGATCGTCCAACATGCTGGGTTTTAAAATATCAACCTCAACATTATCTCCTCCTTCCTTCTATGTTCTTTCCTGCATGGGAGAAGCTAGCCTGAGGAACACATTCCCTAGACTTTTGCCAGCAGGGTTCAGGGTTAGATTCTACCAAGAAGAGGTGCTGGTGTGGTATTTTCAAGGCCAAGGAAAAGAAAAAGTCCTTATTCTCAGAGGCAGCTGTCAGGGAGAAGGTGTCAGTAGAGGCAGAATGCTGCCATTGGTCTCCTCCCCATCCTCTTGACAATTACCCACTTCAGCACAGCTTCCTAGTCTATCCCTTCCAGATTTCCCTACCAATATGACTCCAACCCGTCCCACAGTTGTTTAAGCTTTTAATCCCCTGTATTAAGGCCCTTTCTGCTTGAAATGTGCAGAGCCTCCTGTCTTCCTTCCCAACTTTGAAACTCTAGACTGAGTTAAGTGTTCTGTTTTTGACATTCTCTTAGCACCCGTTCCCTGTGATGGCCTGAGTCAATAGCTTGAGCATAGATAGTGGAGTAAAGCAGGAACTTTCACAGTTTCTTCAGCTGCTCAGAGAAGCTTTAGTAAAATGGCCTGAGAGCAAATCAAGAGGCTGTGCAGCTGACCCATGTCAGGTGCCTTCAGTGACACTTGCAGCATGAACACAGCAAGCGGGGATTGAAACTGAGGAAACCAATCGTAGTAAAGTCATTTACTACTGATGACTCATTTTAGTATCACAGGGTTAACCACTCCAATGTACTGTGACTCTTAGAATCATTGGCCCTTTTTCTATGTTTAGTATCTAGCAAATTTATCTGCTAGCAGAAAACCAATTCAGTTTCCCCACCGCTTGCCACTTGACAGCCACATTCTGGTTTTGCAGAACTTGACACCAATCACTAGTATAAAGAAGGGTGGAAGGCGTTTGGCAAAAGGTGATCCCCAGATTGTGAGAGTTGGAGATAATACAGTCCTCCTTATGTCAGCTATCCTTGCAATTGTACACCGTTCCTTGCAATTGTATAGCACTTCACTTTGGAGCTCTGTAGAGGAAAATGGCATGTGTCAATCATTTTTTGATAAAATATCACATACCTTGTAAACCAGGGGTTGGAATTTTTTTTTTCTTTTTTCTTTTTGGTAAAGAGGCAGATGGTAAGTATTTTCAGCCTTACTGACCATACAGTCTCTGTCCTACCTCTTCTACTCTGCCACTGTGGAGAAAACAGCCAAAGACAATGTGTGAATGAATGAACATGGCTGTGTTCCAATAAAACTTTATTTACCAAAACTGGGTATGGACTGTAGTTCACCCTCCTCTACCCTAAACTAGCTCAAACTGGTTAAACTACTTCCTTATCCTAATCCAAAGAACACTCTCATTTATCTTTGTTTCTTGACCTTAGAAGTTGGGCTTGAAAAAGGAACAGCTGGGATAAAAATTTAAAAATCCTATTGTTGGACAAGCAGTGTACAGATGGAGGAGAAAGTTAACATTTAATCAACCTCTACTACTTTGTGGGCACTATGCTACGAGCTGTCCGTGCATTGTGATACACATATGATGTAGGTATTATGAGTCTCATAGAAGAGGAAACTGAGGCACAGTAAGGTTAAATAATTCCCTAAGGTCACAAGGCTGGAGGTGGTGGATCCTGGATTTGAACACAGCTCTGTCTGGCTATAGAGCTGTACTTCGAACAGATTTTACAATTACTAGCTTAAGGCTGCCAGACACTCTCCTGACTCCTGTGTAATTGCTCAAAAAGCAGAGCTTGGACAACACAAATGCAGCAAAGCCTTACCTATAAAAAAGCCTGCTTAAGAGACAGGCTCACAGAGAAGATTCTTCTCCCCACAGCTCTCCACCTCTATGAGGTTCTCTTGGTGGTGGTTTGGTTATGTATGGGGTGACTGTTGCAGAGTGCAGTAATGAGTGAGCAGTATGCAAACACATTGATGATGAAGTGAAAATGCAGCAAAGTATCAACTTGCATCAGACATTTCTACTACATTGCACATCCTCTTCCAATAACCTCTCTATGGAGCACTCTGGGGGGATAAAAAGATGGAATGTGCCTCCCTCAGAGTTTGGTGTAGATTTGGTGCTTAAAAATGTAAATGAAGAATGAAAAATATGAATAAATACATGCATGAATGGAGAGATGGACGGGTGGACTGATAAGGAAAGCATGTTCAGGTTAGCTGGATTATAATCCCGTGTCTGCCACAAAACAGGTTATGTCACCCTGAAGAAGTCATGTCACCTGCATTGGCTTCAATTTCTTCTGTAGAATGAGGCATTTAGGCTGAAAGTTTTCTAAAGTTTCTTTAAGCTCTGAAGTTCAAATTCTGTATCTTAATTGGTAGTGGGCCAGGGATGGGACTCTCCCACCCATGAGTCTCCTTCACCATCTTGCCCCCACTTCCACGGTCAGCACTCAGACAAGTGTATTGCAAGATGCCCCTTGCAGAAGGTCACTCAAGCAATGCATATCTCCACCTGGAATCACAATTCTGACTCTCTGCTTCTGCTACCTGTTCTCTTTAATGTGGATGAGGACCTCCTGCTTCTGGTTGTTCAGGTTCTTGGTAAGCCCCTGTAAGGCTAGGCGTCTGAGCACAGGGACCTAATTTCAGGAGTCCACGGAGCCTGCCCAGTTGGAACTGCTCCTCTGCAGAAACCACGGTCCATTCCATCTCTCTGTGCATGGGTTGTAGGTTCCTTTCTCTCTACTCCGGCTTTCACTCTCTCTCATTGCTTTTCTCTTGTCTTCAAGATAATTAAAAAAATATTATTATGAATGCAATACATATTTCCTTTGGAAAATGAGAACATTTATATAAGCAAAAAGTAGATGTATTTATTTATAACATGGTGGTCTAATGCAAATCACTATCAACTCACTGATGTATAACCTTTTGGACCTTTTCTCACGCATACTGTAACTATATTTTTCTCTTTTCCTTTTCTTTTTTTATCCTTTTCTTTTCTTTTCTCTTCTTCCTTCCTCCCTTCATCTCCTCTTTCTTTCTTTCTTTCTTTCTTTCTTTCTTTCTTTCTTTCTTTCTTTCTTTCTTTCTTTCTTTCCTTCTTCCTTTCTCTACTTCTTCCTTTCTCTCTTCCTACCTTTAACTTCAGTAGTCATAAGTATATTCATATTGCTGTGCAACCAATATCCAAAACTCTTTTCATCTTGCAAAACTGAAACTCTGTGCTCATTATACAATAACTCCCCATTTCCCCTCCTCCCAGGTCCTGGCAACCACCATTCTACTTTCTGTCTTTATAAATTTGACTATTCTGGGTATCTCATATAAGTGGAATCATATAGTATTTATCTTTTTGTAACTGCCTTTTTTCACTTTAGCCTAATGTCTTCAGTGTTCATCCATGTTGTAGCTTATGTCTGAATTTTCTTCCTTTTTAAGGCTGAATAATATTCTGCTGTACATATATACAAGCATACCTCAGAGATATTGTGGGTTCAGGTCTAGACTACCACAATAAAGTGAATATCACAATAAAGTGAGTTACATACAATTTGGGGTTTCCCAGTGCATATAAAAATTACGTTTACATTATATTGTCGTCTATTAAGTGTTCTATAGAATTGTGTCTAAACAAATAATGTATGTATCTTAATTTAACAATACTTTATTGCTGAAAAATGCTAACAATCATCCAAGTGAGTTGTAATCATTTTGCTGATGGAGGGTCTTGCCTTGATGTTATGGCTGCTGATTGGTCAGGGTAGTAGTTGATGAAGGTTGGGTGGCTGTGGCAATTTCTTAAAATAAGACAGCAATGAAGCTTGCCACGTCAATTGGCTCTTCCTTTCGTAAAAGATTTATCTATAGCATACAATGCTTTTTAACAGCATTTTACCCATAGTAGAACTTCTTTCAAAATTGGAGTCAATCTTCCCAAACCCTTCCACTGATTTCTCAACTAAGTTGATGTCACATTCTAAATCTCTTCTTGTCATTTCAACAATGTTCACAGTATCTTCACCAGGAATAAGTTCCATCCCAAGAAATCACTTTCTTTATTCATCCATAAGAAATAAGTGTTCATTTGTTAAAATAAGAATGTAGCTGTAGGAATAACATTTGTCGGATGTTGGGCAGGTGGGAGGGGGGAGAAGGGGATGGGTATATACAAACATAATGAGTAAGATGTGCAACGTATAGGGTATGGTCATGCTTGAGGCTCTGCCTCGAGGGGGGAGAGGGGCATGGGCAATATACATAACCGTAATATTTGTACCCCCATAATATGCTGAAATAAAAAAAAAAATAAGAATGTAGCAATTTTATCATGAGAATGTAGCAATTCAGTCATATTTAGGCTCTGCTTGCCATTCTAGTTCTCTTGCTATTTCCACCACATCTGCAGTTACTTCCTCCACTGAAGTCTTGAACACCTCAAAGTCACCTGTGAGAGTTGGAATCAACTTGTTCCAAACACAGGTTAACGTTGATATTTTGACATCCTCTCATGAATTACAAATGTTCTTAATGGCACCTATAATGATGAATGTATTTCTTAAATAATAAGACTTGAAAGTTAAAATTATTCTTTGAGCAGTAGGCTGTAGAGTGGATGTTGTGTTAGCAGGCATGAAAAAAACATTAATCTCCATGTACATCTCCATCAGAGCTCTTGGGTGACTAGATGCATTGTCAATGAGTGGTAATATTTTGAAAGAAAACTTTTCTTTTTTTCTTAGCAATAGATCTCAATGGTGGGCTTTAGACATTCAGTGAACCGTGCTGTAAACAGATGTGCTGTCATGCTGTCATCTCAGCTTTGTTGTTCCTTTTATAGAGCACAAGCTGAGTAGATATAGCATAATTCTTAAGGGCTCTAGGATTTTAAGGGTGGTAAATTAGCATTGGTTTCAATTTAAAGTCACCAGCTGCATTGGCCCCTAACAAAAGAGTCAGCTTGGCTTTTGAAGCTTTTAAGCCAGTCATTGACTCCTCTCTAGTTATTAACATAAAAGACCTAGATAGCATCTTCTTCCAATGGAAGGCTATTTTATTTACATTGAAAATCTGTTATTTAGTGTAGGCACCTTCATCAATTATCTTAGCTAGATCTTCTGGATAACTTGCTGCAGCTTCTACATCAGGACTTGGAGCTTCACTTTGTACTTTTCTATTATGAGGATGACTTCTTTCCTTAAACCTCATGAACCAACGTCTGCTAGATTCAAACTTTTCTTCTGCAGCTTTGTCCCTTCTCTGAGCCTTCATAAAATTAAAAAGAGTTAGGGCCTTGGTCTGGATTATGCTTTGGCTTAAGGGAGTGTTGTGGCTGGCTTGATCTTCTATCCAGACCACTAAAATTTTCTCTATATCAGCAATGATGATGTTTCACTTTTTTTGTTTTTAATCATTTGTGTGTTCACTGGAATAGCACTTCTAATTTCCTTCAAGAACTTTTCCTTTGCATTCACAGCTTGGCTAATTGTTTGGCAGAAGAGTCCTAGCTTTCAGCCCATCTCAGCTTTTGACATGCCTTCCTCACTAAGCTTAATAATTTCTAGCTTTTGATTTAAGATGAGAGACATATTACTCTTCCTTTCACTCTAACACCTAGGAGCCATGGTAGAATTATTAACTGGCCTAATTTCAGTATTGTTGTGTCTCAGGGAATAGGGATGTCCAAGGAGAGGGAGAGAGACAGGGAAACAGCTGTCAGTGGAGCAGTCAGAATTACACAACATTTATCAATTAAGCTCACCATATCATATGGGCATGGGTTGTGGCATCCTAAAACAATTATAATAGTATCATCAAAGATCACTGATCGTAGATCACCACAGCTGATATAATCATAATAAAAGAGTTTGAAATATTGTGAGAATTACCACAGAGACATGAAGCGAACACATGCTGTTGGAAAAATGGCACCAATAGACTTGCTCAACTCAAGGTTGCCACAAAGCTTCAATTTGTAAAAAAATGAAATATCTGTGAAGCACACTAAAGCAAAGCACAACATAAGGAAGTGTTCCTGTGCCACATTTTGTTTGTCCATTCTTCCATAGATGGACACTTGGTTTGCTTCCATGTTTAGCTCTTGTTAGTAGTGCTGCTATAAACATGGATGTACGAATAACTTGTTAAGACTCTGCTTTCTTTTTTTTTTTTTTTTTTTAAGACTCTGCTTTCTATTCTTTCGAATATATACTGAGAAGTGGACCTACTCAATCATATGGTAATCCTATTTTTATATTTCCAGGAAATCACCATGCTGTTTTCCACAGCTGCTGCACCATGTTACTTTCCTACCAACAGCTCCAATTTCTCCAGATCCTTGCCAACACTTGTTATTTTCTGGTTTTGTTGTTGTTGTTGTTTTATAGTAGCCCTCCTAGTGGGTGTGAGGTGGTTCTCCTTTTTTTATCAAAAAAAATAAAAGAAAGAAAGAAAAAAGTAGAATCATGTGAGTTGGGACCTTGCATTTTTCCCTTTAATAAAATATCATGAACATATTTTTAAATCAACAAATATTCACTTACAGCCTTATTTCCAGTGGCGGCCTAGTTTTCTGTTCCATCTCTTGCTTATGGCAAGACCATATGCAACTTGCTCAACCTCTCCCTGATTCAGTTTCTGCAGTTGCAAAATGAAGTAATAAATACCTTCAGAGACCTTAGAAGAATGTTGTGAGGGCAAATGAGGTGATATCCGAAAAGAACCTGCAAGGATTACTGGCACGTTGGGAGCTCTCATTAAGTATTAGTAATTCTTGTCAATAATTTTATTAACATTTGCCCACTGCATTGGTGGATCTACATTATGCCTGATTGACCTGGAATTTGTTCTTTATCTTTCACTTTATAAAAAGTCATGAAAAATACCTACATAGTTGCAGTCATTTCTTTTTAAAAGCCACCTGGACAGGTCCCCTTTCTTAGGGGTGAGTTCCCGAATGAGAGAACTACACCCCAGCTGAGACCTAGACTCTGCCCTTGGTTTTCTCGGAACAGACTTCCATCACACAGATAAGGGGCTGGCCTGGAATACATGGGGCTCTGATCTTGGTTTTTAAACAAGCCCTCTCATAATTCATTGCCAGGCTATCTCACCTGCCAATCTGTGGACTGGAAGCTGTTCTTGGGGCTTGGCACAATGATGCATGGCCCGGAGGAAGCTTAGTCAAATATATATGTGGAGAAAATGTAGCATTTCCTATGCTGGTACCCTGATTACCATCAGGGTCTTATCTTTTCCCATAAAGGAAGCATGGACATGTATTAAGTTGTCAACACTAGAAAAATATAAGGTCTAGAATACAGGCCCTGGGAGATATCCCAGGTTCTGCCATATAACATATCTGAGAGTAAGAAGGAGATTCCCCTGGAAGAGGATGTCTGGGGGCTTTGGAAGCTGGTCACTCTGTGAGACCAGCTGTACTTTGGTAGATAGTGTATCTGCCTTCTCACTAAACTCAGGGTTTCTTGAGGCACCAGAAGGCCCTCTGTGCACTGATCTCTTTGCCTCTCATGTTTGAGTGGCCCATCAAGGAAAAGGAACTGCTAATGTCCAGGACAGGGCCCCATCCCAAGCACCTCTGTGATATAAATACACATCAGAGGAGATTTGTTTTCTGAAATGAAGCAGAATGCTGCGTGGGGAGAGCATGGGCCAGCCAGCAAGGCAGTACCGGATTGCAATTCTACCTCTGACACTAAACTTCCAACACAGAGCATGGTTACACAGCCTCTCTGAACAACTCCCCCAACCCAGCAGTCTCCTTGTCTGTAAACCAGAGATGGGATGATGTAACATACAGGCTCCTTGTAAAGATTAAAGGAGGATATGTGCAAAGTTGCACGGTTATAGTTTGCTATATGAAATAAGGAGTGACCACACTTCATTTGCAAATTCCCAGTCAAATGCAGAGAAACTGGGTGTGTTTGAAACCTGGGTACTTAGTGACATGGACAAATGCTTGATTTTTATCACTTCTTTTTTTAATATTGAAAATAGGACTCCTAGGAGTCCAAAGACCTCAAGTTGGAGAGTGCAGATCCAAATCAACATCATCACACCCGAGGCCCACTGTGAAAGAAGTCATCCTAGACCAAACATAAAGACATCATCATTTCCCCCCATGGGGTGTCAATGTCATCCAAATAAGCCAAGAATAGTTCATTCATCCATCCATTTATTCCACCAACAATCGCTGAGGTTTCACCATGTGCCAAGAGCAGTGCCGGGCATTGAGGATGGCAGGTTGAAGGACACCTGGTCCCTGCCTTCTGGGTGGTCCTACTCTAAGTGGAAGAGGAAGATCCCTGAATTATTAATAGTTACCTCATGTCACAGCTGACAATTAACAATCTGAGCAACATGTACAATGACAGAGGTGCACCCAGGGGCAGCGAACAACGAAATTTTAGAAATGGAAGGAAGCTGAGAAGCCGACTAGTCCAAACATCCCTGGCGTGTGGCGTCTGTGGCGGTGAGCTCCCAGCTTTGGCCTCAGCATCTCCATCTCGGGGAGTTCATAGCCCACCTGCGCTCCCGGCCCCAGGCAGCCTTGGACAGCTCTGACAGTTTGAAAGTTTTTCCTGATGTGGAGCCAATATTTGTCTCTTGGTAACTGCTACACAGCCTCGCGAGTTAATGCCTTCCTTCTTCCACATGACAACACTTCAGATGTGGGAGTCAGCTTTCAGGTGACAGGAGCAGGGATAATCTTAGCCTCATAGTGCCCTTGGGAATAGTGGGGACTTCTGGGACTCATCCTGATTTCAAGAAGGGATGCTATTTGACATTGAGGGTGCGGCGAGACTGTCTTATTTTGGACATATTTGGATTTCAACTACTAATTTCACTGGAATTTATAAAGCACATTAGCATTCATTATTTTGTCATGTTCTCATATCAACTTGGTGAGATGGTCCAGAATGATTTGTTATTTCCCTTTTGTTCACAAATGAAACAAGGCTCAGAGAGGTGGTGTGCCCATGTTCTACAGCTAACATCAGGTAGATGGGACACAAATCTTGAGACCCTGGATGTGGAGCAAATTCCACACTGACATCACCTCCTTTCTATGCTAGTTGTCCTAATTTCCATCAGTTCTTTCTGTAATTCACTTTATAGTGTTCCCTGTGATTTGTCTCCTTAACTACATCATGTAACTCCCTCTATCAATACTCCTCAGTAATTTCTCTTAAATTACAAGATAAGCCCCCAAGTCCTTAGAATGGCATTCAAAGGACACTGCCTACCAGGAGTTTCAGGCATAATGGTGTGGATGGATGAAATAAAAAGGAGCACACTACAGCCATAGTTCAGTGATAAATACATGCACCAGGTACTTTGAGAACACAGTGGAGCAGGGTGAGGATCACAGAAGGCTTCCAGGAGCAGGGGATGTCTGAGATGGACTTTAAAGACGTGTGTGTCAGTAGAGAGTCAACAGGAGCCAAGATGACCTAGAGGAGAGAGACAGCTTGGTGGCTCTGTGTGCAGAAAACCATAAGTAATTTTTTGTTGCTGAAGCACTGGGTGCAGAAAGGGGTTTGGAGAAGGATGAGGCTGCATGGGAGCCAGGGTCAGGTCCTGCAAGCTGTCAGATGAAGGGGTTTGGGCTTTATCCTGCAGGCTAGGATGAGCCACACAGGATTTGAAGCAGGTCAGTGGCAGCCACACTTGAGATTTGTGTTAGAGAGCCAGCCCTTTGGTAGCCCTGGGGAGCAGTGTGGGCTGGAGTTGGAGGTGGGAGGGAGCAGGGGGTGGGCGGTAGGGGAGCCTCAGGCTGGTTGCAGGCAATGTAAGGAAACTGCTGCCACAATTCACGTGAGAGAAGATAAAGGGAAGTGACAGGAATCATAGGAAGAGGAAGGATTTTCACATATTTCTAGGAGAGAAAACCAGAAAAGCCCATGAGACCACTGGATGGTTGTGGGACATAAAGGAGAGGGAGGAGTCAGGCTGCTATTATGTCCTTAGGAACTTCCCTGTTGGGCAGAAGATGCTATCTTCCTCATTGTCATTGCCACACCTGTGCCTAGGACAGCGTTGGAGAAAGGAGATGTGCAATACCTATTTGTAGTCAAATTGATTTTTTTAGGCCAATTTAATAACAAAGATCTCTCTCTTATCTTCATGTGGTGGCCAAGACTTGCTGGCTAGTCACTTACACCTGTTCCCTCTTTTCCCTGGGTACTCCATTGCACTTTATTTCCTGGCCGTTAGGTGTGATCACGGGACAGAACTCTAGCAAGAGAAATGGTACTTCCACTTTCAGGCCTGGTCCATACACACTCCCCCATGTTTCATCCTTTTTTCAGCCTGATGTGGAAGAACAGGGTGGAGCCCTGAGATGGAAGGAAACTGGTACCTGGATTGCTTTGTGGACGAGAGCTGGCCACCTGCTCAGCAGCCATTTAGACATTATATGAGCGAGGAATAAAATTCTATCAGGTTTGAGCCACCGTGCACAGGTTGGTTTGTTGTATCGGTTAGCGTGATCGAATTGATACTCCTCTCCAGTGGCCCGACTCACCTGGAGAGGAAAGAGGGTGGCATTTAGTACATAACTATTGGTGGCAGTCATGGTGCATGGTAGATTTGTGTACAGTACCCCATTTAATCTTATAAAGGCTTTGAGGTGTTTCGGCACTCCTGTTTTGCTGAAGAAACAAAAAACCCTGAAGTTAATTGATTTGCTTAAGGTTATACCTTGTTCCCCTAGACAGTGCATGAGGCTGTGTGATACATACAGTTTCTTAGGAAATTCTTTCTCTCTGCTTCTACGTCCGTACTTAGAAAGTAAGATGATAGTAAAAAAACAAAAGAAGGTAGAAGAGAAAGAGAAGAAGACAGAAAAGTTAATCTGTTGAGCTTTTCATTGGTTTGAGTCTAACTTCTGTAAATATCAGATAGATTAATGGGCCTGAGGATTGGGCTGATCATGTGCATTCAGCATGACTGATGACACCACCATTAGTGCTTTGGAAAGCAGTGCTCTCCTCTTATCCCCCATTCTTATGTCCCTTCCACTCTGAGTCTCTACATGTTGTCACACTGGCCTTCTCTCGGTTCCTTAAATGTGCTGTGTTCCTTCCTGCCCCAGGGACTTTGCAGTTGCTGCTTTCTTTGCTTGGAGTAGCATGACCCCTCCCTGCAGTTGGCTAACTTGTGCTCATCCTTCTGCTTTCTCCTTAAATATCACTTTCTCAGGAAGCCTGCCTTGACCCCGAGACTGGGGTATGTCCCCTGATATGTGCTCTTATTGCATTTTGGACTTCTCCTTTGTGGCAATCATCAGAGTTTTGATTGTGTAATTACTTTTATAGTTTGGTGTTTATGTCTCTTGTGTCCAGCCAACTATCAGCTCCGTCAGGGCAGGGATGGAGTCTGGTCTGGTAGGTTTCTCTGTTTCCAGAACCTAGCGCAGTGCCTTGCACATAGTGTTTACTTCATAAATAGTGGGTACATGTGAAAAGAAGCTTTTCTCTTTGTAAAATAATAAAAAGAAAACCTAAAGAAAGACTGTTATTCTCAACAGCTTTCTGGGAAACATAATATACATGTGAAATTCTGAAATGAATCAGGCTACTTGGTAAGTTGTCACTGACTTAAATCTAAACCAAGCGAGGTGCCGTCTCGTTTCACAAAGGAAGAGCCAGAGTGCTAATGCCTGGTACAGATTCCTCCCGGTGATGAGTCAATGGCGGGGCAACCCCATTCGCAGCCATCTCTGTACACTAGGGGGCACTTTCTGTTGGATGTGGACCCAGTGGTGACGGGAGGGATGCAGCAGTGAGCCCTTGCCCTAAAGGAGAGGGGAAGAACATGAGAGTCAGAATCCTGTCTCTGCTACTTTAGGAGCTAAGCAAACTTGGGCAACTCTGAGCCTCAGTTTCCTTATTTGCAAAATGGAGAGAATGCTATCTTTCCAGGGCTTTCTTGTTTAATTGTCTGTAAGGCTCAAAGGTGCTAATAATGTCTTCTAATGGATGGAAGTGCCTTACAGAGAGACTGGCACTTAGTAGGTGCTCAAGAAATTTTAACTGACATCTAGTGCTCAGTATTGGGGTTTATTTCAGATGCTTAGGACGTGTTTTGTTTAAACTGATAAGTCAGCAGCTCTGTTAGTAAGGAAAAGGAGCATTTTATTTTTTGCTGGTGGATAAAAAGAATGATTTAGTTCCTGGCCCAATGGCCCAGATCTGAAGACAAAGATTTGATTCCCTAATCATGAACATGTACCTTCTTCACAAAGTATAAGATGTTGAGCAAAGAGTAAAATCCGAATGTGGCCACAGATTGAAGGAAGTCTCTCTTTGAAAGAACTTGTGGCTGACTTGATCATCTTTAGCAGATGAGATGGTAAGGAGTTTGATTTCCTAAATTCTGACATTCTTTCAATGCCTCCTATACCAGGTACCTTGTTAAACACTTTTCACATGCTGTTTTGTTCACTCCTTACTGTATTTCTTGGATGAATTTATTATAATCCCTATATTCATGATAAGAAAACTCAGGTTCAAAGGGATTAATAACTTATCCCTAGTCACACAGTTAGTAGTAAGTAGCAGAGCTGGTATTTAAACCCAGGTCTCTCTGAAGCCAACTCCCATGCACTTCAAAATACATTGTATTCTATCCCTAGGAAAACACACTCATAGAAGCGAAGACCAAAAGTTTAGATAGGAAAATCTAGTCTCACACTTTATTAATAATAATAATAATAACCATAAATATTAGTAGTATTATTGTCTGACAATTTCATACACAAGCAAGGTTTCCATTGGAATGTAGAACTTTCCATTGCTTTTTTCCAGAAGCTCACTGTTTCTGATTTCTTTATCTATTTGATGGTGCGTGAAACCCCCTGGGTAGAGATGTTTAGCGGAGTGGAGAAGGCACTGGACTGGGGATTGTTTCTGAACCTGTCTCTACTTAGCATGACTTTGGGGAACTCATTCACTATCTCAGAGCCACAGTTTTCCTAATGTGTGAAATGGGGACAATTACGCTGCTTACTTGCCTACATTTATGGATTTTAAGAGGATCTACCAAGACTATTGTGCGATGTTATACAAAAGATGCCATGTTATGTTAAGGCGGAGTTACCACTTTGCTCCCACTTTCTTGGATCCTACAGATCCTCGTGGCATCCCATACCTGATGAGATTTATGGTTGATCAGACCTTATAGCAAAGGCTCTCTTCCTATGACTTACATTCCTCCTGAAATGTTTTGATTTAAAAAAAAATGTTTCGATTTTTGCATACAGGAATGTTTTCTAATTGAAGGAGATGTGATTCTATTTCGAGGTTGTGGACTCGAGGCAGCACTACAATGAGATCCATTGCATTCGTTGACATAAAGTGAATGCTTCACTTCCGGACAGCTTTGTTACACACACCCAGTCTGCAACTGCAGTCCATGGCCTTATCTGGTGAGTCTTGTCATTGTCGGAATCAAACTCGAATATTGCAGGGACTAATGGTTTCACAGAGATGGTCATTTCCGTGACCACAGAAACCTGCTTTAGGGGTTTCTGTCACTGATCCTCGATGGACTCACAGCCCCGTAGTTCATTTTTGTTCTTGTTTATTAGCTGGAGAAGCTTTGTATTCAGCTCCCTTTGCCTGATCTGAGAAGACAGAGCCAACCATGAGTGAGTCATGTGTTTCAGTCAATTGCATTTCTACAATTTTATTAAAATGGCTGCATAGATAAACTTTATTAAACACAGAATGACTGTCTTGGGCATTCATCATAGTCTCCCATAGTTCCTAGAATAATTCAGTACTTTTTATAGAAGCAACTGTGGAAAGAGAATAGAACAGGAAACCAGGAGGTCTGGGCTGCTGCATTAGGACTCTCCAAACCCCAGGGGTTACCGTGGGCATAGCCAGAAGCCTTTTGGTCTTGGTGAGCAGTATGGACAAAGTCCCTCGAAACTCAGGGGATGGCAAGGGAGTGGCAAGGAAAGATCCTCTAGGGTAACATTCGAGTGGGATTTAAATTACAAACTTGATTTCACCAGGCAGACAGAAGCAAGGAGGAAGGGCATTTTTCACAGAAGAACATGATTGAACAAATCAATGCAAAATGAAAATTGATAGTCTTACAAATGGTGCATCTTTGGCTGTGGTGGGAAAGAAAGATATGCCGGTGGAGTCTAGAGAGATAGGAGTTTGGGAGGAGGTTATGAAAAGCCTCTAAAACCAAGCTCAGGTGGTTGTACTGGGTTGTGTGCAACTCCTAAAGACTGTAAAGCTTGGGGAGGTAGAAAGAGAATATGATTAGAATGTATTCATTAAGCAGCAAATACCCAATATAAGGTTTTCAAGGCAGCTAAGCAAATACCTTACCAGCAAGCCAAAAGTATCATTTGTTGTCCACATTAGCCCTGCATGGTAAGTGAACTACTGTAGATATTTTTCACTTAACAGATGGAGAAATCAAGGGTTGGGGAGGTAAATGCTCCAGGACACATAGAGAATGCAGGAGTTAAAAATTATATGTTAAGACAATGTCTTATACTTCTGCTTGGTAGGATCCTGTTGAATCCATGAATTCCTATGGTCTTCAGATGGAGGCTAGGTAACATTTGCTTTGATGACTTACAAGGGCTTCCGTCTCTTGTTTGGAAGTTCTTCCCAGATTCTGAAATGGAAAAAGGCCAACAGTGCATCAGTAAAATTCAGAATCATTAATAATTAGTAGAAATATTATTTGAACTGTTTTAATCACTTCTTAGTTAGAATCATCATTATTTTCATAGGCTCTACGGGAGACTGGAACTTGTCTAAACAATGCTGTGCTACTAGAAATTTTGTAATTTTTCTATATCAGCTCTGATAATGTAGGCTTCAGCCCTTGCGGTTAATGCCACAGTGGGAGGCTAAGTGGTTCTGGGAGAACAAAAGAAATGTAAATCTTTTCAGATAACTTCAGAACAGTTGATACACTTATACAGACTCGCAGATAGGCCCAAAGAATCCACTTGACTAGCCCAAATTTCTCAAGGGTTACAATGTTGTATCTCAAGGAAGGCAAGAGCAGGAAAGGACTGAAAGAACTGGATATTTATTTCCTGAGTTGACTTTCCAATGATTATAAATATGAGTTCTTGCTTTTGGGCATAGCACGGGAAGTTAGCCAATCTAGGTTAAAGCACTCACATTGAAACTCACTTGTGTAAATTTTGGGAAGTCACCTGTTCTGAACCTTAGTTTTCATACCGTTAAGGATGGTATCATTTATGGTGATATCATATTATTATATGAATATGAATCATCTTCCATATAAAGCTGCTGTGCAAATGCAGTTAGTATACATGCATCTAGATTGGACTCTGATACATAGTAGGTGCTTATTAAAAATTACATGAATCTGAATGTAGTTCTTCTTTCCTTCAAGTTCTGGATGTTTTATCTGAGCTTTTGCTTTTGATGAGATTCTACTATAGTGATGCAAACTAACTCTCTTTTAGCTCCCAGATTCCTGCCTAATCATTTGTAACACAGGCAGGTTTTCCCTATCTCTGAAGACTTTGTGTTCCCTTTCCCTACCTGGGATGCCTTTTTACTAACTTTTGGAAATTGTGCACCCAGAGTTGAGCCTGAAGCAAAGTTAGGTATTAAAAGCATTCACATGCAAAAGTAAAGATGCCATTGGGATTAGGAGGAAGATCACATGTTGCCATCCCCCCCTGCAAAAGATGACTTTATATCCCAAGATATAAATACCATCTTAAAATCTTTAAAAATAGACTTAATGAGAACTAAAATTAGAACTTATTTTAAAAGTTTGTTTTAAGTTCATATAATATAAACCATTATCCATTTATTGCAAATGCACTAAGCGTTTGCAGGAAAAAAATGTCAAGTTCTAGAATACTACATATTTCTTATTAAAATGCACTTTCATCATTATCAGGTTTTTCTTTGAGGAGGGGGTGAGTACCGGATGCTTGTAGTCAGCCATCTTGAAGCCCCTCCATCTTTGAGTTTTGAGGTGAGAAATTCTGTGTTTTCTGCTATTGAATTTAAAACCATCTCCTTTTTTCTTATCCACAACTATATGCACCCTCATGCTCTGGGTTGCTCAGAAATTCCAAGAAGCTTCCAGCTGCCACAGAGACTGCAAGTCTGGAAGGCACTGTCTCTGCGAGCCATCCAAGAGGTACACAAGGCCACCAAAGCAGGCAGCCCCAGCAGCAAATCTTAGCTCCCCTGCTTTCTGCTCAAAGATTTTGTGCAAGTTACTTAACTTCAGTCACAGGTCAGATTTCCTGGAAAAGAGAGTCTAAGACTCTGAGGTTAGTGTGGAGGAGGCTAGCTGGGGAGCAAGCTCAGGAACAACACTTGTGATGGGGAGGGAAGCAGGATGAGGCAGAGGGAGAAGGTGGGCTGTGATGCAATTCAGTGGAGGCCTCCTGCAATCCATGGGGAACCCTGCAGCTGGGACGGCCCTTCAGGATTGCTCCCATTCAGGACATGTGGCAATCTATGTTTTTGTGCATCCGTATCGACCAGTCATGAATGGAGGCTGCCTTCTGAAAGGGCATAGGACTTGGGGTGAGGAAGCTCTATTTGGCTGAGTCTACCGGCAGCAGCACCTGGTAGCAGGTGGAATGAGTGCCTCCACCGGTCTACCAGACCTTCTTTCCATCAGCTCATTGCACCTTCCCCTACATGCTCAATGAACCACAGGATCAGGGAGCTTTCCTTGACCATCTTATCTAAAATTGCAGTCCCTTAATCTCACATACCCTCTACCCTGTCCTATTTTTATCCATAGTATTTATCATGAACTGACATACTTCATGTTAACTTGTCTATTGTCTTTCTGGAAATGCTCTATAACCTTGTTTAAACTACTTGAGGAAAGGAATTTGTTTTGATCATAATTGCTTGCCTGGTTCCTGGAACAGAGCTTGGCACAGAGTAAATTTTTAATAAATATTTGTTAATCAAGCGGAATAAATGAATGACTATAACACAGACTGAGTGCTTATATATATTGGAAGCACTCAAGTTCTAACACTTAAAGTAGCTGATACAATCTTCACAACTGTCAGGAGGCTCTATTATTATCCACATTTTACAGCTGAAAACACTGAGGCACAGAAAGTTTAATTATCTTGCCAAGGTCATGCAATTAAGTACTGTTGTATTCAAGATCAGAAACAAAGCAATTAGATTCATATTGCAAACCACTATTGAATCTTTGCTGTTTTATAGATTCAATCCAAGAGGTGAGAGCTCAGATGAATTCAAAACCCTGCCTTCTGTTGTCATTTTATCAATACTAGTGCCTTTGAACCTGATTGATTCAGTTAACTTTTTTTTTTTAATATACAACCATCAACAAATTCCAAGGCTATTACGGTTCACGGTGTTCTTTTGCAGGTGTCTTCTCATTTCAGCAGCCCAACTTCCCAGAAATATGGGCAGTGCAAGGATGGCTACCTGCACTTTATAGATGAGGAGACAGGCTCTAAGAGATTATATGAAACAGAATTACTAATTCTAAGTTCTATGTTTGCCCTTTTTTGCTCTTTCTTTTTCCTTGTTGGGGCTGGATAGTAGAAATTAATTCTGGAGAATTTCTGCTCTCCAGGTGGAGTGACAGTCGCTTGGAACACTTGCTTTTCCCTATTTGACAAATGAGGAATCTGAGGCATAAAGAGGTTACATTATTTCCCCAGGTCATATGGCGATGCACTGGAGTGGGACTATTAGTTTCAAAGCTCATGTGTTTTTCAGCACCTCCCCTACTTCTTCTACGTTAGCAGTTCTGGGGGCCGCTTCAAAGACCCACCCATCTTTTCTTGAGCAATGCAGTAGGGTTTCATGTTTAAAATGAAAGAAGAAAATAATGCTAATTACAAGTTGAAAAACCTAGTTTACTTTAAATAAACCCAGAATATATCACTCTGCTGGCCCCAGAAGATATTCAAGGAGATAGTCAGCAGAATTTACTTTTATCCTTTTATCCAGTGACATTAGCAAAATATTACTGTATTTCCAGAAGCCTAAGGAAGGGCAGGAACATCTGTTCTTCCCTTTGACTTTGATATAACCTTAAAGCAGGCCAGGCAATCTTCCTCAGGCTGAGCTCCAAAATACAGCTTCTAACCGGGAGACCACTTGGAAGAGCCTGTTTTACATGGGCCTGTGGAATACTTTGCTGTGTCCTTGCTACAAGTCTACTGAAGTGATGCTTCTGAGCTCAAGAGCAGGTGTGAGTGGACACTGAAGGTGGTTGCCACCATGCAGGAGGAACCCAGAGATACAGATTTACTACTTGAGAGAAACAATTAAGAGAATTCATGTTAAAGTTTTGTCCTTATGATGGAAACACTCAATTTTTTTCCTAGACTATCAAAGCTCTTCATGACTATGGTTAGAGAACCATCACTCCAATCAAAACAGTGGTACCTATGGAGGTTTAAAAACTATTAAGAGGTTGAGTCTAGTTTCCTCACCCCCTTGAAATGGAACAGGAATTTGAGACTTCCTTGACAAATAAAATGTGACCTTAAGTAATTTCTGAGGCTAGGTTAGAAACAATTATGCACCTTTTGTCTGGCTCTGTCTCTTAGAAAATGCATTTTTTTCCCAAGAGCTACCCTGAAGCTGCCATGTTGGAGCAACCACATAGAGAGACCACATAGAAAGAGGATGGTGTCTGAGGATCCAGTTGATGCCTTGTAGAGCAAAGATGTGTCTTCCTTGCTGAGTTTGGCCCAAATTGCATAGTCATGAACTAAGATGATTATTGATAATTCACACATTACATTTGGGTTGATTTGTCATACCACATCAGGTGATCTTAACAATGGCCAATGCCATACATGACAGACTGGAATGTCTTAGTCCCCAATATTTAATAGGAATGAATGTAGCATCTTGCATTAGATTCAAATATCTGTGTATGCAACATATTGAACACAGTAATCACTTTATATATATTTGTTGAATGAACTGATGAATGAATGAATAAATAATCTTGGGAGGATCTTTATCAGAGAAAAACTCTTGAGGTCTATAATGGACCACATTCCTAATTGGAGCAACCATGAGATGAAGTTATTAAAAGGCTGTAGAACCAAAGTTAAAGGAATGAATGGTTTTCTCATCTCTTGTAATGATTTGATCAGAAGGAAGTCTTTTGATAGTTTTGGGCATGGCAATTTAGAGGAATTTATAAACTCAAGAGTAGCCAGGATGGGGTGACAGGCTTCTTTTCTGTTATCCAGAAGTTGTATTAGAACAAACAGGCCGATGCTATAAAGTAGCAGTTGGCAAACTTTTTCTGAAAAGGGATAGACAGTAAATATTTTGGCTATGGAAGCCATATGGTCTCTCTTGCAATTACTCAAATCTGCCTTTGTAGTAAAAAGAAGGCATGGTCAATATGTAAACCAATGAGTATGACCGTGTTCCAATAAAACTTTATTGAAAAAAACAGGCTATGGGCCACATTTAGCCCGCAGATCATAGTCTGCCAGTCTCTTGTATAAGGAGATGATCCTTTCTTCTACATAAGCTCAAGTTCTCTAATAAATAAAGCTATTAAACTTCAGAATTGCTTGAGAGAAGATGGATATTTTCATAATGTGTTTAAAATAGACTGAATTAACCAAACTAGAACAAAATAGCCTCAATACATATGTCTGGCAAAGGACTTCTATTGAGAATATAAAGAATTCTTATAACTCAATAATAATAAGATACCCCCTCCCAAATTATTTAAAATTTTGAACATACACTTCACAAAAGAAAGTATAGAGATGGCAAATAAACATCTAAAAAGATATACTACATAAGTTGTCATCAAAGAAATGCAAATTTAAATCACAGTAAGTTATCAATATACTCATTAATATATATGGCTAAAATAAAAAAGAGTGAGACTGACAATATCAAGTGTCAGTAAAGATGTAAACAACTGAAACTGTTAAGATTGTTGGTGAGAGTGTAAAATACCATAACCATTTAAAAAATCTCTTTGGCAGTTTCTTACAAAGTTAAGCATCCACTTATCATTAATCAGCCATTCTACTCCTAGGTATTTCCCTAAGAGAAATATTTAATCAGAATATATTCCCACAAAAAGACATATACAAAAATGTTTATAGTAGCTATATTCGTAATAACCACAAGCTGGAGCAGTCCAAATGTCTGTTAACAGATGAATAAATAAAGAAATTATTATATATCCTTATGGAATATTACTCAGCAATGAAAAGAATAAGTTACTGATTCTATAACATGAAACAATTTCAAAATGTCTTTAAGAAAAGAAGTCAGGCACAAAATACATACTTTAGTATAATGTACAAATGAAACTCTAGAACAGGGAAAACTAATCTATAATGATATTCCAGATTCATGGAAAGCAGGTTGGAGATTGTCTGGGGCTGAGGCTGGAATGGATTGACTTTAAAAGGTGAAGAAGGAACTTTATAATGTCACAGAACTGTTTTATGTTTTGATTGTGGTGGTGGTTACACGACTGTGTAAATTTGTCAAAATTCATCAAACTGTATATAAGTGCCTCTTATTATATGCAGATTTTGTTCCCATAAAGTTGATTTTAAAAAGGCCAAATGGCCATCTTTTGGGAATACAGTAATAATAAAATGATATTAGTGGTTAATATTTATTGTATGCTTACATCGTACTGGACATGGTGCCAGGTGCTTTGTGAGCCTGTGCTCATTTAATTTTACAGCTAACTTTGAAGTAATAGTGGTATTATCTCCATATACAGATTAAAAAAACCAAGCCCTAGAGAGATTTAATACTTTTCTCAAGGCCATGCACTAGCTATTTGCAGATGTGGGGCTTTAAATCAGATCTTTCAGACCCTCATTAGATAGAAGGCTGAACCATATAACCTCACAAGTTCTTCCTACTTTGAGATTCTAGGAATATTTGAAAACATAAGTTGTCTGCTGTTAGACCAGCACACAAGAATCGTGTAGTCTATTGCCTAATTCAAACATATTATTTTCTTTTTTCTTTTTTTTTTCAGCATATTATGGGGGTACAAATGTTAAGGTTACGTATATTGCCCTTGTTCCCCCTTCCCCCTCGAGTCAGAGCTTCAAGTGTGTCCATCCCCCAGTTGGTGCGCATTGCACTCATTATGTATGTATATACCCATCCCCTCCCCCACCACCTGCCCGACACCCGATAAATGTTATTCGTATATGTCCACTTAAGTGTTGATCAGTTAATACCAGTTAATATCAGTTAATACCATGAGTACATGTGGTGCTTATTTTTCCATTCTTGGGATACTTCACTTAACAGAATGGATTCCCGCTCTATCCAGGAAAATACAAGAGGTGCTATATCACCATTGTTTCTTAGAGCTGAATAGTACTCCATGGTATACATATACCACATTTTATTAATCCACTCATGTATTGATGGTCAAACATATTTTTGAGTCACTTGGGAGTGGCACCACTATTGGTCAGCTGAAATGACTTTGGTTTGCTTGGACTGATCATCTGAAACATCATCAGGAACATGCAAATGCTAACTCTCAGGCTGAAAACTAAAATGTGGTGGTGTTTACTGTTAGGACTCATCTTGCTGTGACCTCACAGAGTGTTCATGAGTAGACCTGGTGTGATGTTAATATACTGATATCAATGTCATCCAAAAATAATTCAGCTGCTATTTCCTGATAATGATTTCTGGCTTTTTTCATGTTCTCAAGTGTTTATTAGATTAAAATGTTAAGTTTACAAGTGGTTAAGAAGACTGCCTGGCTTATGCATTAAACCAATCAGGGCAGGAAATGTGGATCACAAGGCAGAAATCTTCCTTTGTTTTCTCTGCCCCTTGGGCAACTCAAGCTCTGGATCTCAGTTTCCTTAGGTGTAAAATGAAACAAAGGGGATTTAATTATTGTTTAAGTTTGAATTACTATTTTAATTTACAAGTCTGACAATAGACTTACCATTTCTACAGCCTCATTGGCAAATGAAGTGAACTGTACTGGTCAGAATTACTGTAGCACCAAATCACCCCCACTATCAATGGCTTCTAATTACACGTTTTATTTCTTGCTTAGGGGGTTGCTGTTCAGGTATGGCCTGTGAGTTGGGTTTTTTTTTTTTTTTGTAACATTATTATTTTTTTATTTCAAAATATTAAGAGGGTACAAATATTTTCGTTATATGGACACCTTGTATAAGCCTTAAGTTGGGGCTTTCAGTGTACCCATCATCACAATAGTGTCCATTGTACCTGGTAGGTAAGGTTTTATCCCTCACTCCCTGCTACCCTCACTACTTCTTGTTTACCAATGTTCTTTACATTTCTTTGTGCCCCTGTGTACCCATGATTCAGTTCCCAACTATTAAAGAGTACATGTGATGTTTGTTTTTCCATTCCTGAGATGTTTCACTTAGGATAATGGTCTCCACTTCCATCTAAGTTGTTGAAAAGATATTATTTCATTCTTCTTTATAGCTGGGTAATACTTCATGGTGTGTGTATACACACACACACACACACACACACTACATTTTCTTTATCTACTCATGCATTGATGGGCACTTAGGTTGATTCCATATCTTTGCAATTGTGAATTGTGTTGTGATAAACATTCAAGTGCAGGTATCATTTTGATGAAATGACTTCTTTTCCTTTGAGGAGATACCCAGCAGTGGGATTGCTGGATCAAATGGTAACTCTAATTTATTTCTTTGAGGAATCTCCATACTGTTTTCCATAGAGGCTGCCCTAACCTGCAGTCCCAACCAACAGTGTATAAGCATTCCTATCTCTCTGTATCTATGCTAGCATCTTTTTTTATTTTATTTTATTTTTTTTTTGACTTTTTAATAATGGCTATTCTCACAGGGGTAGGGCATTGTAAGGTATCTCACTGTGGTTTCAATTTGGATTTAGCTGATTAGTGATGTTGAGCATATTTTCATATGTTTCTTGGCCATTTGTCTATCTTCTTTTGAAAAACTTCTGTTCATGTCTTTTGCCCACTTTTTAATGGTATTATTTATTTTTTCTTGCTGATTTGTTTCAGTTCTTTGAAAATTCTTGATATTGGCCCTTTACTGGATGTATGGCTTTTGAATATTTTCTCCTACTCTGTAGGTTATCTATTAACCCTGTGGATTATGTCCTTTGTTGTGCAGACGATTTTAAATTAGTTAAGTCCCATTTATTTATTTTTATTGTTGTTGTATTTGCCTTTGGTGTCTCAGTCATAAATTCTTTGTCTAGGCTGATGACTAGAAGAGTTTTGCCTAGGTTTTCTTGTAGAATTTTTATGCATTCATACCTCACATTTAAGGCTTTTATCCATATTGAATTAATTTTAATATATGGTGAGAGACAGAGGTCCCATTTCATTCTGCTGCATGTGGATATCCAGTTTTTCCAGCACCATTTATTGAATAGGACTTCCTTTACCCAGTTTATATTGCTGTCTGCTTTGCCAAAGATCAGTTGAGTGTGGGTGGGTGCTTTTATTTCTGGGTTCTCTATTCTGTTCCATTGGTCTACGGCTCACTTTTATGCTAGTACCATCTTGTTTTTCTTACTATAGCCTTGTAGTATAATTTGAAGTCAGGTAATGTGATGCCTCTAGATTTGTTCTTTTTGCTTAAGATCGCTTTGGCTACTCAGGCTCTTTTTTGGTTCCAAATAAAGCATAGAATTATTTTTTATAGGTCTATGAAATATGACATTGGTATTTTGATGGGGATTGCATAGACTCCATTAATCACTTTGGGCAGTATGGACATTTGGACAATGTTGATTCTACCAATCCATGAGCATAGGATATTTTTCCATTTGTTTGTGTCATCTATTATGACACAGTGATTTCTAATATGATTACTTTCATCAATGTTTCATAGTTCTCCATGTAGAGATCTTTCATGTCCTTGGTTAGGTATAATCTTGGGTATTTTATTTTCTTTGCAGCTATTATAAATGGCATTGAGTCCTTGATTTGATTTTCAGCTTGACTATTGCTAGTATTTAGAAATGGTACTGATTTTTGTACATCGATTTTGTAACCTGAAGCTATAATGAATATCTTTATCAATTCTAGGAGTGTTTTCTGAAGTTTTTAGGGTTTTCTAGGCATAAGATCATATCATCAGTGATCAGGGACAGTTTGACATACTCTTTCCCAATTTACATACATTTTATTTCTTTTGTTTGCCTGATGCTCTGGCTAAAACTTCCAGTACTATGTTGAACAGAAGTGGTGACAGTGGGCATCCTTATCTTGTTCTAGTTCTTAGGGGAAATGCTTTCAACTCTTCCCCATTCAGTATGATGTTGGCTGTGGGTTTGTCATAAATGACTTTTATAATTTTGAGGTATGTTCACTCTATGCTTAGTTTGT
The DNA here is from genome assembly GCA_008086735.1 of Cheirogaleus medius. NCBI lineage: Eukaryota > Metazoa > Chordata > Mammalia > Primates > Cheirogaleidae > Cheirogaleus > Cheirogaleus medius. The sequence continues at coordinate 66,256,355 of VBSM01001124.1, forward strand.
TGAGGGTTTTTATCATGAAAGGGTGCTAGATTTTATACAATGCTTTTTCTACATCTATTGAGATGATTATATCATCTTTGTTTTTGTTTCTGTTCACATTTATTGATTTGCATATGTTAAACCATCCTGTATCCTTCGGATGAAACCCACTTGAACATGATGAATTATCTTTTTGATGTGCTTTTGAATAAGTTTGCTAGTATTTTGTTGAGGATTTTTGCATCTATGTTCATAAGGGATATTGGCCTTATTACAGTTTTCTTTCTTTGTTGTGTCTTTCCTGGCTTTGGTATCAAGGTGCTACTGGCTTCATAAAATGAATAAGGGAGGGTTCCCTCCTTCTTGATACTATGAAATAATTTCTGTAGTATAGGTACCAGTTCTTGGTACATCTGGTGAGTTCGGCTGTGAATGTCTGGCCTGGAGCTTTATTCTGTTGGGAGATTTTTTTATTACTGTTTCAATCTTGCTCCTCATTATTGTTCTGTTTGGAATTTCTATTTCTTCCTGATTTAGGTTTGGGAGGTTGTATGTTTCCAGGAATTTATCTGTTTCCTCTATGTTTTCAAGTTTGTATAAATGGATGTTTTGGTAGTATTCATGGATGATATTGTATGTCTGTGGTATCAGTTGTAATATCTCCTTTTTCCTTTCTGATTGAGCTTTTTTGAGTTCTTTCTCTTCTATTTCTAGTTAATCTGACTAGTGGTCTATTGATTTTATTTATCTTTTCAAATAGTAATCCTTTGTAATATTTTCTTAGATTTCATTTCATTTAGTTCTGAGTTTTGTTATTTCTTCTTCTGGTTTTGGGTTTGGTTTGCTCTTCTTTTTCTAGTTCCTTGAGAGGTGACATTTGGTTGTTAATTTGTGATCTTCTTTTGGATATAGGCATTTAAGGCCATGAATTTTCCTCTTAGGATTGCTTTTACTGTATCCCATAGATTTTGAAAGCTTCTGTCTCCTTTGTCATTCAGTTCTAGGAATCTTTGGATTTTCATTTTAATTTGATCATCAATACAAGGATCACTCAGCAGCAAGTTGTTTATTTTCCATGACTTCGTGTAGATTTGATTTCTAGTTTTATTTCACTATGGTCTGAACAAGGTACATGGTATGACTTCAGTTTTTTTGAATTTGCTGAGACTTGTTTTGTGGCCTAAGATATGATCAATCTTGGAAAATGTCCCATGTGTTGAAGAGAAGAACGTATATTCAGTAGTTTATGGGTAGAATGTTCTGTAAATGTCTGTTAGGTCCATTTGTTCTAGAGTCTCATTTAAGTCCAGTGTTTGTTTCTTTACTGATTTTCTACTTCAATGATCTGTTCAGTTCTGTCAGTGGGTGCTGAAGTCCCTAGCAATTATGATGCTCCTGTTTAATTCTTTGCTTAGTTCTAGTAGAATTTGCTTTATAAATCTGGGAGCTTCTATGTTAGGTGCATATATTAAGGATTGTGATGTCTTCTTGTTGAATTGCTCTATGAGAGGGGTTGGCAAACTCCTTCCATAAAGGGTCAGAGTAGACATTTTAGGCATTACTAGCCATTTAGTCTCTTTCACTGCTCAGTTCTGCTATTGTAGCATGAAAACATCCATAGACAACATAAAACTGAACAAGTATGGTTGTGTTCCAGTAAAACTTCATTTAAAAAAACAGGTGGTGGGTCACACTTGGCCTGTGTGCTGTAGTTTACAGACCTCTCCCCTAAATAATAGTTTGTTAACAGTTACTGATATTATTATAATAGAAATCGATGTGTACAGCAGAGGATGATTAGTTTCCTTCAAATTCCTCCCTTCTGGAGCATTGACGGTGTGTTTTTCCTGGAAAAGTAAGTCATTCATTGACTCACTTAACCTCTTGTTATATATTTCTGAACAGGACATCGTCTTGCAGCCTTACAGACTCATAACATAGTAATATTACTATTTCCAGGCATGCTGAGGAACGTCCTAATCCTGGCTCTGCCACTAATGTGCTTTGTCATCTTGGGTACATCTGTTTTCATCTCAGGGCCTCAGTTTCCTTCTATTTAAAACAAGAGATAAGAGTGATTGTCTTGCAGAGTCATTCAATTCTAAAATGGCATGTGTCTGTGATACAAATTTTCTACCATGAACTTTTTGATATGAAAATCACATGGACTCTGAGGAGAAAAGACACATATCCTTAGGTTTGGGGGATTTAATTCTCCTTTCTACTTGTGAATGTAGGGTGGGCAGGTGGAGAGAGGGTGCCCAGGGCACCAATAGTGTTTGTTTTATAGTGATTCCTTTTGAATACAATCCAAATTCACTGGCTAGAATAAATCAATACCCAAGAATATACTTCTTAAATTGTCAAATAACATTTTCTTTAATTCAATTCAATAATGTGTGTCAATCACCTGCAAAGAGCAGTGTTGAGTGTTCAGAGGAAATCAAGACTGAAGGTCTCCAACTTTTGTCCTTAGAAGCTTTCTTTCTTATGGGAGTAGTAGACAACTGACTTGTAAATTAAAACCATTTGGAATGTATTCCATAGAACAATTACAATAGGTTCTAACAGAACAACAACCACACTAGCATATCTCAAGTGCTTATTATGTGTCAGACACTGATCCATGCACTTCATGGAATCTTCTTTGATTCTCATAATGACTGCATGAGATAGATGCTTCATTTGTCAGATGCAGAGTTGGGATATGAACCCAACAGCCCGGCTCTAGAGCTCATGCCCACAGTTACTCTGCAATACCGTTCCCCAAGAAGCCTGTGCATTATTGACATGGGAGTGAGGCAGAAGGAGAGACATGTTGCAACAGAGAGGGAAGTGGGAGGCAAACAATAAAAGGTGAGGATGCTTCATATGAATAGAGGATGGGTGAGAGAAAACGTCTCCCATCAAGTAGCATCATCCCCACTGACATTGATTAGGAAAACTATGAGCACAGCTGTAACATGGTGTGCCTTCATTTTTACATGAAAGATAACTATCGCTAGTTTTAGAGCCCAGATATCTTGCCTTTCCTTCAAAGCTTTTCTTATTAGTCCATAACTTTTCATGTGAATACCAAGTCGAGATTTTGGACCTGCTTGGAGACCATCTGTACTGTTGTTCCTTTCGTATTTTCTTTAGAGTATCTTTTTTAAACCTAAATAGAAAATATTACAGAAGAAAAATTGATCTTATTACTTTTAATGGACAATTGGTTTCAGTTGTTATTACTATTTAAAAATGTACTTCTAAACTTTACAGCAGAAAGATAACATTTACCCGTGTCCCACCCAGAAGCATCTCCCCGTGTGTGGCCAGGACTCCCCCCAGACCTCACCTGTCAGGGGTGGGTTTTGAAAAACTCTGCAGGTTTCCTTGATTCGCCTCAGGGTGCCCAGATTACCACCTTCGTAAAGCAAATTAAAATGATACACAAAGGAACCAAACCTTGACCCTTACAAAAAAAAATGACACACAAAAAATGACTTTTGCACTTATCTTTCCTCTTGATAAACATAAATGGCATAAGAAGAGGCGTTGGGGAAAAGAGAATCAACTAATCTTTTCATTCACATCCCTGGTGCCTGTAGCATTTTTAGGCCACTCATGGGGTGTGCGGACTACTATAGTGAGTGATAAATGCAAATGTGATCCTTAGAGATCATATTCGAAACCGAATTTGGGGTAATAAGCCTGAGGAACTGGGCTTACAGTGCTGTTGCCCACAACAATCTCTGCCTAGTAGTGGGGCCCCAGCTTGCAGCCAAATGCCACTCCCTTTGCTGTGTTTGGTCCTTACAGCCACTCCGCAGGTGGACTGGGTTTTTTGTTTGTTTGTTTGTTTGTTTTAATCCTTATTTCACAGATGATGTTCGAGGAAGTTAAGTCATTTTCCCAGAACCACATATTTTGAAAGAAGAGAACAAGTAAAATGAAGAGGAGGTAGGGGCTAGGGGCATGGTTTCCATTCATTTGATTATTTTGCAGTAGCAGGTGAGCCAAGGGAAGGGTCTGAAGGTCAGAGGGGAGGTAGCCATGAAACTCAGCTTGGTCCTGTGTCTGCGGGTGGAAGGTGGGGGTGTTTCACAGTGAGTGCTGATTTATGTGTGATTAGCAGTGTGAAGGGGAAAAAAAGGAAGCCTGGTTTCTAATTTTATCCTCTGTGGCACTTTACCAAAAAGCCCCTCAAGGTGGCCGGAAGTTGGAAGCTCTCAGGGGGACAAGCTCCAGAGCAGCATGCAAAGGTCTGGGCAGGGGCAGGGCGGGAGGAGGACGCTGGAGGTGACCCACCACATGGCTTTCCACCTGGTTCTCTGAGTCTCAGTAGCTGGCAGGGTTTCTTCCCTGTGCCCCTCATTTGCATAATGTGATGCCCATATGGTGTTGTTTTATTTACTTATGCAAGAATGACTACTTTAGAAAAAGATGAAACCAGAAGCTTTGAATCTCTGAAGCCCTCTTTCTCTCTCTCCTGCCCTCCCACTCCGACCCTCTCTCGTCTGTCCACTCTCTCCTGTCTTTGCCTCTCTCTTGTAATGATAAATGAGGATCTTGCTTGAGCAATAGGATCCATTTTCCATTTCTTCCTGCAAATGGTTACATGTGGGCATTTGTTTCATTGAGGGGTTTATTCCAGGGCATTCACATGCAGGATGTGTTTAAGCACCGCTGCTTCTATTTTCCTCATGATGGAGGGACGTTTGGAAGTAGGAAGTGAACTGAGGTTGTTTATCTGGGATTTTTCCGAAGAGAGGTCTCTTTAATTTTGCCAATTTATGTTTTGATTTTGGAGTTTAACACACAGTCCCTCAATGCTCCTCAAGACAGAGTTTGCATCTGGTATTCGAGAGGTAGGAGAGTGAATATTTCAACCTTCCCTTGTCAAAATGGTTCTTGGTGGTTCGGTCATGCATTTGTTCTCAGCTTTGTAGCCTGTGATGGTCAAACACCTGAGAAGTATTAAACAATATTCAAAACACTGAATAAATAAAAAAGACCTTTAAAGACATAGCTAAAAGAAGATCTATTACTCTTTTAAAATATTTTAGTTTCATGTTTATTTATAATATTAGGCAAGCATTTATATTTATTTATTTGTTTCATTTTGGCCAAATTTTATTGGCAAAGAAAGATGAGTAGAGCAGGGAGTGGACATGTGTGATTCATATTCTCCCTCTGCCTGCTCTCACCCCAACCCAGTAAGAGATAGCCCAGGATCACAGTCAGGTGCTTCACCTTTAGAATCCAGGTAACATTTAAAACACCCTTTATCATCCAAATCATTCTGTATCCTATTTGTACAACAACAGGATAATATAGTGCAATGGAAGCATTTATTTTAGGTGCGGGAAGGGCTGAGCACTGAGCTAGATGCCCAGGATCCAGAGTTGGAGAAGGTCTGGTCTCTGCTTTGAATCTGTTCAGAGTTTGCTAATTTCACAGCTTAGAGGTCCCAGCTACACAAGAAGTACAAAAAGGATCCCAGGGAGGTCAGGGCTTTAGGAAATTTGTGAACTTCATGGGACACTTATTGCAAAATTTTATTTGCATGTACATTTTTTCTGGGAAGATGGTCATATCTTTCCTCAGATTCTTAAAGGGTTCATAAATAAAAATGTTTTAGAGCCATGGCCTTTGAAATCACATAAAAAATTTTAGACAACTTACCTCTGTTTATGGACAAATAGGGTCTTCTCTCCCTGGTCACCTGCTCAGACTTGGTGGGTTTTTTATGCAACTCACCTTAAAGTCTATCATCTGAGAATAAAGTTTCTACAAACCAGGTCAATGTCTTTGTCATATCTGTGTCCCCAGCACAGGGCCTTGTATCTATTAGGTTTTTACATTTTACATGGCTCTTAACTTTGTGTCTTGCAAATAGGAGCTCTGGAAAAAGTGGGTTGATTAATTAATTATGCTCCAGTCTCATCACCCAGTTCACTCTTCAAGCCCTTGCATGTCACCGGTTCTGCTCCATCTCTGGCCACTGTAAGATATTCTGGCCTCTGCCAAGGCAGGCTGAGAATAAAGAGCATTCCTTAATTGGGCCATGCGCACACACACATGCTTGCTCTGAAAGTTCTCTGACGCTCACATCCCTAACGCTTTGTTTTTTAACTATCATGTGGAGAGAGGTGTTTGGACACCATATTAATAATAGCTCTTAGTATGGATGCAGCACATTCCATTTTCAAAGGCATTTATAAACAATGAAAGATGAAAGCTTGCACCACCCATCTTGGGAAAAGGGAATGTTAATCACCACCATACCCGTTCCTTAGAGAAGGTCACAGAATCTGAGAGCTGGAAGGGATGTCAGAGTTCACTCATGCAACTGCAGTCCCTACATGAATTCCTTTTCCTTTGAAGCACACCAGGGGTGAGGTATTCCTGACAGTCTCCCTCTTCAGTTCAAGCAAGCTTCACCTTCCTGTACTCTTCAATTTTCTATCTATCTATCATCTATCTATCAATCATCTCTTTGTCTATGCTTTCCCTCTCTCTCTCCTTCCTTTCTGCCTTTTTTCCTTCTTTCTTTCCTTCCTTTTTCTTCCTCTCTTCTTTTCTTTTTCCCCTCCCTCCCCCTCTGTCTCTCTCTCCTTCCCTCCCTCCCTCCCTCTCTCTCCCTCTCTTTATCTCTTTCTTTCTTTTCTTTCTTTTCTTTCTTTCTTTCTTTCTTCTTTCTCCCTGCAGAGCTCTGCTGAAATTGCAGATACATGAACAAAATGATGTTTCTATAAGCCACTACATTTGGGGTTGTTTGCTGCATATCAGTAGATAACTGTAATACCTAGGCAGACAGGGCTAGCCAATCACCCTAAGTGTGGTGACAGTTCAGGCAGTGTAGCACCCTGCCACCTTCTTCCTACTCTTGGTTCTCCTCTCTTTGCTGCAGTTCTATGATCTACAGGCACTCAGGACTTCAGCTCCATGCCTTTGCATCTTTAGCTGGCACGACACCTTCAGGTGTTATTATTCTCACAACTACTGCTTTGCCTGGAACAAATATACTCCACTCCCTAAAGCACTGCTATAGAGAACACTGATCAAGCTGTCTTTCCTTTTTGGTGTATAGTAGTTCAAATAAAGCGAACATTTATAAACTGCCTGCTATTTCTCTGGTACTATGATTCTCATGTGCATAGTCATCAAAATCCAATGAGGTCAGTGACATTTATTATGTCATCTATATGTCAGGAAGCAGAGGACCAGAGAGATTAAGTAGCTGGTCTAAATCCTCACAGCTAAAAAGCAATAGAACTAGGATTTGAACCCAGGTCTGTCTGGATCTTGAACCACACATTTATTGATATGAAAATGATACTAATTAATATCATGCTATTTGTATGGCACACAATGTGTATGTAATAATCATGATACATTACTTTCTACTCTTTTGAACCAAGCGTCCCTTCCATTATTTTTTCCATCAGGAACTTTCTATTGATTTTACTATCTCCATTTTATAAATGAGGAAGCAGAGTCTTGGTGGGACTGAACTCCCCAAGATCACATAGCTAGTAAGGAGCGGAGCTGGGACTTCTGTCTGATTCCAATAAGTCTGTTCTTTTGAGCTGGCTCCTTCTTACTTTTGATGGTCATGAAGTGACTGATCCTTCCAAACTGAGCTATTGCAATTGCAGAAAAGAAAGAACAAAGATGCCCCCTAAAATTTTAATTAATCTACGCAACTGCATTTTGGATATCTATATTATTTTCAAGTACCCCATTTCTATTATCCTCGATAACCAATTAATTGCACTAAGATTATCTATTGGAGAGATATTAGCAGTATCATTTTCAAACTTTGCATTCATATTCAATGCAATGTTTGTTTAAATAATATGGGTAATAATAGTGTAAATAATATAATAATAACAATGGCAGCTATTTATGGAGAACTACTATGTACTCAGTTTTGCGTTGAGCACTTTATGTACATTTTCTCCTTCAACACCTCAACCAATAATCTGTAATCTCTATTTTACAGGAAACCCAGTTTCTAGAAAGTTAAGTAAGATGTACAAGGTAATGCTAATATGAGCTTTGGGTCAAGGTCTATCTAACCCCACAGCTTGGGCATTAAATCACTAGAAAAAAGTCATTTGCTTTGAAATAAACGTAAGAACTTCCAGGCATCTTAACAAGGGACATTTATACACTGAGACAAATGAGGACCTTCTTATCTGGTTGGTATCAGCATGCCGATGGTGACATAGGGGTAGGACATTATCTAGTTATCATCATGCCCTTGGAGACGTAAGGGTAAGAGTACGTGTGTGTATGTGTGTGGGTTATTGGCATTTCCCAGATCCCAAATTCTAGTGGTGGCCATTCCCTTCCAAATCTTAAGTTCTGAGAAGCAGTTGTTCTAGGTGGTGCTCATTTTATTCACTTGATTGGAAGCTTCTTGAGGACAAACTCCTTGAAGATATTCCATAGACCCTGAGTACACAGTATGGCATATAAGAGGGGCTTAACATTAATCAATATATTTTGAGTTGGTATGGAGTTATGGAAGGAGAGATTGGAAATGTCATTATGTGTATAAAATGTGGAGAGGAAGAGAATGCAAACATCCTAGACCCCATGAGACAGATAAAAAAGCTTTGCCACAGGGGAAGTCAAGATCGAAGTGCAGGTGAGACAAGGGCAGCAGTGGGCTCCTTCCTGCTCTGCCAGTGATGGCTGTGTGGTTTCAAGTGAGTCCATTTTCCCCTCTCTGGACCATGTTTCCCTAGAGGATGATGTTACCGCTTATCTTTATAAAAGGGCTGTTATGAACACCCTCAGGCAGAGCATACGTGAAACTGACGGCAAATAATAAAATGATGTGCATACAATGGCAATGACGTCAACCACAATGATGATAAAGAAAGTTTCCTTTCGTTGATGACCAACCTGGCATTTTCATGCATTGTCCTCACAACTACCCTGTGGGTCTTTATCTCTCCAGGTTACGGTGAGGAAACTTTGAGATATTATCCTTATTAATTATATAATTATAATTATATTAACTACACACAAAAAAACCCTGACATTCGCTTAGTTCTCTTGGAGGTGGCAGAGTAAGCGTTGGAGAACCAGTGATAGCGCCTTGTTGGCCAAAAGCAAACCTTCCAATTAAATCTAATTCAGACTGTGCTGGGAACATCTGTGCAAAATTGGATTCACAAGGGGTTCTTGAAAAGTGGAGCTTGCTCTTCCAACCAAACATTTTGCACTCCCTGTGGTCCAGGGAAACGTCCAGGTCTTTCTGGAATAGATGCACTAGGGATGCCTGGCTTGAATTAAAGCTGCTCGTTCTGATGCCAACTGGCCACAGGGTTTGGGCAACTCCATTACCTCATCCTCTTTGCTGTCTTGAAGAAACAAAGATAATGACATTTTCCCAAGGCTGGGGCTGGGTAAGCCCTAATTTGTGAGTGTTTGTAAAGGGCTTTGAAGACGGCAAATGTTATTTAAGTACTATTATAAGTATTATTATCTGTTGTGGTTCCAAACACTGTTTCTCCTCCCCATTGTCAGGCTACAAAACAATAAAGGACAAGGTAAAAGAGCCTCTGAAGTGTCCAAACATCCTATAAATTAGGTAACTTTGGCCTGAGCTCTGTGATGGTATCTGCAAACCTAGCATTAGCTTTGTAGCATTTTTGTGTGGGCAGGTGGTTGCCTAATCTGCACTTTAACATGCCAGCAGCAGGCCCTGGCACAGGTTGGCACACACTGGTGATGCAAGTACTCTTTGGATAGACCTGGTTTGCTGACATCATGCTTTGCTGTGTTCTCTTTGAGATGCAAATGAGATCCTGGAGGTGCCCGTTGGCCTTTAATCATTTACACTTAATGGAAGGGAATTAATATTCATTGAGCCCTTCTGTGTACCAGACACTTTTATGAACATGATCTCATTTATGTTACTGGATCTCATAACAATCCAGTGAAATAGGTCTGAATGGTGCCATTTTACAGGTGAGGAAACTGAGGCACGTAGAAATTAAATAATTTATCCCTGATCATACAACTAGTAGAGGCTGAGCTAGGATTGGAGTCCAGGACTGTCTCGTTCCCAAGACAATAAACCGTAGGGCAATGTGCCCTACTCTACCGCCCTACTTGCCTGGTCAAGTTCCCCTAATCCCCTGCTAAAATCTCTTCCATGCCCTTCCATTTAAATAGAATATTTTAAATGCTTTAAATAGAATAAAGACCAAAGTCCTCATATGGCCCTACACAATCTGGTTCTGGATCTCTCTCCAGCTTTATTGAGCTCCATACTCCTTTATTTCAGCTCCTTGGACACACTGCCACTTCCCACCTCTGAGCTTTTGCACAAACTATCTGCCAAATTTTATCTTCTCCCTTTTTATTCCCCCAGCTAACCCCTACTAAACCTTCATACATCATTTTCTTGGGGATGCCTTGTTTGAAATTCCAGATCAGTAGTTCTCTTAAGTGTGGGCCCTGGACAAGCAACGTCAGCATCTGCTGGAAACTTATGAGAGATGCAAATCCACAGGCTCCACCAAGACCGACTGAATCAGAAACTCTGGGCATGGGGCCCAGCTCTCCAGATGACTTTTTGCCTGCTTAAGTTTGAAAATTCACCAAGGTTTCTCAACCTTGACACTGTCGACATTTTAGGACAGATAATGCTTTATTGTTGCTGTTGTTGGAGGAGAAGGAAGGAAGAAACATCTTGTGCATTGAAGGATGTTTAGCAGCATCTTAGCCTCGACCTGCTTGATGTCAGTAACAGCCCTGTACACTTCTCCACCTGCCCCCAAGTTGTGACAGCCAGAAATGTCTTCAGACATTGCCTAATGCCCCCTGGGGGACAACATTGTCCCTCGTTGCTAACCACTGCCTTAGACTAAAGCATGCCTCTCTGCGAGTCACTCATCTAGCACCATGGACAGTTGTGGTTAATGAGTTAATGACTTACTGGAATCATTTGTTTAAGGCATGTTTCCATGGCCACATTTTTAGCAGCTGATACACTGCCTGACACCTACTGGGTTCTCAAGAAATCTCGTAGTACTGACTGAGTGCCATGCAGCTCTGTATTGCGCCTCCTCAAAACCAGCACTGTAACTGGATTTTTGAGATGAGACAGGAATTGGTGGCTGGAGTGGGATTACAGGCAAGCAGGATCCTTGAGGTGCTTTACAATCTGAAGGTGAATGTTCTTCCACCAGATCCTGGGAACAAAGGGGTTATTGCGTCACCAGCTGGATAGGATCTATACGGCTTCTTTTAAAATATAGTGGCAGAGAATGTGATTAAATGCAGGAGAGGAAAAGAAAATGTTCTCTTAGAATGATGCAGAAGGCCCTGACTAAAGACAGGCTTGGTGCCACTGTCACCGAAAGAGAAACCAAACCGCATTCTGCCCGCAAGAGCAATAAGGGGATTGTTGGCAAAAAGAGACTTGACTCAGCATGCCTTGTGGTGGCTTCAGTCTTTGCCAGTGGTACATTCAAATTAAGAAAGAAGAGAAAAGGCAAATTATGATACTTCTGCTTCCCCAGATTTCCTCAGATTGAGAAATTCTTTCTGAAACCTAGGTAAAGGAGAGCTGTAGAGTTGAGGAATGTTAATTCTTGCTTGCATCCCTTTTCTAAGTTGATTGTCTACGTCATCATCCGAGCTATGTGTAATGTGTTGTAAACACGGGAGACTTGATTGGGTGGCTTATCCATGCAAGTCTGTCCCTTGCAGGGCTTGCACGGCCACTGGGAATGAGGCCTGGTGATGACTTTCATAGGAAATATTGCAGACACAAGGCTGATGTCAGGCTTCACGTCGCCTAAGTGACCTTACAATTTGGGAATTTCAGTTGAAGTATGAGAAGGTATAGACCTAAGAGGAAATGTTTTCCAAGTTTATATTGAAGGAAATTAAAATATTTTGCCCGCAAAATGTATTTCTTGAGATGGCTGTTAGAGAGCCGGCAAACAGAAAGGGTCCTGAGAAGCTATCTTTTGTGGAGGAAATTTTCATCTGTAGAGAATCTGCATTGATGCAGCCAGACCTGTCTGGATCTAGGAAGGATTAACCGAGAGTCTGGCACCTTTAAAGATCTAAAAGAAACATTTACCATCTATTCTTCTGAGGGCTGCTACCTGTGAGGGTTCACCTATATAACAAGACCACCTTTGCCAGCCAGGCCTCCTCTTCTCTCCTTTCTATAACCCATCTTGCCACTAAAACCTGATTTACCACTGTTACTTGGTTTTGGCCATGCTCTGAGCCCCCATTTTTCTGCAGCCTCAAGATGGTATATAAGCTTCTGTACCCCATTGAAGCAATAGGTTATCACTCTGGGATTCTCCCCATGTACATGATAATAAATTTTATATGCCTTTACTCCAACTAATCTGCTTTTTGTGAGTTGATTTTTTTTCAGAAAACCTTCAGAGGGCAAAGAGAAAATGTTTCCTTTGCCCCTATCATATATATTTTAATATATTTTTTCAAATAATATTTTATTTTTTTCTTGGAGAAATTTTGAAAGAAGAGGAAAAATGGGGAAAATAGAATTTTTTTTTCTACTTAAATATTTTCATTGTTTTCCATTTTTTCTTTCAGTTTTGTTACCAGACTGTACTAACAAATTTCATTCCTGGTTGTTTTACTTAACATTATCTTTGAAGTTATTACAAAATGACATCATTTTCAAAGTGATACCTTAATTCAGTTTCAACCCATTTTCGAAAGTAAAGCCTTTAAATGTTCCAACCTTAGAAACAGAAATACAATATTCTAGTCATTCAGTAAAATGTCCAATGAAACTGCACTCCAAGCTTATACTTCTATTACCAGTGTTTGAGTTTGTCTATTTAATGACCTCTTGCAGACATCAGGTGATACTTAAAATACATAATAGGGAAGACCTCTATGTGTGGATAGTGTGTGGATTGAAGGGTACAAACCAGTGTGTGTATTTGGTTTCGGGTAGACGTGCATACTATAGGAGCATAGTCCCTTTGTTTCTCACTCTGCACCCTAGACTTCAAGAATGTCAGTTTGGCTTTGGTTAGAATTAAGGTGTTTTTCTGCCAGAAAATTTTCTCTCATGCTTACAGTCATGAAATCCATTTTAAAAATGTATACAAAGAATGCCTCTCTCCCCTCAAAATAAATTTAAATTCCTAGGAGACCTGGATCTTTTCTTGTAGAAGTTAAAGATAATTTGTTGGCATACATATTTTTTTTACAGAACCAAATTACTGAAGGGACTTGTAACCTGGTTTCAAATGCTCTTGGGGTTCCTCACTCAGAGCTACTTTTTGTCATTATAATTAGACCAGGGAGGCTGGTTTTAGAAGCCAAGTATCCTTGTCCAGGGAAGGAGGGGATCTACAACACATAGAGGGAGGAGACTTCCTTCCTTCCTTCCTTCCTTCCTTCCTTCCTTCCTTCTTTCCTTCCTTCCTTTCCTTCTTACCTCCTTCCCTCCTTTTTCTTTCTATCATGATGCATCTATTTAGTCTGAGGTGGAATATATGGCAAACGGGGATTCACTAGGATAATTAATACTGCAATGGCACTATTAATAGTCATAATTTATTAAGTGGTTAGAGTGAAACCCAAATTAGATGTACTGAATGAGGAATGTGACTTTTGGTAAATTAAAATTTCAAACTAAGTAATACTTTGATGATTGTCTTTTCCTTCAACTCTTAGTATTGAAACTCTTATTTCCACGTGAAATGTATCTCTTTGCTGTCATTTCTTAGGAAGAGGAGTCCTGCCATGGCAATTAATTTTCTTAGAAAAAAACTCTTACAATATCTTTTTTTTTGGTAATAATGTCTTTTTCTGTTTTTGAATAAATTCTTGGACAGAACTGAAGATGCAGTTATAAGAGACTGGGCTTCGCTTTTCTGGTTTCCAGGGCATACTCTGGAAACTGCCATTTAATTGTTATGGTACTGATACTGTGCTTATTTGCCCATTGTGGCAGGACAACACACTGTTTCCTCTTCTGCATGGATACACAGCCGACATTTCCCAGCCTCCCTTGCATTTAAGTATAATCATGTGACTAAACTCTGACCAATAGCTTGTGATCAGAACTGATACATCTCACTTTCTGGTTTAGCACTGAAAGAAATTATTAGTAGAAATATTTTACCTCAAAATAAGTTTCACATATGACACATTTTCTAATGGCTGCAATGAGTCTTACAGATAGAAGTAACAAGGCAAAGCTGTCTTTTGTGAGAGGCAAATTTACATCTGTAGAGAATGCAGCCAGGTCTATCCTTTCCCATCTAGAAAACGTTAACTGAGAGTCCAACACCTTTAAAGGTCTGAAAAGAAACATATACCATCTATTCTTTCCACAGCTGCTAAGGTTTCATTTACATAACAAGACCACCTTTGCTAACTAGTCAAACCTCTTCCTCCCTCCCTCTCTCCCCAAACCTGTTTTTCTGCTCTTAAGTCCTCATTCTTTAAAAACCTCTGTACCTCACTGAGGAATTGAATCTTCACTATGAGGGTTCCTGTGTATACCCATTAAAATAAATTTGTATAGCTTTTCTCTTATTAATCTGCTTTATTGTGAATTGGTTTTTCAGGGAACCTTCTGAGGGCAAAGGGGAAGTTTTCCCTTTGTCCCAAAAGCACATAAAGTTCTCCCATGGTCTTCTCCATGCTCCTTCCAGGCTACCATTTTGGCGCAGACACAGGTAAACCATAAGCCTTTGGAGCCCCACGTTGAGGATGATGGAGCCATGAGAAGGAGGACCTTGTTTCCTGGACTCAGGAAGAGGGCCAATTGATGATAAATACCACCAGTTTGGGATTTTATGTTTGTGAAAATTTCTGTTGTATTTGCGACATTATACATTTTTGAGGTTTGTTCATTACAGCAACTAATGATACCTTAAGTAATGTCCTTATCGCTTGCTGATAAAAGTGATAAGGAATAAAAGTGAGGTTGAAACCCAATTTCAATTAATTCGTGTGTATGATATTTACAATGAGTTGGCTTCCAGGGAACTGAAGTTTTCTTACAATCAATACATACAGAATTCTCTCCCAGATCTTAGAACTATTTGGTGCCAATGCAGGGGAGAAGGTGGTTCAGGGTGGTGGAATCAAGGGATTCTGAAGTTCTTATGGTCTCTCCCACACTTTTCAAGCCACAGAACTAATGCCTTCGTGAAGGAGAGGAAAAAATATCATCTCAGTTTTTGACCTTTGGCTCTGTTGAAATATAAACACTCGATACCACATTACACTCTTATTGATCATCTAAATTGTTGTGTACAAAAAGAGTCTGAAAACAGGCAAAATTAACACTGGTCTCCAGATAACATCTGTGGAGCACATTGAGATACTGGCTAAAATGCAGTGTTCTGTTCCAGAGTTGTAAATGAAAGGATAATCTGGAAGAAGAGACTGCCTTTTGGTAGAGAATTTCTATGCAGGAGACACAAGGTGCCTTCTCCATGTTGCCTATACACTAGGTTCTCTAGATGCATTGGCAGTCCACATCTAAATCATCTCTTTAGCATTCAGGGGTATAATTTTGGGGGTTGAAGTTAATAATACAATCAGTTAACAATTTCTGTCTTCTAGTGTAGGGCTTTGGTTCAGGTAGAAGGTACAGATATAGAGATTTCAGAAAGAGAAATAGACCTACCACATTTCTCTGAGCACAAGAACTCAAGAGATTGATGAATGGCATCCTCAGATATACAATGGAAATTCTTCTCCCAGAAATTGTCACTTGATGCCTCCCTGAGTGTTTGGGCTGATGGGATGCTTTCTGCACTGAGTGAGTTACTTCTCTTTTCTCTGTGGATTGATTCCCTGTAGCTCCTAAAAGCATCCATGTCATTCATGAATACTATTCGTAACAAATAAAAATAATAAATAATATTATTTAACTGGAGGTTGCATATATTTAACTGAGGCTCATATATAGGCCTTTAATGTTCTTTTTTCTTTAGTGTTTTGGTTCTTCTCTATCTTTCCTATTTCCCATAACCCTTCTGAGCTCCTAATTTAAATACCAGAATATATATACTTATTTATATTATATATATATATTTTTCTATCATAAAGAGCCCTAGCTAGAATCAGGAGGTTTTGATTAAAATCTTGGCCACTAACCACCCATGATTGGGCAGGTTGATTCACCATCTGCATGATGGGAACTGTGAAAGGATGAGGGACTTAGGTTCTTTGTGAGCTGTAGGCACAGTGCCCAGGTGAGGTGAGTCCCATTTCATAGCATAACTTCCAGGTGTGCCATTCCATGATAAAGTGATATAGTCTGCCCCTTATTTCAACCCATTGTTAAATCTTCTTTCTCCATTCTTTTCTCCTAAAATCAGCACAGGTTCCCTGTAGTTTTTTTTTTTTTCTGAAAATTCAAAGAATGAGGAGGAGGAGAAGAAAAGAAATAATTTATAGTCTCACTTTCTAGAGCTTACTCCTACTAATAGTTAGATATATTTTTCTAGGGATTTGACTATTTAAGTATTACTTTTAAAAAGAAGAGAATATGAAATTGTATTGTATATCTTATTTTATAATTTAATTTTTCACATTAATTCATTGCCAATATCTTCCCTCAATGTTAAATATCCATCTGCATCATTTTGATGGCTGGATATTCTTACATTGAGAACATGTTATAGTTGATATAAGTTGTTTCCAGGGTTTCTTGAGGATATACAATTATCAGTGAACATCCTTTAGCTATAAGGCTAGTAGATCTTTGTACATATCCATGATCAATTACCTAGGGTATATTCTTAGAAATAGAATTACTAGCCCAAAGAATACAAAAATATTTAAACTCTTCTTAAAGATGTTTTGGACACTGTCTTTTCAATTTTGAGGGTACTGGCCTTAGCAGTCCATGTGAGAACTTAGTACATGAAGTAGATGTGCAACGTTTGGGGGATGGTCACGCTTGAAGCTCTGCCTTGAGGGGGGAGGGGGGCAAGGGCAATATACATAACCTTAATATTTGTACCCCCATAATATGCTGAAATAAAAAAAAAGAAACAAAAACCTAAATAACAAAGAAAAGGTGATAAGGTTTCTAGAGTTTTCCAGGAAAGGCAAACCCCACGTGTTTTACTAGGGGTCATCTAACCTGGAAAATGGATTATCTAGATTGTCCTAGAGCTCCTAAGTTTGCCAGTGAGGCTCCAAAAACCAAAGTATGGTTAGAGAACAGTGTCTGTGAGTTACCAAGACAAAGTATAGTAGTTGAGAAAAGCTTAAGGTTTGGAATTGGTTGACTGGCTTTAAGAGTTGGCTAGGAGTTTCTACCTGTGTGAGTTTCAATAAGTCTCTGAAACTTTCTGTTCCTTAATTTTATTCCATCCAAAGAGGTTAACAATGGGCTTTCTCACTGTGAAAATGTGAGTTGTTAGAATTTATCAGAAATACCCAGCTGGGCCCTCAGAATGATAGACAGATGTTCATAATAAAAGTCACATACACTGAGGATACTCAAGATTAGTTACAAGTGAGACTTTGGGAAAAGGTTTCCAATGAGGAAAAAACTCCAAATCATTTGTATTCTTAAGTCTGATATTGCCTCTATCTCCATTCCCAATTAAATAATAAATTTTAAAGTTAACTTAATTAGACACGCTTTTAAGACATAAACTTAAAAATAACATAAATAGATGTCTCTCACTCTCTTTTTAAGAGGAATTTTTGATTGTTGGCATTTGATACATGTGATAGATATACCTTGACCAAAAGAACTTAGAGTTGTTTGTAAGAAGACAGAGATCCACAGGGAAAAGTCTTGGTTCTAAATGGCTGAGTCATAGATCCCGAGAAAGGAGTGCTAAAGATGCCAGGCTTGGTAAAGCTTACTGCAGTATGAAATGAATGATAGCTACCAGGGTTACTATTCTCTTGGGCTCTCTCTTTTATACAACTTCAATCACAACTCAAGTCCTTACAAGGCAATCACAATGTATTTTAATGATTTGTTTGGTGTCTCTTGCCAGACTGAAGGCCAGGGGCAGGGGCTTTTCAGCTTAGTTTTCTCTGAAACTAGCTTAAAACTTGGAGCAAAACAGAGGATCAACAAATCTAGTTGAATGGATAAAATAGTATTTGAATAATTTGTTATAATTAACACATATTCATTCATTCATTACCTAATTCATGTTTACTAATTGAACAAATATGTATTGGGTACCCATCAGGTATTAAGGCTCATAGTAGTGTCTGGGAGTGTCTGGGGAGCCCACTCAGCAGACTCCCCACTCTCAGGGAATTTCCAGCCCAGGCAGGCACTGAGATGCTAATCAAATAATTGCCCAGGCATTTGCATGTGGTGAATGCCATGAAGAGAGGCTAGGAGAAACCAGGATGGGATGTAATTTGGTGTCCTGTGCTGTAGGGGATCAGAATAAGTTTCTCTGAGGAAGGGATAAATCTGCTGAGGTCTAAAGTGAGAGTAGGAAACGTGTGGCCTAAAGCACATTCCAGGCAGAGGGGACGGCAGGCACAAAGGCCTTGGGTGAGTGAGGAGCCCAGTCCAGACCAGTGTGGCTGGAATACAGAGGGCCAGGAGGTGAGGTAGCCCACTCTCCAATGCATGGACTTATACATCATGTCACAAAATGTTAATTGGAGTAACAGGAAGCCAGTGAGGGATTTTTCTAAGGCTCACACTTAGAAAATCAGTCCAAAGAACACTTACCTAGTCTCCCTCCGTTTCTTAGCATAAATCTTCCTCTGTGTGTGTGTGTGTTTGTGTGTGTGTGTGTGCGCGCAAGTTCACGAGTGGGTTCCCTTTGCCTGTATCCCTTCTCCCTTTTGTTTTGGAATTGTCTGCATAGGCCCTGGGTTGTCCCTTTTAGAAGAATACTCATTTTCTAAGAAGACAGTTACCTCTGAGGAGTCATATGAGCAGGGTGTCACCAACTGCCTCCCTCCCTCCCCAGACTCTATCTGGGCTCACAATCTGGAGCAGCACCCACTAGAAAGTCTTTCTTTTGCTCTGGGCAGACATAACCCTTGGTTTTCAAGTCCAATGAGCCAACTGAACTCACAGCAAAGCAAAGCCCTTTAGATCATATGCTTTCTGAATTGAGATCTGCATCTTCTCTCTACTCTATGTGCCAAACCTACCACCACACCCTCCCTTCCCCCTGCCAATCCAGTCACTTCTCAAATGTTATCCCAGAGATGTGTCTCGACTCCATTTGTTACTTTCCATCACTACTGCCCTGTCTTGCGTATGTTCTCTGGACCACGGTGGTACTTTAATTCGCTATTCTCCAAAATTCCCTCATGTGTGGGACCCCTGCACGTTTCTTCACAATATTAGTGCACCGTCTATATTAGTATTTATGGAATGTTTTACTCTTTAACTGAGGTTCCTTTTCATATATATATATATATTTAATTAGAAAAGAAATTGTACATATATAAACATTGGAATGTTTGAGAAAATTGAAAGGCAGTGTTTTTATTATAAATAGAACAAAACTCAAAACAAATATAAAGCCATTAAAATATGAAATGTGTACCCATATGCCACCTAAATTCATCCTGTGTCCCACCGGAGTTGTTCATGCTGCGTTTTGGAAATAGTGTCTGAATTGGTTGTTCAATATCCCTCTTTTACCATTCCATTTGCCACAGTTCATCATGTTCCTGCAGGAGGGGGTTTTTAAAATGCTTATCTAGACTTAAAATGTTCCTTTGAACCTGAAATTCTAGCATCTCCCAGTAATAAGAGCAATGGCCACCATTGCTGAGGCTGCCATCCATGTCCATGGAGTACATATGTACTTTCTCTAATCCTCACAGTCTCTCAAGGGCAGGGATTTTTACCCTACTTTATGTGTGAAGAAACCACCTTAGAGAAATAAATTTAGTGGTCCAAGTTCATACAGCAGTTTGTAACATGACTTGAATTGGATTCTGGGTACATTTTTTATTTTACTCAGTGGCATACTAGTGCCAGAACCTAGAGGCTGGGAGGAGCCGATTATTAAATTTTTAGAAATTTTGGAAGCTGGCTGTTGAACACAGGCATCATTAAAATTAAAACATATAAACTTAAAAGTAAATTACATTGAAAATAGAGATAACAAATACTCAAAACTTATCACTTTATGGTCATTTTACTATTTTATAATCTATCATCTTGAGGTTATCTGCTTCCATCATACCTATATAGTGGGAATACTATATCATTGTGCAGTATTATGTTCAGAGATGTCACATTGGTAGCTTGAAATGAGCCATAATGGGTGTCAGGGCTCACAATCTGGAGCAGCTCCCACTAGAAAGTCTTTCTTTTGCCCTGGGCAGACATAACTAAAAAACTTGGCAAGTGCTACTAATCAGGGCTTTCCCCAACCCCTACCCCCATAGAGGTGGTTGTTATACATTTACCAACACAGCACTGACTTCACTTCACTGTCTCTTCACTCTTGGCTGGTTGGATTGGAAGGGGTGATCTTTCCTATGTATGATGTAAATTCACTGTGGCATGTGTATACAAGGACACATTAAAAGTCCAATCGAATGGAATATAAGCTCAAATTAGGTACTAAACCAAAAGGAGATGAAAGTGCAAAAGATCTCCTAAAAGGTCATTGATTCAATGATTTACTGGAAGTACCATGGCCAAGTCACAAACTTTGTTTATGAGTAAGAAAAAATCACAAGGCTAAGTACATTCAAGAGTGAAAATTATCTGTGTCACTGTGTTTCAGCCCAAATGATATACACAAGCCAACATACTGCCCTCTTACTGACAAATAAGTTTTTCTGATATAAAATAAACATTTCAGAGCTTTCTCAAATGTTTTCCTAAATAAAACAGGAGATAGATTTCTCATAGAATATTCTCATCCAACCAAATTCTACTACTGATTATTGTCATTAGTACAGACAACTTTTGAACATTAATGTACCAGTTACCAAGTGAATTATTAATCTATATTATTTCACTGAAAAAAATGTAGTGATTACTGCTTTCATTTTAATATTGAAGAAAGTAAAGCTTATAAAGTTTAGAGGACTTACCCAGGGTGAACCAGCTAAACAAATTCAAGAGCCAAACTACACCCGCCTGACTCTAAAGCTTGAGTTCTAAGACAACCATACATTGCTGCCTCTGCTGTGTGAAAAAACCACCACTCTATTGAATGAAGAAATGAATGAATGAATGATTGAATCAACTTATCTTGCAGCTGGATCTTAATAAATGTTAATGGACTGGGAAACAGTAGCTCTGTGTAATTGTCCCAACAAATTTGATTCTCCACACCAAATGAGATAGTCAATTACATGTAATGAACTTTCTGACTCAACTACATTTCCAAGTTTTTGAGGCTAGCCGAACTCCATTGGGTATAAAAATGAGACTGAATGATAAATCATTGTAGGAATTTCTTTCAACACACTTTCCTACTCAAGTTATCACCAAGACATCAGGGCAGGGATTCCTTCTTCCCAGACCTTGTTGTTCAGGGGTAAAAGGAGTGAACTGCCCCAAATGTCTCGTGCCAGAAGCAGTTCCCGGTTGGAGCCCAGAGAACAGGGTTTGGCTCAGCACTGTCCTTCTGGGCTGACTGACTCTGCGCTGCCTTTGGATCTATTTACTTGAGTGATTGGTTCAAAGATGGTAGAGTAGAGGCTTTGGAGCTTCTTTGTCTTGCCTTGTCTCCCAGTAACAACAACAACAACCAAAGGAATATGAGTAAAACTTTCAGTGAAAATAGGGAATTACCAGAGACCAACTGCCTCGATCAGCATAAGTTACCAAAAAAAAAAAAAAAAAAAAGAATTTTTCAATAGCCTAAAAGGCCTATTCAACCAGGCTTTGAATAGATCCTGTCTTAGTCCATTTTCTGTTGCTCTAATAAAATACCTGAGACTGAGGGATTTACAAAGAAAAGAAGTTTATTTATCTCCCAGTTATGGAGGCTGGGAAGTCCAAGGTCAAGAGGCTGGCATCTGGTGAGGGCCTTCTTGCTGCTCCATAACATGGCAGAGGACACCACATGGCAAGAGAACAAGAGTGTGTCCACTCAGGTCACTCTTCGTCCTTCTTCTCAATAAAGCCACCAGTCACACCATGGGGCCCCCACCCTAATGATATTATCTAATCCTAATTACCTCCCAAAGGCCCTATCTTTGATCAACATATGAGTCTTGAAATTGAGTTTCCAACACGTGAAATTTGGGATATACATTCAAACCATAGGAGAGCCACACAGATGTAGGGTCATGGAAAGGATGAGGGAGAGATGAGACATGCCCCTCTGGAGACTCAGTTCAACTCTGCAGAATAACATTTGAGTGAAGCTTTGCCAACAAGCCATTTCTATTGTGCATGGTCCTCCTGGCCAAGTGAGACTGATGATGCACTTTTGTTTCCTCAATACCTGTACAGTGCCTTGCTCATCGCAGGTTCTAATAATCAGAAGGAATAAAAGATTTAACTATCATGGGCAGTGTTGAAGACCCACAAGAACATTTGAAAGTTTGTGCTAAGTTTAGATTTCTGACTTTAACTTGTCAGTGATGTTTTGAAGTTTTTCTGAGTCCTTTCTCAGGCACAGTTATCAGGGCTATGAAGAGTATAGAGCCTGAGGTCACTTCTTAACTCTAAACTCCAGAGCTCCAGTTCCTTTTGAAGGAAGTTGATCTCTTTCTTAACCCCCAGTGATATCTACGGGCTTTGTGGTGGATGAATAAGGATAGTTAGTCCATCTCATAGTCAACGGGAAAATGAGAACCTGTGATACAACCACCCTGAAGACTCTGAGGCCCTTGTGTAGGAAGAAGGAAACTCAGGTCTCCTCCAGGGTAGGGAATGATTGAGTATTCTGCAATGATCCTCTCTGGGCCCAGGGATGTCTGGCATGCTTTGTCATTAGCTCCAGTAGGATTCACTGCAAAACTTGTGGGGGGACAAGACCTCTAAAGTGACCAGTGTTGGCCATTCTGATTTCCAGAGAACAGGATATCAGAACTTTGAGGGTCTGCTTCATCTCAATTTGTCTTCCATGGGCTGGGGCAGGATACTTTGATTCAAATTCAGTCCAGAATATCACATAAATCTGTATTCTGACCCTTTATATTCATTGATGATGGCTTAAGGGATCATCCTTTCTAGGAATCAAAATTTTACTGTAACAATATCTAACTTTACTTGATATACTATTTGCCAGGAATTCTGTGAAGGGTTATATGAATTATAACATTTAACTTTACAAGAAAGATATTTTCTCATTAGGACAAATGAAGCACAGGAAGCCTGAATAACTAGCTCAAGGTCACAAAGCTAGTTAGTGGTAGAGCTAATAAATGAACTTAGATCTGTCTGATTCTACAACCTTGACATATTCTCTCTTTACTCTGACTAACTCTAATGGTGAATATTCAGGAAGTTGGAGAAGGATTTGGGATTATCTGCACTTTCCCAACATCTTTGAAGTCAGAGGACCTGGGCTTGAACTCCATAGTCTCCTCATAATAAATATGTGATTTGAGAGAA
The DNA here is from genome assembly GCA_008086735.1 of Cheirogaleus medius. NCBI lineage: Eukaryota > Metazoa > Chordata > Mammalia > Primates > Cheirogaleidae > Cheirogaleus > Cheirogaleus medius. Next base: position 66,279,855 of record VBSM01001124.1, read on the forward strand.
TCCTTCCTTCCTTCCTTCCTTCCTTCCTTCCTTCCTTCCTTCCTTCCTTCCTTCCTTCCTCTTTCTTCTTTCCTTTGTTGAGCTTGTTTCTTTATCTCTAAGTTGGGGAGAAAATAGGGTCTACCTATATTTTGTTGTGGGAATTAAATGAAAGGATAAATGTAAATAAGAATCTCCATGGGCCCAAAGTTCAGAGGAAGAGACAGAAACCCACGCAGCTAGTTCTTAAAAAAGGCAAGCTGTTACAGCAACACAAATGGAAACATATTTCCTGGAACTGACAAGTTTTTCTTCAGCAACTATGTTAAATTGAGATGTGGCCCTGACTGTATCAGTTGCTTTTAGGGTGCTCTTTATGGTTAGTCAAGCTACAGATTGGGCACTGAGACTGGACCTTGCCCATTGGAAAGTGACCACAGCTTATGTTTCTAAGAGGGTAAATATTTATAGTAATCAAAGCCTGGGAAGAAAGAGTGTGCTGGGTGGATGCAAGTGGAAACCCTAAAGACAAAAAAAGTAAGGAAGAAGGTTCATTTCTAAGTGGCTAGAAAAAAAAATAAATAGAAAAGTATGAAAGTGAAAGGAGGGACTAGGGAGAAAGAGAAGAGAGGAAAGAGTATGGAAGGCCTGAAAGAAAAGAAGAAATGAGAGAAGAGTGGGAATGACTGAAAGAGAATTAAAAATATATAATATAAAAGGGAGAGAAAGAGAAGAGGAAGGAGAGAAAGGGTGAGAGAGAGAGGAGAAGTAAGGGGGATTAAGAAAGGAAAAGAAAGACAATGAGAAGACACTATTGTAAAGAAGCTAGTGTGTACTAGATACTTTGCTGTCAGGTAGGGGAAGTTCTTTAACCATGGTAGATCCTTCCTGAAGCCCTTGATGGGTAAAGCTGAACTATGGGTGTTTTATAGAATCTTTATCTTGCTATTGACTCCTTAAACTTCATTCTATTACTAAGTTTATATGTGTACATGTGATTCATTTCCAAACCCAGTTATTTGAATTGGGATAAATATATCAAGTTCTCTCTTACCAGCTTTTTCTCTTTAAACTTCATTACTTATTTATTTAATATTTATTGAACATTATCCAGGGACTAGGCACTATTCTAATTGTTTTTAATAATTAGTGAAGAGACTCCTGAGATGTTTTCACTCTAGTGTGTGTGTGTGTGTGTATTATCATCACCATAATTATCTTATCAGTATTATTATTATTATTGTTAGCATCATTTTCTTCTATGTGCATTTCTCCCTTAGGAGTTTGCAAACAATTTTTCCATCAGTTATCACATTGTGTGCTCTCAGTATTCCTGATGAGGCAGAGATTATATTCTACACTCTGAAGATAGAGAAACTAAAGTTCAGAGAAGGTAAATAATTTACTATAGGCCACATAATTCATAAGTAACAGACCTAGGACTAGAGCTCATTCTGGCTCCTCAGCCAATGCTCTGCCCACTGTGAGCATGGGAAGAGGTCAGTGTTGTGGACACAGACTTGAAACAGCTGACACGCTACACGGTGGGACATTGTGCAAAGTATGCTCAGAGCAGGCCTGTATTTAAATCTCTGCCACTTCTTAGTTTGGCATTCCCAGTGACCTAACCTCTGTGAGTCTCAATTTTCTCTTATGTAACTTGAGGTTATAATAGTATAAACTCTGCTGGATTGCTGGAAGGATTAAATAAGATAATGCGTAGAAAGTACTTGCCCAAGTGCCTGGTGCAGAGTGGGCACTCAATACATTTTAGTGGTTAAATATTGTAATTGCAGGCTCTGCCATTCTTTCTTTTGGACAATGGAATGTGGCAGAGAGAGCAGTTCAGGGGTGCACATATTGTTGTCTTCAAGCACCCCATTGATTAAAGACTCCTTTGCCTGTCACCAACACCAACATGTGTACAGGGCTCTGAGGGAGGCTACTATTTGTTCCAGCCAAGGGGAATCAGCAGCCTCTTTACTTGACATTATGTAATGGGGTTCAATCCATGCCAGCTACACCTTTGTGGGGTCATGTGCTCCCAGGTAAGTGTCTTGAAAATCTTTTCTTTCTGGAGGGTTTGGGATTCAGCTGCCCATGGGAAGTGACCCAAATGTATTGTTCATGTTTGTATGCTGTTTGTAAAAACATGTTGAAGGTGGAATTGGTCAGGGAGGAACCAGAAGAAAGAAAGCAGCATCAGTGGAGTCCAGATCTTGCTTTGCAAATCAGTTAATTAGCCCTTTCCCATGAGAAATGCTAACACTTGTGAAATTGGCCTTGATGTGACTGTGATATGACATTGGAATGGACTGGGGATTTGGGGTCAGGCAGATTGCAACTTACATATAAATAAAAATTTAATTTGTAAAACCAACCTCTGGGATGTCTGTTATTATTTCTATTTTATAAATGAGAAAACTGAGGCTCACAGAACACATGTTGAGATGATTTGAGCCTAGTTTTCCCCTTTTCTTTCCCCTGAAGTAATCTCACCCAGTCACATGTTTGACTCACCATCTACATGGTGCAAAATCTCTATTTCTAGGCCTGTCCTCTCCTCTGAACTCTGTAGTCACATATTTAAATGCCCACTTGACATTTCTACATGGATGTCTATAGCCATCTTTAACCTATTGTGTCCAAACAGAACCACTTGAATTCTCTTTCTGATACCCCAGCAGCTAGCTCATCACCAGACCTCCACATATCCTTGATTGTCACTACCATATATCCTTAATCCAAAACCAAGTATCTTCCTATATTTCACAAATTTCCTCATCTTCCATATCTACTCTGTCAGTGAGTTCTCTTAACTCTAACTTGAAAATGTTCTCCAGATCTGTCCTCCATGCTCCAAATAAACCAAAACTAACCTAGTCCATGCCCCACCCTCACCCACCTGGACCACTGTGAAACCTTCCTATTTTGTCACCTTCCTTTGCTAGCCTACAATCCATTCTCTACATAGCTACCGAGTAGATACTTTCCCTAATGAAAATAAGCTGCTTCTCTGATTTCCCATCCAAGTACTAACCAGGCCCAACCCTGCTTAGCTTCTGAGATCAGATGAGAGTGGGCACATTCAAGGTGGTATGGCCGTAGACAGCTTCTCCTCTCATTTGCTTGCCATCCTCAAATGGCTTCAATAGCTCTTAAAGGAAAACATAAGCTTCTTACACTGAGCTTTCCAGGTCCTTCTTGTTCTGGTCCCTCGACTACATCCTGGATTTCTTCTCCTCCTACTTGCTCTCCAGCACACTATGATCTGGACAAACTGGTTTTCTTTATTTTGCTCCAAAACCCTAAGTCTCATCTTTGTTGGGGTCTTTGCACCAGCTGTTCCCTCCACCTGGCTTCTTCTGGTTTTAGATCTTCCTATTGTGGGCTCCTTCTTACTGTTCATTCTCAGTTCAAACCGCCTCTCTCAGGGCCAGCCCTGACCACTCAACCTGGTGTAGACCCTCCACTTGAACAGCTCTCTTTCATGTCATTTTATTTTATATTTGGCCCCGTGTATTTCTTGATCTGATGTTATCTTCTTTGGCTTTGCATTTATTGCCAGCTCAATTATTGCTCAACTAGAATGTGAATTCCAGAGTAGCAAAGACTGTCCTTCTTCCAGTCCACTGTCATATCTGCAGTGTTGAGCACATGGTCTGACACAGAGCAGGTGTTCAATAACAGTTTCTTGATTGGATAAATGCCTTCTATTCTATTCTGAGGCTCCTATGGTTGCTTCAGCTGAGAACTAATTCTCGAGGGTTTTAGTTAGGAAGAGGGGGTGTCAAATGGGCATAAGAATGTGGTCCCAAATATTGTCACAAACCCAAACTATCATTTTTTTAAAAAAAGTTTTATTATTTTGAGTACATTTTGGAACAAACCAAAATAATGAAACAAAAGTTGTCTTCCCTTTGCATTCTAATCTTGGTCTTGTATACCATGGTTCAGATGACAAAAACAAAATGCACTTTAGAAACAAGACATTCAAAACAAGTGTGTATGTCTCTGGTGTGTGGTTTTTTTGGGTGGGGTGCTCTGCCAGGGCAGAACACAGGCTCACACACGCCAGCTGGCCTGAGTCACCTGCCCTGCCCTGAGTCCAGCACAGCCACCTCCGCCCGCTTCTGTTCTAGCAGCTCCTCTTCTCCCCTTGACCAAGTTTGCTCCATCTTCAGCCTGGGTTATACTTTACCGCCATCCCAGCAGCCAGGTTAGCAGAGTTCATGGCTCTTGGGTGCTTGACTAGTTATCAGATATGCAACCTTGAGCAGATGGTTTGCCTTCTCTGAACCTTAGTATTCCCATATGTAGAATGGGGACAATACAAAGTCTACCTCTCAGAGCAGCAGTAAGGAATAAACAACCTGCTACTTGTGAAGTGCTTAGTGTAGCACCTCATGCATTCCAAGTATGCTCCTAAGACTTGAGGATTGCATCTCTTCTGCACTACCCCTAAAAGGCTACCTTTTCCTAAATCATGTAGTTCTTAGAAATTCAGCTATTCAACTTGAAAAGTACAGTTTTTATTCTAAGTGGACCAGCTGTTTTATGTGTGTGGGTCCTTCTTCTGTCCCAAAAAGTAGGTTTCTTGAGAGCAGAAACCATATGACACAAAAGTATAAAAATCCTTTTTACCTTCCTTCTTAGGTTGCTTCTAAGCCCAGACTAATAACTGCCAGCATTTGTAAAGTACTTTACATTTTGCTGTTGCTGCTACTGTTATTATGATCACCATTATTAATATTACAGCTACTCCTACTATTACTACTCATTCCTACTTTTGCTATTACTCTTACTGCTGTTGCTACTACAGCTATTACTAACACTAGCTATCATGCATTATGCATTTATTACGTGACAAGCAATAACCTATGCACTTTACATGTGTTACCTTGCTTATCAAGCACAGTAGCCAATGTAGGCGGCAGTGCACATAGTGGTTAAAAGTGCAGGTTGGCTTTGAATCTTGGTTCCGATGATTTCTAGCTGTGCAATTCTAGGAAAATTACTCAACTGCTTCATGTCTCAATTATCTTAAAATAGAGATATTAATAACAATAGAATCAATAAGATAATGCAAGTGAAAAATTTTGAAAATCTTTGAATAGTGCCAGGCATTTACCTAATACTCAAGTTATTATTCTTATTAAAACCACTTTTTTTTTAAACTGTATTTAGAGGTTATTTGTCCCCTTACCCTTGTGCCCTTCTCTGTGCTCCAGTAGCGCCATGGTTTCTGTCATTGAGTGCAGGGTGACGGTATTGTAATAGTCATTTATTTGTTGGAATCCCCTACCAGTTAGACACTTCTTTTTTTTTTTTTTTTTTTT
>VBSM01001124.1:66285272-66308728 GCA_008086735.1 Cheirogaleus medius
TGGCCTCCCAGAGTGCTAGGATTACAGGCGTGAGCCACCACGCCCGGCCCCAGTTAGACACTTCTTCAGAGCAGGTGAATGAGTCTTATGCACTGCAGCATCCACATCACCAAGCATGGGCCTGGCACATTCTAAGTTTTCAATCAACACTTGTTGAATGAATAAAGGACTGAATTTTTGAGATCATATTTTGAACCAAGTCTTGTGCTAACCTGTTAGAACATTTAGTGCTCATAACTACCTTGGAAAGTGAAACACATTCTTTCTCCCTGTTCCTCCTTTTCTTCTTTTCTCCCATAGTACAGAGGTCTTACACTCTCTGTTTTAAGGATGACAAGATTTAAGCTCAGAATGGTAAGCAATCTGGCCAAAATCAGCAGCTTCTGTATGGAGAAATCTGAATCTGGAACTTTGGACTCTGTTTTCCTAGCTGCATAGCATTGACTTATAAATACTGTATAGACTAAATTGCATTTGGGAAACTCAATGAATATTCATGAATTGTGAGGCTCATGCTATACCTTTCCTTGAGAATGACATCTGGGTATCACCAAGAACAGAAAGAATTTAGAGTCCCTCCAAGGGCTTCTGAACATGTCCAGCATGTGAATCAGTGAGCATTTCCCTAGCTATGTCTGGAAGGTAACAAAACGCCTGAGTTCATGTGTTTGGACTCCTGGCTGCCAACTGAGTTGACTGCATGGCTGATCCACATCAATGTAGGGAAATTGCCTGCTAATCTTTTATTACCATGTTCTTGTTCAAAGAACACTGTTTCCAATTTGCTTGTAGTGTATAGACTCAGTAGTTGAAAGAACATAAAGTATTATTTCTAGTTAGAGATCAATATTCTAGTTTAAACATTTAAAAAATTAAACACATATATATACTCATGTCTTCATTATAAAAAATAATAAAATAAACCATATAGTATAAAATTTGGAAAAGGAAGAAAAAAAATCACCCTTAATCCCATGACTTTAGCACAATTATTCACAGTATGTTAATGATTTTCCTTCTATATATCTTCCAATTTATTTTTACATTTTGATTTATTATAACAGCTTTCATATAAATGTTTCCCTACAATCCCTTAAAATCTTAACAGAATAACTTTTCTTATTGTTCTAATACAATATTTATAACCATAATTTAAATGGTTAAATACTACTCTCATAGGCCATTGCTAAATTTCCAGTTTTCACTACACGAATGGTTTATGACATCTAATTTTGATTTTCAGAGCCAATGGTGAAGAGGCATGGAAATGCAGCCTCTTCTTTGCCATTGGTCAGAGCTCATAATATTGCATCATTTTTAGGCTTGGAGTTTCATGGTTTTCATATTTATAGATAAAAATAGTTATAAAGTCATAACATCTTTGTGGAGGGACTTTAGATATCCTCTGATCCAGTTATCTCATTCTGTGGATGAGGATATTGAGGCCAATTGGCCATGTGCTGGGGGACACAGTTGAGAAGATATGTGTCATTTTTAGGAACAGCAAAGAGCCCAGTGTAGTCAGACAGTAGTTGGCGAGAGGGAGAGGGCAAGGATGTAAAAGCACAAGGAAATTGCCTACGTCTGTGTGAGGCAGCTCACGGAGGGCACTGTGGTTCCTAACAAGGACCTGGACTTTTGCTATGAGGAGACAGAGCCATTGGCGCCACTCTGGCTTCTGTGTTGGGAACAGAATGTAGGGGCAAGGGCATACAATGGGGAGATCTTTGAAGTCTGTTGCAGAGATGTAGGTAGAGCAGCAAGAGATGGCAATGGCTGCACCTGGGGGTAGCAGGAAGGTGGCCAGAGGGGGTCAGTTTCTCCATATATTTAAAAGGTTGAGGCAGCAGTATTTGTTGATAGATTCTATATGGAGTATGAAGAGAGAGGAGTCAAGTGTTGACCCCAAGTTTTTTCAGCCTAAATGACTGAATACCTGGTCTTTCCATTAACTGAGACTCAGAAGACTTCAGGAGAAATAGAGCAGGAGTGTGGATGGGAGGCAGGAAGAGGCCACAGTCAATGATTCAATAATAATTTAATTTGGAATGTGTTAAGTTTAAGATGTGTAACAGAGTGGAGATATCAAGGCAGCATGTGCAAGTCTGGAGCAAAGAAGAGAGGCACAGAGATATAAATTTGGAGGTTTTCATTGTTGAATGGTGTTAAAAGCCATGAGACTAGATGAGGTCACCTTGAGGGCTAGAGAAGATTGCAACGAGAAGAGAACCAAGGGTTCCTCTTTGAAGAGATGAGAAGGAGCCAGAAAAGGAGGCCAAAAAGCAGTGAGGTGTTTAATGGCTGCATAACACTGCAATTGACGGAGCTATTCCATTGCAGAAGGGCAGTAAGTTGTTTCATGTAAGTGCACAAAAACCGCCATGATCCACATTCTAACAACACTTCCTTGTTTCTCTGGCCTTTGGCACAGACATCAGCTGTATGTTAGCACCTGGTGGGCTGGTGCCCTAATCAAAGCCCTGGGAGCACCTTATTGGTTCTCTGACTAACTTAGTACGTTCTATAATTTATTATAATTAGATTTGAACTGGGCTAAAGTTAACCTTTACACTGTCTCTTAGGAGAGAGAAATTCATTCAATTCAATCCAATAACCTTTATTAATTGTTTAAATTAATTATAAGTTAGCTGTAAATTAGTTAATCTATACTGGGTAATGAATAGTATAAGCAGTATTGGCAGTGAGCATATTTAATCTACTTAGAGAAATGAACAGGTTACAAAGGCTTTCATGCACTCATTGTTTGGCTATAATGATAAGAACTCTGATACTGTATCATTTTAACCTTGTATTCATACAGCTGACTTCATATATGCTATGCAGAAGCTGTAGGGCGGCAGAGGATGTGAAATCACAGGTTCTAGGATCTTCTAGGGCCATGTTAGAATCCAGGCTTCTACGCATTGGTAATGTGACCTTGGGAAAAATGCCCTCTTATCTCTATAATGGGAATATAATGCTGATGCCTACCTTAGAGAGTTGTAAAAATTGTATAAAGCACATGGCACAGAGTAGATACTCAATAAAGATGAATACCCTTGCTTTTCTTTTGAATACAGTCTTCAAAGCCCACCTAAAATGTCATCCTGTCTACGGGAGGAAATTTGTTATTCCCATTTATAACGATTGATTGATCCCTTCTGGAAGCTGATTAAACATGCAAAGTTTGCCTCCATTTTATGTTATTTCACTGTCTTGAAGTGAAGTTAGGTATTTTCATGTCTCTTACCTAGAAGATAGACATCGTACACATGGATATATTCTCCCCTGAACTCTTGGAGGAGTGTGTGGTACACAATGTGTGCTCAATACTCTTATCTATTTCATTAACTATATCCAGAGAATTTCAATTTGGATATATTTAATAAGTAGTTAATTAGCTAAGATATGCATTTGAAGGTAATGGCATTTTTTAAAAAATTCTTCAAATTCATGACATGCCCTTGAGTCTTTATTAGTCTGAATTAATGAGGGTTGACTTGAGAATATTTAATGGGTTTTCCTTTCTTAGATGGGTGTTCTTGCATCTTGGGTAATTAACAACCACCACCATCTAAACCAAGAACTAACCACAAATACTACTTACAAAGAATTACACAGTTTTAATTTCTCACTATGCCAAGCTTTAGAATTTTTTTTCTTTCTCTTTCTTTGATTAAATGACTCCCTTCCCATCCTCCCCCTACACACACACACACACACACACACACACACGACAACAATGAATCATGTAGCAGGCTTACTTGCAGAGTGATTGATAAACTCTGGACAAGGTGGCGTATGATTAAATCACTAGCTTTTTTAGCCTCAATTGCTGTTTTGGGGAAGAAAAAACTTTGCCTTGTAATAAATAAATAAATCTGTGATATAGTCTTTCTTAATTTGATCATACTTGCATACCTATATTTAGACTAAAATAAGGTAATTCAAGTTACTGAGTATTCACATGGGACTATTCTTGCCTATGGTGCTAAGAGGTATGCAAAAAGAAATAATTAATCTCCAACTGTGATTTGGAAATACAAAAGAACTACCACTTATTGAGCTCTTACTGTGTGCTTGGCACAATGCTAAGCATTACACAAACATTTTTGTAATAATTTTGTGTTCTCATAGTAGCCCTGGGAGGTAGATATTATTTTCCCTTAATTTATACATCTGGAAATGGAGTCTCAAAGAAGTAATTTAACTAATCCAACCAACATCACATAGCTCATAGGCAGAGCTGGTTTTTGAAATTGACATTTGCCCATTCCAAAGTCTGTGCTGTCCCACCATGGAATACTAATTTTGTAAAATAGATTCAAAGATGAAATAGTCACAGATATTGTTCTTCAAGAGCTCTCAATCTAATAGGGGCCAAAAAAGAGATGAAAACATTAATATAAAGGAGAAAATGGGGTCTTAAGGAAAACCTAGAAAAATGCTGCAGCTGTTCAGAAGAGTAAGGGGAGATTGTTTATTAAGTGCTACCTTCTTCCTCAGTTTCAAGCAAGCTGTCACTTCCTCCAAAAAGGCACTCCTGACAGTCTAGTTCCCCTCCGGAGACCGCCCCGCATTCATACTTATCTTGTGAGAGTACTTCCCCACCACAAGTGCTGAGTCGCTTGGGAGGTGAAACTGCTTGGCACGTGGTAGGTGCTAAAGGAACATACGGAATGCAGGTGTGAACTGGATGCGAGGTGAGGTCTGAGGGTCAGGACGCACCAGGTATGTGTGGAGATGAGTTGGTCACTTGGAGAACATTCTCAACAGAGGGACTAGTTTCAACAAGTTGGCAAGGGCCAGGCTTCCATGGAACATAGCCAAGAATGGTTTCATTTGCCATGCCAGGTTCATCAAGGGCAGTAGGCTGAGGTCGGATAAAGAGAACTTTAAATTCCAGGCCAAGGGATTCATGGTTTTTCTTCTCCAAAAACAAAAACAAAAACAAAAAAGGGGGGAGGGGCAAATTGCAGGTTTCTGAGCAGACCTGTGATTTCACCATTTTAACAGAAGAGTAGACTTTTAGGATATATTGGGTTGGAGCAGGGCATTCTGGAAAGAGCTTTGGAGCAGAGACAGACCTGGGTTTGAACCCAAACCTGGTGATTTACTGGGTAGCCTCGGACATTTAACTTAACCTCTTTCAACCCCACTCAGGTTCTTCATCGACAGATCAGAATAACAGAATATACTTGTAGGATTGTTATGAAGATTAAAGAATATGCTGCATGCTTATTTTAGTTTCTGGTAAAGAGTTGAAAAAGAGTAGGGTTTTCTGGGGTTTTTTTCTCTGAAACAGGGTCTCACTCTGTCACCTAAGCTGGAGTGCAGTGGTGCAATCATAGCTCACTGAAGCCTTCAACTACTGGACTGAAGCCATCCTCTTGCCTTAGGCTCCGGAGTAGCTGGGACTACAGATATGCACCACCACACCCAGCTAATTTTTAAATTTTTTGTAGAGACAGGATCTGGCTATGTTGCCCAGGCTCATCTAAAACTCCTGGCCTCAAGCCATCCTCCCACCTTGGCCTCCCAAAGTGCTGGGATTATAGATGTGAGCCACTGTGCCCAGCAAGAGTAGTTATTAATATAATAGTCAAGAAGAATAAACTTAAAAGGAGAGATCTCCAGCTAGATTTGTGCAAGAGTGTGGGTGAGATTCCAGGAGATCCTGAACAGAGAAGTGGCAGGGATGAGGAGGAGGAAAGTGAGAAACAACACAGTTGGTTGGGATTTGGCATCAGAAGGAGAGGCGATGTTGGCTTGGAGATAGTCATGAACACAAGTATGACTCTCTCTGGAAAAGATCTCAATGTCTACTTGTGGGAAAAATTTTATGCACATGGGAAAATTAGAGCACAGAGCCCGAAATGAAATGGTACGTTAGGGTGCTGGACACACAGAAAAAAACCAATGCTAAGTCATAGCTAGAGCAGCTGTAGTTTACTGAGTACCTGCTTCCTGAACACACTTTCCAAATCAGGAAGTGTGTTAGAAGCCAGCATTTATTTTCTCATTTAATACTCATTTTAGCTATCAGGAAACCAAACTTTTGAGGAATTCAATAATTCCTTGAGGACAGAGATCCGATAGGTGGCTGAGCTGGACTCAAACCCCATATCCATCTGACTCTAATGTGTGTGCCTTTAACCATTTTACCAGTACATAGAAGAGACCATGATTATTCAATAAAGGCAACTAAGTTGGGTCCTAAAGTATGGGGTGTGTTGTCATAGAGCGAGCAGGAGAGAGCACTGGCAATGCAAGAAAGATCATGAATGACCGGCTGGAAATCAAGTCTTTCTATCGATGGAGTTGTGAGGAAACTAATATAATAGGCCAGGGTTATATGTTATATTATCTTTTCTCCTGGGGAAAAAAAAGTAAAGTGATTTTTGGTTTTCTGGATAAAGTTAATATAACACAAAATATTTCCACATAGATTTCCAATAAATAATATATGTTCATGCAAAACAAAATCTGCAGTGACTGAATTCAACATTACAAAAATGATAAAGTTGGTAGCAAGTATTAGCAGTGTTTCCGCTGCTCCCAGAATATAGCATTATTCTCTCTTCTCTGCTGTCTTCTCTTTGTTGAGAACATTCTTTCCTATGCCTTGGTCCCTTAGAATTTCTTTCCAACTTGAAAGTCCTTTGAGTCTTTTCTTATAGGTCCTCTTGTCTTGTCAGTCTCTCCTGTCACCAAACCCCCATGCTCGTCCCTGGTATTTACAATGTCTATCAGAGCTGAGTTTCAACATCATACCTCACCACGATGGGCTACCATCCAACCCATGAGCTACTTCAACAGTGAGTTACCTTTCAGTTCTTTAAAATGAACAAAGGCTCCATTGGATCAAGCCTTTCTGACCACAGCTTTGCAAGACAAGCTTACTTGATATCAGTGGATCTTTTTCAAAGTGAGTGAATATACAAATAAGACATTGGGGAGAAAACATTTTATTTTACTACAAAAGCCTTAGGCAACAGAAGTTGAGGATGTCTTATAGTGAATGTTTACTTTAATGGCAGCGATTTGCCAAGTGCACATATAAATTTAATTTGAGGAAGCAGTAAAAATGGAAAGAATTAAGTATTAAGTACAGAGGGGAAAGGTTCAGGGGAGGTGCCTTCCAGGAGACTTAATGTACCAAGAGCTTTGAAAATAAACCACCAACATCCAGTGCCAGGAATGGCTTTCTTGCTAGGCCACAAGGGGGATTCAGTAGAGGCCCTGTGGGTTGTACGCGAACATGTCTTCCAGGGTTGGAAAGTCCAGATTCATCCTGAAAGCAGAAACATTTGCTTAGTGATTTGTTTGCTGGGTAAAAATGAGCTCCTCAGAACTGTTTTTAGCTGTGTCTCATGGAGGGGTAGTCCAGCTGGTTTGATGGCCCAAACATGTTGGGCCAGGAGTAGGCTTAATTGTCCCTAAAAGCCCTTTTTCATCTTCTTGCACCACAGTTCAGGAATCTTTAGGGGCTCCCTGAGGTACATGTCAAATTCCTAGGAATGTCATCCTAGAGACTGGCACATCAGGACCTTGGCTTAGTTTTCACATCACTCTTTCCCTTTGTAGCCACGGTTTAGACTCATCCATATACCCGCTAAACAGAAAGCCATGTGCCTGCCCCTGTATTTTTACACCCCATAATCAATATAGATGCATTGGCTTCCATTTTCTTACCCTCTGGTCAGGCATAGCTATCCTTCCATTTCTTAAGGTGCAACTTCAGTTTTAACTTTAGAAGTGTCCTTTCTGAACACCTGAACCCATAGCAGACTCTCCTTCCCTTACACTGACGAGATGCACTTAGGTTCCTTCCAGCTCTGAAATCTTAAGCCTAGAAAGTGTTGTCTGTAACAGTCCTGTGTCATTCATCTTTATTCTCCCAGACTTCATCTTAAAACATTTATAAGTATCAATTTCATTTTTAGTTCATCTATACAACTAGATCATAATCTTTCTTGTGGACCAGACTATATGGTATATTCACTGTGTGATCTTATTCAAGCTATTTAACTTTTCTGTGCTTTAGTTTCCTTATCTATAAAATGAAAGTAGTAATAAGAACTACATTATAGAGTTGTTATGAAGATTAAATGAGCAAATACACCAAACAGAGCTTAAAAGAGAGCCTTGGCTAGGAAATATGCTTAGTTCACTATTATTAGTCATTATACTTCTTTGCATCTGTCTCACCTCCAGGAAGGTAACAACATAAATGCTCAGAGTGGCATTTCTATTTATTTTATTTAGAGTGGCATTTTCACATATGTTTATTAAACTCACAAAAATTCAACTACATACTCTTTTAGTTATGATTACAGTACTGTAAAATATATTTGTTCATATACACTAAGTATCATATGCATCATATATTTATTTATACATATTACTTATATTACAATGGCAGATTATATTATATATGTAAAACATACATATTCTTTTTGGACAATTTAAGAGATTCTCAAGGGTAATTTTAGCTATCAGTAATTTTTACATGTCATATGAAATTCAACTCCATATCATTGAGTTCTTAGTATGTGCTTGATACTTTACATACTTGGTCTCATTTAATCTTTGTGCCCATTTCTTTTAAAGAAGAGGAATCTAAGGGTCTGAGAGGTTAATCAACTTGTCCAAAGTCACATAGCTAAAAAAAACCATGATTTTCAAAGTAGAATAGTCTGATTCCTAAGTTTTTAGCTATTCATTCCTATTCTTGCTGACTGATCTGGGCTGTTGGATAATAGGCATGTCCCCATGTGAGAATTGGTTAGTGGTCAACAAGGAAAATGGGCAACCGTCATCCCTGAACATACAGCCTTATCATTTGGTTCCATGGGAGCATTGTCTGGCCTCCATGACCTGGGACATCTACACTAGACTGGGGACAACTCTTTTGGTCTGTTCCTCTGTTTCTCTTGGGGATATCTGGTATGTCTCGCATATAACATAATCTGTAGCTAGAAGTTAGTCCCTCGCTTCGTATCCACTGGCAGATCTTGGCAAAGTTCTGATTCCATTACCGTGATGTCACTTAGCACTTCTTTTATTGCTCTCAAGGAGATACCTCCTGACAGCATGTGAGGACATTGTATTAGGAGGAAGATCACAACACATCCTGAGCAGGAATGTTTTTAGCTCAAATCTGAGCTCTCTGCTTGATTTGACTTAACAGAGTAACTAATTGGAAGAGAGTTGGCTCCTGGCTCAGGACTACCTCAAACACTTTCTTATCTGAATAGAATAGTAACATCCTAGTTGCAGAATTCAACAAACATTTGCTCTGTTCTGAGTCTCAGGAAAAAATATTAATAGGACATGGCCCTTGCACTTATGGGCTTATAATCTTTTATATTCCACAATCAATTCCACATTTTTATACTAAGACAGTTTATTGGCTATATTTCTCTATGGTTTGCTTATTGTCCATAAAGTTTTTTATGTCCCTTTGTCTTGACTAAAAAGAAAGAGTGACCAAAAAGCATGTGGACGAGCAGGTGGCAGAATGCTCACAGAGTGAGGAGTTAGGAGACAGAGCTCAAATTCTAGTTCCAGTCCTCTTTGCTGTGTAACCTGGGACGCACAATTCAATCTCTTCAAGCTTTTCTTTCTGTAATGAAGATAATACTTCTTTTTCCCTCATGGCATTGTTATATCATATTTGGTAATGTTTTTCAGAGTCCTCTGTAGACTGTAAGGCATTCTTACTTCATATGAGGTTAAATTTATGGTACGATAGTCTACATTTTGGAAATCTAGAAATTCATTTTTTGTTAGCTGTGGTCTTTTTTCTTATTCAACAGACTATTAAATTAACGAGACCATTCTATCCCCTGACTTTTGGGAAAATGGGAGTTAATGGTCATATTTCTTGTCTTTTAAGAGCTGGCAATTAGCTAAGAACACAGCGATTAAATCCCCTGGAGTGGATCAGGCACCTAACTGAGTTTCTGACTTTCAGTGGATTCCATGATTACTCATTCACAAGCAAAGACTTGTAACCCCAAGCTTGTGAAAAAGATTTGAGGGCTCCCTTTGGTCAAAAGACTAGACCAGCCTGCAGAACCGATGGGATCTATGTGACAATACAGTGATTCACTGGAATTATGAGATGCCCAACTTGAAATTTGTATTAACCCTACCATATCTGAAATGACCTTCTGTCTTCTGAAATCAAGCTCTCGGTGCTGACTGCTATGCAACAGCAGTCGTTCATTTCAGAATATGTGAGCAGAGTCACTGCTGAGTTAGTGTGGACAGTCAGGAATGTTTTGAACTACTTTCAGGGAACTAAGTTTGAGATAAAGTTTATTTCTTCTTAGCAGTGGCCCTAATAGACTGTTATTCAGGATAAGGAAGTATTGGCATGGAGATGTCAAGGTCCTACGTAAGAGGATATTAGTCCATAATGGAAAAACGGGTGGCAGAACCGCAGTATTTAGCTGAATGAATTCGGATTCAGAGTCGGGTTTAAGGGCTGGCTCTGCCACTTATAAACTGTGTGATCTTGAGCAAATTATCTAACCTTTCTGAGTTTTATTTTCTTCATCTGTAAATTAGGGATAAGAACAGTACCCACCTTTTTGGGTTGTTGTGAGGAGTAAAGGAGATAATACACACAAGACTCTTGGTCTGTATTGAGACGCTCAAAATGTTGACACCTCTCGTTATCATCAGAGTCACCATCACTATTGTCTTTGTCATTATCATCATCACTGTCATCATCATCCTCACTGTCATGTGCCTCAACTTCCCCACTTGTTCTTGTGGCTCAGTAAGACCCATCTCAATTCTTCCATTTCATTCTAGCCTCCCATCTCCCATATCAAATCATGGATCGTCTTCTTTTCTTTTCTTAAAGCATCCTCTTCATGTCTTTTAAAAATTCATCTGGCCTAGCTACCTGAAGCTAATTATTAAAGGCAGGAGTGGATTATGCCTTTTGATCCCCATAGAAAAATGGCCAAAAAAACTCACTTGGCTTTTACCAGCAGTTGGGAGATAACAGATGATGCAAGAATAGTTGTAATACCTACTTCTTTCCCTGGGACTTGCTTTGTTTCTCCCTCCCACTCATCTAAAATGGCACCTAGAAGCCCAGAGGGCATGTCAGCATATCATTCATGCCGTGGGGAGCTAGTCTTCTTGACTACTCTGTGATAATTGCCCTTTGCTTACTATCTTCTGTCTTCTATGCTTTCATTTCCCATTCCTCTGTTCACTTGTTCAAATTCAACAGTAACTTTGTCCATGTTATGTAACAGTCTTGGAGTATAAGGGAGACACCTGTCCTAATGAGACATCCAGTCTAATGAGGGTGTTAATACAATTCAGTATGACAAAGGCTATAGTGAAGGAAGCAGGTAGTGGTGGGAAGCACAGAAGAGGGGACACCTGACCAGTCTCGGTGGTCAGGGAAGGAATGTAGAAAGAGTTGATGTTGAAGCTGGGTCTGTCCAGTGAAAGAAGGAGGTCACAAGCAGTCTAGGCAGTGGGAACAGCAAAAGACTAAGGGGAAAACTCTCTCTCTTGGCTCTCCCAGAGCACCAACAATTAATACTGCTGAGATTGGCTGTTCTCAGCTGCCTGATCCTTTTTGTTTTTACTTCCTCTTTGCTTGAAAACTTGACCATAGATCTCAGACATGAGGCAATATGAATGACAGCCACCAGCTAACCTTGGAATTCTTCTTCCATCGCCTTGTCATCAAACACGTGTGTTCTCATGGAAAGATGCCAGGAGGTTGTGATAAACCCAGTTAGGACTCTCTCTGACATGCAATTCTGCAATCCTTCTTACCCTAAATGGAGACACCCCTCTCTCTCCCTGCCATCCCCCCCCCTGAAATAAACATGAACTACACCAGAGACTATAAATCAGAGAGGCAAAATGAGATGTTGAAAATCATACAGCAGGTAGCAGGGGAAGGCATTTGAGACAGACTCCCTGTATGAACAACATCTCTGCACACATAATGAATTTTCAAGCTTCCAGAAATTTGCCTGTGCTCTTCCTCTTACTGGAATGCTTTTTCTACATCCTGCCAGGCTCCTCCCAAAGCCTCCTATAGAGGCTTCTCACAGTTCCCCATTCCTTCCACTCCTTCTCCACCATCCCAGTTCTGGGAAGAATTAACCACTTGCTTGTCTATTTTCCCTAGCCTTTGCTGGGGCCTCTGTTTTAGAGTTCCTCTCTCAGGGTTATACTTGTGTGTGTTGGTCTCTTCTACCAGTTGTAAGTTGTGTTAAGACTGGAATTATCTCTTAGTCATTTCTGTATCCTTAACATGCAGTAGATCCTCAGTAAATCTTGCTGAATGATTCAGCAAACAAAGCCCAGAGACATCATATCTTATTTGAGTCAAGGTGCCTTTCAGTTTAAAGCCATCTGCAAGGTTTTTTTTGAAACCCTAGAGAAGGTCATATCCCTTACAAATAAACTTTTATCTTGACAGTGTTCTTGGAGCTAGAGAGTTGTGTGATTCTGGCTATTTGGCAATGTGCAAACAGAAAACTTTTGTAATGGATGGACTCAAGATTGCCATCAAGTACATGGACTTAATAGACCAGTATTTTCACAGAAGCAAATACAAACCATGGTTACCCAAGCAGATAAATCCTGGGGATCCTCTCTCTGTCTTAAACAAGGATTACCTTGGTGAATTTTTTGTCTTCTTGCAAACATCACTGTGCTCTCTGCTGCCTTCAACCACAGTTTTCAAATCCAGGGGTCTGAGACTGGGACCAAGTGGCTGACTGAATAGTGAGTGATTTCAGAGTCTGTGAAAAGGTAGACAGCTCAGTGTAGCACAAAATCAGCAGAGCAGAGACTTTGGCGTCTCAAAGAACTGGGTTCAAATCCTAGCTCAACCACTGCAACTTTAGGCAAGTTACTTTGCACCTCTAAGCCTCAGTTTCCACATCTGCAAAGTGGGATGTTTTCCTGGGACAGTTCTGGAGAGAATTAAATGTGTTAACAAAAATGGATAGTAAATAGGACCAGGTGTATACCTGACATTTTGTAAAGGTGAGTCCCCTCTCCTTCCAGGGATGTGGGGAAGCTGAAGTAGACAAGAGATAGCGAGATAATCTTTTCTGAGGGTGTTGAAAACTAGTAAAGGAAGAGGCATTGTGCACCAAAAGCCACTTCTTTTGCACGTATTTTTTGTTTCCTTTTTTGGATCGAGGAAAGGGTCAGTGTCTTCCTCTCTCATAGGCTACCTCATTATCCCCTCTGCTCTCAACTCAGCTGCCTGAAACCACCAATTGGTTTTTTTTCTCAATGGAGCCCCCGTGGGGCCCCATTCCTACCACAGTGGTTGTGTGTGCTCCTCCCCCCAACTCTCGCACCCTCGCCCTTTTCAGTGACCATTTCCCAAATACCGGGAACTCAAGGGTTGTACCACGAACAGCAACCTTTTCATTACTTTGGCCCATGGCTTTGACCCCAAGCAGCACATCCTGTTAGAACAAATAGGTACTGAAAGCAGTAATTATAACACCACACCAAGCACCCCTCCCTATCACATCCTCCCCCCCTGCCGAATTCCCCAAGAGGTGTTACAGGGGTGAGATTGAGGGAGGGTGTTCAGAACAGGCGGCTTCCCTCTCCCCTCCACTTGTGCATGTATTAAAAAAGATATCTCGCCAATTTTTTTTAAAAAACTGGTAATCCTATGCACATAAAACAAAATTAAAAAGGTACAAAGTGGCGTCCAGTGAAGATCTCCCTCCCCTCCTGTCTCTTGTACCTAAATTCTCTACTTGAGAGTCAAACTGTTACTAGTTTCTTGTGCATCTCTGCAGCATTTTATGCATATATGTATATTTATATTTTTCACACAAAAGGTAGCATAATTGTGCAACTGGCTTTTTGTACTTAGCATGGGATTCTACAGCTCATCTCCAATTCAGTAAATATAGACCTCCTTCCTTCTAAACCCAGAGAGAGTCCTCATTTGTATGTATGAATCAGAGTTTATTCAACAGTCTTCTGCTGATGGGCATTTAGATTGTTTGTAAAAATGCAATGAATAACTCTGTGTCTACGTCATTTCCCTTGATTTAGCTCTAAATCCATTAAGAAAACATGAAGGTTGGAGGTACTGTGAGCTGGCTCAGGAACACAAACACCTGGAATTCCTGGAATGTTCCCCGCCAGCGCTCCTTGTCCTCCTGGGGAACTCTCACTCTCCTTTGAAGACTGGGCTCACAGGTCACTTCCTGCCTTAAGCCTTTCCAGACCAGCTCCAGCCAGGGAAATTGCTTCACATCTTTTAGGTTTCTAGGCAGTGACTCCCAAACTGTGGCTGTGTGAGGATCCCTGGGAGGGCTTATTAAAGCCCAGATTGCTGGGCTCCTGCCCACCCATTCTGCAGTGGGGTCTGAGAATGTGCATTTCCAGCCCATTCCCTGACGATGCTCCATCTCCCTATCTTGGTGACCGCTGTTGAGTGCAGCTCTTACTGACAGCCACCCCCACCCTCCCCAACCCTCGCTCCAGGCTGGATTAGCTCCTCTTGAAATACTCACCCAACTTTCCTCTTCAGGCTGAAACCTCCATAAGGGCAGGGACTGGCCAGCTGTTCACTCCACACTTTATCTACAGGGCTTGGCAGAGTACCCAAGAACACAGTATGTGATCAATAAATGTGTGTAAAATGAATGAATGCATTGAAATTATCCATGTCTCCCTGCAAGACTAAATTCCTTAAGGCCAGGGCCTCTAGAGCTTAAATACCTCCGTCCTCCATGTCCATTGCTATCAGCCTTCTCCTTGCTGGCCTATTGCTCTGTGACTGGTATCCCCAGTTTTCCTCTCCCCCTTCTTCAGATCTATTGTCCCCAAACCAGACAGACTGATATTTTTAATAATGTAAACTGTAATGACTGGCAACTATCTCTGTTTACATCAATAGGGGGCTCATTAAATAAATGATTGCGTATTTGTGTCAGTGCCTGGAGAAATTCTTTCTCGTAGTTGCATGCTCTTCCCCACGACACCCCACAGTTAAGTGCTGTGGTGTTGGAGGGGCAGTAGAGTCTGGTGTGACTAAACCATGTGTTCCAAATCCTTACTTTGTATACCACATTTCCACTAATATTTATTTTTTTTAATTGATAGTTTTCTATTACCATCATTTGCCCCCAGATCTTGAGTGAAGTATTTGAGGGCATCGTGGTGCTAGTTGGTGGAGAATGTCCAGTGGAGGCTGGTAAGGGGACTGCAGGGTCAGATCAAGGACTTGGCTGCCATGTGTAAGGGCTGGGACTTTGGTCTATGGGCACTCGGAGATGTGGACTACAATGTGGGGGGACTGTGCTTAATATGAATTTTAGAGAAATCTGGCTGCACTGTGGACCTGGGATTCCAAGAGGCCAAGAAAGGAGGTGGGAACAGTAGGAGAATCTCTCAATAGTTAGGTGACTAATGATGAGGGTCTCAGCTCAAGAGTGGTAATGGAGTTGGGGAGAAAGGGAGGATCCAGAGGCAAAATTGACAAGATTGTCCTTTGCATGAGCAGTGTGTGTGTGTGAATAATTCAAATGGAATCTTCCTGGAAGAAAATGGACTGGTAGAAATCAGAGGGTCTGGAGATCACCAATATTTGGGGCCCAACAGAGAACATGGATTCTAGGAGGCGATGGAGAAGGAATAGCGACCAAGGAAGGAAATGGCCTAGAGTGACAGCAAGAGAAGAGATGGGGTGGGGGTGGGGGTGGTCAACCCATCAGCAAATTCAGACACAGGACAGAGAAAAATGAGGCTGTAACTGTGCTGGGTTTACTGAACATTTCTCCATTTTTGTTTGCTTTGAAAACTGAAGACATTATGTAAGTACTTTTAGAATACTATCACTCTACTACTGAAAAATCTTGGAAACATTAAAGAAATGCGACAAACCCAAAGCTTTAAAAAAAAGAAAAAGAAAAAAAAACACTCCAAGGTTATTCTTTGATTTTGTGGCATTTTCTTCCACATTGTGCGATAATCATTGCAGGGAAGCAGGAAAGTGGTCCTTTGAAGCATGGTTTTAAGCATCTGCTAAAGTCGCCTGGCAGTCAGATTCACTAAATGTTGGTGCTGACAGTAACTATGCAGAGCTCTGCAGCCGGGCGTCCTCGGCCAAGTCACTTCACCTCTGAGGAGGCCGCTGCGGTTTGTCATCAGTACAATGAGCCCCTGCATGAGGATGTCTCCGACACTAGGCTTATTGTGTCTTGACAGCTGGGGTGGAATCCACCTTGTTCAGCCCCAGCTGGGCACAGCACACAGAGAACTTGGAAAATACCCTCCCATCCACACCTTTGTATTTAATGCAGCAACCTGCTGTTTTGTGCCAGGCACCAAATGCCAGCCCATCACAGGTTGCATGGCTGATTAGATTTCTAAAAGTTTGCTGGCATCTCACTTTTCCAACTGATTTGTCCAAGGTCAAAATAAAATTGCTTTCAGAGCCGTCTCTACTTAAAACAACAAAAGTTCAAAATGTATGAATTCATGACTAGATTTTGTTATTAATTGTTAATTTCGAACCCATGTAGGGCCCTTCTCAGTCTTTAGCTGCATCACAATTACCAAGAGGGACTTGTTAAAACCCAGAGTGCTGGCCCCAACCCCAGAGTTTCTGATTGTGTAGGTCTGGGGTGGAGCCTAAAAATCTGCATTTCTCACAGATTCCCAAGTGATGCCCATACTGCTGGTCTAGCGACTGTACTTTGAGAGCCACTGGTGTGGAGAAAAGACCCCTGGCCTTCAGATCACAGGTGACAATGATTCTGAGACTCAGTTTTCTCACCCATTCAATGGAGACATACAGACCCAACAAACCCAATGCTTAGTTTCTGCCCCCTCCCAAAATAGAAAACCAAAATTATTCTGTGTCATTTTGGTAGCATTTTCCTCCAATCTATGCACTAGGGGATGAGAAGGATGATTATTTTAAACATCTGTTAAGTGACTCAGAAGTCACAATTCCTTAAATCTTCATAATGGAAAAACTGTATGGATTTTTTTCCTACAACTTCCATCTACAACTGGGTGACCTTGGACAAATCACTTCATCTCCTGGAAGTCTCTGCTTCTGCTTGCATTTCATTGGCCAGAAATGAATCACATTGTCACACCTAGAATCACCTCATTTTTGGTTTCTGTCTCCTTAAGATTCCAAGGATGTTGAAACCTTGGGACTACCTTTTATCAGTTTTTGGCAGAGGGTGTATTATAGCAGGAATCACACAGATCTAGGTTCAAATTATGGCTATGCCATTTATTAGCTTGCGAATTTGGGCAAGTGTCTTGAACTCACTGAGATACAACATCTCATCTCTGATGTGAAAATAAGCATATAATGTGTCTCCCAGGATGCTTGTAGGGATTAAACAAAATCAGAGACATAGATGCTTGACATACTTTTGGACACACAGTGAAGAATTGATAAATAGTAGTTATTGTGTATGTGTAAATGCCTGAAACAATGAGGTAGTGACTGAGTCAGTCTTCGAACCCACCTGAACTGAATCACACCCTAGCTGGCAGTTAAGGTATTAAAAGAATAACTCAAACAACCACAAAAAAGAACAAAACCAAAATAGCCCATTTTTCCCTAAACCAAACCTCTGACCCTTCCCCTGCTGGCAGCAGTGGGTGGGGTCCACGCTGCCCTGGAAGACAAGGAGAAACAGCTGGCACAACTAGGAAGCACTGGCCGGAGATGTCCAGTCAGTCTGCAGCAGCAGTTTTTGCAGCAGGCCCTTTGCCAAATCCGAGAGGGGGAAGAAAAATCAGAGGAGCCGGGAAGGGAGGGGGAACCAGGAGAGAGCAAAGAAGACTTTGCAATTATCTCCTTGAGACTGTTTAGAATGCAATGTTCCTCTCCACCCCCTTTCCTTTACACGTTGTAATTTTCTTCACAGAAAGAACACAATGGAGAACATATTCCAGACTGCCAAGCTTGCTGCTAACTCCAACAACCCAGACATGGGAACAGATAAGGAAAAAAACAGAGACAATTTTTTCCCTGCAGAGATTTCAGAGATTGAAGCTAAGAAATCAAGTTACATTTGAACATCGCATTACCTTCCCACTTAATGGTTTCTGTGTGATCTGTCTGGGATGCTCCCCAAGGTTCAATAGCTGCTTTCCTCGCCTAGGGGTCTGGGGAGGGGCTGCCTCTACCAAGGGATTTGCTCCCCATCCGCATCTACTCGAGAGGCTGGAGAGGCAGCCTGGGTTGCACAGTTTGTTCCACCTGGATTCCCACATACTGTGTGTTTAATTGTCCATATTTTCTTCTCCCCTCACTCTAGGAAGTGGAGAGAGACTCTGGACTCATTGCTTAGTCTCAGGATGACAAGTGCTCCTTGGAAGAGCATAGGACAGAGATGTAACAGGGCATCAGAATGAGGGTGTCTTGTGGCTTCTCTGCATTCTCTCACCTGCTGCCACTCTGTGCCTAGCTTAGTATTTCCCAACCTCGAGCCCAAATGAGCAGCCAGGTTGCAGTTTAGCACAAATCACCAAGCTGCCCTCTGGAAAGGTTGTATTAATATACTAATATTTCCTCAAGCAGAATATAAATGTAGCCTCAGAACATGCATTTTCTTTATCTCTTTCTTTGTACTTTGACAGAGATGCTTTCTGTATCTCTTTCTTTGGACCTGATTGACAGAATGGCTTCCCTGGATATTATTTAAGGTGCCCTTAAATAAACTAAGTGCTGTCCTGCTAAACCTTTGTTTTCCAGAGGCCCCTGGAGAGGGCAAGCAGAGCAAAACTCAGCCCTCTTAACTGAGGTCATCCTAGCCCAGCCAGTCCATGGCCAGCCCCCAGCCAGATAGCTGATCAGTGATGCGTCTTAGGTGAGTCTGTCAAAGTCAGCTGAGCCCAGCCTATGTTAGAACCGCCCATCTAACCTGCTGACTCAAGAAAAATAAGACTTCTTTGTTGTTTCAAGCTGTTGCTATTTATTGATCATATACTACGTGTCAGAAATTGTTTAATGCAGGGACACAGCAATGAATAAAATATTATCCCTGCTCTTGAGTGCATCATGAGCTTTCAGAATGAGATTAATATGGAAAAGTACTAAAATGTCTATTTTACAGATGGAAAAGACTGAGATATGAAGACGTGCTATGGTTTACTTAAATATGCACTGTGGCTATTCTAAGAGGATAATCCTAGAACGTGGCCATCCTTAACTGAAATATTTATTCAGAAGGAAATTGTTCATCAATGGGAAAATGGAAAGAGCATTTCCTTTTCCATACCCACTTCTCCCTTCAAACCATTTTTAATAAAAATTTTAGCACTTATTTGGCAATGTGGAGGGCATAAAAAATTTCTTGCCCTATCCTAGTTTACAGTTCTTTTTGGAGAGATAGGACATAAATGCCCAGAATTTTAATAACAATGGAAGCATATAAGGGCAGTGTTCACCAGCCAAAATTCAATTATAATTTAAAATGCATCTCTCATTAGATAATGATCATATCCACTAGATTTAAGCTCTGTAAGCCTAGGGCCTGTGTCTTCCTCAAGATTGCATCCAAGCACTACTAGGGTACCTGTCAGATATTAGGAGCTCAGTAAATAATTAACTAAATGAATAAATGAATGAGTAATCTAGATTATTGGGTACATAATTTAATTTTGCTTTGTCTTTAAGAAGACCGTTTAAAAAGGATATTCCTTTTAATTTCCTTGTTTTCTAAAGCTTATTTAACAAGTAGGTTCAGAGCATTTCCTGTCTGTAAAGGGGAGGAGAACGGACATTTGTCAAACACCTGTCATGTTCCAGGCGCCATGCTAGGCCTGTTATGTTCTTAATGCCATTGAATCCTCACAGTGACTGCAGGAGGTAGATTTTATTACTGACACTGATAGATCTAAGTGTAAGGGCTCAGAGAGGTTAAGTAACCTGATGGAGATTCCGCAGTGAGTATGTGGAATAGTTTTTTTATTTTAAAGCCTACCTACTCCCTACTCCCATCGCCTCCAGCCCCCAGTGGTAACATTCTACCTGGAACAGCCTGGAGATCAGCCCTTCACCCAGTGTCTTGTGAATGTTTCGATTTCATGATGATTTGAAAAGACTTTCAGGGAAAGAAAAAAGAAGAAAATCCACTGTTCAGAAGAGGAATCAGGCACTTTGGAGGAGGGTTAGAGTCACAGAGTTTATGGAGTCCCAGTGGGATAGATTAGCAAGTGGGGGACATAATGACAGGGTCCACAGACATTCCTAGATTGAAGAGTTTATGCATGCCTTCCTGCTTTCGGCAGCTGTGCTTGCCTCTGATTTAATTATATGCTCAGGGCACAGATGCCTCTAGAATTGCAGGCCATATCTTGCTTCCCAGGAAGGGTTATTGGTTAGATGACACTCAGCTCATGGAATGCAGGGGGTAAAAAGGATGTTGGCTTGTCTCTTAGCAATGAGACAGATTTGAATCTTTGTGAGCCAAGATTCACTAAAAAATATGAATCAACTAATCTGCTAGACATTGACTATCTTTGTTCACTTTCACAGAAAGATAGCCAATCAGAGTACACCATTCTCCTGGACGCAACCATTAGCTCAGGGTTTGGCAAATGACCTAAGCTGGGCAAGAGTCCAACATAGGGAATTCACATGGACACTCAGAGAGAGAGTGGGTCTCTCAGAGTTTGAGCTGAAAGGATCTTGAAAACTGGAGGTCCTGGGAGCATTTCACCCCTCGTGCTGAGACAGTTTGTCAGAAAAAGACAGCAGCAGAAAGGAATGCAAAGCTGAGACGTGGAGGGAGAGGAATACTTGAACACCTAGATCCTGCCATACCTGAATCCCTAGACTTGTAGCTACATTGAGCAGATACCCTTCCTGTACTCAACAGTGGAGGTGAAAGCTGGAAGTATGAGGAATAGAAATGTCCTTTTCTTTACTTAAATATAAGTACTGTCTTCAATTTATTACCGACACCATAGAGTAAGCAGAAGGCTGGGAGTCAGAGCTGTGGGATTGAATATTTGTCCTGCTATTTACTCATTTAGCATCTAATCTGGTCCTGCTATAACATCTAATCTGGATCTACTGACCTGGTCCCAGGAGTTGGGATGACTAGAAGCTCTCTTCTCATCTCACAGTAAGCTAACTGTCTAGGCAGCACTTAGCAAGTCCAACCAGACTGCTGGTAAGGCATGTGGACTTACTAACTGGCTGCATAAAAATTTGGAAAATTAATGGACCTCTCTGAATCTCAGTTTCCTTACCCGTAAATGGAGGAATATGAAGCTCGAATGAGCTGTTCAATATGGAAACACTTTATAACTATGAAGTTCCACTCTTCAAGGTTGGAGTCAATCTTGGTCCTCACTGTATTATTTAAATACTCATAATTAGGTACTGAGTGCCTAACAAGCACATGATTAATGCTAAACATGCTTATAGAAAGAATAAAATAATTTAGGCTATTTATTAAATCCTCTTCAGCTTGATGCCCCCAAATTCTTCATTGCCTTTTTACAATCTATTATAGCTTAAAATATATCACTAGGGAGGGTTGAGCTTCCTTTACCATGAGAAACTGTAATCTAGAAGCTCCCTGGGGTGGTTTTAGTTTCACCTGTATCAATTAACTATTGCTACATTACAAAGTACCTCGACACTTATGTTTAACAACAAAACGAAGCAATGATTGTTTTTCTGGAGTCTCTGGGTTGGCTGGGCAGTTCTGCTAATCCCAGCTGAGCGTGGCTGGGCTTGGCTGATCTTGTCTGTTCTCGTGCATCAGTGCCAGCTAGTGGGCCAACTAGGTAATGGCTGCTGTAGGTTGGCCTCAGATGGGCTGTCTCCTGTTCTTCAAGAGGCCAGCCTGAGCTTGTGTTCATGGTGGTGGAGTGTGTCCAAAAGACAGCAGAATTGCTTGAGGCCTCTTGAGGCCTAGGCTCAGAGCTGGCTCACTTTCTCCATATTCTGTTTTTCAAAGCAAGGCATAGGCTAACGCAAGTTCAAGACATGGGGACACAGACTTCATCTCTAGATGGGGAGAGCTACAAAGTTATGTTGCCAGAGGAAGGAAGCAGGGAGGATAGCAATTGGAGCATGATGCTGTTAATCCATCCAATGATATTTGCCTAATACAGAAAAGTGATTTTATGCTATAAACTCAGAAAAGAAAAAAATGTGGATCCTCTCCTCTCTCCTCTCTTTATATGATCCCTGCTGTTTTGCCTCCTGACAGTGTCCTGGGGAAACTTTCATGATCTCTGCTGCTTAGACAATTAGGATAGGTCTAAACTAATCTCTCTGCGTGCAAACCAATTTGAAGACTTTTATTTAGCACCTAGTATTTCTTCAGTGCTGTGTTAAGCTCAGAAGGTAAAAAAAAAAGTTATACTAAGAATATAGTCCCTCTTTCCTGGGCCTCAACCCAGGAGGAGTTACAAAGGTATACAATATTACCTGTTAAGGCAGACTGAGAAATGGTTATAGGCTTCTCACTGCAAATAACTCTCTATTTTGTCATCAAGGTTATTTTAATAAATTTCTCTGTGTGGCCTACAAAATAATGACCTCTTTCTTAAGCTAGTATTCCAGCTTCCATAAATTCCTCCTAATCTCTTTTTTCAGGTGGTTGCCCCAATGCTTCTAGGGAGAGAATCCAATACTTCTAGTGCATCAGAATCTCCAGCATTTCCTACAGTTCCCTGACTGTATTTCTTTGTACATAACACTTTCACTGCCTGTGTATTCTCACTTCTCTTCTCTGGCTGTTGAAATCCCACTCACACTATTAAAACTCTGCTCGGTTGTCAATCTTCTCCACAAGTCTCCCCTTCCTAATCTGCTTACAATTAGTCTCCTTTTTCCCCCTTTGTTTTTCTTATTCTTCTTTTTTTAATTCTAACATTATCTTACATTCTCTATTACATTAGATTTTAGCCCCCAAGGGCAGGCCTCAATTTTCCTCACCTATGTGTCCATAGGGTTACCTGGGATGCCTGCCTCCTAGCAGGTGCTGAGTCAGTGCCATTAACCTGACCTGACTCTCTTCCCACTTCGTCCTGCTCTGCTACGCTGCCTTCAGTCTCGGAGTTGGTGAGTCATGGCCACTTTCCAGGACTCCTTTTTAGCCAGCAGTGTAAACTGCACTTGAGTTCGGCTGTGCCCTAGGCTGCTGAATTGGCATGAGCTATAGGCCTAAAAAGAGTCCTTCTCTATAACGAGGGCCAGTTACCAATTGTAATCCCTCTTCTGGCTGCATTTCTTTCTTTCTTTCTTTTAAATTCCTTTTTTAAATTTTTTCCAGCATATTATGGGGGTACGAATGTTCAACTTACGTATATTTCCCTTCCTCCCTCTCAAGTCAGAGCTTCAAGCATGTCCATCCCCCAGTTGGTGCGTGTCACACTCATTATGTATGTATATACCCATCCCCTCCCCCCCACCTGCCCGACAC
>VBSM01001124.1:66308828-66363196 GCA_008086735.1 Cheirogaleus medius
TGGGTTGTCTGTTTGCTCTCTTGACAGTTTCTTTGGCTGTGCAGAAGCTTTTAGTTTGATCAGGTCCCATTTTTCTATTTTTGTTGCTGCTGTGATTGCCTTGGGGTCTTCTTCATAAATTCTTTGCCTAGGCCAATGTCTAGAAGACTATGTCCAATGTTTTCCTCTAGAATTCTAATAGTTTCACACCTAAGGTTCAAGTCTGTTACCCAGCGCGAGTTGATTTTTGTGAGAGGTGAAAGGTGTGGGTCCTGTTTCAGTCTTCTACATGTGGCTATCCAGTTTTCCCAGCACCATTTATTGAATAAGGATTCTTTTCCCCAGTGTACGTTTTTGTCTGCTTTGTCAAAGATTAGATAGCTCTGGTTGCATTTCTGAGGCTTGAACTCACATTGCCTTGCTGACTTTATTTTTAGGTGTCTGGCAGTTTAAAAGAAGGCTACAACCATCTTTGGCTTATTATACTTATGAACAGCCCTTGGAAACCCAGTGCCCTGATTATAATAATACAAACTGTTCAGATGAGGATTCTTCTTTATTCCAAGTTTGAAACCACTTGTTTTAGATGAATGGCTTCCAAACTTCTGTGTGAGTAAGAATTATACAAGGTATTTGGAAGCATGTGAATTCCTGGGCGTTATCTTCAGAGTTTCTGAATTCCTAGGTTTGGGCAGGGCCTAGGACTATGTAATTTTCTCAGACTCCTCAGGGGATTTGGCTGCTGGCAAACCATACTTTGAGAAAAACTACTGCAGAATTAAAAGCATCAGACAAAGAAGAAAAATGTTGGCTGCAATCTGGCAACTGATGTGATGCCAAAGTTACCATCACAAGCCAGAGACCAGGGAAGTCTCCAAACACTTCTCCTTTTACCTTGCTACTCTGCTCAAGAACATGCAATGGCTCCCTCTTGCCTCTTCCAAGATCAAGTCTAAACTCCTTCCCATGCCATGCCACTCTCAGCCCTTCTGAGCTCCCTTGATCTCCCAATCCTGCTCAATCCAGATGTGTTGCTAAAATCAGGCAAACTCTCCTGCTGTTTACAGCACTCACCCTTGGCTGTGTCTCGATGCCTTCCTTTCTGCCAGTGATAGTTCATTTAATTTCTACTGCTTTGCTTCCTGCTTGTTTTGTATCTCATCTAATTTTCTTCATTAAGAACCATCAAAATTCTACTGGATGTCTTCCTTATATCAGGCACTGTCCATACATTAGCTCATTTTATCATCAGATCAGTCTCAAGATAGAGGTGATATCATCATCCCCATTGCTGCAGATGAGTTTCTGTGACTTGCTCATGGTCACATGGCTGGTAAGTGGCCCTTGAAACTAGAGGGACAGATCTAAGTGCCATTGTCACTTATATGATGCCGTGCCATTATGTGAAACCTATTTAAATCACATTCTTCCTTCAAGCCTCCGATCAAATATATCTTCTGAGTTAAGACAGAAATCCCATTTTCCTCATCTGTAAATTGGGTGGGCATACCTAGCTAGAAGGTCACTGTGGGGATCAAGGGCAACAAGGTGTCTAATGTACTATGCACAGTGTCTGGCACAATCTGGGTGACTTAGAGGTACTAGTGTCTGGATGCCATTCACCAAGAAACCCACGGTCTCTTCCTGCAGGACAGCTGAAAATCATGTGGCTTTTGAGGAATGATGAGATTTAATTATCAGAATAAACTTTTCTGGCAACAAAGCACAATTTACCCTTTTTCTGCAGGTCACAGATATCACTTAAGGATAAAGATATTAGGAATCCTCCTTCCAGCTGGAACATTTTTTATCTCCTCTTCAAAGAGTAATCTCAGCGCAGCCTCAGCCATGGAAACAGAATGTGGCAGGTGTAGCTACGCTCTGGATCAGAGGCCATTTTCCCCAGTGGGAAGGAGAAAGGCTGCGGTCAGGGAAGATGAATGGACCAGGGCTGTTTTGTCACGGTCTGCAAAGAGCACATTCTCCCAGCGCCCCGATCAATCAGCCCCTCGCATTGAAGTCCCCTTGCTATCACTTTTGAGTGACTTGCAACCTTTTTGTGTCACCAACGAAGAGCTTCTCATCTGCTTGGGTGACCCAAAAGTGTGATGCGGCTTGCAGCCAGGACTGACCCACAATTAAGAGATTTACTTGTTTCTTTGTTCCTTTCCTGCAACCGTGGTTGGAGGTGGTTTCGAGTTTTCCCTGAGAAGAGCCTGCATTTTCACAGCTTTGCTTGTTCTGTCGAGCGTGGAAGAAGCTGTTCTGTGTGGTCTCTCATGAGGAAAGAATAAAATGCAACATTGAGAGACAATGTTGCTCGGTACTTTGGTAAGCCATCAATGTGGCAGGGAATAAGGGGGCGGAAGGGGAGCTTTAAAGCCAGGGTGGATTCAGATCCTGACTCAGTGGAAGACCTGTTATGTGTCCCTTGGCAAGCCACTCACTGCCTCAGTTTCTCCAAACAGTAAACTGATGTGATCATGCCAGCCTCATCAGGTTGTTACAAAGATGAAGAATAGTTCAGCAAAGTGTCTGATGTGTAATGAGCTGACAGTAATGGAAATAGCAAAAACCAGATTCAGAATCTATCAGCGTTTACAGTAGCATGCAAACACAAGGTGGCTGCTCCTTCATTTACGTTCTGCCAACATTTACAAAGAGCCTCCTGTGCTTTGGGGTACTAGGGTGGCCTCTGAGGACATAAATACGGTGGAGATTCAGTCCTCATAAGAGTTCATGGTGAATCTCCACCCAGTGTTTATAGAGCACCTGTGTACTTGGAGGAAACCAGAGCCCAGATAATTTAAAGGACTTGCATGAGGCCCCAGAGCTAGTTATTTCCAGAATCCATATCCAGGCCTCCTGATAATACATCCAGGGCTTTTTCCACTAACCAACAGCTCTTATTTTAAGAAAAGAGCAGGGCTAGTTACGTCATTCTGAACAAAGGCCCTGCTAGAGCACAGGTACCCAGAGACCAGACCAGAGCGGATTATTGAATATAACTAACTCAATAAAAACTAACCGAAGGCTGAAATATGATCACATGGGAGAATGGAGCCATCGCCTGCCTGGGCTGAGCTTCTTGTCTGCTGGCTCTGGGAGTGCTCAGTTACCTCCTCCTCATCCAGGCACTGCAAAGAGGTAATTCTGATAATCCAAGAGATGGGCCTCTGGTGATGTCACCTCCCCTCTCACCCCTGGGCCACCTGGCCCCTTATTACAAGCCCTTAACCTTCACTCCCTATTGCCCCTGGTTCTCAGCACAGGGATGGCTACGAAAGGGTGAGCTTTTGGCCCTCTTTCAGAGGTGGGTGTGGTTTCCTCGGGGCAGATATGTATCCCCTGGCCAGTCCAGGTGTATGAAGTCATACTTTTCAGCCAATTTTACCCTGGTTTAAACTTTACTGTCACTTTAGGAATAGGGCAGTAGCTCACTAATTTTGTTTCCTTAAGAGAACTAGGATGAGGATGTATTATGTTCATTCCTGTGGATTTAGTTTTTTCTCCTAAATTTTGCTATAAAAATATTAAAACATACAGAAAAGTTGAAAGCACTCATATGCCCACCAACAAAATTCTACCTTTATCACTTTACTATAACTTGTGTTATCTTATAATTATTCACTTGTCTATCCATTGATCTACCTATCCATCAGTCGATCTTATTTTCTAAATAAAATCAAAGTAAGTTGCAGGTATCAGTACACTTTCTCCTTAACACTTCAGCATTTTTGTCATTATCTAGAGTTTAATATTTTTATATATTTTTTTCTTTTGAACATGCAATGAAATATACAATCTTAAGTGTACCACTGATGAGTTTTAACAAATGCATATGCTTGTGTAATGCAAACCCCTTATGGCATATAGCACATTACTAGGACCCCCAAAAGTCCCCTCAAGTCTGCCAATCCCTGCCCCTGTCAATACCCACACCCTACCAGAATTAAACACTATTTTTGTGGTTTTACTACATAAATTAGCTTGTCCAATTCTAGAACTTCATGTAAATTGAATCATACTGTATGTTCTCTCTTTCATATAAGGTTCTTTCATTCAAGATAATGTTTTGAGATTCAACTTATATGTATTCAGACTAAAGTTACTTTGTTGTGAAGATTTAAAAGGTTACCCCAGCTAAAATACTTAGACACAATGCCTAGCACATAGGGGCAGGCTATAGATGTCAACTACTGGTACTGTAATTATTATTTGTTATTATTTGCATATCATCATGTTTGCTTATATAGGCAGTATTATGAGTCCAGTCACCAAAGCAAACTGCTTCTCTCAACTTTTCATCTGGAAAGTTGGCCTCAGAGAATATCCTAGGTCCTAACATTCTATGGTTCAGAGCTCCATGGAATTGTATTCTCTCTGTCACTCTCTCTGTCTCTGTCTCTCTATCTCTGTCTCTCTATCTTCTCTCATATATGTGTATGTGTGTTTACTTTTCCAAATACAGTGTAAACTTTTTAGGAGCAGAGCTCATTGTACTTGCTACATCTTTTTACCCATTTTGGTGCTGTGTGACATGCTAACCAGGCAGAAGATAATTGACATATCTACTCAATATGAAGGCTCAACCTACATAGGAATAACTAGCTTAGGAGATGGCAGGAAGGCCCCAGAAGGATGGGCCATACTGGTTCTGGAGTAGCTGCAATGCTCATCATATTCACATCCCTGGTTTGGGTGTCAGGAGTCCTGAGTTTGAAATCTGGTTGTGTTGTGAATCTGTCTTTCTCAGGACAGCTTATGCAGGACCAATATCTCTTGATTCTCATCATACTGTGTGTGATGGATATTATAATCTCCATTTTACAGACGAGGAGGCTAAAGCTTAGGGAAGTAGCCAATAAGCAGTAGAACTTAGATTTGAACTCAGACCTGTCTGATTTATGAATCCGGTGCTGTGGTCTATGTTACTGAAGCTATGATCTTTTTGACTTATTTTAAGTACATAGAGAGGAGAGAAGTAAGACCAAAAAGTTGGACAGTTGGTAAAGCTGCCGGTATGAACAGTGCACAAGATTAATAACAAATGGTTCCAACACGTACACCTGGTACAATAGACATAGATGTGTTTACATTTACCATTTCTTTTGATCCTAAGGCAGCCCTGGGAGGTTAGTGGGCAAAAATTATTGTTGCCACTTTCCAGGTTAAGAAACTGAGTGTCAAAAAGTAAATGACTTATACCAGGTCACAAAACTAGTTCATAACTGGGTGAGCAGTGGCGGTAAGGGATGGAAGGGAGGTTTGGAAATAGGTCTCATCATTTTAAAGTAAAGCCTTTCTAGGTTGTACTTCTACCTTTTGGAGGAAAGACAGGTTGACAAAAAATATCTGTGGGCAAATGAATTTGAAATCAAAATACATTTAACCATTACTATTTCAAATGAAGCTGTCAAAATAGTTTCAAAATCAACACATTTATAGAAGTATTTATTTATGTGCCAGGCACGGGGCTGTTGACCAGGCATTCTCAGCAGACTTGACGAAATGAACTCTTGCCACGAGGGGTGCTGTGCATCACACATCCTTCTTACGAGCAACTCAAAAGGCTGATGGCTTTATTTCCTTTATTCTCTCAAGCTCAAGGTCTGAGTCATTTCATTAAGGAAGTGTTCTGCTTTGGCCCACTCCCAGCCAACAGCTGTGAGGTACCAGATTGGCATGAAGCAGGTGAGTAGAGTCGGCTTAAATTTAGCATCATGGAAATCTGTTTCTCGTGGACTCACAGGGCTCACTCAGCATCCTCATGACAGTGTAGTCACCTACGCAGACACTCATTCCCAGAGGGTGACCTTCTCAAGGACTGACAAGGGCACCATGGTTTTCCTTTACCTATCATCTGCCTTATTGAAAAGCATGACTCTATTTCTTTGTTTGGAAAACAAATTGATGGGGGACCCTGGGAGGAAGTATAGGGCACAAAATGCAATGGGGGCATCTACTTTCATAGATCCTGAGCCATCCTATAAGGAAGGAGCACTTATTGTCTTCACTCTACTGTGTGCTGTATGACTAGGGTGACCAATTCATGTTGGTTTGTCTGGGAATTTCCCTTGACTTGGCACTCAAAGTCCCAAATCCCAGGAAATCTCTCAGTCCTGGATAAATTGGGACAGTTGGCCACATGGGGTGAATCTGGGATTCTACCTCAGCTGCAAAGATCATGTTCTTGAACTTTGCACTCTCTGGCCTCTCATCCACGATGTCATCTGATCATCCCACTTTGTAATTTGGTGATTGTTATACCTGCCTTACTGATGGGGAGGTGGAGGCTGAGAGAGGTTAATGACTTATCTAGGGTCTAGTGACTAAGCAGTGACAGGGGAAGGTTTGGGATCCAGCTCTCATTGGCTCTGAGGCCCTTATATGCAACTCTCCTAAAACTGGTTGCAAGGTCAAGGCTGATAGGTGTGAAGAAAAGGCGTGGCTTATCTGCGGACCCTACCATCTGCTCTCAAGAGCCCCCAGGGCAATTCCATTTTCAGGGCTTTAACTTCTTATTCCTGTAGGCCTTTATGGCTTTCTGCCCGTGCTGCACGCAGAGTCACAGGGAAGGAGTGTCGGGGTTTCAGGGGGTGCTGCGAGGAGCCTGCAGAGGTGAGGTCATTACCGTCACCTGCCCAGCAGACAGCGGTGAAGGCCTCAGAGGGCTGGGGGACAGTGAGGAGGGGCCGGAGGGGCAGGGCTGGACCTCTCCTCAGAGGAGGCAGTCGTGTGAGGGACAAGCCTTCATGTGAATCTGATTTGACTTGACAGCCCAGACCCACCGCAAGAGCTGCACATGCTGGGAGTGTCCTCCGTCCTAAGAGTGTCCTTCCCTCACGTGACTGCTCTACTTTTTCTCCCAACACATCTAAATATATCACATTGGAGGTTGGTTACTAATGCCCTATATTTACTCATCCTCTCATCCAGCATTCACTGAGTGCCTACTGTTTACCAGGGAACTGTGCGAAGTGCTGAGAGATGTAGATGAAGAAAACTTGGCTTTTTCTCTTAAGAAATAACAATTTATTGAGAAAACAGATATGGAAGCAACTAATAGTGCAGTTCATAAGGGCAGTAGGCTTGGAAATTTCTGACATCTGAGTTCCCATCCTGATTCTGTGACTTTGGTCAAGTTACTCAAAACTTTCTCTGAGCCTCAGTCTTCTCGTCTGTAGGATGGAGTTAATAGTGCTGCCTCACAATTGCTGTGAGGGCCCAGTGCAGTGCGAGGTGTCTCATGCTCAGTCCAGTGCCTGTTACATGGTAATTACTCCGTTAACAACAATTATTTTTTCATTTCTACCACTAGCCAGCTCTGTACACTTGGGCAAGGCTGTTAATCTCCCTGTGCATCAGGCTCCCTGCTGTAAAATGGGTATAATAATAGTAACTACCTCATAAGAAAGTTGAGAAAATTAGATAATACATGCTCAGCACTTAGAGCAATGCCTGGCATCTAATATGAATTGGATTATATAATAGTTATAATCATTAATACCAATGGTAATACATACCACGACTGAGTGAACAAAACCAGGCATTCTAGGGGTGAATTCTAGGAAAAAGAAGGGAAGGGCATTGCAGGGCAGGTGCAGTGTGTGTAAGGTATGGGGGCATGAAGATGCATGGCACCTGAAGAAGGGGCTCAAATGGGGAGGTCAGGGTCCCACAAGGGGCAGAGGGCAGATGGGCTTTCAAATGAGCCAGAACCCAAGTTTTGCCACTTATTAGTGAGGTGGCCTTTGGAAAGTGACTTCAGCTCTCTGACTCTCCTTCCCAGTCATAGAGAGTTGACAGTTTCTACTTTTTAATGTCAGTCTACGGATGAAATGACATAACTCCTATAATTGCTCAGCCAGTGCCTGGCACAAAGGGGGCCTATAACAGGTGGCAGCTAATTGTCATGATTCTTATTAGAGGGTATGATGAAAAGTGGGAGGGGGCAAAAAGGGAGAGACTACACTGGGCAGGTAAACCGTGACCAGGTTGGGAGGCGCCACTGAAAATATGGAGGCATTGCATCTGGCGGGGATGCAATGGGGAGCTCGGGGCTACAACTCCCCGGGGCTCTTTCTTGGTGCTGTACCGTCTCCACCTCTCTCTGAGCCCCTGCGTCTGAATCCTGCATCCTGCAGTTCTGTCAGATTCTAAATTTACCCTCAGCATAATTATTCACACTTTGTCTCCTCAGCTTGTGAGTAGAACGAGTGGAGACCAAAACTAGGGAGGGGAGGAAGCGAAGCAAAGCAAAGAAAGAAAACTTCAAGCCGTAGAGCAGCCCAGTGTTGACTGCAAGTTGCGGGTATTGGCCAGTCCCCCTGAAATAACCCCTCAGGGCACAGCGCTGGCTCATGTGTCTTTGAACGTTAAAATTAGAGTGAACCAAGATTAAATGCTCCCGAGAAACTGACCAGCCTAACATTTTTCTCCTCCCTCTCGCTTTTTATAACTATGACCACAGTAGTAATTCAATTGGAAACATATTCTGTCCCTGATTGCTCCACACTGGCACTAGATCATTCCCAGGGCTTGATTTTTTTTTTTTTTTTTATTAAATGCACACTGCCGTTATTTTCTGCCAGGGCTAAAAATACATCTGACTGAGCAGCAAAGGCTCAGCTGGGGCCTCCTCCCTGTTCTCTTGGAGGCCAGGACCAGGCAGAACCAACAGATTGATGGACTTTCCAATTAATTTAGGCAGCACATCGTTTCCAAAGAAAACTGCCCCAGATACAGATATAATGGTAAAAATAAAGATGGAGTTCCAGCCTGAAAGGATGAATAACGGGAACCTACATACCTAACCTCATTTACTACCAATCTTTTTTCACTTTCAGCTACCACATGTCACCATTTCAAAATACTTTATGTACTTT
This sequence comes from Cheirogaleus medius, assembly GCA_008086735.1. Lineage (NCBI taxonomy): Eukaryota > Metazoa > Chordata > Mammalia > Primates > Cheirogaleidae > Cheirogaleus > Cheirogaleus medius. The sequence continues at coordinate 66,317,696 of VBSM01001124.1, forward strand.
CAAGGTCTCTAATCTCTGCAGGTACTGTTCCCTGGCCTGGGATGCTCGTCCTCTCTCTCCATCTGTGGGTTTGTGATTGTCTCTTAGTCTCGGTTCAAGCACCACTCCATTTTCTGAGCCCGCGAGCTTATTGAGAAGCTCTTTCTCCAATCGCTCCCTATTCCTCCCACTTACTGCTGCCAGAACTCATCTTCTGCATTATAGGCACCGGTGTAGGTCTGCCGGCCCCTTAAGCCTTGAAGTTCTTGAGGGAAAGGACAGTGTCTCATTGACTGTTTTATCCCAAGCACCTAGCACAGTGCTGGCCCAACAGGGCTGGCACTCAGGTGGGGCAGGCATCTAAGACACAAAGCTCAAGGAGGCGCTGCTCTCAGGGGCTGATTCTGCACATGCCCCATCTGAGAATGAGTATCTCCTTAGAGCTCCCACGCTAGGCTCTTAGCTGTCCCATCCTGCCCTGGTCCTGGGGCCCAATGTGGCTGATCAACAAACAGTTCTTGAGGGAAGGCGAAGGTTTGTCAGTCAACCACCTTTGTGTGTGTGTGTGTGTGTGTGTGTGTGTGTGTGAATATTCTCCCCTCGATTGGCTTTTAGGACAGCCCTTTGTTCTGGTTTTCCTCCTGCCTCTCTGAGGGGTCTTTCTCTTGCATCCTCCTTGGATTGCTTCTTCTCCATCTGCTTCTGAAATGTTGCAATGAGATGCTGCCCCTCTGTGCCCCGACAGTGTTGCCAATGTACCTCCCATCTGTCCACTCAGTCTCTCATGACTTGCTCAAGCACTGTTTGTGGAGTGCTCACTAGGTGCTGGGCCCTATTCTGGTTATTTCAAGTTTAGAGAAAGCCAGAGAATGCTCCTGCTTTCAGGGAACTTACATTCTAGTGACACATGCAGAGATTACAATAAAAAATTATATAAAATACAAATATAATGAGTGAGATGTGCAACGTTTGGGGGATGGTCACACTTGAAGCTCTGACTCGAGGGGGGAGGGGGGCATGGGCAATATATGTAACCTTAATATTTGTACCCCCATAATATGCTTAAATAAGAAAAATAAAAAACATTACATAAAATACAATGCTACTTGTCACGTGGGTCCATCATTATTTAGGGCCAAAGCCTCGTTTTATTTATTTTTGGAGCCTCCACTAATCATGGTTCCTACGATCGCTTGAATGAATGGATGAAAACTCACCTTAAATGTTAGCTTTTCTGTAAAAGTTTCTCTAAATTCCTCAGGTAAGTTCGGATTAATTAATTAGTCCTTTCATTCATTCATTCTACAAATATTTATTGAGTGTCTCTTCTGTACCTAGAAATGTTTGAGGCATCTTATAAACATCTACCATGGTGCCCACCCTAGTGGCTCTCCTCACCTAACACAACAGCTCGCAGATTGTACATCCTCAAAGTAAAAGTTACTTGACTGAGAAATGCATTCCCAATAATTAACAAAGAAATGAAATTACCACACCATGTTATGGAGGGTAGATGGCCTCTACTTCTTTGAACATTCCTGGATTAATGATTTATTTATCTTGAAGTACAATGAAATGAAGAGAGTACTTAGGTTTTGTGAAGATCTTTCACCCTATTCTAAATTCTTTCCTGCAACTTCCCACTGTGGCCTTGGAACATCATTCCTTTCTCTCAGAATTACAAGGCTTTTTAAGGGACATGTAGTAAAAGGCAAGAAGATTCTGTGCAACCCCGTCAATTTGCAATGCCTGCGGAGCAGTAGTTCACTGAGGGCTTCTCTTTGATATGAAAGACAGAAGTTTTCAAATGGACTGTTACAAGCCCTTTGACTAGATTGCCTACTTACTCCAAGGTTAAGACTTAGGTTCCAGTCTTAAAACTGTCCCCAACTTATTGTTGACCTTGGACCAAACCACTCTCCTTCTCTGGACTTAATTTCCCCTTCTGGAAAAGGAAGATTGTGCTAGTTAGTAGTGCAGAAGTTTCCCACAATTCTAACCCTAGGAGGAGTCCATGACTCTCTTCTAATGAGGAGGCAGGTTCATAAGAATCCTTCTCTTTCCTCCCAGTTAGTTAATGGGCACACAAATGAAATTCTTATTGTCCCAAATGGTCAGTTCATAGACAATTATTAAGAATTTACTATATACCAAGACCTGCTAAAAGGGGATGTTATTGCAGAAGATTGTGTTTCTACCCAATAATGCTGTTGTTGAAGTATTTCAATCATTTAACCAATTCTTAGGAATAGACTATAATTTAGTTGATGTCCAGTGGAAGAGAAGACAAGGGAGTAAGTTTCAACTAGGGGCTTTCAGTCTGATTGAAGAGAAAATAGTACACAGAGCAAGAACTCAATAAAAGTTCTGAAAAGACTCTGTTACATAAACCTCCATTGTGAAGGATATCCAAGAACCATAATTTATGGATCAAGAGGGAAAACAATTCCCTGAGATCTTAAATGATTGGGAGAAAGGTTCACAGTAAGGAGAAACTTAAACTGGACCTTGCAGGATGGGTGATAACGTGGGTTGGGAAGAGGGAAAAGCTGCCTGGAGTGAGCAGGATCTGCGAGGTCCTTCTTTTCAGCCTGAAGTTCCGTGCACTGATTTACTTGTTCATGAAACCCACTGATTAGCTTAGACCTTCTCAGAATTCTTGGGTAGGTCTGAGTCTGAGATTTGGATCCGGTATCCAGGACTGGCTGGGGGCAGAGCCAGATGTCTCCTTGCCACAATGATGTGGTCTTGTGTGTGGCATCTAGCAGTGTTCTGTGTGGGTAGGTGCCTGTAAGAACATATTCTACTTTCCCTCTGCCTTGGAGTGAGCTGTGCTGAAGGGGAATCTCTTGTAGGAGCAGAAGAGAAACATCTCTTTCCTGAGACCAGGAAGAGCCTCAACATTCACTGTCCCAACAGTTAAGCCTGTTTATGTTCTTTCAGTTGTTGGTCCTCAGAGGGTGTGGAACAGCAATTGAGAGTGAATGAGCTGCTTGCTCACTTGGAAGCTAATTAGCTGAAAAGTCTTAGAAGTAAGATATTCTGGCTTCTATTATTAGAGTCTCCAATTTGGCTTATTTTAAAAAGCCTTATTATAAGCATGTGGTGGGGGCAGGTTGTGGGATTTGTATATATTTATGTGTGTGTGGTTGTATATATTTTGGTGGTCATTAGCCATTTTTTTTTTAAAGTAGTGAAGAAGGGAGATGTCCAAAATTACCTCTAGCAAGTTAAACTCTGATTTATCAATCAAAAAATTTGCTAATAAGATATATTTCTATTGTGGTAAAATGTACATAGCATAAAATTTACTATTTTAACCATCTTTAAGTGTGCAGTTCAATGGTTAAGTATATTCACATTATTGTGTTGCCATCACCATCATTTCCAAAAATTTTTTTAGCTTCCAAAACAGAAACTCCATACCCATTAAACAATAACTCTCCATTTCCCTCTCTACCCAGCCTCTAGGAACCACCATTCCACTCTCTGTCTCTATGAGTTTGATTCCTCTAGGTACCTCTTGTAAGTAGAATGGTGCAGTATTTGTCCTTTTTGTGACTGGCTGATTTCAGTTAGCATAATATCCTCAAGGTTCATCAACGTTGTAGCATGCGTCAGAATTTCTTTCCTTTTTAGGGTTGAACAATATTCCATTGCATGTATGGACCATGTTTTGTTTACTCATCCATCTCTTGGTGGACACTTGAGTCACTTCCACATTTTGGCCATTGTGAATAACTATTAACACAGGTGTACAAAAATCCATTCAAATTTCCGTTTTCACTTCTTTTGGGTATATACCCAGGAGCAGAATTGCTGGATCATATGGTAATTCTATTTTTAATTTTTTGAGGAATCATCACCCTATTTTTCACAGTGGCTGTGCCATTTTACATTTCTATCAGCAATGCACCGGGATCCAATTTTTCTACATCTCCTTCAATATTTCTTTTATTTTTTACACTAGCTGTCCTAATAGGTATAAAGCAGTATCTCATTGTAGTGTTTATTTTCATTTCCCTAATAATTAGTGATGTTGAGCATCATTTCATGCACTTATTCAATGTATTATGTTTTTATGTCTCTGTTTTTTACTATTTGTCTAAAACAAATTTTTTCTTCTGAAAATTAAATATTTCTTCTGGACCACTAAGCTGAGTTATACTGAAAAGCAATTTATTTAAATTCAATATTGTTCATTGCAAGTCCATAGGCATTCATGGAGCACTTACTCTGTACAGGAGATGGTGTTCTGCACTGTACTAGGATTGCTGTTTTGGGGCAATAAACTAGTGAAGGAGACCCAGAAGTATATAATTGGCAGGAAATCAGCCAATGAGAACTGCTGCAAGAGTGGATAATCAACCTACTCTATAAGCAAGACAGAGATTCTTATTGGAATATATAGGTCAACTCTTAGAAAACTCTTTGATTGATGGATTCTTTCACTCATTCTTTCAGGAAACAGTTGCTCAATATCTGTTTTGTTTCAAGCAGTGTTCCAGGTGCCAGGGATGTAGAAAGGAACAGTTTCTAGTACAGCCCCATTCTTTTACAATGACCAACTTTCTCATTTATCTCTAAGTCATTACCACAGAGCCTAAGATCCCTGGACAGTGATGGTGCCTCTCTGACCTTGATACTGTCATGGTGACCTTCCTTGGTTCTGATTTGTATTCATTCCCTTACCCTCAATACAGCGTTTGCTCTGGATAACTGCCTGCTCTGCTCCAGCTCCAGCTCTAGCTCCCAAGGAGTAGAGGCCACACCAAAGAAGGCTGCTCCAGTCAAGTTTCCCTGGCCTCCAAAAAAGAGAATATGACAATTCCTCCTTCCCCCACAGCTTGGTGTGGAATTGACATGTCAACACATAGCACAGGGTGCTAAGTACCAGAATGGAAGGCTCATGGGCAAAGCAATTTGGGAATGTAGACTACAGTGAGGAAGTTCCTATCAAGAGGACTTTTAAGCTGAGTTTTGAGGTAGAGGGTGACAGGTGGACAAAGGGCAGGGTGGGGCTTCCAACGCAGGTAGAGTGACATAAAAAGCATGCAGATAGGAAGACACTATGGTGTGTGTATCTTTGGATGGTGGTGGTGCTAAAGCTGTGGGTGCTTTGAGCTAGCTGTAGTACTCAGTGCTGATGACTGGATATGGGAGCATTCATAACAGGGCATGTTGTTCATGGAATAATTCCTATTTTTTTATGGGAAGTGGCAAAGTTGTGAGTCCAGACATACCTTCTGACCTCAAAACAATGCCAACTCCTTGAATGTTATTTTGGACCAGTGTTTGATGACTTCTGCTAATAAAGACCAAGAGGCATGAGTCTATGATCTATATTTAGGCATGTGTTCCACAACACGGGGCTAAACTTTAAAAGCAGAGTTTTCTGTGTCAGCTGGGGAAGTACTGATGTCAGGATGAGATCTTCTCATGATGCTGTGCACAGCCTGGAAATTTCTGATAACCAAAATGTAAGAGCCTTTTATATTATTTCTGCACTACTTCCGGTTGGCTGATTAGAAGGTGCAGAGAAAGCATTGTGAACTAAAAAAGTACCACTTCAAATATTTGCATGTGAGTTGCTATATAATATTTTCTCTATTTAATGCAAAAATTGAATGAAGCTATTAGAATGTGTGTCTGACTCATTCAGAAAGTGAACGCTACAGATTTGCCACATGCCAGTAAACACCTATGCATTTTTGTACCTCTTCAAGTGGATGCTTCAATACTTGCTCTCACCTCAGCATTTGTGCTTAGTTGGCACACTTTAGGGAAGGTAGAAAAAACCATTTCCTGGGTGTGAGTGGACACAACCTGAGAGTGAGAAAACCTATATTCCAGAGCTGGCTGTCTCATTGGCTGGCTAGGCTAGGTGAGCTTAGGAAAATCCCTACAGGTGGACATGGAGAATGAGCTGACATTACTTTTCTTTAACTTTGACATCACAAAATGGAAATTGAGTTAGATAGAAAGAAACAAGCTGGACACAAACAAGCATTAAATGTCACAAAAATTTAATCCCTGTAGTATATAATTATGGATACTCAAATGCAACAAAAATATTAATGAAAGGAACAAAAATATTAACTCAGATTTACAACATTCCCTCAAAAATTCCACAAGACCAAGGAATTAGCATCTTTAAAACTAGTTATTCATTCATAGTCTTCTTAGCAAAGACCTATTGAGTAGATGAACTGTTAATAGCAATTTCAAGTCCAATGCTAATTAGGTGGTATGTTTTGACCATTTACTGCGAGTCAGGTACTTTGTAAATAGTTGACTGGCATTCATTATCTAATTTAATCCTCACCACCAACCTTATGAGGTAGTACTATTATTATCCCCATTTTGCAATGGAGGAAATTGAGGTTTGGCAAGGTTAAGTAACTTACCCCAAATCTCACAGCTGTCAAGCACCAGAGACCTAAATATTGGTCTGTCTGATGTCACAGTTGCTGCTCTCAGATATTATCTATTCAATTTTTTGCACGTACAGAACCCTGAAGCATTGATTTGCATCTATATTCCCAAGGACTTCAGATTTGAGAAGGGTCTTTTCATTCAACATCTAACCAGTTAATATTTCCTCCCTTGTAATCCATGAAGAGACAGACTTATGCCTAAAAATAGCCTTCATCCTTCACTCCTCAGGTCGAAAACTTCCTTCAGTGGTGTCCTTTTATCTTTAGGATAAAATTCTAGTTTATAACAAGATGTTTAACATTCTTTTAAACCTTTCCCAAGGTGACCATGAATGCTGCATCACAGTCCAAACTCTACTCAGGTCAGACAGGCGTAGTCGTTGTCCTGGAAACACTCCTCTCATCCTGCCATCCTACTTATTAGCCAAGCTCCCACTTCTCCTCCCCATGCATCTAGAGCTTGTTCGTTGTGGGTTGCCCATTTGCAAGGTACTTCTCAATCCCCAGTCCTTTATGAGGTCCTACCTTGATGTGTCAAGACATCCATTCAAATTCTGCCTATGTTCATTCATTTGTTCATTCACTTACTCATTCACTCAACACATTGAGCATCTATGTATGATATACTAGGCTTTGTGCTAAGGGTGTCCTGCCAAACCAGATAATGTCCCTGTCATAGCTATTTTCTTTTTTATTATGATTTATCTTTGTAAAGAGACAATAATCTTCTTGATAGCAGGTCATTTTTTTCCTAGCTTCTAGAACTCGATCTTTGTACTTTCAACACTGGCACATAGTGAGTGATCAGAAAATTTTTTGAGATGAATTTATGAATCACATTACCTTTCTATTCTATTTATTTGTATAATACCTTAGGGAATCAAAATATGCATAAATTTTTGGCAAGAATTTTATGCCCACCAAAATATCATTTGTAAGAAAAGTACCAGGGTTTCAAAAGGTGGTGTTTCTTTGCACATTGCTCTCACTACACTGAATTGAGAGCACCCAGAAATATGTTACATGAATGCAATAGTTATAAGGTATTTATGGGTTTCCTTTACTCACTTAGAGATGAGAATAGTAGACGCTAGTGACTTGGTATGAACATTTCTTTTGTTTCCATGGAAAGTGTGCAAGATTTTTCTGGGTCAAAAGTTTAGATGGATTTTGCAGAACCTCATTCAAAGAACTTCTTCATTGTGGGAGTTTTGGCCTCCAAATTGGTGGAAGTACTTTTAAGTCTAACTCAACTCAACCATTGTGGCGGCACTTACAGCCCTGCATGTGACATTTATAACTCAAACATTGACAGGCATTATATATACTTTCTTGTAACGGTCTCACCCTTAAGGAAATGGTCTGAATGAGAATGCCCTAAAACTATACGTCCTGAGCAGCATTTCTGGGAAACAGAAGCACCATACACATACACACACATACACAGGCACACACATATGCACACATACACACATGTAGACACACATATATGTACACATACACACACAGTGTTCCATAGACAAATAAGTCAGGAAGCACTTCTTTACTAAGTAATTAGTAAATATCACACACTTGGATATTTACCAAGCACATTTGCCTACAAAAGACTACAGAAGCCTAAATTACTTTGCTACCCCAGACTATTGGGCTAACTTTGTAATGTTCTCCACTCCCATCCTACCTGATGCTGTCTTCTCTCCAGGACTCTGTTTTCGTGAATTCACTCAGCAAACTTGCATTGCCTGACACTGTGCTAGACAACAATGTGTAGGACAAAGGTTTTGTCTTCAGTAGCTCATGGCCTCTTGGGGAAATAGGTAGGTAAAATAAACAGTACTGTGATGAGAGCTCTAATGGATGTGCTCGCCTGGAGCTGGGAAGCAGCAATTGTTTGCAGGAAGGTGAAAGGCAAACCCTGAGCCAAGTTCTTCAAAAGTGAAAATTGACCAGACCAATAGTGGAGAAAAGGAGATTCCAGACAACAGGAGGCATATGAAATCCATTAGATAAGAATAATGACAAGTTTGCCCTGATTAGGATATAGGTTTGGAACAGGGCACTGGAGCATGGTAAGATGCAAGGAGGAAGACAACATCATCAAGAATCTTATTTTTCATCTGGGTTTGCCTCTTGCTTTTTCAGAACTGGTCCTAGGACTGGGCCTGGCAGTTCTAGTTTGGCTTTTCATGCCCTCTTCCCAGAAGCAGGGAGAGGTGGCACATTAAATGATTCAGAATATGGGAAACCAGGTTCCAGAGTTGTCGAAGTTGCTCAGAACAGTAGGCAGCTGTTGATGCCACTGGAAACTCCCCAAAGAATGATGGGTGAACTTGATAACACATTTTTTTTCCTCTCTCTCAATGATTTGTGATATAACCAAGCAATTCATGCTTTCCTGCATATAACACCCAGTACTTCCTCAGAAAATGGGTAGTGTGCTCATCATAACTCTGCTGTCTGCCTGGAAATTGTTGTGTAAAATGATTTTCATAAGACAAACTGTCATTATTGACAAGTGGTGAAATAGTACCCTAGGTTCTTTTTCTCTCTTTAGATTCTGGCTGCATCATAATGTTCTTCCCAAATAATTTTTGTGTTTTCCTCTTAGATATGTATGTATGTATTTGTAAGTTTATAAGTAAAACCAAATTTTGTTTCTAAATGTTGTTGTGTTGTATGAAGTCCAGCAAAAAAACCCCACCATAGCAAAATGATCTTGAAAAAAAAAAACCTCTACCGGTTATTTATTTCCTCATCTGTCATTGGTCTCTGGGGTTCCTTCTAACATTAATGTAGTGTCTCCAGATATTATGGGAAGTGTAGACACTTGTGGACAGAAGCTCTGGAGTATACTTGCCTCAAGAGGGTATCTGTCTTTCACAGACTCTTTGGGAAACAGTGGACACATATTTTATTCTGACTGGGAAATGTGAGCAATAATTATGGTAACATCCATAGAATTTCCTCTGTGGTGTAAATTACTGATAAAACTCTTATAATATTATTCTTTAATGACTGATATTTGTGATGGCTGGAATTCTCTATAGGGCTCACTGAAACTGGGACTGTGTACTTGTCACCTAGACCTAGTCTGTGGGTATGCCCAGGCTGTGGGTGGCTTCCAACAATCATTTCATTCATACATCTGACAAATATTTGTTGGGCTCCAGCCATGTGCTGTGGGCATCATTCTAGGGGCTGGGGAAGAAGGATAAATGAGAGCTCACAGTTTGGAAGGGGACACAGATGTGCAGTCCACTCAGCAGATGTGCATTGGGTGCCTAGGATGTGGGTGGCTCTTGACAAATAAAAATGAGAAAACTGGTAACTGATACACGTGTTCAAGTTTCGAGGTTACTAATCCATGGTGTCTAAGACTCAGTTGCCTCAAAGAGGAGCTGGCATTAAACAGAATTTTAAGAGAAGAATAAAGGCTTACCAAGCAGCTAAGATGAAGACCCTTCCATTCAGATGGAACAATATTTCCAAAAGTGCAGGGGCATGAAGCACATGGTGTGGTCAGGGAGCTGCAAGTGGCCATGACAGTCTTAGTGTGGCTGGAGATAAGAATTGGAGGCTTAACAGAGCTTTATATGCCAGTTTAAGAAATTTAGAAAGAGATAGGGAGGCACTACAAGGTTCTGGCAGGAGAATGACTGCCTCAGTTGCTCATATGCAGCACAAGGCTAACAAAGCCAGCATTTATGGAACTGTTATAAGCATTGATAATAAGAATAGGCATAGTGAACATTGACTGACGACTGCATGTAAATCAGACACTGCTTTAAACATTGTGCACACTTTATTTCATGGCAATGCTACAATAGTACTCTGAAGTAGGTAGTGGCATTGTCCCCAGGTTGCAGAGGAGGCAATGGAGGCACAGAGAAATTAAGCAGGTCAGCATCATAGAGTATTTGAGTAGAAGAGACAGAAACAGAATCCAGGCAGCCTGAGTCCATAATCCTGCCCTCATTTATTGTTTCTTTGGTGTATGTTAAACTCTAAAAAGTTGAATAAAACACATGTGGAGAAATGCACAAATTATACACACACACACACACACACACACACAGCTCAATACATTATCACGGGGACAAGCAAACTATCAACTCACAGGCAAATTCCAAACTGCCACTTGTTTTTGTAAATAAGGTTTTACCAGAATGCAATAATTCTTCTATGAATTGTCAATGGCTGCTTGTGCACTACAACAGCAGAGTTGAGTAACTGAGCCAGAGACATATGATCCCCAAAGCCTGAACTATTTACTGTCTGGTCTTCTATAGAAAAAGTTGCCAGTTCTGTATCATCACACCATGAGCACAATTGGGAAACTACCACCCAGGTCAAGAAGTAATAATAGAACATAGCTAGTGCCTGGGAGTCCCCCACTTCCTTGTTTGCAAACACTACTCTTTCCCTCCTCCCCAATGGTAACCTCTACTCTGACTTCCAACATGCTGGGCTTATTTTGTCTGTTTTTGAACTTTATATAAACAAAATCATACAGTATGTAAGCTCTTCCCTTTAACTACTGCGCTATGCTGACGTGCTTAGCTTAAGGTCAATCTCCATTTTCTCTGACCATAGCAGGTGAGCGTCTAGGAGATGAGGTATGCTCATCCATGCCTTGCTTCTTCTTGGAAGAGAATCTTTAGGGTCCTGCCTTTTTAGGTCCTGAGTTGAATTAAGGTTCTCTTTGTCTATCTGTATTAGTTTCCTTTTGCTCGTGTAACAAATTACCACAAACTTAGTGGTGTCTTAAACAACACACATTTGTTCTCTTACAGTTCTGGAGGTCACAAGCCCAACATGGGTCTTGTGGGCTGAAATAAATGTGTTGGTAGGATTATGTGTCTATTGGAGGTGCCTCAAAGCTCAGTCCACACTCTCCCTGTATGATCCCTTTTAATTACATGACCTAAGTTACCATCTTTATGCTGATGACTTGCAAATCTCTCCCTCTGGCCTGCTCCCTCTTCTGAACTTCGGAAATGTATCCCCAACTCCTCCACTGCCTGCATGAAATCTCCTCTGGTTGCCAAAAGCTAAAGTCCTAGAAGTCTTTCTTGCTTTTCGTCTCCCATTTAATCCCCAAATTCAATCACTTGTCTCAGTCTGTCCAATATGTGTCCTCAATATCCTCAATATTTTTTGAGTGTCTCTACTTCTCCTCATCTCCCTTGTTGTCATTCTAGGTCAGGCCTTCACAATTTTTCCCCAGATTACTCTACCCATATGCCATTCACAGTCTTGTGCTCTCTACATGCTAGCCCAAATGGTCTTCCCAAAGAAAAATAAGATCCTCTTTTTTCCCAATAAAGAGCTAACTAACTATTTGAAGACAGGCATAGTGCCTTGTTCACCATCGTGCTCCGGACACCTGGCGAAGAGTGTGGTAACAGTGAGCTCTCAATAAATATGAATCCATGTGATTGAGCAGAACTTTTCCCTCTCCATCCCCTTCTCACTCTATGACCTCCTCAGATCTTCCTACACTGCAAATCCTCCCTCCTAACCTAGGTTTCCTCTCTCCTCTCTATCACCTCTGGGGTCAAGAACATCTTCTTTCCAGGAGAACAGATCTCTGCCTTAATCATAGTGCCTGGTCCGTAGCAGATTGCTAATACATGTGGATGGATAAATGAATCCCCAAATGAATAAATAAGTGGATTCAAGAGGTTGTCAGGGAACATTCCTCAGAGTATGCAAACATGCTCGGCCCATTTGTCACTTCCACTTGAAATTTGTGTGGCAGGAAATAAACACCTGATTTGGGCCGGAAGGGACTGGGAAAGCGTATCTGGTTCCCTCCCCACATTCCAGGTAGCATTTCTCAAAGTGTGGCAAGTCCTTTGAGATGTTCAGGCAACGATTCACTCTCTACTGGAGATTGACAATGTGCATTAGCATATTAAGGATGAAACAACTTGATGGTCAAAAGCTCTTCAACTTTTACCTGATTTTTAGTTTTACTCAAGTCTTTCCCAAACCTAGGTACCATGGAGCCCTTTCCTCCCAGTGATATCCGGGAACATTCTGCAGATCCAGTGGCCCGACTGACATGCTTTGGGAAATATTAGCCTAAGCAAACATTTACTTTTTGCGTAATTCGACTTTTACACGGTGAAAAACATTTGTGGCAATGTACATTCTCCCTGCTGTATGAGCTGATCATGTTCAGAGGAGTCTTCACAATGACATTTTTTTAAACCTGCCAGAGCAGAAGCAGATTTTAATGTTCTCTTTGTCAAAGTAAGCCTTTCCTTTAGTTAGAGGGGAGGAAGAAAACCGAAGTAATTATATAGTGACAGGAACTTTCTTTTTTTCCCCATTGAGCTCCAATGTCACTCTTCTCTAACAAAGGTGCTATTGAAATTGTGAATCATAAAGTTGATTTTTCTAACTTTTGGGCACCAGCTGGGCTCAGTAGGGAAGGGTCTCTGGTATGGAGGAAGGCATTTTTAGCCAGAGGTCCCTTATTGAGGCCTTCAAGGACGTCACACAGCTATTTTCAATGCCATTTGTTCATTCCACAAACGTGTATAAAACCTCCATTCTGCTCCTCCATTCTGGCAATACCCAGATGAACAAAACCCATTTGTGGCCTCCCTAGTAAGTAAAGATTTGAATAAACTCATATGCCACTCTTGTTCTCCATACTGAGACATTTTTAGGGCACACCTTATTTACCATACCCACCGTGTTCTGTGCTTTGAATATTCTGATAAATCCTCAGAGATACCTGAGAGAGAGTTATCACAGCCACTTAACGTATCAGGAAACTGAGGCTGAGGGACTTGGTCAGGAGGTAGAGTTATTAGGGGACAGTGTCCAAGTTTGAATCCAAGGCATATCTACTCCGTAGCTTATTGCTCTCCATGGGACAGTGTGATGTCATTGGGAGAAAGTTTGAAGGTTGAACTGCTCAGGGTCAAGGGTGGGCTGTTTTGAAACAAACAGCCACCAAGTCCTTTGTGCCTGTGTTTTGGTAGCTATCACTCAGCTGCAGCAGCAGCAGCAGAGAAACTTTTCCATCCTATCTTTGGCCTCATGCAAATTCCCTCATAGCAACACTGGCTTTGGGAAAAATTACATTTCCTGCTGCAGTGATTAGATAGACAGACACATTTAAGTCCTATCAGCCAGAACTTAGCTCTGTGTTTTTCTGGTAAGTTTGTTAATAAGCTTTTCATGTCAGCTTTCTCTCTCTTTGCAGCAGGATAACAACTCAGGACTCTTTGTTTTCCATTTTCTTCCATCTACATTATTTCCTTTGCGATGCCTATGGCCCTGTAGGCAAGACAGGTGGTATTATCCCTGTTTGTGAGTGGCAGAATTGAGGACCAGATAGGCCTCAGAGCACGACTGAAGGCCCCATAGGCTAGCACCTCATAACCATCTCCATCCTAGTAGTTACAAATGCTGTAATTGACTTTTTTCTTTATGAGCCTTTTTTCCATGGCTGTGACAATATCTCAAGGGCAGAAACTGTGGCTTCCATTTGTATTTCCCTAGGATGTAGCAAAGAGTCTGGAACACATCAATGTGTAAAAATGTTTAAGAAATGGATTCTTGCATGGAATCTGAAATTGCGATAACTCCTGAGTTCTTACTTCCAGCCTGAAAAGCATTCTGGAACTCCAGACTTACATATCTAAATGATGGCATGACATATCCACATGAATGTGTTTAGGCATCACAAGAATAACACAGCCAAAGTAGAACTCTTGATTTTCCTTTGCAAAACTGTTTTTCCTGGGGTTTTCCCATTCCAGTAAGTAGCTTCATAGTTTTTCATGTCCCAAATCTAAGATATCCTTGATTCTTTCCTTTCTGCCAAATTCAACCTCCAATTGATCACCAAATCCTCTTGACTTTCCATTCAAAACACATCTCAGATTGTCCTCCCCTTCCAACATCCTCATGTCCCTCCAGTCCAAGCCACCATCTGCTCTTCCTTGAGCCTCTGACCTCCTATTCCTGTCATCCTACAATCTTTTCCCCATGAAGTACTCAAAACGATCTTTTGAGAAGGCAAATATGACCAAACCAGTCTCCTGTTTGAAACCCCTTGCTGGCCTCCCTTTTCACTGGAAAAAATGAAACAGACTCAAATTCCATCTTTTGGTTTGCAAAGCCCTCTGATCTGCCTCCAACACCCTTTTAACTCTACATTTTACCTCTCCTTGTGTTCTTCATGTCCAGACATGCTGGCCTTCTTGATATTCCTGAACCTTTCCAGGTTTACTCATGCCCCAGGGCCTTTGCACTGGCTGTTCCCTCCTGTCCCCTCATCCTATTTACATGTCTGGCTGCTTCTTGTCAATCAAATCTCAGCCTAAATGTGACCTCATTTAGAGAGGCCATTGCTGGACACCCAGATTCTGATAGCCACATATCCACTCTCTATTAATCATCTTATTTCAAGTCTCTCTTTGGACAGTACTTAACGTGATCTGAGATTCTTATTGTTTCTTTTGTTTATTTCTCCCTCCACCACCAACTTTTCTACCTGTAGTTTGCAAGCTTTAGGAGAGCAGGTATCCTCTTGTATTTTTAACTACTCTGTCCCTTGTACAGTGCCTGGGACACAGCATGGGCCCCAGGAATATTTATGCAAAGCATCTCAGAGATATCACTTCTCACTGTATTGTGAGTGTTAGTATTTTATGCAGAGTAAATGGCCAAGGACTAGAAGGATGTCATCTAAGTTAATTCTTGAGCAGCCTGGGTTGACATACGTTATTATCTTTTATTTTTCAGATGAAGTAACTGATACTCAGGAAGTTAAGCAACTTGCTTAAAATTAACAGAACTTAGTGATCAATTAGACCTGGAAGGTGAGAGAAAGAAATAAATCAAGGATAATTAATATTTTTGGTGTGAAAAACTATGGAGCAATTTTCTGAGATGAGAAAACCCAGGAAAGCAGGTTTGCAAGGGGAAAATCAATTGTTCTGCTTTGGGCATTTATTCTCGTGATGGCCAAGGACACCCTCTTCATCCTAGTAAATGGGTTAGGATTTGAGCTCCTGCCTTTGGGCTCCAAATATTACGCTGCCTTCCCCATCAGTGTGGTGAGCTTTCAGTTTCTTTCCTTCTCTGCAACAAGGGTGCTCCATCTAAGTAATTTTCCACAGAACTTACAGAGAGTTGGTGGGTCATGCATTTCTGCAGTCTGGAGATAAGAAGGATAATATTCCAACTGGGAAGTGTAAGTGATACCCCTTAAAAGAAGGCTGAGGAGGCTGTTTGCTTTGTACTCTGACGGCTGATAAATGGGGCCTTTGAAGGTTCACAGGAAGAAGTGAATTTCATGGTCAGAAGAGGGAAAAGGGACTCCATACAGGAAGCGCTCCCTTCCCTTCCCAAGCCCAGGTCTCTGATAATAATGTTACCTCCTAATGTGGATGGGGCTCTACAGTTTCCAAAGCATTTCACATAGCTTGTTGTATGTGAACCTCATGACAACCTGCAAGATGTGGCATTTTATTCCCAATAAACTAATGAGAACACTGAGGATCAAGAGAATTTAGTGGTTGTCCAAGGTCATAGAATTACAAATGAGATGGGGCAGATGTTCAAAGACGGTCTTCCCATGAATGGTCCAGGCTCCACATGCTGCTTTTTTTGGTGGAAACCCTGTGGCCACTCTTCTCAGATGACCACTCAGATGACCTGCAGATGACCACTTTCCTCTTTCCCTTCTATGGATTTCTATATTCTTCCCACTTCAGTTCTGGAGCTCACTTTCTTGCCAAACTAGCTACAAAGCTGAGTTTATAACCCCTAGGGCCTCTGTTGAAGAGTGACCTACCTATCCATCAGCTTCAGGAAAAGTTACTGAGAAAAGGAATCAGTCAAGGTGGTCAGGGGAGATGTGAGCGGGTCGAGGGCCCTACTCATAGCTCTGTGTCTTGTGCTCAAAACTGGTGGTTCTCAAACTCTCAGGAATGATGCGGAGAGCTTGTTAACACTCAGTATTGGGTGCCACCTACCAGAGTTGCTGATTGAGTAGGTGTCAGGGTGGGGGCCTGAGCATTTGCATTTCCACAGGATACTGATGCCACTGCTTTGAGGATGACTGTGAGTAAAATTGCTCTAAAGCCAGATCTGCTGTCCTAGGGGAAGGTAGGGTGACAGAGGCATTTATTCTTAGTGGTGTTGATAGAAGTGTCTATTGGTATAGCCTCTCTGGGGGAGTAAATGGCAATTCTAATCAGAATCTGAAAAACATGCTTTTATCTATAGTTCCACTTCCAGGAACTTTATCTTAAAGAAATAATCAAGGATTTGAGCAAAAATTTAGGTGCCATGTGGCTGGCATTATAGGTGCTCAATAAATCTTTGTAGAATGAGTTATTGAATACAAGGAAGCTCATTGATAAAACGTTTATAATAGGGAGAAATTAGAAGCAACCTAAATGTCCAGAAGTCATTGACTACATTAGCATATACCCTTTCAGTTGGATGGATACCATGCAGCATTAGAATGTTAGAAAGGATGATCACAATATAGCAATATGTGAAAAACATATTTGTTATATATTTTCAAGAACATTAATAATGACAGGATATCAGCTAATTCTTATTTGTAATGATTGCTGTTTTCTATTTTTTTCTTTGCAATAAGCAGATATTATTTGTGTCATTAAAACAAACAAACAAAGCCAAAAACAACATGCCTAAAATTGGCATAAAAGGGTAAGTCTTCAACTGAGTACTCAACTCTATGACCTAGGACCTTTCCCTGGATCCACCACCTTGGAGGAAGCAGTATTTTTTAGGTGTGGAGAGAGGAATGTTCTTTGCCTTTGAAGAGGCTGTTGCAATCGCAGTTAATGGAAACCAGGCGTGTTTGAACCTTAGCTTTCCGGCTGGGTTACTCTTTATCTGGGAGCCCACCTTTAACTCTGGCATGAGCTGTCCTTCCCGGAGGGCTGATGTGCAAGGCTGGTTTTTAGTGGAGGTGAGCACCCTGGGGTTGTAAACATTAACTGGATTGGGCATCGTTTCGAAGTCAACTTTGGCAAATTGTGTACATCTCCTTTGAAACTTTTAAATTAGTTGGTCAATATTAACTAGCAGTGATTATTTGATTAACATTTCAATGGAAGTTATTGATTGCTGTTCGATGATTTTAAAAAATAAACAAGAACATTGGTATCTACTTTTTCTTTAAAAAGAAATCTTACCACCAATAATCTCTGCTCTACTGTAGACGTGCCATTATTAGCATGAAACTTCACTCATCTGGGCTGTTAAAATGAATGGTGTTGCCTACGGTTGGTTGAATTGTGGGTTAATATCTCTTTTCATTTTGCAGCTATTTTCATGGAATAGGTATTGATTTTTCTAAACACTAAAAATGTAATAAAGTATGAAATAGTTAAGAAAGAAGACGTTACTAGGGGAAAGGGGCATTTGAGTTGGTGAAAAATTGAGAACCTAGAGATAGAAATATAGAGGCTGTCAGCAATCTGTGTGATTGTTGATAAATTGCTTCAAAGATTTTCCTCAGTTTCTCAATTTGTACATTGTGTAGATTTTGAAGTCAGACATTCAAGTTAGTGCTGTGGTTTTAGCATTTATCAGTTGTGTGACCTAGAGGAAAAATCCTCAACCTTTTTGGACTATAGTTACCTCATTTGCAAAAAGAGAACCTAGAACTTCACCTTAAGTAGGTCCCTGATCAGTAAATGTTTGTTTATGGTAATGATGCTGCTAGTAACACAAATGATGGCAAACGTGTGTCACCAACCACTCAAATTCAATCCTATTTGCTATCCAAGCCAGAGAAGGGAAAATGCATGTTATATGTGTATCATTTTCATTGTAAGAGTAATACAATAACAATCAATTGGAAAGTACTTAAAAAGAAAAAAAAGCTTTTTAATTCCACTATTTCAACACAATCACTGGCACTTTTTATGTCACAGATACTTTTATAAAAAATGTCACCACGTTCAGAAAAATAAAATAACTTCAATTTCCAGAATCAAGGTTAGACGAGAAGGCTTTTAATGTCCCTCAATTCTGAATTCCTTGATTCCAACCACCTAGGAAATTCAGTTTGGAGATACCCTATTTCCCAAGTATTTTTGAGGATTAACTATGAAAGAATAATGAAAACATTATTTCAAATATCACACCTTAGCATTGATTTTTATTACAAGCCACTGATGATACAATGACTTTATTCATTCAATCAACAATTAATTCAACAAATGTTTGATGGCGTGTATGCTTTGGAAGTAGGCAAAGTGCTGGGGGTACAGAAGTGAACAACCACAGCAAAAATACCATCCCTGCTGTCGTGGGCATTAGAGTCTGATTCAGGAGACGGACTTAAAACAAGCAATCCCATATATAAACACAATTTCCCACTGTAATAAGGTTTTCTAAGGAAAAATAGACAGTTCTAAGAGAGGGTGTAACCAGAGCCTAATTTAATCCAGGAGTCAGAGAAAATCTTTTGAATGATACTCATAATGGCAGATCGGTAAAAATTAGCCTAAGGGATGGGGTGGGGAGGGGTTAGATTAGAAAGATTGGGGGGTATCCGAATGAAGATTCCGAAGTGAGGAATAATTTGGTGTAGCTGTGGGTAGGGAGGAGCACACCGAGGGCTGGAGGGAGCACAGGGCACGGTGGAGCCATGGCACAGAGGGCCTGTATGGTGACATGTTTGGATTATATCTTAAGGGCAGACAGAGACACTGAAGGGTTTTGCATGAGCAAGAGGCCTGGTTTAATTTATAATTTCAGAGAATCTCTCCGCTGCTGTATGGAGATGGGCTCAAAGGAGGTGAGAGGGCATGTGTGGAAGCTGGGAGGACAGTTAGAGGCCCCCGGAGTGGGCCAGAAAAAAAAAAGACGATGAAGTCTTGATTTAGGATGGCATCAGCAAAGAGTTGGAAGTGGGTGACTTGAGCGTTTTGGAAGTCGACTTGATAGGAATTGGTGAAAAATTAAACGTAAGCATGAGGGACAAGGAGGGGTCCGGAATGTCTCTCAGATTTCTGGCGTAAGAAACTGGATAGACAGAGGTCCTCTCCCTGACGTAGGGAGAACACAGGGCAATCTTGGGTGTTAGATGAAGCTTTCGGTTTGGAACAGAATTCGGTTGTGACGTAGGTGAGAGACGTTCAAGTGGAGATGTCAAGCAGGCAATTGAATATACAAGTCTGGCAATTGCATATGTTTCCTTTTTTTTGATGATCTGAGAACCAGTGAGCTTCTTATGACTTTAGTGGTTATTGGTTATTTTATGTCTAATAGGCATCTATGAGATAAAAAGAGGCAATCTCTACATGTTATTTTATTTAAGCCTGATATGTAGTGAACTGTTTGTTCTTCTCTAGTTTCAATTGAGAAAATTAAGACCCAGAGAAGTTAAAACATGAGACAAAGCACAGATTTTATTTTTTAAATTTTTTTATGAGATCAGCTTTTTTATTTTTATTTTATTTTTTTCATCAATTTATTTATTTATTTATCTTTCATTTCGGCATATTATGGGGGTACAAATGTTAAGGTTACATATATTGCTCATTCCCCCCCTTCCCCCTCGAGTCAGAGCTTTAAGCGCAAAGCACAGATTTTAGAACTGGGTAAAACCTGCTAATAGCCAGTGCAACCGGATTCAAACCCAGGTCTTATTCTTGCCTTGATCCAAATCTTCTGATACCATTTCTGCTATTTCCATTTTCTCTCTCTTTTTTCCTCCCTTCCTTTCTTTCTTCTCTCTTTCCTATCTGTCTAATTCTATCATCTCTATCATCATCTTTATTATTATCTATCCTCTGATCATCTATCATTATCCGTGTAATCTTTTTTTGTTTGTTTGTCATCTATCCACCCAATCATCTCCGCAGAAATAGATACATTCTCCAGGACTGAAGGGCACTTAAAAAACCATCAATCCATTCATTTTATAGATGAGGACATTGAGGTCCAGTGGAGAGAGATCTCTTGCCCAGAGGCATTCAGCACTCTGCCCACCCCCAGTTTCCTTAACCAATACCTTTCAGTTATTTTTGTGCTCCCCAGGGAGCAGCTCTGCTTCAAACTGAAAGAGAACACTGCCAGGCCTCTGGAGGTAGAGTTTGTGTCTATTTCCAGCACCCCCCCCTCCCTGGTTAGCTGTGTGGGACTCCCCTTTGAAGTCCTGCAGAGCAAATGCATCAGCAGGCGGTCTCCCACTGGCTGCAACTTCCCAGGAATCTGCAGTCAGTCTGCTCACACTCAGTTTGTCTCCCTGCTGCTGGGGGCAAGACAGAGAATGGGTTTATAACAGGGGACAAGATAATGATCAAAGGAAAACTTAGAGTGAGGTTTTCAGAAAATCTCCTGTAATTGATTTGAAGGTGGAGAAGGAGGAAGCTGCTGGCTTCCAGGCTGCAGATTTGGAATCCTGCCAGGAGTTAACTCTTTGGGAGCTGCCCCCCCTGCACAGCCTCAAAACAGGAGGAGTGAAGCACCAGCAGAGAGGTTTGAGGTGGCTACTGTCTTTTCACCAGACTTGCCTGTTCCCGACTCATCTCTGCCTTGAATTTAGCCCAAACCTCAATGAGACCCAATGAAGAGAAAAAGAAGAAATTGGCACTCTAAAATCAACGGTTATGTCTCTTGGTTGGTTACTACAGTGCATATTTATCAAGAGCCTGCAGTGTGGTGGGCATTACTGAGGCACTAGTGAATCAACAATGAAAAAGACATGTTTCTCCTTGATGTGGCTCCAGGGCTCCCTGCGTATTCCTATTATCCCGCCATTCTCCCACTCATCAGACCAAGAGCTAGTCTCCTCATACCCCGTGCTTCCTCTGGCCACAGGCCTTCTTGGCATGTGCTCTTGCCTTGCCTGAGAAGGCTTGGCTGTACCCTGACCTGCCTTTTGGACATCTTCATTCTTCAAGTCTCATCTCAGGGAATGACTACCCTGAACCTTCTCTGCTGGGCTCTTCCTCCTTTATGTTTCCACTACAACCTGGCCTACCTCTCTCCATGTTGTGAAATGGATCTCTTGTCTATCTCACCAAGTGATTGAGAATTTCCTAAGGATAGAGACTGAGTCTCATTCATCTCCATCTCATTCACAGACACATGGCACCTGACACACAGTGGGTGCTCATGAAGTAGTGGTTGAATGACAGAGCGAGTGAGGGAGGGACTCACACTCCGGTGGAGATGTCAGACCTACTCTCTACCTACACTGATACCCTGGTGTAGATGCTGCCATGGAGGTATATAGATTGTGCATTGGGTGCTCAGGGAAGGAGTGAGCACTGGGATGCCAATGAGAAACAAATGTCAGAGATAATACTTTTGCACTGAGTCTCAAAGGGTGAATAGGTGAAAAAGGGAAGAAAGGGCACTTTAGAGGTAGGAACAGCAGAAGGACAGGCCAGCAACAGGCCATGGTTAGTGCTAAAATACTCTAGTTGTTGCAGGAGTAGAGACAGATAGCACCCATCGTTAGCCGGGAGCAGTGGGGAGAGCACGTCCTCCATGTGGGCACCCTGGCAGATCCTGACGGTGTGGCAGCTAGAGGCTGTTGGTTTCCTATGCTCTGCCCAGCGGGTTCTCTGTTGAGGGGATATCTAAGCAGGTCCTGTCTTAGCGTCATAGCTGCCGTACACCTCTCCATCTTCTTACATCTTTCCGCATCTATGCCGTGGAATAAAGAGTTCTGTCACTCATTGTATTAGTCTACTCAGGCTGCTACAGCAAAATACCACAGACCAAGTGGCTTGAACCACAGATATTTGCTTTCTTATGGTTCTGGATGCTGGAAGTCCACGATCAAGGTGTGAGCAGGCTTAGTCTCTCCTGAAGCCTTCCTTTCTGGCTTGCAGGTGGCCACATTCTTACTGTCCCACATGGCCTTTCCTCTGTGCAAGCATCCTTTCTTCCTCTTAGAAGAACATGAGTTTCAGTGGATGGAAGCCCCACCTTTATGACCTCATTTAACCTTAATTACCTCCTTAAAGTCCCCATCTCCAAATACAGTTACATTGGGGGTTAGGGCTTCAACATATGAATTTTGGGGGGACATAATTCAGTCCACAACTCACTCATAGACCTCATTCAGTAAATGTTTCTTCCTTCCCTTCATCCCTCCCCATCTCCCTCCCTCCCTCATTCTTCATATTAAGAGCCTGCCATGTTCCACCTCATGCGCTAGGGACACAGAGACAAAAGATACAAGAGGATCACTGGGATTGGTGCTCTATGATGATAGGTGCGGTGATAGGAGTGATACTGAGAGAACACAAAGGTGAGATCTCTGATCCAGACTCGGCTTGTGGGGGTGGTCAAACATCACTTTCTGGAGGAGGTGGAATCCAGGTGAGTTTTAAAGAATGGATAGAATTGAGCAAGTGCTGTTAGTCCAGTGTGCCTGGGGCATAGGGCAAGCACTGAGGAATGTGCTGGGAGCCAGGATTGGGGAGGAGGGGAAGGTTCTGGTGCTGCAGGTGCTGGTGCTGGTGCTGGTGGAGTGCATGTTACAGAAGTCTGATGCCCTGCTCAGACTTCAGGTTTACCCTAAAGGCTCGTTACAGTGTCCCTCTGTTCCTTCTCCCTCCTCCCTTCCTTCTAGTCGTTATATATATTAACAAACTAACTCCCAAACATTTCAGGGTATCTGGACTTGATCTAAGGCTCACAGTGCTTTTTTTATGTTTTCACAAAACCACAGATGCCAGTGTTGCTCACATGGAAAAGGCATCTTACCCCTGCCCTCCTCCTCCTCACCTGCCCACTCCTAAGGAGAACCTGCAGCTCCCAGAGAAATACCTGTCCTGGTGCTATAAACAGTGGCATGTCACCATCCCCCTGTTATTAGTGTAACTGCTGAGCATGCCAAGCAGATGCCCTCTTCTTAGGAGCTGCATGTGAAATGGCCCAGAAACATCACATTAAGACTAAAAAGATGCAATTTAAATTTCCTGTGGCTGTGGAGATGCCACTGACATGGTGATTACGTATGTCGAGCAAGGGCAATGCAGCAGGGGTCCTGTCATTGTGGATCCCAGGCCGTGGGCTTTGGATAGAGGTGAAGACCTAGTGACAGAGACATGCACTGCTGGGCTGTGCTTGTGTGCAGTAGGCGCTCAGCGCATAGTTGCGGGGTTATTCAATTCAGAGATGGAAGGGGCTAAGGAAGTTCTGAGTCCAGAGGGGTTGTTGCTGGTGATAGGAAGATTAGGCTCAGAGAGAAGTTACCGGCATAAGGTCATGATCACATAGCTAGTTAACGGCAGAGTTAGCACTAGAACTCAGGGCACTTAAATGCAATCACAAAACCCACTCATTTGTTTGTGAAATATATTTTGAATGCCTAGGCTCTTTGTAAGGTAATCAGCATACATGGGGAATAAGAATAAGGGATTTCCGTCCAGCAGTTCATAGTCTGGCTACATGCTAGAGGCATCCTGGCATTTAAACAAACAAGCACCACAGCTCAACCATGGCTGTAGTTTATGATTTAATAGTAATTTGGAGGGGCCCAAATATCGGTATTTTCTGAAGCTTTCCAAGATGTAGAACTTTTCGGTCTAGATCTGCGCTGTCCAACAAGTGGCTTTGCAATGTGGCTAGTTCACAGGGCATGTGCTAGGAGACTTAGAATGAACGCATGGATTTAAAATATCTTGGTAATAACTTTGTGTTTTGATTCTATGTTGAAGTGATAATACTTTGAATATGTTGAGTTAAATAAAATATATAGTTAAAATTAATTTCACCTTTTTTTGCTTTTAAAAATGTGGCTACTAGAAAATTAATAATACACCTATGGGATTCACATTATAATTCTGTTGGACAGTGCTGGTCTTGAGGAAGATACAGAGACATTGACATTTTTCTTCATTGACTGTACAATCTCTCTTTGGTTCACAGACATATGCATACTGGCACATGAAGGCACAAAGTGGGATAAAGACAGTGGCCCCTAATCCTACCCCAGGCAATGTAGCAGAGGGGGAAGGAACCTTTGCCTTGGAGTCAAGCTGCCTGGGATCTAATCCCAACTGCAGTGATGACTCGTTGGATGATCGCAGGTAAGTTAACTCTCTGTTCCTCCATTTTGCCATCTGTAAAATGGGGAGAATGAGGCTATTTAAGTCTTCACTGAGACAATGTTAGATATTATTATTATTCTCCCCTCTCTGGGTCTTTTCTGTTGAGATCAGTTTCTGTGACCATCTGCCATTGAACCTAAACCTATCTTAGTCATTTATTATTTTATTTTATTTTTTCTGAGACAGAGTCTCACTCTGTTGCCTGGGCTAGAGTGCTGTGGCATCAGCCTAGCTCACAGCAACCTCCAACTCCTGGGCTCAAGCAATCCTCCTGCCTCAGCCTCCCGAGTAGCTGGGACTACAGGCATGTGCTACCATGCCCAGCTAATATATATGTGTGTATATATATATATATATATATTTTTTTTTTTTTTTAGTTGTCCAGCTAATTTGTTTCTATATTTTTTTAGTAGAGATGAGGTCTTGCTCTTATTCAGGCTGGTCTTGAACTCCTGAGGTCAAACGATCCTTCTGCCTTGCCTCCCAGAGTGCTAGGATTACAGGCGTGAGCCACCGCTTCCATCCAGTCATTTATGAAATGTACAATTGTTCCCAACTGATGCAACCCACAAGCATCAATTTAATTCTATTTCATGGTGTGTTATCATATCTCATAAAATATAATCTCTTTCTCTGCTGACTGCCTTTTTGTTAAGTTTTAGGGAAAAGAGAAGTCAGGCAAAAATAAGATCAGTTGCTGCCCCTGGTAGAGAAGAGGTGACATCCCAAATTATTTACTGACTTTGATATTTTGAGTTAAGAGGATTCCCAGTAGAAGCCAGGCTAAAATATAGAGGCAAATTTCTTTCTAGATAAGTTGCATTGAGACTCAAGAGTTTATCTTTGGTGGCAGGGATGTATGGATGAGAACTGAGCACTAGACTGAGTGGATAGATCATGACCCAGCTTGTGGTGACGTTTCTTCCCTTTTTGGGCTGATGGGCTCAGAGTATAGATGGTCTACTTCTTTCAAAAGCCCACACTGTCTGCTTCACTCCACACTGCAGGAAGGAAGCAGCATGTTCTTGAAGTCTTGACAGAAGCCCTGTCCATTCAAGATTGTCAGTTCCCTTAGGAAGATCAAAGCACTACAAACAACAACAACAAAAATTGATGGGAATAATAGGAATGAGAAAGAGTTATTATCTCATCAGAATCCTTCTTCAGACGTTCTTGGTCTGGGGCTCAGCCAGGATGAAGGAGAAGGGCAGCCAGAGACCCAGGGAATGCGCTTGGGGAGAGGAGTTATTTTTGGGTGGTTTCAATGGAAGAGAATATATTCTTCAGAGTGAATGTATTCCAACATATCTAGACCTAGTGCCTGATCCACTCCCTGATGCCAGAGACAAAGTAATCCACCTTTGGGGATCAGTGGGACCATTAAGAAAAGTTCTGTGAACACTGTCAACCATGCAACAGCTAGAAGAGTCTAGAAAAGTCTAGAAGAAACATGTTTGAGACTTGATTATGGCACTAAATATATAAGCATAGGAAAGCACAGGTCTCTCTGAACCCCCCATTTCCTCATCTGTAATATGGGAGCAATTGCCTTAGTTTATAGGAATGTTATAAAGGTTAGATCAGAAATAGGCATAAAAGTATTTAATTGGAAGCTAAAATGAGTATTGCAAGGATGCAAAAAGTTCTTGGTAATTCTGAGCAGGCAGAGATTAATGTGATGTGGACTCACTGTAGATGCTAAGGGAGCTGGGCTAGGAACAATGGATTTATTGGATGTTTGTTGGCTTTTAATTTCTTTTATCTTATGATTACAACAACAACACATATTCATGAAATTTGGGGGGAAAACATCAAAGAGAAAATAAAAATCATTTCTAATTTTCCGACTCAGAACTAATGCTGGCTAAAATTTTTGGAAGATCA
Organism: Cheirogaleus medius; assembly: GCA_008086735.1. Classification (NCBI taxonomy): domain Eukaryota; kingdom Metazoa; phylum Chordata; class Mammalia; order Primates; family Cheirogaleidae; genus Cheirogaleus; species Cheirogaleus medius. The sequence goes on from VBSM01001124.1 coordinate 66,344,088, forward strand.
GTACTATATATGACTTTGGTGAAACAGAAGAAAAAAATATTCTGGTTATTTAATATTATTTGAACACAAAAGCTTGGCCTGGGCAAGAAAGACATTGGGGTTTGGGGTGGAGGAATGTACAGGAAGATACAGTTGGAGACAAGTCAGATGGATTTTGTACACAAAGGCATACCAATAATTTTCTCTTTTTGCTTTCTTTTTTGGAGGAAAGACACAAACTCTCAACTTTTCTGTCTCCCTTTCCTGTTCTCTGACCTCGTATTTTATCAGTTCCTTAAACACACTGACAACACTTGCTTTGAGAATGGCACTCTCTTACCCAGGCAAGAGCGCAGAGGGCTTGAGGGCCCTTCCGTCCCTGGTGGAAATGTTGTGCCAGGGTGAGTCGTCGTCAAATGAACTGTGTCTGCTGGGTCTCTACATGGGCTGCCCACTGGGTTGCTAATGACAGGAACATGTTGGAACCTCAGGCCTGAAACTACTGTCCTCATAATACTCTTCTGGAGTGTCTTTTCTGGCTCCCGGCCTTGGGGAACCAGGGCATCTTCCAGCCCCTCATACGTCTTTTACAATGGGCTTTGTCATATGTGACATGTGGCTGAGAAGTCTGTGCATTTAGATTCCTTTCTGATTCCGAAGGGTGAGGTGAGGGAATGGGGCAGGGGAGAGAACGATGAGTGGAATATGTGTGTGTGTGTGTGACAGAGAGAGAGAGAGAGAGAGAGAGAGAGAAAGAGATAATGAGTAGCAGAAAATTATGAAGGATAGAGAAAGGAAAGGGAGAGAGGGAGAGAGAAGAAACACACAATGAAAACCTAAGACACTGCATAAAGAATGGACAGAGCAGGGAGAGGGAAAGAAGGGAGACAGGAGAGGAGCTTGAGTGACGGACGAAGAGAGTGAGTGCAGGGGTGACAGAGACAGCCATTGTCACTTAACGATTAATACAGGATTAAATGAAATATTCATGAAAGGAAATTGGAGCTATAGACAAAACCAAATGCCAGGTCCCTGCCCCGCCTCCCTGCCCCACCTCCCACTTCCTACTCAACAGTGAATTATTTGGGGATTTGTGCTGTCTATTGTCATCACATGGAAACAATTGGTGGATGGTCCTGGGGAAAGCTTGTTTCCTTGATGGCACTCAGCTCCCTTAAAAACACTTCTGCTCATCTGATGGGATCATTCCTGAGCTTCTGTGAGAGTGAGGCACTTTTGAGAAGGCCCTTGGCACCTTTGAGGTGACCCAGATGGCTTCTCCCTCCTTTGAACTCTTACTGTGGCCAGTGTCTCCAAGCCTTTCTTGAATGAGGGTCTTCTTTCTCTTCAGGAGATGGCTGGAAACATCCCTGCATACATCCCTCCAGAGCCCAGTGCTGGTAAGAAACAGAAGCTCACTAGGTCCAGGGGACTACCATCTGCCATCCGATCAGCCCAGTGCCACCAAGAAAATAGTCCTGGGAAGTTGCGAGTCTGTCCAAGTCTCCACTTGCTCATCTATGTGAGTGGACTATTGTCTAACTGGCCAATAGCGTTACCCATGAGGAACCGGCAGAGGCCATGTGCGAGTGCTCTCCCAGGGCCGCCCGTAGGATGGAGGACTTGGTACTTTCCTCTTCACTTCCTCCCACCTTCCTGTCTCCCGTATCTCTCATCAACATGGGATGAAACTGATACCACCACCCCTAGGTCCTGTCTCCTGGGGTGAAACGGCAAGGCTGGTAATTGGAAGTGGGAGCCCTTCACTGTTCCCCATGGAGGCTCACCCCTGGGGAAGTCGTGTGGGTTCCTCACACCCCCGGCCTCTACATCAACCTGCCTGGAGAACTTTTTGTTTTCCGACTGGAGAAGTTACGTAGGGGCTAAATTTATCCTTGCTTTTGCCTGGTTTCTAACGTCTGGTATTTCCTTAGCTCCAAAGGAGCAGAGGTCAATCCTTTTACTGTAAAAATCACTTGAGCTGCTAATTTCTGATTATAATGATGACTTAATGGTCTCTTTACCTTCTGACTTCTCTATTTAGTTTTTGGGATCTCAGTGTCTTCATTTAAAAGGGAGATAATTGCATTTACTTCCGTGGGGCTTTTTGAAGATCAAGTGAGGGCTTTCTAAACTTTTAAACCTACCCAAATGTTAAATATTGTTGTGAAGTGCATGTGCAGTTTTACCTTAGTCTGAAAGCTCTGGAAAGATAGGAAACGTCTCCATCTTTTCACTGCCGCGTCCCCGGTGCCCCTGCAAAATACCAGGCACACAGTAGGTACATAGATGATGTTTTCTGAGTAGATAACTGACCTCAGATCTTCAGAGGTTCATCTTTGGTGCCTCATACTCATTCTTATCATTGTTCTTTTTTATTATTATTATTTGATTAGAGCCTGTGGCTGCCAATAGCCCTAACTCTACCCCTTAACCCACGACTCACGGCCCCCATTCTAGATTCTCGGGTAGAGTTCATGGATATTTCAGCAATTTGCAGGATAATTTGGGCTAGCCCACACTGGACCATAGGACTTGAAAGAGGCAACTGCGAGGAAATTGGACAACTCAAGGCTGATCCAACACAGAACACAAATTATCCTGTGCTACTTTCAGGAATAGGAGAGTTCCTTTCTAGCTTCAGAGGAAGGATAAGAGGTAATTCCAAAACAGTGCTGTGGTCTGAAAGTGATACATGCATCTACAGAAAGATGCATATTTGACAAGCCAAGGATGGCTGGACATAGCTTGACCTTTGGGGGTACAAGCTCGCACAATTTGCCCACTGTTAGTCCATCTTAAAAACAGGAGCTGTGTACACTTCCCCATGATACCTCATTTATGCCATCTAACTAGGGCATATATTGTCTGTGTACAAGGCCAGCACAGGCCTGGCTCTCCTCAAATGTTCAGTAGAGTTGATGGATTAAATGATTGCATGCAAGAAATGTCCTATTCCTTTTCCCTGTATCAGCTATGCTCTAAAGCCCTTATTACCCTCTGATGTGCCATCCATTTTCCTTATTTATCATGTTTATTACATGTCCCCTCCAAATTTGTAAGCTCCATGAGAGCAGAGATGTTTAATGTTTTTTTTTTTGTTTTTCCCTCTGCAATGTGCGCAGACTTAGAACAGTGCCTAGCACATATTAAGCATGCACTAATTATTGTTTGTTTATTTATTGTTTGTAGTTAAGCAACTGATTTTCTACATAAGTGGTGCTTACTCCTTTATGTAAAACAAGACCAAACAAAAACATTTCAATACATCTTTTTTTTCTGATATAAATGCTTTAGAAAATATTATACAATTCCCTGCCTTCCCAAATGGGACTTAAACAATAATACTGAATACCATATTTAACATATATTTTGCTTGTAAAAAGTGCTTTATTGAATTCAATCACTTAATTCCTATAGTAACCTTTTCTATAGATGAGGGAAATGAAGCACAGAGACGTTAAGTGATTTGCCCAAAGTCACTCAGCAGTTAAGTTACAAACTCAGCGTTTGAACCCAGGCAATTTGGTCTCAGAGCCTGAAGGCTTAACCGTTACACGATATTGTTTCTGAACATGAGTTAGGTTGTTTGCAAAGGGTTTCTGTCTCCTTTATGAAGGTTAAATCTTTTACCACAGTGACCCCTTGGAGAGATATTAAGATGGGAGAGGTTTCTTGCCACACAGACCACAGAGAATTGCAGTTTTTCTAATTGACATGTTTTCTCTTTCATTGTCAACTGTTCCTAGTTGATTTTTTCGGGACTTTTCTGAGAAGTTCTGATGCAATGATGCTGGTCTGCTGTATCTAAGAGGAAACAAGATCACCAAGACTTTGTTTTTATGCCCCAAGGTGATTAACCTACTAAATCCTACTATCGAGGTTCTGGAGAGCTGTATAAATTGCACAAAATCAATAACCTCTGACGTGTAACCTCTCCATAGACTGCGGCTGTTGGGGAGATGTTCTCTATAGCCTTCAAGGACACAGGTGTCCTGGTGTCAGGTGGCAAGTGACCTCCTCAAGCACTGATACCTGTGTTGTTTATAATACTTTATCCTGCAGCTCTGATTGTGTAATGTGTGCTGAGTTAATATTAAGAGTGTTTATGTGTGTCTTGTTATTGCTCTTCTGTTCTCATTGTGTTCCAAAAAGGCAATGATAGGTGAAAAGAAAATTGGTGTGACACATACATCTTACTTAAAAGGCACAAAACCCTCCTGTCCTCTTGTGAAGCAGGAAAGAATTTTCATCTTAGAGGTGTGTCAGGTCCTAAGAATTCCATAAGTATGAGTTGTTCTGTACTAAGGCAATAATGTAGACATTGAGGCATGCAATATAGTTTGTTGATATGAATTAAAGGTAGTAATGGGCATGGACTTTGTGATGGCCAAAATCATTTGCCCTCGTATCTAGATTTGTGGTTGGGAGTGGTAGATGATGGCTGAAACCTACCTTCCACATAGATTATGCAAGTTTATATGGACCAGTTCCCTGTCTTGACATTATGAAGTCCATTCTCCAGTCAATAAGTAAAGAATCAACTATATTAAATCAAGGTCAAGACAGATAAGTGGTCATTTATTTATTTCCTAAACATAGTTTTTTCTTCTTATGGCATAACTATCAACAAATGTGGGAAGAAATTTAGTGATCATCAATATTTTTATTCCTTGGAACCAAAGATCTATTCTGTAGGAAACAGTTCTGACTTATTTCACACTGAGTATAGTACTAAGGGATTTATTGGGTTAAATCATTTAATCTTCATGATATGAATATAAAGCATGAATGTGAAGAATATGGGCAAGTCTTTAGGACAAAATTCTCCCTTACTCTATATGGGAGAAGTCAGACTGGGAAAAACCTGTAATTTTTCCCTCTGGGTAGGAATCTAACTCCTCTCATTCATCTAATATTGCCTCCTCCATGAAATCTTTCTGATTTCTCCTAAAACATGTGATTTATGTTCCCTGTTTACATCCCCAAAACCACCTGTTTGCACTCTCCGATGACACTGATCCTATTCCATCAGGCAGTGTGGTTCTCTGAGGACATGTGACAGGCTACGAGCAAGGAATTTGGAATCACGAGACATCGGTTTCACTTTTCTGAGGCTCTCTGGGTAAGTGGTACTAATAGCAGTATTAACTACCTTAGGGGTCTCATGAGACCCAATCAGAAAACCTACAGATAGATTTTGTTAACTGGAAACACGGTTTAAAGAAATTTGTTAGTGAACACTCTGAAGCAAGTGCTGGGCTGAGTTCCCCTCTGTGGTCTAGGATACCTTTAAAGATGCCTGTGAACTAGCAGTCTTGCTCAATGCGTGTTGAATGAGTATTTTGAGGATGTAACCAGATGCCTTCTCAATAGCTAAGTAGCTCTGAAAGATCTCAAGAGTATCTTCACAGGGACTCAGAAGCAGGGTAGACAGATCTTTTGCAGGTCTGGGTTCTTTGAGACAAGTGAGGCACTGCGCTTCCCTTTGATGGCTGAGAGGACACAAAACCGAGGGAGATGCTTTTATCAGTAAAGGGGAAGCTACTCTTTTTAAAAACCTTCCTTAATGTGACAAAATCCTTGATCTTGAGACCAGAAGACTCAGTGTCAGAGATGTGAGAGGCGTGCTTTCTACGGGATAGAAGGACAACATTTGGCCAAGTTCCATTCCCAAATGCAGGCGTGCTTGGTTGTTCTGCACCTCTGGAAGGAAGGCTGTATTTGTGAGGCGACAGAACAATTTCCATGGCAACAGACTGTCTGGTGTCAGAAGAATAGAAATGAAAGCTTCGTGTGCCAACTCTGTATTTATGTGATGCTTATCACATTGCCTCCTGCAACGCAGAGAGGGCTTGATCTCTCAGCAAACATGCTTTTGTCCAAATGATGCCAATGTAGAAATCATGCCATTTCTATCAGCATTTTCACATCTAAAGGTTGAGTGTACTATTTTTGTCTTGCAAAGTTTTGATAGCTGCCAATGTCTTTGTAAACAGGTTTTGCTAGACTTTCGGGGGTGACACCAATGATAATGAAGGAGGCAGCTAGGGTCTGGGTGTTGGTTTCCTAAGAATGTGTCATTGTCGTGGATTGGCCTCCTTGTTGCAGCATGAAGGGAGTAAGAAATGCACTCAGAGGACTGGATAGACCTTTAACTCCAAAGGGCTAACCAAGCAGGGTGTGATTGAGCAGAGGGGCTGGTCCAATCTACTTTAAGTCCTCTGTTCCCTATGGCTGCAGACATCTTCCTGCAATTGCTCCCCAGATAAGCTTTGCTTTGAACCTTGGGTCCCAACCTCTGATCCCTTCCAAGCCTTTCTCACCATGATCTGTGCCCTGAATACCTTAAAGCAAAGACTTTGCTCCTGGCTTCTTTCTTGACTGCAGACTTCTCCACAAACCATGAAGGTGGATAGTGTTTCTCCTTGGGAACGTACCCTTTCTCACTCACCCCTGTCTGCCCTGACCACATGGCCAATGCATCAGGAGAAGCCTGACCACCCCTACCTTGTTCTGTACCCCAGAGACTGAATGTTAAGAAGTGTTTCCAAAAGGGAGGTACTTTCCATCACTGTCAGTCGGCAAGAGGTCCACAGAGAGCATGGAGATTTGAACTCTTCAACGTGAGTGGGTAGTGATTACCACGTTCTCCAGTTGCCATGGTACTGGTTATGCATATCTGGGAATACACTAAAAGCCATTCAATTACACACTTTAATGGGTGAATTCTAGGTATGGTATGTGAATCACGTCTTGGTAAAGCCATTTTACAATAGATCTCTTTTAAGACATGGTTACTGTAGCTAATAACAACATACTGTATATCTATTTGAAAGTTGCTAAGAGGCTGCAAAAAATGATTAGTATGTGAGATAATGTATATGTTATCTAGATTGACTTAGCCATTCCATAATGTATAAACATCATTTGTATGCCTCATAAACATATGTAATTTTTATTTGTCAATTAAAAATAAAGATTTTGTATTAAAAAAGTAAGTTAGGAGAAAAATAAAACAATCACACAGAACTAGTGAGATCAAATATTTAAATGTATTCAGATAAAATCTGAGTGAATTTAAAGAAAAATATTGTATGCATCATAGCGTGGTATACGTGGTGACCTATGGCATGTGGGTGTGGTATATGGACGTGATAATGGAAGTCTAGGAAAAGTTGGTATGGAAGAAAAGCTTTGGCGTCCCTTCTGGGAAATATTTCCTGAACTCCTTCTTGCTGGACAATGTGTCATGTCTAAGTGTTCCACGGCACTGTGGGTTCACCTTTACCAAGTCCATTATCATACGATGTGGGTCCACCTTTACTAAGTAAGTCCGCTATCATACACTGTGGGTCCACCTTTACTAAGTAAGTCTGTTATCATACGCTGTGGGTCCACCTTTACTAAGTCCGTTATCATACGCTGTGGGTCCACCTTTACTAAGTCCGTTATCATACGCTGTGGTTGTTGTTTAAGCAGACAACTTTGTGGGCAAGCACTGAGTCTTTTCACTGCTATATCTGTGGCACTTTGTACGGTGTCCAGTAGGAAATTTGTGGACTAAAAGTCAGAGTTTCTCAACCTTGACATTGGCATTTTGGATGAGAGAGTACTTCATCGTGGGTACTGTCTTCTGCAGTGTTCCTGGCTTATGCTCACTAGATACCACCTCAGATGTGACAATGTAAGATGTCCTCAGGCTTTGACAAACGTCCCTTGGGGGGCAAAGGCACTCCCAGTGGAGCACTACTGCCCTAAGGCAACAGCATCCAACTACTGCCTGAACGGTCAGTAACTATTTTGGATCACTTTCTATGAGCCAAGTACCTTTCTAGGCAGCGAGGACGTAGCAGTGAACAAAATGGGTAGAGTCTCTGCTCTTGAGAAGTTTATTTTCTATAAAGGGAGACAGACAGAAACCAAGTGAACAAATTAATAAAGACAGTGATTCCGACAGTGATAAAAGCTAAGAAGGAGATTAAACAGGGTGATGGAATTGAAAGAGGTTGACGGTCAAAGACAGCCTTTCTGAGGGAGCTGGCCATAGGAAGGGAAGGGATTGCCTTCCAGGCAGCGGGACTAATAGGAGGACAGTCCCAAAGGAGAGAATGAGACGGGAGCATTTGGGAAGCAGAAAGAAGGCCAGTGTGACTGAGCCTAAGGGGAGAGGTAGGAAGTGGAAACAGAGCTTGTTGGCTTTCGAGTCCTGGGCAAGACCCCTGGATTCTGCTCCAGGTATCATGGGAAGCCGCTGGGGGGAGGTTAGAGCTGGCTTGGAGTGATTATGTTTTGAAAAGTTTATTCACTCTGGCTGCTGTGCGCAAATGGTCTACCATGGGAAGAACAGGGTATATTAGGAGACTGTGGCCATGGTCCAGAGGAGGGTTTCTGGGAGCCTGGGCTAGTATGGTTGTGGTGGAAATGAGGCAAGTGAAAAATAGATGCTGATAATTGAGGGAGGATAATAATATCAATAAAAGGATGGATGAATGCCTTGGGAGGGAATGTGAGCAAGAAAGAGAGATCTGATTTCTTTCTGAAATTGGGAGTCCATTGATCTTAACTAGACTGGAGTGTTTTGAGGGGAGAAAGATGACTGGCTAATCAAATTAGACTTCACTCGCACAAGATTGTCCAGCCTGTGGTTTAAGTTGGGTTTCTTTTATTGAAAGCCCATTGTTTTGTTCCTATCAAGAAGATTAATAGACTGTAACACCAGCTTAATTATACCTGTTTCCTTGAGTGCTTTCTTTAGTTTAATATTTACTAAGCTTAGCATTTAGCATGAATCTCAGTATAGGAGGAGACCACTGAAAAAAAATTCCTGAATGCAAACTTTCAATAATTTAAACTATGCTCATCACAGGGGTGTTAAAATAGTCCAGTCTTTTATAGCGTATGTTGTGAAAAGAAAAGAACAAAGAGTTTCCAAGCTTTCTTCAGTCTCTCATTATTGCTTCTCTTCAATTTTTGTGAATTTGAAAGTATTAAAAACATAATAACTACAACTACTGTTTAGTGAGCACCAACTAGCACTGAGTTGTTTGTATTATATTAGGTTTAATCCTCATTACAACCATGCAGGTAGGTATCACTATCCACATCTAACAAATGAGGATTAAGGAGGCCCAGGGAGGTGAAGTAATGTGACCAAGATCATGAAGTTGGTGTATTAGCTTCCTAGGCTGCTGTAACAAATTATCACAAACTGGGTGGCTTAAAACAATAGTAATTTATTCTATCACAGTTATGGGGGCCAGAAGCTCAAAATCAAGGTGTCTGAAGTGCCCATCCTTGGTCTCTTCCAGCATCTGGAGACGTCAGGTGTTCCTTGGCTTGTGGCTGCATCGCTTTAATCTCTATCCCTGTCTTGACATAGTCTTCTTGTGTGTTTCCTCTAGGTGTCTCTTATAGAAATACTCGTCATTGGATTTAGGACTCACCCAGACAATCCAGGGTGATCTCATCTTAAGGTCCTTTACTTAATTATGTCTGCAAATACCCCTTCTCCAGATAAGGTCACGTCACTTCCAGGGTTAGGATGTGGACATGTTTTTTGGGGGGAGGGCTACTTTCAACCCACAACACCTGGTTACTTGTAATTGACAGAGCTTTCCCCCTACACTGAAGAGTTCTGTTCACACTGAACTTGCATCATCAAAACTGTAGATGTGCCCAGCCTTTCCTCTTTCATCCTGGTAGCCTCATCTATTCTTACAGCCTGCTTTCAGTGACTGTGGCCAACGAGCCAGCCAAAGACTTTTTCATCTAAAATAAACTTAGCAGCATAACACAGTAAAAGTTATAATTATGGGTTTCACAAGGAAGGAAGCCTTCACAATGGTGACGGATATTTAAATAACACTCTTGTGTTAAGAGAGGCCGGTCTTGCTAACTCTAATTACAAAGGAGGGCAAATAATTTCAAAATGCATCTGAAGAGTTTTAGGTGCAATAAAAAGTAAGTGTTAACAACTAAACTGGCAACTGACATCTGGGCAGATTGATGATATAGCTCTTTTTCTTCCTTCTTTTTTTTTCTGGTGTTAAATTAAAAGTTAGTTGTGCCATTAAAAAGTTAAGTCAAATTTTTAATCCTTAACATCTTCCCAACCTTTCCCCCATTCATGTGAGTTTTTGAATCTAAGGAAAACCCACAGCAACTGGGCCTGTGCATCACAGAGTGAGCCAGAGAGCAAATGAGCCACTTCCTGAGGCAGCGAGGCATCTGAGCAAGCCCAGCGCTCTTGGTGGAGCGGACATCTAGGCGGGCGGCCGCATGAAGCCAGCTGAATCCATGTGTCTGTGGCGTGAGCGGTAATCTTTAAGATTGCTGATTAGTTGGCCATTTGTTGCTTGCTCTGCAGGGCTCCTCTCTCTCTCAGCAGTGTGAGCGGGTCTGTCCTGGGTGATGAATGGGGCTAGAATCTCCACGCAGGGGAGAGCCATTCTCCGCCCCTTCACTGCAGGAGCCTTGGTGTTTCAAGAGAAAGGAAGGGATGAATCTGAGCACAGCTAAGGCTAACTTAAACTCTTCACTTGAGTGACCACCCTGCTTTGTGCTATGGTATATAATTTATATATACACACACATATTCATATATATACACACACATACGCACATACACACAAAATCTCATCATAAAACATGTTAGAGGATGTTTGGAAAATGTAAAAAAACTAGAAAGAAATGCAGTTCCTTGACCATACTGTTTGTTCAGTTTTATAGTCTGCTTTTAAAAATGTAATGTTATAAGCATTTATAATATTGCTATATAATCCTAAACTGTGTTATTTAAAGTGTTGTTAACAATTTTGCAAAGGACTTATGCCATAATTTTACCTACCTGAACATAACTGTTGGGTAATTGTTCCACTTTACTCTTTTAAGTAAGGCAAGAACATCTTTGTGCCTAAAACCTTTTTAAAAGAATATCTATCGCTCTATCTATATCTATCTATCCTCTGTCTATTTCCCTAGAGTAGATTCCCAGGTGTGGTGAAAAGGTACTAAATGACCTCACAGGACCAGCTGGATAGAGCTGGAGACTCCTTCCCTCTCTTCCTTCTTCCTTTTTTCTCTTCCTCCTCTCTTCTGTCCCTCCCTCTTTCCTTCCTTTTCCTCAATTTTGAAAATCACCAAGACAATACTTTCTCTTCAGTAATCCTGGAACTTTGACTGTCAGGAACATTCTAAGGTGTGAATATAAAAATCATGAAAAGGACTTATTTTTCTGTATCAACTCCCAGGAACTTATATATCTAAATGACTCAAAGAGTTTGGGAGCTGGATCTAGTTCATCACCATCTTTTCCTTTTTCAGAAGTGGAAAGTGAAGACAGAGAGGTGAAGAGACATTTCCAAGAGCACACCTGGGCTTGGACTCACAAACCGCATCCTCCCCTGGTGAGGGCTGCCTCTGTCCCAGGCACAGCCACTCTGCTCTGCGTGATGTGTGGAACACATATCATTTATTCCTCTTAATAGCCCTCTTTCAGGGGTTTTGTTGTTATATCCACTGTACAGGTAAGGAAACTGAATCTCAGGAAGGTGAAGTTGAGCCTCTTGCTTTATCCACCACACAGCACGTCTGTCCTGGGTCCTGAGTGGAAAGCAGGAGAGGAGAGCAGTCAGGCGTTCCTACAGTGGGGTGAAGAGGTGAGGGGTGTTCTGCCCTTCCCTTTCTTTCTACCCTGGGGGCAAACACAGATGGGCAATCCATTCTCCCTGTTTATGTCTCTAGGTGGGAATGGTAACACCTGATTTGATTTCTCCTTTAAACTACCAACCATCCAGGTAGTGGAGATCAATTTCCCACTTCTTGGTTCTCCAAACAAGCTAGGATCATTGCAAACAGCAAGGACTTTCTTTGTGTTCTCTGTGCAGGTTTCATCACATTTCTTCTTCTAAGCTTCGTCTTTCTCTTTAGCTGCTCAGTTCCTACACCATGTGGTTTTTAGGGTCTACAAATGTGTGTTCTTGTCCTCAGGTGTTGCTTGTTCTTGTTCACCTCCAGTCAATCAGATTCATTTGTTCAGCCAATGATGCCAGGGTGCCTGCCGTGTGCCAGCCATTGTACTTGGCCCTGGGGCTCAGCAGGAACTAGGCAGTCAGGGTCCCTGCCATGGAGACCTCTTGTCCTTCTGGATGCCTGTGACTGGCTGCTGGATGCAGCTTTCACCTGTGTTCATAATGCCCTCTCGGATCCAGGCTGTGCTTGTTGCAGAAGTGGGATGCAGGAGTATAGGATGTTCCCCACTTTATATGAGGTAGCATCATATTTCAAGGATTTGGGGTTCAAAACATAATATCTTTTTAAATTTTTATATTTATTTATTTTTATTTCAGAACATTATAGGGGCCCAAATATTTAGGTTACATATATTGCCTTTTCCCCACCTGAGTCAGAGCTACAAGTGTATATCTCAGACAGTGCACACCGCACCCATTAGGTGTGAATATACCCATCCCTTCCTCCTTCCTCCCACCTGCCTGACACCCAGTGGATGTTACTACCATATGTGCACATAAGTATTGATTGATTAGTACCAATTTGATGGTGAGTACATGTGGGGCTTATTTTTCCATTCTTATAATACTTCACTTAGCAGGTTGAACTCCAGCTCCATCCAGGATAATACAAGAGGTATCAGTTCACCATTGTTTATTGTGGCTGAGTAGTACTCCATGGTATTCATATACCACATTTCATTAATTACCGTTCATGTATTGATGGGCATTTGGCAGCACAAATCGCAATTACAAAGATGTGAAAACATGATATCTTTATGGCACCTTGAAGACTGAGAAAACTGCAGAAGCAAGAAGGTCACCTGACTTTTCCCTGCCTTTCTATGTGCAACATGGTCATAAAGGAATTCTCTGACCTACCTTGCCTGAAAGTAGATCATAAGACTTTCAATCCAGAGAGATTTTGCCCCATACCTGGGGGAAGGGATGCTACACAGACAGGCCAAGAAGAATCTGAACCAGAAGGCCTTGCTGAGTTTCTCCCAGTATATTATCATTAGATCATACCATTTTTGTCCAGTTGTACTTCTGCAAGACTGCCAATTGTTCACTGAACCCAAATAAAAATACACAGTTTCTCCTGGGTCTTTGGGTCTTCCCTTCTGAAGTCTCCCACCTCATGTTAAAAATTTGATAATTAAGTTTGTTATGTTTTTCTCTTGTTAATCTGCCTTTTGTTGTAAGGGGGTCAGCCATGACCCTTGCAATGGGTGAGGAAAAGGTATTATATTTTTTTCCTTACAGAGGGAATAGGGCATCAAACTTGGAAGATATTTTGGAAAAAGAGCTAAAGTCAAACCAGGGCCAGAGATATAGCAACAGAAGGGAGACTATTATATGGAGAAACTTTACTTTTATTTTCTCACTTAAACTTCACAATAACCCTTATGATCATTTTGCAGATGAGAATGGTGGCAGAGCTGGTATTCACATGGGCTCTATCTGGTCCTGCAGCCTAAGACCCTTCAACTACACAATTCAACATCACTCATTTATTCTAAAAACTTTTTTCAAAAAGGAACTAACATACTAATATGTGTCAAGGGCTGTGCTAAAAGCTGCAGATATAGAAATTAATAAAAGTTTCTGGAACTCACATTCTAAGGGGGGAAACAGATAATAAATCAATGAATGAATAAATGTATAACTTCACAGAGAGATAATGCTTCAGAGAAATATAAATTTGGAGATAGAGAGCAAGGGGTAGGGAGTGAGAACACCCCCAATACAAGAGGCACCATGGGGAAGCATCTAGAAAGGCTGCTGATGAAGTGATGTGTGCAAGGTAGTCTCATCTCCCGAGATCCTTGGCCCAATAAAGTCATGAAGAAAACTTACAGGCAGACAAGGAATTGGCAACTTTTTAATTTGGTAATTAAAAAGTATACAAGTACATTTAAAAAAAAAATCCCAAACAATTGCTCCTCCTAATACCATGAATAAAGGACATCTTAACATGAACAAAAGTGAATATATTTAGCTTTATTAAAAAACTGTCTTCACTCAGTTTTTCTCACTTTTTTGCATGTTTTCGAAGGCTTCACCATAAACTGGCATTTGAAAACTATTAGTTTTGCCCAGAGGAGGTGTTCTGTATTCAGAGGAAGGGCTGGAATTGCATACTAATAGTTTAATGGTAGTACTAGTGATAAATAATATTTATTGAATCATTTTAATGTTCTAGGTGCTGTGCCACAAGCTACTTATGCATTATTGAATAATTCTCACAGCAATCTCATAAACTAGGTATATAAGGGCTAAGTACTAGCCCTTTTTTCTGGTGAAGACTTTAAAAGGGTTAGTAAATTCCCCAAACAGAGCATGTACATGAGAGAGTATGATTCAAGCCTAGATTCAAGTCAGAATTTATCCTCTTCAATAAAAGAGAGATTTGATTTGAGCTAGTGCTTGGCTGAGTACGGGAAGGGGATAGAAACACATCTTTTGCCATTTCATCAGTTCTGTAGTTCTGGTAGATTGGGGACAGACCATATGTTCCTTTTGTATCCTGCTGTAGTGGGCATCTCTTGTTTAGCCTTCTCAGTGTTCAACCCCCTGATTTCTGGTAATAGTGCCCTTATTTTACTTTGGGGACTGCCTGACTCCATTGACTGTGGTCTTGGTGGGACTGTCGCTCATGGTGTCCCACTCTCCCCATGCCAAGGGGTGGGCAGGTGACTTGAGTGAGACCAGTCAGAGTCTTTTTGCCATGGAATGTCTCTGGAGCAGAGTAATACAAACACTGAGAACAGACAGAGTTGATGTATTCCCCTCCCAAGAACCCTCTCTGAAGAAGAGGCTGTTTGTTTTTGAATTCCAGGAACTGCTTTGATCCCCGCTCCTTTTTAGTTCTGTGTTTGTATGTTTGTTTTCTTATACTCATCTTCAATCCTAATAAATTTCTTTTTGATTAGGTTAGCCAGAGCCTATCTATGTTACTTGCAACTAGGTGGCAGGGCCTGGAGAATTAGAAACCCATGCTCCTAAATCAGAGAGACCTCTATTATTTTACTATTTATTAAATATTTGGCATTGGACAAGTTGTTTAATCTCTCTAAACTTGTTTCCTTACCTATGAAATGGGGATAATATGGTTGTTGAAAAAATGAACTGATGCATGTAATTTGCTAAGAAGAATGCCTGGACTTAATCAGACAATTTACTTAGCCTTTTCTTATCAAATCCTTAATAAATATTGGCTGCTTGGATTTGCATTGGATGACCAAAGAGAAGGATGTTCTCCACCCCCCACCCTTCAAACAAGGACCAGATAGTTTGTACAATACTAAATTTAGATAAATATCAAGAAAAAAAGTCATAAGAATGGAATTTCACAACATCAGTGCCAAGGATAAACTGAAAACATACCAAAGCAGAAGACTATAGAGGATTTATTAGACCAGGGATTTTATAGATTTCAGAGCATTAAGAACTCACAAAATCATATGGTCCAATAACTTGATTTCAAGTATTTAAAAGGTTCTGATTCCCATTTTCCAGTTGAAGTAATCGATGACCTTTTACTCAACGAATATTTGTTGAATATCTACTGGGTGCCTGGCTTTGTGTGCTAGTGTCTTGGAATAAGGAGGTGAAGGATACAGCCAGGAGTGGAATCCAGACTGTATCCAGAAACACAAAGATGTACGGATGCTATAAACATAACTGAATGATGGCATAAATACTGGATGGCAATGAGGAAACCTGATCTCTACTCTTGGATCTGACTCATGACCTGCGCTCCACAGGGAAACACTAGCCAGAGAAGACAGTAAAATGTTTAGTATTTCAGTGGCTTAGCATAGTGCTTATTTTTTGTTCACAAAACAGTTTGATATAGTTATTCTTTGTTGACAGTGACTTTTTTCCACCTGATGATTCAGAGACACAGGTTTTTCCCATCTTGTGGCATCACCATCCTGAAGGGCCTTAGGACCCTCTATCTCCAGGCAGGAAGTAGGGGAGGAGGGTTGGAGAGAGCACAGTTACTTGCTGACCTGAGACAGTTATGAGGACTGAGATGCCTGGAGTGGACACTTGGGCTCGCCCTAATAAGCCACATGTCCTCACCCAGGCATATGGGTACAGGGATACATGGGGATTGGGAAGTGTACAGCCCCTTCTTAGCGACGACTCAACAGTACAAAGTGGAGTAGAAACCAGGTGAAGATCCAGCTGTCTCTGCCCTCTGAAGGCAGAGCTTTTCTCCTTGGTCTTCAGTTCTCTAATATTGAAATGATGACCATGAGATAACACATTCTATAATACTAAAAGTCTCTGAAAATTATAGATGATAGGTTTTTATTTGGCTCAACACATTCGAGGTTCCATTTATCCATCAAATCACACACACACACAGTTGAAAACAGAGAGGATATTAAATAATAATATTACAGGTTAAGCATCCTACATCTGAAAATCCAAAATGCTCCAAAATCTGAAACCTTTTGAGCACTGACATGATGCTCAAAGGAAATGCTAATTGGAGCATAGATTGAGACCAAAACCCACACTATCACGGTTTATTAAGAAGAAGGCAAAGAGCTAGCAAATAAAACCTAGAGTTTGGGAGAACCTCTTACCTCCAGTGTCATGAGTTGTTTCTGGAGTAATGGAGCAGGTACTGCCTTGGAGACCTAGACACCTAGGTGACCGTGACAGTGTGGGTTTTGGTCTCAGTCTATCTTTATCCCTGCTAGGATCTCGTTTTCTTACCTGGGAAAAGGCTGCTTACCTGCCTTTTTTGCTACCTGCAGGCTTCACCTTGTGCGCTTGGGGCAGGAGATAGGGTTCTGGTATGGAGAAAATAGAGCTAGCTCTGTTGTTTGGTAGATATTTGGTTGTGGGAGCATTTCCTATGTGGTCTTCAATTTGGTACGTGTTCTTCACAATCCAGATGGCCAGCTTCAGTTCATAGAACAGTTCAGTATAACCAACACATCCTTGCTTTCCACACACCAAGTGGTGTTTATCTTTGTCTCAATTGTTTTCCTGTTAGTACCAGTACTTCCATTTTTCCATTCCCTACTCATCTTTATAAAACATTGGAACCAATTGCAGTAAAACATCAAACTAATTGCACAAACGTGGCGCAAAAGATGGTGATGATGCAGAATGTGTCTGAGTTCTGATTATGGAGTCGGTTTATGGGTGTCAATGTGAAAAGCAATTGTGTAGAAACCAAGAACTTCCTTAAGGAATTTATTCTACAAACACACTGTATTAGGATAGCTTCCCCAAAAGCAGCTTCTAACACAAGAATTTGTGTGAAAGTGTTTTATCAAGAGGTATTCCTGGAAAAACCCACAGGGAATTGGAGAAGTGGGACAGGGAAAGGTAGGAAGTCAATAAAGGGTATAATGCGCCATGGGTATAATCCATTGCGGCCATGAAGAAAACCAGCAAGGAAGGTCCCACAGAGGGAAACCTGGTCACATTCCTGAAGGTGAGCACTGAAGGCAGGTAGATCATACCTCAGTGTTTTCTTGATCAGGGAACAAGGGAGTTGGAGTCTATATACCCACCACCCCACTCCTTGGTTATTGGCTAAAGCTATATAAATCCCCAGCCTTCACCTCTTTGTATTTTGGTGCAGCCAATTCAAGGTGGGCTCCAGTAGCCTGAGAGCAGCCTTGGAAGAGAGAAGTATGTGCTGGCTCTGGGAGTGAGAGCACTTTGGGTGGAGGTATGCACAAAAATGGTAAAAGGATCTAAGGGAATATGGGTAGGCTTCTCTGCCAGGCACTCTCCTAAGATTCAATGAAAAAGATGAAAAACATTGTTTACAACCACTCTCATGGAGCTTATTTGGATAGGGAGAAAATAGGCGATTAGAAGCAAATTACAAATTAATTAATTATACC
This sequence comes from Cheirogaleus medius, assembly GCA_008086735.1. Lineage (NCBI taxonomy): Eukaryota > Metazoa > Chordata > Mammalia > Primates > Cheirogaleidae > Cheirogaleus > Cheirogaleus medius. The sequence goes on from VBSM01001124.1 coordinate 66,361,963, forward strand.
TTGTGATGTGTAATAAAAAATAAGCAAAGGCTTATATGAAGAATAAGAAATCTGGAGTATATAGATGCTCAGTAAAGAATTCTCTTTGAAAGTGAATTTTAAGCTGTGGCTTGAATGATGAGAAGGAATAAACCATTTGACAGGTAGAAAGAGGAACATATTCTACACATAGGGGACAACATATGCAAAGTCCCTGAGGTGGGAAAGTCAATGGCACATTCCATGAACTAAGTGAAGACTAGAGAGGCTGGAGCCTAAAGCCTAGAGGGGAAAGGGGTATTTCAGTTATCTATTTGCTACCTAACAAGCCACCCAAAACTTAGCAGCTTTAAATACAATTCTTGCAGCTGCAGTTATTCTGTTGGCTTGACTAGAGTGGGATGGTGTATGATGGCCCTGCCCTGGCAGCTGCTACTGGTTCTCAACTGGGCAAAGTCTCTAATGGATTAATTAGCCTGGGCTTCTTCACATGGAGGCAGTATTTGAGAGAGCAAGGGCAGATTCTGCAAGGCCCCTCGAGCACAGGTGCCTTGCTTCAGGAGGCACACAATGCCACTTCCACCAAATTCCACTGGTCAGAGCTAGTCCCAAGAGCAGCCCACATTCAAGGGATTAGGAAAATGACTTCATCTCTTGACAAGTGGTGCTGCAAAGTATATGTGGACACTTTTTATCTACTATAGGCAGAAGCTATGATTTGCGATGTGCCAGGAATCAGATTTAGCAGGTCATTGTGTGATGTGGTAAGATGTTTGGATTTTTGAGATTTGAGAGTGTCCAATAATGAATGTCCATCATAATTTTTTTATCAAGTTCTGAATTAGTATAGAAATAAGATAAAGATGTAAGATGCATGGAAATCAAAATTCATCTTATATCTTTTAGGGTATGTTTTATATCTGTGGACAGGTGGAGTCTCTAGTAAAGAACCACAGCATTAGACAGAATTACCTATCCAGTCACCAACCAGGCTCTTCAATTACTAGATGCATGGTCTTGAGCAAATTGCTTAACTTCCTTGTGTTATTGAGAATAAAATGAAACAATGCTTGCTAAGTTTTTAGTCCAGTGCATGGCAGGGAATGAGTTTTTTCAATTAAGTTTGCAATTGTTATTGACAAAAATAAGGAGCTCTGGGTGGATGATTTGCATAGAGTTGATGGAGGGATGGTATACCCACTGTTTTCTTCTTCCCTCTCCCCTTTATGAAAAGATCGTATTCCTTTTTTTTTTT
>VBSM01001124.1:66363296-66375184 GCA_008086735.1 Cheirogaleus medius
GCTAAGCACTGAGAGACTATAATTCTATCGACAGACTGTAAGTACTCTTTGAAGTCAATTTTTCTTGGATGACCCCTTCTTGCCTTCCTACTCCTTGCACCACAGTTTTTTGGTACTCTCATCTTAATCCTAGAAAATCTCTTCTTAACAAGGATGTTCACTGCTAGTGTGTGGCAGAGCCGCTGTGCACCTCTGGGCAGGCTGGTTGCATAGCCCATGATCTTCGTCACTTTGTCCATTGCTATATGTCCTTATTACAGTCACTAAGCCACTTTGAGCCTTGGGGTTTCTCATCTTTAACTTGAGGCTTCTGTGTTTAGATTGCTGGTGTAAGGATGAAATCTGATTATAATCCAGATTCTTAGCAAAGTGTCCTGAACTTAATGGGCACTAGTTAAATGGTTGCTACTGTTATCTTGGTGGTGTGGTTTGCCCCTAACTTTCAACTTCTTCAGAAATGCTCTTGATTGGAAGTTTTACAAAACAACACTCCTTTCTCTTTAGGCCACTTCCACTTTAACTTGTGCTGTTCATGCCCACTTGATCATGTCAAGCCATGATCATGTCAAGCTGTGATCATGTCAGCTGAGCTTTCACTATCTTTCCTCACTTCTCATTCCTGGTTAATTTTTTACATTTTCCATTGGCCAAACAACACTTAGTGTTAATTTGATGATATATGTCACCATCCAAACCATGACATTTTAGAGACTGAAAGGAAAGTGCAGGTCAAGTTGGGACTCCCCAGGACAAAGCAGATCATGTGATCACCCACACTCCTGTGCAGGACATGGAGCTCACAGATCTGCTCCGTTAGGTTCCCTATTGATTCCTTGTGAGAGGCCCCAGGCTTGTCAATCCAAAAGATTCTCTCCAATAATAATAATAAAAAAAACCTCTACAAAACAGGGTTTTTAGCCATTTTCTCTGGAAAGTCTTACAACACTTTGAGCTTTTTTTACTCAAAAAATTTGTTGTGCTTTATAGCAGACTGGGTACTCAGCTATAGCCTTATTGGTGGCTCCAATACTGTTTGGTAAATAACTGCTGGGCTGAGTTTCCCACACACTCACCGCTCCACCCTGGCTGCTCCAGCCATGCCTTCGGGATCCCTGGACCTCCAGCCACTGAAGAATTAATATTGAGCACAGCACAATGGTCAGCATAATCCACGGGACTCCCCAGGGTCTTGTCCTACATCCCCAGGGCTCTACTCAAGGCCTGGGAGCCCCAAGTGGGCAACACCAGGAGAGAAGTTCTGTTGCCCACTTCCTGCTAACCTGTCAATCAGTGAGCTGTGGCTCTCACACTCCAGCCTTCATCCCAATGCTCCTGACAAGGACCTTGTCAGAGGATGCATAGCTATCAGCAGGGAAAATGGTCCCCATTATGTCTTTGTCATCATGTTAGGAAAATGCTCATCCATAACATTTTAGACATCATCCTTCAATCCTAGTGTTGCTATTACCCTACCATGGGGTTTTAGGCCAGTCCTTTAACCTCTCTTAGATTTCAGCTTCCTGAATATCTGGCTTAGCAGATAGGGTGATAATTATAAGACGAGATCTGCACTAAAGTGCTTTGCGAGTGGTTATTTGTTACATATGTATAAGATGTTAATGTAACTGCAGCAATTATTACTACTCAGTGTCACCCATGATCTACAGATCTGTTTTCAGACAGTACTTCTATACCAGTGTGTCTCATACAGAATGTTAGAGCAGGAAGAGAAGTTAAAGATCATCCAGTCCAAAGATAGGAAATTGCCAAATATTTAGGTGGGGACTGATATTTTTTAACTACACAGAGTTTTTTTTTTTCTTCTTCTTCTTCTTTTTCTTTTTTAAATTCAGTTACTAGCATTGACATGTCAAGAGATTTTTATATCGTAATACAGATTTTTTGGCATCTCTTAGAAAAATTGGCCTACATTCTAAATAAATCATACAGGTCAAACATCAGCTGGAGCTGAAGAGGCGGCCTCTTGTATAAAGTGCACATGCACAGCAGCTGCCCAGGTGGCCTCCACTCCCCGTCCTAGACTCCTCATTTCCTAACATCAGGTGGCTTCCAGGGATGGGGCCATCATAGGCCTATGAGTTGGCCACCTGCTTCCTGTCCCTCCCACTTGGCCCTCCCCTATTCCAGATGAGGAAACTGAGGCCCCCAGACTGCTCTTTGTTTTACTCTAGATGTCTTTATTTACCACACTGCTTATTGTCTTAGTCCATGTTCTGTCTTCTCAACCACATAAGAGAGATCACATCTTCTATTTTATTTTATCTTATTTTATTTCATTTTACCTTATTTTATTCTTAATCCACTGCAGAGTTCATTTTAGAGTAGCTTAAAAAAATATTGACAGACTCTTTTTGCTTCTACTTCTGTCTTAACCTGTCTCCCAGGAAAAGGCTTTTAACCTCTCTTGAAAACAGACTACTGGGTCTATGTAAAAATAGTGTTTAATAATAGCACAGAGAGCATTTGATTCTTTTATATGAGTGCAATTGGTAGTCACCTGAGTACTTACATATTCATGACCTCATTTGATCTGCAGAGGAGTAGGAAGACAGAAAGGGCAGATAATAGCACTGCCTGAAAACAGGCTCTTAGAAACAGGGGTCCTCAGGCAGCAAAGCTCTATGCAAATATCCAGCATCTCATCCCTACTTACAAGAGCAGGAAACAAGGGACAGGCACAGGAGAGTTGGAGCCAAAAATAAGACACTTTGTTGAGACCAGAACCAGGTCTCCTGTTTTTGTCTGGAGCTCTGGAAACATAGACAGAGCTGGAAGGAAACTGGGGAATAACTGATTCCAAATTCTTCATTTGACACAAGTGGAAACTGAAACTCTAAGGAGGGAAGTTACTGCTTCCACTTTTCTGTTATAACTGAAACAAGTAGGTTTAGAATGTGGAATTTCTAAGGCTTCGTCAAGAATTCTATTCTAATTCTCAAACCAATTTCCCAAATCCATGGTGATATTTCTATATTTAAAAAAATATAAAAAACAAAAGAGAGCCAAAACTAGAACATTTTCAAAAGGACAAGGCCATCACACTGTCTCAATGCTTTTTAATGATGCATTGATTAATGCATAACAATTTTTCTGTTACCAAAATCTGTTTTTTTTAAGTGAATCAATAATTGTATGTGTATTTTGACTTTCCTTATTTGTCCTTATTTTATGCCCTAAACCTCTTATTTTCTCTTTTTCTTGGTATTTTCTCAGATCTTCTGTCCTATTTCTTCTCTACATTGTGGTGGAAAGTGTCCAGACCTGGAGCCAGAGAGAGTTGGATTCAAACACCTTGATTTCCTTATACCAGGTGTGTCAAAGTAGAGAAATCACTCGTCTCTGGCATGCTGTGTTTATTGAGAAGTACTGCTCTTACTTTAGTTACTGTCATTCCCCCTCTTGCTTACAGGTTATTTACTCACTGACCCATTCTCAATGTACTGTTTTTGAATATATGCCTAATTTTCACGTTTGCATAATGTAACTACCTGTGCCTTGCACCTCAAAGGTCTAGGGGAAACAGACAAAACTGGGATGGTTCTACATTTATAAGCTGTACAAAATGGAACACTTTTTAAACTTCAATAAGTCTCATTTATTCACTCATTCATTGAGCAACTGTAATATGGCAGGCAGTGTTCTAGGCACAGGAGAAACAGCTGGAAACAAGATAGCAGATATCCTGAAGCTTTCATTCTGGAGGGGGAAAGCAATACATAAATAAGCTAGGAAAATGTCAGATTGTGATGAGCATTATTCAGGTATGATGTAGTGTTACCTGTTTACATGCGTCTAACAGGTCTTGTACAATCTTTTCCATTTTGCCTACTGCCTTGTAATTGCTTGAGTATTTATTTTATCCATTAGAATCCAAACTGATGAAGAGAAGGGACCTTGTCATTTTTCTTCTAAACTCTCAATTTTTACATCATGTCAGCTGTAGTGAATGTGCTCAGTAAAAGTTTGTTCACAATTTGAAAATTGGCTTCATTTTTGACTTCATCTTATTTTTCCCAACTCTTATTTCCTTTATTCCTGATTTTTAAATGTATGATTAAAAATGCAAGTATTTTTATAAACTGCTATAAATCTTTCTGGAATGAGATGAGTTTATGTAAATAAATAGCAACCAAATAAATAAATAAATAAATACATGAAACACCTAGACTGTATCAAATGGGTAAATGAGTAAATTAACAAGTATGTAAACCTAGATTAGACAAAGATTGAGTTCGAATACAAACTTTCCAGTTTCTGCCAGTTTTGTGACCCTAGAAAGGAGCTTATCTTTGCTGAGCCTCAGTTTTCTCATCTGAAATATTGGGCTGATGTTTATCTGTATCATATCATAAAAATATTAGATGATATATATATATAAAGGATTTGTATACAATAATAATAGCTCATCTCTTTGAGTGCTTACTTTACACCAGTGCTTTATATTTATTAAAGAATGAGACACAAAGTGTTGATCGTCCACTTTGTGATATCATCAAATTGTGATAAACAATCCAATTTTCTTAATCATTACTCTAGACTTTCAGAATCACAAGTGGGCATTCAATAAAATGTAGCCACTGAAAGTATGAAGTTTATTACCTTTTATTGTATTGTCTTACTAGCAATATCGAACCACTTGCAGAAAAGCATTCTATGAGAAACCAAAGCATGGACCAACATTCGTGGTGTAAAGGATTATGACCCCAAACCAGAACAAATGTGTGCCCTTGTTTGCTAGGGACTGTCCTTGTTTGGTCTAGTTGTACTAGCATAAGTGCACACTCCCAATTATTACAATAATGCTCTGATTTATATAGTTACTCTATCCTAACTGATTCACATCCAAAGCCAACTGTGTACAAAGGACACAGAGGAAGAAAAAGGAACACAATGCAGGTTCATTCTGTAAACAGGTCTTCCACCTCACGAACACATCCTCAAAAGAGGCTTTGATTTATGTGTTCTGATTCATGGCAATTGGAGGCGTGGAAGATTTGTCACCTTGGATTTTGAGGGTCTAATTATTTACGCTCTAAAACTATGTCTTCACCCCTGAGGAATGATAGAGGGATAGTATGTGAAGTATCATGTTAATGGGAGGGCTACAAAAATCAATGGCAGAATCAGGGATGAGAGCCATTTAATCTCATTTCTGCAGCTCGAGATGCCAGCACATCTGTCTTTCTCAAGAGTATGCACACAGCTCTATTAGGTGCTGTGCGTGCTATAATTCTACTGTAATTGCAATAGCATTATAAATTATTGTCATAACACCATGGAATGAGTGTTCCAGAGCTCTGGTTCATGGCTCTGTGTTTTCTGTATGTGCGACCATTTATTTCTGGAGATGGTACAAGGAGCTGTGAGCATAAATATGCCCACATTCTCATGTCACATTAGTCTTCTGTCTGCTTCTCTGATCAGCTTTTTAAGATCTTGCAATGCACTAAGAGAAGGGAGGTCTGTGTTCTATACGTAGTGATACTACTAACTAGCTATGTAACCTTGTGAAGGTCATAGTCCCTACCTTGCTTTCATGTTTTATAAAATAAGTACATTGGATTGAATCACAGATTTCCACATTGCAACCATGTTTTTACCTCCTCACATTTGGGGGACCATTTTTCATATTACATATAGGACAGATTTTTTTAAAACTTTTTAAAAAAATGCACAATACAAAATCATTGTAATCACAGCATTATGCAAACAACATGCATGTTGGTGTGGAAAGGGAAATTGGCTTTCTCCAGATTTGACTGTTTGGGTGATAGATGGAAAAGGACCAATGTCTTCTTTTTTATCACATGTAGTTGCAGTCTTCTTTTTGAGTTTCCCAGACTTTTGTTTTAGCTCACTGTCACTCTCATGAGATTTGGTGCATGTCCTGGCCGACACACAGCTGGTGCTTAAGAATCTGCCTCCCATGTCTTCTCCTCTATGTGTCTACCCCCTTCTTCCTGGTGCCTTGGAGGCCCCTGGGGTGATCCAATAACACCATAAATGTCCAATCTCTTTTACCATAGTGGTGAACCCTTGAGCCTGCAGGCATTCTCAAGATTCAACCTCCAAACCTTTTGAAGTTGAGTTTTGAAGCAAAGTGGTGTCATGCATGTTCTTTAGGCAGATCCACATCATGCTATCTCTTCCCCATCCTCTGTTCTTTTTGCTATCTGGTAGCACGGTCTATCAGTCTTTCACATAATGCTTACGAAGTCTTCCTACCTTGGCTTGAGAATGTTTTTTGGAGGGGCTAATCTTCTAAAATTCTAGCTCTGCATAAACCTTTGGGAAGAGGGCAAGCCTCAACTACTAGTGGTTCTCTTAATGAAAAGAGTGTTTAGCTCTTTTGGCCTTAGCTTTAAGGCTAACTTTAGTTAACTTAGCATAGTATCCAGAATGATACTTTCAAAATAAAACAGAAACCAGCCCAAATCACTTCTGAGCTTAAAATGCCTCATCATCCCATCTCACTCAGAGTAAAAGACAAAGTTCCTAAAATGATACTCAAAGCCATATTTAATCTGGCTCCCATTAAGTCTCTGTTTGCACTTCCTCCCCTCACCCCTAGTGTCCTGCTCTCTGGCTATTCTAAACTCCATATAGTTTCTATAAAGCCATGACATTTCTGCATTAGTTTTTAGTGCTTATTACCAGTCCTTCTTCCTGGGATATGTGCATGTCTCCCTCCGTCACTTGTCTCGGTCTCTGCCCAAGAGTCACTTTATCTGGGAGTCCTTCCATGACTACCCTATCCAAGGTTGCACCTCCTCCTTTCCTTTGAATGCTCTAACACCCTCACTGTTCTATTTATCTACAGATATTCTCCATTATTACAATTTTGTATATAATACATTTTTGTTTGCTGTCATCTACTTTCTCTAGAATGAAATTTCATAAGTGCAGAAATTTTTGTCTGTTTTCTTTATCATGGAACACTCAGTAACTAGAACAGTGCTTAGCATATAATGGGCATTCACTAAGTATTGCTAATACCTTTGAACACATAATTGGTTGAATCAAATCTGTCACTTTTCCATTCTTTCTACTGCACCTCTATCTAGCTGTTCGCTTTTCTTGTGCTTGAAAAAAAATCAGATACAGGAGATAGGATCAAGACAGCCAATGAGACTAGGTAGTGTGACTCCTCCTCAGAGAGAAACCAGAATAGTAAACATATTCTCACATTTTAAACATATCGTCTAGGAGAGAAGGCCAGGATTCACCAAGGAAATGATCGGAGGCACCAAAATTGGGAAGGAGAGGGCTCAGGGCAACTTGCCCAGCTGGGGACAAGCTAAGAACTGGGAGGAGCTCCGGCACTTGAGGAAACAGTAATAGAGAAGCACCCAAGGCTCCACACTCCTAGACAAACTTTTAAAGATCTCGGCTACAAGAGAACCCCTGACCTACTCAGGTTTTGGACCTAACAGAGAGAGCTGCCTGGAGATTGCACAGAGATGTTGCTCCCAAAAGGAAACCCACATGGAATCCCTCAAGCATTTGAGCTTAGAGCAGCTTGAGCTGGTGTCATTCTGAGAGCCTAGATACTGAGGAACTGTGGGTGCACCTGCAATTACTGCATGGCTCCGAGGAGGGACAGAGTCCTGGTGCTCCTGTGCAACACTGGTAAGGTACCCCCTGCTCTGTTGTGGGCTGCTGTTGAGACCGAGCCATGAGCAGACCACATTTTCCAGTTTCTTCCCCATGTTGCTTGCATGGATGGGGCCCTAAGCTCTCTAGTCATAGTCCCAAGGTCCCATTTTAAGAGTTTAACAACCCTGTCCTTGGCCCAAGCTTAGAAAGATGCAGCTGCAGCTGCCCTCTTGCTTGGGAGGGACAGGGAAACTCTGCTTTCTGACCCATATATAAGACAATACCGACCACCCTGTAATGAGCTGCTGTGAGACTGAGTCTCAAACTGCACTCCCCAGAATATTTTGCCAATGGAACTTGCCTAGGAAGGGCCCCACCCTCTCTGGTCACAGGCCTAAGGCACCATTTTGGGAGTTTAAAGCTGCACTGCTCCCTGGTCTCAGGCTGCATTCAGGCTGATTCAGCTATAGCCTCCACCTAGTTAAGGAGGGACAGGGGAGCCCAAACTTTCCTACATATACTAAGGACAATTCGCATAACCTTGCTATGGGCTGCCGAGAGACTAAGATTCAAGCATATGACACTCCCCCTAACATCTTGCCCACACTATTTACCCTCTGCTCCAACTACTAGTTATTGAGCAAGCCACCTGAAGGTCCAAGAATTGGCCCTCTAGGACACAATAATACCACTACCAGCATAAGCTGCTCTGGAGGCTAAAATCAGGCATACTCAGCCCACTGCTCCTACTACTTGAGCTTGAAGACTGATTCAGCTGGTGTGCAAGTCCCCAGCGAAACTTCACTGCAGCCTCAACTAATAACCTTATCCTAAGCCACTAAGGAAATCATAGATACCACTGACACTGTGTGCTGTCTAAGAAATTATTCAAAGATCACACTGCCACAGGCAACCAAAATCAAAGCCAAAGTGTCCTACTCAATCAACAACATATGTAAATCTTCACAAAAAATTCTCTCCTTTGAAAGCAATTTCAAAATATTAGATTAAGTGACTATTACATCAAAGGTGCAGATATCAATAGAAGGACACAGAAAACATGAAAAATCAAGGAAATATGACTCCACCAAAGGACCACAACAATTGTCCAGCAACAGATCCCAATGAAAAATAATTCCCTATAATGCCAGATAAAGAATTCCAAATATTTATTTTACAGAAGCTCAATGAGGTGCAAGAGAAATCTTAAAACCATTACAAACCAACCAGAAAATCAATTCAAGATATGAATGAGAAATTTACCAAGGAGAAATTTACCATATCTTAAAAACAACAACAACAACAACAACCACCCAGAAATTCTGGAGCTGAAAAATTCATTGAAGGAAATACAGGACACATTTGATAGCTTCAAAAATAGACTAGATCAAGCAGAAGGAAGAATCTTAGAACTTGAAGACAGGTCTTTTGAAATACTCTAGTCAGACAAAAAGAATAAAAAAGAATGAGTGAAACCTTTGAGATGTCTGGGACTACATAAGTCAACCAAACTTTCGAATTATTAATATTCCCAAGATGGAAGAGACATCAAAAGATTTGGAAAACCTATTTAAAGAAATAATCAATAAATCTTCCCAGAACTAGCATGAGAGTTAGAAATTCAGATACAGGAGGCCTAACAATCCCAGGACAAATGCTTTGCAAAAATGACTTCACCACAGCATATTATAATTAGAACAACTAAAGTCAAAGTGAAAGAAATAATTTTACAATTAGCAAAAGAAAAGCATTTGGTCACCAATGAAGGAAATCCCATCACACTAACAGCAGACTTCTCAACAGAAATTTTATAGGCCAGAAGAGAATGGAATGTTATTTTCAAAATGTTGAAAAAAAACCTGTCAACCAGGAATTTTATATACTGACAGAATTAGCTTCATAAATAAAGGAGAAATAAAGTCTTTCCCAGACAAACACACACTGAGAGAATGCTTAAATGTGTCCTAAACATGGAAGTGAAAGGTAAATATTCACTATTACAAAAACTCATGAAAATATAAAATTCAAAAGTCTCAAAACAATTGCACAAATGAGGAAGAGGAAGGAATTAAATGGCAACATCACAGAAGTTCAGCAAACCACAAAGACAAAAGATCAGAGAACTAGAAAAGAATAAAGAATATATAAAATAATTAGGAAATAATTAACAATATGACAAGAACAAAGCCTCATATATCAATATTAATCTTGAACGTAAATAGATTAAATGCTCCACTTAAAAGATATAGATTGGAAGTCTGGATTTAAAAAAATGATCCAGCTCCATGTTGCTTAAAAGAAACTCACCTTACCCATAAACACACATATAGACTGAAAGTAAGGGTGTAGTCAAAGATATTCCATGCAAATAGAAGTCAAAAGTGAGCAGGATGTACTATTTGATCATGAAATCCCACTACTGGGTACCTACTCAAAGGAAAAGAAATCATTATACCAAAAAGATACTTGCACTTGTATGTTTATCAAAGCACAATTCACAATTGTAAAGACACAGAATCAACCTAAATACTGATCAACCAATGAGCAGATAAAAAAAATGTGGTATATATACCATGGAGTACTACCCAGCCATAAGAAAGAAAAAAATAATGTCTTTTGCAGAGACATGGTGGAACTGGAGGCCATTATCCTAAGTGCAGTAATTCAAGAACAGTAAAATTAATGCTGCATGTTTTCATGTAAGTGGGAGCTAAACTATGGCTATGCAAGGGCACACAGAGTGGTATAATGAACATTGGAGACTAAATTGAGGGAGGGTGGGAGGTGGTAAGAGATGAAAAATTACCTATGGGGTACAATGTACACTTCACCATTACACAATACATATATGTAATGAGATTAAACTTGTGCCTCATATATCTAGTAAATTTTTTTAAAGGAAAACATTATACACAGAAATTCTTGTTATACAAATATTTCAAAAATCATATAAAATGTTATATAGTGAAACATATACCTTCAAACCTTGTGACTCTTATTATAATTTCTTTATGCATTACAAGCATTACATATATATGTTGGATCTCCTTTGCCTATTTTCTACTGCTCTGGTTTTCTCTACTCTTTTTGTCTCTCTCTCCCCACTTGCTTTCTCTCTCACCCCATCTCTCTCCTCCCCCTCATCTCTCTCTCTCTTTGTTTTTTTCTCTCATATTTTTATTTTATTTCTTCACTTCTTTTTTACTTTCCTTCAATTTTATCTCTCTCTGTGTATAAGATGTCTTTGCTTCTTTCTTTTACATCTTTTCTCAGCTATGCTAGCTTATCTTTAAACTCTTCTTGTTCTCTGGTTATACTTTTCCTGAGCTACTAAATTTCTGCTTTATTGCTTTATTAATATATTTTGATTCATTACATTTTCACAATGTTCTTTTGATGGGCAATATTCATCTTATGGTAAATTTTGCCTCTCTTTTCCTTACTTGTTAATAATATCTTTGAATTATTTCCTTGTTTTTGTTTTTTTATTTAATAAAATAGACTTTTTTTCCAGACAAAGTATATTCAGGAGATTCTTATGGATGGGAAAATAGCATCAAAGGCTTCAGACCCTAGAGGCTCCCTCCTTGTCTGCTGTTAGCATGATCCCTACAAATATGGCTGGTTTGTATGATTGTCAGTTGAGCCTTCTATGCCTCACCATGAAACTCACTCAGCTCTCTTACTTGTTGCAAAAGAAAGTGATAGATTTTGCTCTTTAGGCCACGAACCCCACATTTAGGAAGAGCATCTTTTCTGGTGCTTTCTGTGATTTGACACTGCTGGACCCTCTTGTCACTTGTTCCCATCTCTTCCTCCCATTTGTTTTCTACCAATCTCAATTTTTGTAACCTTTTATGTATATTTGTGGATTATACCTGTCTCCTAGTTTTACTGAAAATGGAAATTGCAATTTTTTAATGTTATTTTTATTTTTACTTTTTATTTCAGAGCATTATGGGGATACAAATGCTTTGATTATATAAATTGCCTTTGCACCACCTGACAAGGGTGCCCCTCCCCTAGACAGCAGGCACCATATTCCTTCCCCGACCACACACCTGACCCTATGAATGTTACTTCCCATATGTGCACATTAGTGTTGATCAATTAGTAGCAATTTAATGGTGAGTACATGTGTTTGTTTTTCCTTTCTTGTGATACTTTGCTTAGAAGAATTGGCTCCAGCCCCATCCAGGATAATACAATAGATAGTTCTTTTTTTTTTATCATGGAGTAGTACCTTTGGTATATATATACTACATTTTGTT
>VBSM01001124.1:66376877-66388209 GCA_008086735.1 Cheirogaleus medius
GTACCGAAGTGGTTAAAAATAAGTTGGAGAGTGGAGGGAAAATCAGATTCTGGGATATTGTTCAGACTATACATACTAGTGGGCAGTATAACTGTGTGTTATAATGTTGCCTACATAGCCACTCTTCCTTCATTCTACCTCTGACAAAGGATAAAGCAGCAAGTTGAGTGAGGTAATGATTCTACATTGGGGGAGCCCCATGTGTTCATCTTGTTCCACTTTTCCCAAATGCATATCCTAGATGCTAACATCTTAAATATATTTTTTAAATGGGGCCACCAAGATAACCACAGTTTTGTGTCTGGCCTTGAATGATAGGTAAAGCTCCTTAGACCTTTATATACTATGTACTCCATGCCACATCCCAGCTGGGTCACCAAAGAACTTATAATTGGAATCTTAGGCAAAAGCCCATCTAATTATAATAAAGTAGCACTGAATTTCCTATTTGTCATTTTCTCTTGTACATACATCTCTCGCCAGGACTTCATAAGAAGAAGAGGTGGCTGGGTCTTGGTGGTGTGTAGGTATTCATGGATCCCCTAAAGACAAACTATAGTATCCCCAAACTCACCATAATCCCAAAGAGAAATTGTCAGTACATTTCAGCTATCTGTTCTGTTCTTTTTCCCACTTAGCATGGCTAGTTTAGCAATTGCTGTTTTATTACCTATGTGTACAAGTACAGTTTAGCAGGGCACTAGGAAAAATGATCTTTAGCTTTAATTGCAGCCACATTAACTGTTTAAGCAAAATCATATGTTTATCACTTCCTAATATTTTAAAAGTGTTGGTTCAATCTGTGCTGCAGATGCATTTTAAGATGTATTGTAAGCTGGCCAGAGTTACTTTGGGAGTGCTTAGATTATGCTTATAATAACAGTGTAAGTAAATAGGCCACCATGGGAATGTACAAAGCAGCAGGACTGATGAGTTTCTAATGGATCTTCTCTTTGGTAAGCAAATTGGCACCTGCTATTCTTTGAACATCACTAGAGCAGATTACTTTTCCTTTCCTCTGTGTGTTGTTGAGTCCAGAGCTTCTTGACTTAAGAAAGAAACATTTTCTTGATCCAACCTTTTGAGGATAAGAATGGAAAGAATGTTTTAGGCAAGGGGAAGTATGGACAGAAGAGCACAAGTAAATGGAAGAATATGTTCAGGATTATCAAATGTTTTGTGTAGATGGAAGTTTGGAGCAGGAACAAGAAATAGAGGGAGTGGGGAGATTAGAGACAGGTATGGAAGGTGGGAAAGAGCTTGATTTTGAAAGGGCTTGTCTGCAGCCGTAGGTATCAGGGACATTATTCTTTGGACAATGGAGTGATATTAAGTGATTTTAAGAATGGGAGTGATATGATCAATTTTACATTCTAGAAAATTCATTCTGGCTGGAATTTTGAGAATGGGTTTATAGGAGGAAAGATTGGGCATAGGGTTAATTTTGAAACTACGGCAGTGGAGAAATATGACATTAATGGTGATGATGGCTTGTCAGGCACTGTGCTAGTCATTGTCTATACATTATGTGAGTAAGTTCTTATCTCAACTCTAACGTGGAGAATGTAATTTTCACTGTTTTATGAATAAAAGCATAGAGATCACACAAAGGCTAAGAGGCAGAACTGGGATTCCACACTGGTAGGTCAGGTTTTAGAGACTGAGTATATTCTGGAGTTTAAAACATGAGTGCCTGAAATAAGCCAGTCCTGTAGATCACATATTTCTAGATGAGAAAAGTACCTATTCATTGGATTATTTTATTTCATCTATTGATTCTTTCTAATATTGATTAGCTTGAAACATAGCATTTTTTTTGCAAGGATATTTTGGAGATAACTGAGATAATTTACTTGACTCTAAAACTTTTCTTACCCATCTCCGGTAGGTTTCCTGTGGAATTGTAAAGGAGAAGATGAAAATTCAATCCAGTATTTATAAAGATTTTCAAATGAAGAGAGTTTTTCCTCATGTTTATAGAGACTTATGAAAAGTATTGTCCCAGAAGTGTTCTGAAATCCTGTAAGGCAAATGTAAGTCAAACAAATTATACTTAATAGCAGGGCTGATATTCTACAAATGCAAGAAATTTGGTCTGTTTTCCATTTCCATCAAAAAAAAAATTAGTGCCCAGCACTACATTTCTTGGCTAAAAATAAGTCCCCTGCATGTAAGGTTCAGAAGGAGTCACATTTTAGATGATAAAATTAGAATACCATTTAGGTATCCAGTTTTCACAGAAAATGAATTGTTTTTAACCTTTCAATTACTTTAAATTTTTGTTTCTTAAGATAAAAATAAGGAACAGATTAATTTCCCCAAACACCTTAAAATAAATTAGGTTGTTCTCGTTCCTCCTTTTCTCCCTTCATTTCCCTCTCCCTTCCTTTTGTCCTCCCTCTTTTCTTTTTTCCTCCCTTCCTCTTTCCCTCCCTCCCTCCTTCCTTCCCTCCCTTTTTATTTAAGCATTAACCAAAAGCCAGGGCAATCCATTTGAGGGAAAAACCAGCTCTCCTGTCTTCCTCCTTACCCTGTAAAATCTGCACAACGTTGACAGAATGTTGATTTAGAATTACACTAATTGACAGTGAAAGACTTCATATAATCCTGTTTATATGACCTCCAATAATGTTGAAAGATCAAATAAAAAATCTACCCTGGCAATTTTCAGAAGCTGTCATAGACTGTAGAAGAGATGATTTAGATGAATGAACTTCCATTTTCTACAAAATGTGAATTTGCATTTTATACAAAACCTACTTCATCATTCAGTGGGCCTGCTCCAAAACGATGACTTTTGTGGGGAACAAGTGCCTGCTTTTCTTTATAGGCACATTCAAGAGATTCTTAATAAGTGTTCTTAATAAACTGCAAGTACTGGCAACTTCCCCAGAAGAATTATCACCAGGTTTTAGTATCCTTATTTACGAGGGACACTGGCTTTCACTGCCAGTTCCAACATCATTCACTAACATAATTGACAATAGCCCTTAGTTTTAGCAAGGGTCATCGTAACCTTCTAACATGTAGATATTGAAAGAAGAGGTAAGATCTCTAAACAATGACCTAAAAATTCATAAAAGCATTTGAGATAGTGTTCATTCATGTTTTTTTAAGGGAACAGCTTTTGTTTTTTATTTTATTAAAAAATGATGATCCATACTGTTGCTTATGTTCCTTATATAACTTAAACATCCTCTGCTGCTTATGTAACTTTCAACTTTTTTTCCCTACTCTCAAAATAGTAATTTTGAGGATCATGCATTATTTCTTGTGTTCTCTTTGGACAACAGAGTATAGTGTATCCTGTGGACTGCCTTCAAGTTTCTTGAATGAAACTTTATTGCATTCTCTTTACTCTTTATCTATGTGACACTCCAAGTTTGCTTTCTGATGTAAGAAGGAGTGCCACCATCTTGGAAAACCAATTTAAAACTAAAGAAATGGACATGTCTTTTGGTTGTTACTCTACGAGTCTACCCTTATTGCTAATGTCCGATGGATAAAAGAGTTTGAGCAAAACAGTATTTGGAACATGATAGGCACCAAATGATATTTGCTTATGGTTGAATAAATATAAAATCCTAGGGATTTTTCTTTTTTAATTTTTTCTATTTCCCAAACACTAAGTTCTGTCTTGGTATATTATTTTATACCTATTTTATATGTATATAGGTATAGGTATATTATTTATACTTTCACCTAAATGTTGCCTTGCCCAATAGGCTATGACTGAAACCCAGTCACAATTAGATTTAGACTCAAAATACATTAGCTTTAGACATCCCCCCAGACCCCTGCTTGCTGGCTGTTCAATAAGGAATTTAAACCACTCTCAAAATGCCCCTCAGTTTTGGACATTTTCCACAGGGTGTATCAAATGTGCTGTCAAACGAGTCTCAGCTATACCTTCCTGGCTGGATCCACCATATTCCCCTTATCCTATCCTGGCTCCCTGTGGCTGCATGAACACAAGAGGATTTCTGTAGCTTTCTTTCATTGCCATATTTTCAGTAACTTCAGCAGGTCCTCAACAAATATTTGTAAAATGAATGGCTGCTGTTTATGAGGCCACTTGAAGGCTCATCAATGCTGCTATTGATAATGGTGCCCATCTTTAGAATGTCAATGGCATGTCCAGAGAGCTGGCTCTGGAAAGTTCTCCTGAGGTGTTCTGTTCTACATGGCTGGTTTGTATGGAAAATGAACATGAAGACATTGCAAATTGATTTAGCCTTGAATCTGTCTTTTTGCTGGATTATAATTGATGGGAAAAGGAAGAGAATTGACTGACTCTGTAAAAATGAGGGAGGCAGGTTGAAATATATAGATTCAAGTATAAGAGCTAGTGTAAGGGATGCTATGTGAAAACAAAGACTTACATCCTTTCATTCTGTGAACAAGGGGATGAGGATGCTGGAACAGATTGATTCAGAAATTTATGAAGGGTGGGGAATCGGCACAGCTCACAACCAAGAATTCTGAGACTGACAAAAACAAAAAAACCAAACAGAGGTCTTTTAATGGATGCATATGTTCAAGAAGCTTTCAGGTTTTGTTGGTTTTTTGACCCCTAAAGATCTGCCACTGATCTGTCCCATCCTGAGGTCAATGAAGACCTAAACTACCATCAGTTAAGGAGCACCATTTGCACCAGAGATTGGCTTTTGTGTGCCAAGAACAAACAGCGCTATGCGTGAACAGCAAAATATGTGCAAATGAGATGGAAAAGAAGTTGGTGTTGTGGATGGCAGAAGGACATTGTTTTAGAATGATTTGCCAGGGACTTGAACAAAGCTAGGGTGTGAGCCATGTAGATGCCTGGGAAAAGAGTATTCTTGGCAGAAAGAATATTATGTGCAAGAGACTTGAGGTGGGAGTGGGCATGGCTGAAATAATAGTGATCTCACAACATTATGGGGCTATTGTGAGGGTAGCATGTGGAATGCAGATGATAGGACCAGAACAACGTCTGGAGCTTAGTATTCACTTAACAAAAGAATGTTGAAAAGAACGAGAATTCCCCTCACTTGCTGATTTTTGAAGAATTAAAATGCAATAAATATATATCTACAGTCATATTATATGGAACACAGTTGAATTCTTCAATGATTCCAAAGCCTAACCTTTTAGAATCTCATTCAGAGTTGATGCTGGCTGTCACGTTCTAGAACCATGGAAATAAGTTCTGATTATAAGAATCTGTAGCTGGTGTAGATTCTGAAGAAGGCAAAATTATGCCATTTATTATGATCATTATCATATTAATCAGAGTAAATAGCAGTAGCTGCAATAACAAACAATCCCCTAAAATATATTTTAGTGTGAAAATATTTTATTCTAACTTATAGAGTTCAATGTGGATGCTGTTGGTTAGTTGACTTTTCTCTACGTGGTGATTTGAGGATCCAGACTCTTGCTCTTTTATAACCCTTCCATCTTCAATATCCACTCTTTGTGAAAGAGAGCAGAAATAAAGGAATACCTGTAAGATTCCTGGGAGTAGGTGCATCACTTCTGCCTACATTCCATAGTCATATGGCCCCATCCAGGTGCAAAGGGGCTAGAAAACATAGTTGTTATCAATATCTAGGAGGAAATAAAATATATGGTGAACATATAGGCACACAAATTCTGTGCACAGACTTTATAGTCATTATCTCATTTATATCTATAAGGTAGGGGCAATTGTTTCTCTTTCCTATGAGAAAATATGTAAGAGGTCATCGATCTAGTGAGTGTCACAGAGATCCTCTCCCAGGCCTGTATGATGGTGAGTCTTTTCTTCCACCACACAGTCATCATTAATTGCTACCTTATACTGCTTCCTAAGCAACAGGGCATGGTATCAGAAAGAGCCTAGACACGGTGGAGTCCTGGGCATCTTTCTGCTGTATTCTTTAGTATTTTGGCAAATTTGAGAAGTGTCTCTACATCCTCACATGTCAGTTTCCTCATTAGAAATGGGACTATTCAATCATTAAGTTCCCTTGGAGCTTGAAAATTCATATAATTTTTTGTTTTAACATTTTTAAAAGTATGCTTATTGGAGAATTACTTCTATGTTCCTGTGCTAGGGAATTTTGGAGCAAATGTTCTGCTGGAATCACATCCATATGGAATACTCAGCACCTTCTTAGTTCCCTCAGCCTCCGCTCCCCTTGAAGAATTTCCCATCTGTTAGCAGACCCCACTGTCAAAGAGCAGCTGATTCCTGTTGGTTTAGGAAAGCATCCAGCATGGCTTATGTCCAACAGCCCTTTGTATTTTTTCCGGAGCACCCTGGGAATGGAACCTGCCAAATCGCTTTCACCCTAAACTCAGCATGAAATGTGCCCGTCGGGCTTCAGAGCGGCTGAGCTAATAAAGTGGGAGACTGCCGAGGAAAAGCGGATACTTGTGCTACTCAGGAACTCCCTGTGCCAAGAGCCCGCCCCTCCTGGCTCCCCTGGGGAAGCTGAGGTTTCACAGGTTTTAACGTCAAGACTGCGAGTGTGGCCCACAGCCAGCTTCCTGGGAAGGGGATAAACGTCCCCATCAGAATGTTTTCCGCCTTCTCATCACCTTCTCTTCCCTGTCTGGTTGGAGTAGAACCTGTCGTCATCGTCGTCTCCGTCTTATGCCAGAGATGGGAGGCCATTTTATGTTCACAGGAATGAAGAACAGTGGCAAGAAATGATGTCAAACATGATGAAATATGACCATGAGAGGATGGTGATTTTTGCAAGCGCAGGCCTGAGATGGGTGAGGAATTTTCAGATTGTGCCTTTTGCTTTTCACTGTTTTTTTTTCCTCCCCAGAATAAATCAAGTCCTGTGGGTGCTAAGGATGAGGAGGTGACATAATAAGAACCCCCCAGGGAAAGCAATGGCTGGCCACAATTTTTCTGTTAAGCCCCAGGATGGCCTAACCCATTCATTCATTCATTCAATCATTTCAAATACTGTATCAGACACTGTGGTTGGCAACTGGACAATAACCTCTCCCCCAAAAAATTCCTCCACTTCTACTCTTGTCCGTCTTAACCCTTCAATCCAGTTTTCTTCCCATATAGAGGTAAAAATATCTTTTTGAAAAACATAAAACATAAATTAAATCATGTCACTCCCCTGTGAAGGACCTCTCAATAGCTCCCCATTGCATTTAGAATCAATTACATTTAGAAACTTTTTACCAACACGAACCAAAGAGGCCCCACATGGCCCAGCCTGGCCTGTGTCTACTCTGCACTTACCTCATCTCTATCTAGGCTCCCTGTTTCTTACCATTTTCCATCATGCTAGCCTCCTCCTAGTTCCTGCACATATCAAGCTCTTGCCACAGCAGGACTTGTGCACTTTCTAGTACTATCACCGAAATGTTCTAGGCCCAATTCATTGTGGCCTTGATCCTTCTTTTCATTTAAGTCTCTGCTTAAATTCTACCTCCTCCAAGAGCCTGTTTCTGATCACCCATCTATGTAAGTTGACATTTCCCTTTATCCTCTATTGTGTCATGCATTTATTTTCTTTCCTAGGAGTTATCCCAATCTATGATATTTTACTTTTTTGTTTGTTTTCTGGTTCACTGACTACCTGTCCTACTCAAGTGTAAGCTGCTTTGCTTTCTCACCTATGAATAGGGTAACAAAGAAGGTCTACATAAAACCCTATCCCTATCACTGACAATCTACTGGGGAGACAGATGTTCCAAGGCACAACTCAAATACAGAGTGACGATTACAGTGCCACAGGGAAACAGGACACTAGGAGAGAAGTTCTTGGATGGTTAGAGAAGGCTTCACCATTAAGGTGAATTCTGACCTAGGCCGTGAACACTGAAAGGTTTGTTGATGGAGCATCTGGGATAGAGTTTTTCAGTGTGTCCAATAATACGGGGATCATTTTGTGCAGCTGAAGTACCATGTGTACAAGATAAAGGAGGGAGAGGTGAGTTGGTAGGCATCTGTGGGCAGATGATGGATGGTGGTGGAGAGAGTGTCAACCATCCCTAGCACCTTGAATTTAGGGAACAAGTATATTCCTCCAGCTGCTGACACAGTAAGTAAGAGAGTGATGCTTCTGCTGAAAGTCGTCTCCTTGGTGTGCTTTGAAGGGGAGGAATCCATTTAACTACAGTAAATTTCTTGCCCTCAATATCACTCCCAATTATGTCCTTTATATCCAAGCCTATCTGTGCTTGACTTAGATATCTTTGAGCAATTTGGAAAAAAGGGACAAAAAAGACATGGCATTAATATTTTATTCTTCATTAGTGACATTCAAACATATCTTTTGGAGAAGAATCAAACCATCTCACTGTTTGATTAAGGGCTGTTTAAAGTGACAGGGTTGTGTATATGTCTTCAGAAAGGCAGGCGTCAGTCGGCTACCCAGAGGTGGCCCGAGTGCACCGCTGTGTAAATGCTGGTGAGCTGCAGTGTGAAGGAGCTGGGGAGTCGCTGCCATAGGATTTGCGTTTTCATCACAGAGGAGGACCAGAGGTGGTAGAATAAAATGGCTCTATGCCAAAACAGTAAGCTGGAAGGTCCAAAAGGAGCTCCTGTGATTTTATTTGGTATTGTTGCCTGTTAGCACTGATTGGTGGAATTCTGCTTTTTATTAATGCCATTTGGTCACATTACTTCATTTTTGGAATTGCAAGCAGAGAGTCTGGCTAGGGAGTGTGAGGAAGTGTAATACAATGGTCACAAGTGTAAATTTGAGTCAGACAGATCGGATTTGCTTTCTGGTCCTGTCCCACTTCTGCGTTGTATACTTTTGGCCAAATGACATAACCTCTCTGAGCTCTGGTCTCTCCTCTGTAAAATTGGAGCAGTAATTCCTATTGTAGAGGACTATTATAAATGCTAGCTATAATGCATATGTGATGCTAATAATTGTGTCTGGAATATAGCATCCATCAATATAGATTAGTGGGTGCTTATTATTTGTTACTCCCACTATGACGAGAATGATTTCTGCACATATTTACTAGACTATAAATTGGGTAGGCATAATTCTTATCTAATTTCTTTTAATCTCCCATAGCAGTACAATGACTAGCATATCAATAGCCCTTGGTAATATTTATGAAATGATTTTTAATTATTAATGCATTATTTTAATTTATTGATACTTTCTTAGTCATTTAATTATTATTAAATTATTTGTTCAAGAATCATTTGGCTAAATTCTTTTTTCCTCCCATATGCTTTTTTTAAAAATGGATTTTGGTCAATCTCTGGGGAAGAGGGAGGAGTCAGGGAAACAATATTGTGATGTGGGTCAGAATAGAGGCTTTAGAACCAAACAGAGCTGGTTTAGAGTCCCTGCTAAGTGGCTTTCTAGCCTGGGGTTCTTCATCTATACAATGGAGATAATACTTATGGTAAAAAATAATTATAAGAATACATAGCTCTTGGGTTTGTGGTGTTAAGTACTTAATCTATATTACTTCACTGAGGCTCACAAATACTTTATAAGGGAGGTGTCATGGTCACCTGTAAGACAAGACAAGTGCACCAGACTTCCATGGTGGTAATGACGGTAAAACAAGATGAGATCAGCGAAGCACCTGGCTCATAGAAGAGGACCAAAGGCAACGGGTTCCACCTCCTTCTCCTTTCCTCCATCCTACTGGACACTGAGGTGCAGACATGCTCTGGGCCACACAACTGCTGAGGGGCTGAGCTGGGCTTCCAAGTTCATCAGCTGACTCCCAAGTCCATGCCACTTCTACCAGGCCCTTGAGTTTCCAGAAGATGTCTTTGCATTTGTATGAACCCTTCCTTTTCTTCTCAGCTCAAGGCCATCTTCACATAGCTGTTTGGGGGCCATGCAAAATGAGTCAGCCAGGCACACACCTGCTCCCAGGGCCACTTTCCAAGTGACAGAGACAAATGCCTCACTCGGCTAGGATATGAAGAGCTACCTGGCCCATCAGACCATCTGCTTATGCCCTGTGCTTGTGCTCTGTGAACGTACTCTGCCATTTCATCCGTGAAAGAGCCAGCGTTGTCTGCCCAGAAGCTTCCTTGTGGGCAGTGGCTTGCTGTGCAATTGGTTTGACGTCTCGTGGAAGCTGCCTTGCATTTTTAATAGCTGATGGTAGAGCATTGCTGACAAGCCAGAGCTGAGTCACCTTTGACGCAAGCTTCTTTGTGTATTGCAGCCAATTGCCCGAGAGGCTCTCTGTTTTCTGATGCAAGGAGCTGCAAGCTTCCACCTCTGCCACAATGTCACCCTGCTGGCTGGCTCTGTCCACAGAGTTCAACAAACCAGTTTAGCCAGGACAGAGAAAGAGGGAGGGAAGTGGGGGCGGGGAGAGGAAGAAAGAGAAGGAAGGGGAGAGAGAGGTTTTAGACTATGATAAAACCTGAGTCCTCCAGGTAATGGCCAAATAGCTGGCCTCACTAGGCAGGGTGAAAAAGTCCCATTTGGAATTCATCTCCTTGACTTCTTATCTTGTCATTGCTACTCACTTATAAACCGGGTTACTTTGCCTCAAGCAAGTGTTTCTGCTCCCTACCCTAAGCCTTTGTTTCTGCATTTGTAAGATGATGGCTAATATTTCCTATCTCACAAGATAGTTGGAGAACTAAATTATCTAATAGAAACTGCCTCCTACCCCTGACTGCCAGCCCAGACTGTGCTGGGCTCCTCTGTTGTATACTTCCATAGGCCACTACACTCCTCCTTCCTAGAACCATTCATCCTAATTATGCGATTAATTGTGCCTTCTGTTTAATATCTGTCATCCTTTCTAGAACAGGAGACCTACATGTATTGGGGGCTATGTCAGTTTCATTCACCACTCTATTTTGGCTGTCTAGCCACAAATCTGGCAGCAAGTTAGGTGAACAATTAAAATGTGTCAAATGATCAAACTACAAACTATTTGAATAAGGTTCTAATTGGTTTCCACCAGTCATTTGCATTTAGCCTCACCTTTCTCCAAAATATACAGCTTGGAGGTGATAGAGTAATCTGTAGAAGTACAAGTCCAACCTCTCATTCCTTTCCTTAAAGCCCTATTCTTCTCTTTAGAGACAAGGAATAATGCAGGTCTCCATTCTCATTGCCTGTCTGTCCTCTCTGACCGTCACCTCTCCTCGGTGGATTTAGGTAGCTTCAGGACACTGGGCCACTTGGAGCATCTTTGTCCCTTTACATGAGGTTTATTCCCCTGCTTGAAATGTCCTCTTCACTTTGGTTCTTCTTGGAGAACTTCTGCACAGTTACCTCCTCCACGAAATCTTCCCCAACCAGTCAGCCACCCCCTCTCCAAATACAATTGACCACTCCCTTCCTTGTGTCCGCAGGTCTATTCTACCCTCCATTTCCTAATGGTC
>VBSM01001124.1:66388309-66403297 GCA_008086735.1 Cheirogaleus medius
AGAAGCGTTTGCTAATTTTGAGTGGATCAATGCTTTCTGGGCTGGAGATGGCCTAAAGCAGCTCCAGAATGAAGCCAGGTCCCCTTGCTGAATCAGTTGGGGGCTCCGCAGCAGTGCTGGATGTGTGTGACTATGTTTTGCCTCTGACTTCGGAGAACTAGTTGTTTAGTCCATGATATCCATCTGGATGCTGGACAGTTTGAAATAGAAAACAGAAAGTAAGAGCAAGGTGGAAAGAGCCCAGGCTTTGCAGTCAGAGGGATCTGGGTTTTTCCTTCCAACTAACTGTGGAAAAGTCACTTAACTCTTTAAATCTCAGTTTACTCTTCTATAAAATGAAAATAATTACAGTACTTGCCTTATACCCTGTGAGGGTTGTGTGTGATACTATAATGTACCCCTGTGTTTAGTGTTTAACATAGAGCAAGGGTGATTTTTTTATCTAGAGGATATTTGGCAATGATTAGAGATGATTTTTGATTGTTACGACTAGGGGATGTGTTCTGGCATCTAGCAGGTGGAGGCCAGGGATGCTGCTACGCATCTTATGATGCACCGGACAGCTCCTCACAACAGAGAATTATCTAGCCCAAAATGTCAACAGTGCTGAGTTTCAGAAAATCTGCTTTAGAGTAAGCTTGGCCATCTGGAGGTGCAAAAATGGTAGCTATTAAGATATAATTATTATCTCTTTCCACTTACATGTACTGAGTATATATTTAGAAACTCCGGAAGAAGCCGGGGTGCATTAAGGATGGCTATAATTTCTTTGGCACTCCTCCCATTGAGAGGTGGGGTCTCTGTCATCTCTCCTTGAACCTAGGCTCAGTAATAGCTTTGAACAATTAAAATATGCTGTAAGTGATGTTACTCCAGTTGATGAAACTATCACCCTCTATTTTCTGCCTCTTGGAACACCCTCTTTGGGAATTTCAAGCTACCATGTATGAAGGCTGATTTCTGGAGATACCATACTGGAGATTCAATTGTAGATGATCTGATTGACAGTCCCAGCTGAGTTCAGCCTTCCAGCCACCACTGCCAAGGTGCCAGCCATGTGAACAAAATCTCTTGGACTCTCCAGAGCAGCCCATCCACCACCTGAATACCACTAGTGTAATGTAGTTAACATCCCATTGAGAAGTAGAATTGCCCATTTGGTCTTGCTCTACAAAATTGGGGGATATAATAAAATGGTTATTGTTTTAAGCTACAATGTGTTGGGGTACTTTGTTTTGCACCAATATATGATGAAACAGAAGTATCTGGTATCCTCGGGTAATTTATAATGTCTTGATAAGGAATGGCTCTGTAACTAAAAAAGAGAAAAACGTAAAACCAAATATTTGTATTGACAAATCATTAAGATACATTTATTTTATGGAAGCCAATACGGTGGCCCTGAAGATTACTGGATTTAAATCTCAGAGATAGAAGGTTTTACTACTTAAATGACTAATAGAGTTATTCTGAAAATTCAATAGGAAGATATATATGAAAGTACCTAATGCATGTATTGGCACAAAATTGGCACTTATTAAATGTTTTTTGAATTTTAATACATTTAGAGGTTAGGAGGGAAAGGATTATTAGCAAGAACTTGTGTTAGGGGGAGTGATTCATGGGAGATATAAACCTTGAGGTAAGTCATAAATTACTATAATTTTGAACTGTTTCTTGCATTAAAATAGGCAACATTTCAATTTGCCCTTGTTTAGAAATGAAAATAAGTTATAATTCTGTCTGGGGAGTGGCCTAAAAATGCACTTGTGTATGGTCTAGGGGCATTCTGAGAAATAATTCTATCTATGCACATATTGGGCTTTAGTCAGACAGAGAAAGAGTGGGTAACTAGGTATGTCAGTAGAAGACAGAATTCAATGATAACCTGGTCACCAGGGATCACCAGGGAAGATCCTGTGACGCTTAAGGAGAAAAGTTAGCAAAATGGATTTAGTAGCTCAACCCAAGCATTAGAAGGGAGTGAGAGTCTTGGTGCTGGCTTTAGTGCAGTGACTATGACTTGCAAACAGCCAAGGTGGGAAGGTACTTGCAGATCACTTTCAGAATCCTGCTGTGGGATTCCCTTTGAAAGAGGAACATGGGGGTGAGAAGCATGTCCATACAAGAGAAGAAAGCAAGCGAGTGGCACTGTCTGAACAGCTTAGTAGCCATGGAGTAAGCCACTGCCAGAAGGTGGGACT
This sequence comes from Cheirogaleus medius, assembly GCA_008086735.1. NCBI lineage: Eukaryota > Metazoa > Chordata > Mammalia > Primates > Cheirogaleidae > Cheirogaleus > Cheirogaleus medius. The sequence goes on from VBSM01001124.1 coordinate 66,390,514, forward strand.
GCAAGGAGTTCAGGGAGCATCGACCTCCCCAGATGCATTAGAGAGGGCCCACGGAGGCATAAAAGTTGATCGTGGGGACTCGCATGAGCTAAAGGGTTAGGGAGAGGGACTCTTGAAGGCAGGAATAATGTTATGAACTTGTAAAAGTGGAGGCAACTGAGCTAATAAAATTTCGATCTAAATTTGAGTTCATAGACTGATGAAGCCTGAAGATATTTGGTTTATAGAAAAATAAGAAAACTGCTTTGAACTGTGACTGAAGGACTTTTGTTTGCATGGTCACAATCTGTCAAAAGGAGTGGTTTGAAAAGAACTCTTTTTGGAGAACTCCTGCTCTTTCTGACTCTAGATGCACAATTGGTGTCTCTTGTTTCCCTGAAGGTAAGATGTGGTCTGTGCATCTGGGAAGATGATGAGGACAGTTAAGGAGCAGCTCCTGAAATTCTGCTATGAACTAAATGTTTGTGTCCTCCCAAATTCATATGTTAAGGCCCTAATCCCATGTGGTGTGGAGGTGGGGCCTTTGGGAGGTGATTATTTCATGAGGGTAGAGCCCCCATGAATGGGAGTATTGCTCTTACGAGAAGAGGCCAGAGGTGTAGCTAGCCCTCCTTGTGCTGTTTGAGGGTACAAAGAGTTGACAGTCTGCAACTCGGAGGAGGGCCTTCACCAGAACCCGACCATGCTGGCACCCTATCTCAGACTTCCAGACTCCAGAACTGTGGGAAATAAATTTCTGTTATTTATAAATCTCCAGTCTGTGGTACTTTGTTACAGGTGCCAGAACTGGCTAAGACATTGCCACAGAGCAAGACGTGGTCATTGCAGGGAGAGAGTAGAACACAGACTGATCAAACTATGGCTGGAAGAAAAGTGAGCTTTGCCTCTGGTTGTTTATACCTCCTCGCACACACTTTTCTCCTCAGGAGCGAACTAGTCCAGGCCAAACCTAATTCCATAACTTCCCAGCTGTTTCTGTACCCCCTGCCCTGGTGTGTGCGTGGCTCTCATCTTCATTTTACCACAAAGGAAGTTTATCCTGGATGTTCTCACCATTTCTATTTTCCTAGTTGAATAAAGACCAGTGTACTTTGGGCATAAAACCGAGGGTTTTAAATAAACAAACAAACTTATAAATATCAAATCTTAGAGCTATGATTTAACAACTTTATGATCTTGAGGAAGTCAGTAAAACCTTCCGAACCTTGCTTTATTCATCAGTGAAATGAGGATAATAAACCTTTTCCACAGGTATATTGAGGAGATGGATGTTAAAATGCTCTGCAATATCATTTGGATATTCTGCGGATGGATGCTTCACTATCTACTCCCCAGTCCAACCTGGGAACATTACCACAGATGTCGGAATTACCAATTACACTTGAATTTATACCCTCCTAAACAGTTATGCTGGGTAATCTTGAGGCTGAGAAACTCCAAGATATTGAGGAACATAAAGAAAGGAGATGAATATGAGCCTTGGTGGTTTGGATCTGTGTGGTCTTTCTCAATACATACCAGTGGGGCCAAAGGAAGAGAGAAAACAAGAGTATAGGAAGCTGTTTACTTATTGCTTTCCAGGGTGTTCATAATCATCGTCTGACTTGAGCCTTAAAATGATTCAGTGATGCAGGAACAACACAGATTGCTATTGTTAGCTCCAGTTTGCAGGTGAAGGCACTAAGCCTCAGACAGATTCTGTGTTTTTTGTTTTGTTTTGTTTTGAGACAGAGTCTTGCTCTGTTGCCTGGGCTAGAATGCTGTGGCATCAGCCTAGCTCACAGCAACCTCAAACTCCTGGGCTTAAGTGATCTTCCTGCCTCAGCCTCCCAAGTAGCTGGGACTACAGGTATGCACCACCATGCATAGCTATTTTTTTTTCTGTTTTTAATTGCCCAGTTAATATTTTTTATATTTTTAGTAGAGACAACGGAGGTCTTGTTCTTGCTCAGGCTGATCTCAAACTCCTGACCTCAAGAGATCCTCTCACCCTGGCCTCCCAGAGTGCTAGGATTACAGGTGTGAGCAAGCCACTGCACCCGGCCAGATTCTGTGTTTGATACTTGCTGAATACCAGCTTCTGGGCATGAGAACACTTGCCAGAATGTGGTCCACTTCTCTTTGGTCTCCTAAATTTTACAGTACCATGTTGGTACAAGCATAGGGTTGGAGGAAGGGGCTAATATCTTCTAAAATGACAAATATGTTCCTCGGAAATGAAAATGTTTCCATTTAATCCTTATAACAACCCTTCAAATAGCCATTAACATCCTCACTTTATTGATGATAAGCATGGGCTCAACGAGGTTAAGTAACTGCACCAAGGTTATGCAACAAGTAAGTGGCCAAGTTTGGCTTGAACCCAGGTTTTCTATCAAAATTCTATGCTCTTTCCTCCTATGTGTGTATCTCCTCTATGTCCAGTATTTCATGCCACCAGAGTGCTACTGCATATCTAAAGTAACCTTCCAAAAGAATTCTCTCCAATAAAACGACAAGGCTTCTCAGCAGAAAGAGATTTCATGTAATGGCAAATCTCACAGCTGCTGGCATTTCTCTTTGCTTCATTAACCTCATTCTTGAGGCAGGGAAAAGAAAGGTTACCATCAGTGATTTTACCACAATAGTGGAACTGACACCTTAGCCAGCTGTGACCAAATGATCCATTATTCATGTGGCAAATAAGCTCCATCATTTCTCATGGCCTCATCTGCCTGTGAATGCCTCTTGTTTCCATCCACACTGTTGAATATTTTCAGATTGTTACTGCACAGAACAAGCCTGTGAGTCTAGTTATACCTAACAAGCTTCCCTTGTTTAATTCCAGTTAAATTCAGAGGCAAGAAAATCTTGTCTATTTCAATGTCAGATAAAAGATGTTTTGGTTGTGGTTGTTGTTCACTGAAGACATTTCTCACAGTTATCCAAAACTGGAGTATTCTATAGCACAATTTTAAGCAACATGGAAGCAAATAACAGTTAAAGAAGAAACCCTAACAAGGGAGCAAGTAGTCAGTTTTAAATTCCAACTGTTGTGGCTGAGATAACTTTTGATTGTGGCACACACGTGAGGACTACAGAGGGAAGATCTTCTCAGAAAAGGAGTATATTCTTTTATTTTGTTTTTATTTTTATTTTTTTTATTTCAAAATATTAAGGGGATACAAATGTTTTTGATACATGGCTTGAGTCAGGGCTGTAAATGTACCCATCAACTGAATAGTGTTCATTGTACCTATTAGGTGACTTTTTGCCCTTCCCCTCTCCCCCTGCCCTGCTCGATTTCTAATGACTTTTACTTTCCTATGGGTATTTATATGCCCATCGGTTAGTTCCAATTTATTAGACAGTATATGTGTTGTTTGTTTTTCCATTCTTGAAATACTTGCCTTAGGATAATGGTCTCCAGATCCTTGCAAATTGCTGCAAAAGACATTAATTCATCCTTTTTATGGTTGAGTAGTACTCTATGGTATACATATACCACATTTTCTTAATCCATTCATGAATTGATGGGCACTTGGGTTGATAACACATCTTTTCAATTGTGAATTGTGCTGTAAAAAACATTTGAGTGCAGGTGTCTTTTTGATAAAATGATTCCTTTTCCTTTGGATAGATACCCAGTAGTGGGATTGCTGAATCAAATGGTAGGTCTACTTTTGGTTCTTTGAGAAATTGTCATACTGTTTTCCATAGGGGTTGTACTAGTTTGCAGTTCTACCAACGGTGTATAAGCATTCTTTTCTCTCTGCATCCATGCCGGCATTTTGCTGACAATATGATTTTGTATCTAGAAAATCCCAAAGACTCCACTAAGAGTCTCCTGGAATTGATAAATAAATTCAGCAAAGTCTCAGGATATAAAATCATTGTACACAAATTAGTAGCATTCCTATGTACCAATAACAGTGAAGCTGAGAGTCAAATCAAAGACTCAACACCATTTGCAATAGCTATAAAGAAAATAAAATACCTAGGAATACACTTAACCAAGGAAGTGAAAGATCTCTACCAGGAGAACTATGAAACACTGAGGAAAAAAGTTGCGGATGACACAAACTAATGGAGAAACATATTATGTTCGTGGATCAGTAAAATCAACATTGTTAAAATATGTCCATACTATCCAAAGTGACTTATTGATTCAATGCAATCCCCATCAAAATACCAATGGCATATTTCACACGTCTAGAATTAATAATTCTATGCTTCGTTTGGAACCAGAAAAAAGCCCAAATAGAAAAGGAGTATATTCTAAGTAACATTATGTATTAAAGTTGTTCCTTTTCTGCCTAAAGCCATGGGGATTTACAAAATCTCTTTTGGCAAAGAGGAACACTTTCTTTTGTAGATTCAAGCAAAAAATAGAGCATTTACTGAGCATACAGCATTTGTTAGGTTCTGATTTGGGACCTTCCACATGTACTGTCCTCCTTAATCCACCAATAATTCTTTTCTAAAGAGGGTGTACTGTTGAATAAATAAGTGAGGTAGTTTCATTAAGGTTCCACAGCTAATAAATGGAAGAGCTCAGAATCTATTCCAAAACTTCCAACTCTTAAGTCCAGTGCTCCTTTTACTACATTTAAGACATTTATGGACACCCAGAAATTTAACAGTAGGTAAGATGCAGAAAAGTATAAGTGGAATCTACTGTCATTAAACAGCAATAACATTTTGGGCATTCTTAGAAGTTCATGTCCATGCTATTAGTAATTAAAAATATTAAGAACTAGGATAATAATAAAAGACTTTAGTTCAGAGCAGATGACTTTTGAGCTTAATAACTGAATGCTGAATGATCGTAGAGAGGCAGCCTGAGAACTCTCTGTGATGAGCTCTCATAGAAGGATGTGCTCCCAGGTATACGGACAGGGCTGATACTTGAGTGTATGGAAAGACCAGTTGAGTGAGGAGGCAGAAGCAGGCAACAACAGAAGGAAAATTCAGGATAGGAATTAAATGAGAAACTAACTCAACAACTACTGGCTGCAGATTTTAGTAAAGCAAAGTGAGGAGGGATTAAGAAAGCTAATACTGTATTTGGACTTCATTTATTCATTTAATAATTATTTCTTGAGCAGTGAATTTATCCCGGACTGCATAAATACCAAACACAGAATCCAAAAGTTTGTCCATATTGCATGTAAAACTCAGCTGTGTGACTGATTGCATGTAAGTATTTGGGTTTCATTTCATATGCAATTTTATATAACTTTACATATATATGTAAACATGCACACACACATATTAGATATATGTAAATATTATATAATTAACTGTATGTGTGTGGGTCTGTGGTGGTGAAGGTGGTGGTGGTGGTGGTGGTGTGATATTTTTCAACCAATCCTCTGTTTTTAAACCCTAAGTTAGAGAATCCATTAGGATGTTACTAAGGGGTGTCACCTGAATCAAGCAGATTCAACCATCACTTTAATTTACCTTTTTGGCATAGATCAGTAGTAATCTAGCTACAAGGACGATTCTTATTTGTATATGTCTTCCCTCACATGGCCATTGGAGATAGTAGAGTCCTCAGCACATCAGAGAATGCTTCGGTCAGTTGGTTAAAGATTAATGTTGAAGCCAGATTAGGGGTTTCGGGACCTGGGCGGGTCTGCAGCCCTATTGCTTGCCTGATAAGAACAGCAGGGTTCAGGGTAAGGGAATGTGAATGGATCCCAACAATAATTGATTTTTGGTCTTGAAAGACGACACAGAAAATTCCAAAGTTCTGGAGTTAGATAATTATGGGTTCAAGTATGGTTCAGCCTCTTACTTGTTTAACAATCTTTAGTAAATTAATTAATCTTTCTGAGCCCAGTGTCCTAATCAATGACATATGAATAATAATATTCTCTTGTATAATGGTGGTGAAGAATAAATTAGCTTATATATGTAAAGCACATAACACAGTATCTCACCCATGGGAGGCAGTTAATGAGTTGTATTTATGCCTGTGTCTCTCTCATCTCTATCTATCTATCTATCTATCTATCTATATCTATCTATCTTTCTTACAGCTAAGTGTGGTTAGCCAAGGTTCAATCTACTGTGTTTTCTAGGTTATCTTGAAGCAATGAGTAAGCAACTCTCTAGTTGACACATTTATACTATGGTTATTGATTCATAAAGCCTGGCAATGGTAGGTGCAAGTACATGGTGACTAGACAAAATTATATTTGTTTTTAATGATTTTTTAAACATTTAAAAATTAAACATAGAATTTCCATAATACACATTATTAAAAACATCTTATATTTTGAACTTCATATAAATCATAAAAGCGCTTAGAAGAATTATATGTACTTTTTAGATTCATTATTTTTTAAAGAATCTGCTTATAATTTCCAAAATTTTGTTAACTTATAGATTACTGTTTATTGATCTCTCTAAGAGTGTGATCATTAGACTCATTAAATGATGTCTCAGAAGAGAATAATATTGCTAATTAATGATCACTATAAAATGTATCAAAAGTATATAAAGTGATCAAATTATTATTAACTATCATTTGGAATGCCATGAATGTCTGGTCGTCACTGTTTTTTATTAACCACCCCTATTTCTGTACTCCATAGCACTATATGATCTATATCCTATGGTACGGCGATCACAGACATTCACACTACCACTTATTCTCTGGTTATGTCTTTCAATTTTTGCATATCTGTACATTCAGTTTGTTTGGCAACATGTTACATGCCTACTTTGTTTATTCTTTTGCTTTTTCATTCATTTATTTATTAATTCAATCTTTATTAGGAATTCAATATATTACAAGTATTACATTAGGTTCTAGGGACATAAAATAAACTAAGATATAATCTTCATTTTACAGAAGTTTATGCTGTAGAAACATTCAGGCAATCATAGTATGGTTTTTCACATGCAAGAACTATGGGCTGCAGATCATTTTGGAGGGTCAGTTAACCCAGACCGGGAGCCTGGGAAGTCTTCCTGCAGGAAAGTTAAATATTTAAGAAAAAATACATCATTACTAGATGTAATTGAATATTAACATTTTATGTAGAAGGAATAGCATACACGAATACCCTGAAACAAAAGAATAAGCAACATTTTGAAGAACAAAAGGTAGGCCAGCCCAGGCGTATTAGACTTTGTGGTATAAAGATGATTAGTACAATGATTTCTCTTGAGGGGCATTGCATCTGCTATGAAGGAGAGACATGTATCAGAGGATCAGAAGAAAATGTATTCAGTGATACTGTATCAATGCACACAAAATCCTAAAGGCATATAATGAGGGTGCCTTGGTCAGCTTGACGGTCAGGGAAGGCATCATAGAGGAGGTAACTGCTCTCCTCTGGTTGATCATAAGCTCCTTGAAGGCATGGATCACATCTTTTTAAAATTTACTATTATCCATTTTGCCCAGCAGAGTAGTAGGTACCCAATAAATGTTAGATAAATCTCTGTTTTAATGTTGTTTGTTGTAATGATCCCTGGAAGGCTAAGGCAGAGGCTGCTAGCCTAGAATATGGGGTGTGGCAGTGACAGGCCAGGTCACTACAAGGATGCTGCTGTGTTCTGTGTTGGTGGCTCTTCTCTGAGGATACGTAGTTTTCATTAATCCACTTTTACATTCATTCACTGGTATTGGCCACCTCTGCGTTGTGCATTGTTTCCAAGCTGGTGCATATAAAATTAGTAGCTCATGGCCTTTTCCTTGAACATGGAGCTGGGAGACAAGAGATGTCAACATATTATTAGAACAATGTAATGTGAGAAATACTCAGGCAGAGCATACACTACTAAGAAACAAACAAAGAGAGAGGATGATCTTTGGTGGCTGGGGTGATGAAGGTGTGAGTAGGTCTTGTCCTTGGTTTTCTTTTCTTCTCTTTCTAGGGTCTCCCTGTTAGTAGCTCATTCCCTGTCACATATTCCACTAACCTCAATGTTGCTGATTCCAAATCTATTTCCCTAGTATGGCCTCTTTCCAAAGCTTCATCCATATAGATCTAACTCTTGTATAGAGCTATTGACCTAATGTCCTGCTGACACCTCCAACTCAATTTGATCAATCATGAGCTCATCAGTTTCCTTCAAAACCTGTTCACTCACTCTGCTTCCCATTTTGGGAGCAGGGTCTAGTGCACAGTGCTCTTTCCCCGGCCCTGCATCTAATTTTCTTTGGTTGATTCTCCCTCTGTGATATCATGGGTGTCATTTTCTCTCATTCCTACCACTGTTAACCCTATTTCAGGTTCTTATTTCTTTCCCTATGTAGGCAATGGACTTTCAGTCATTAAAAAAAGCAAAAGCAACATGGCTCTCTATTAAGCAAAACCAGATCTCCAAGGTTAATCTCTTGATGGAGAATTTCCAGGTAAGGAGGGGAAATCTGGACTAATGATTCTCAATGTTGGTTGCTATTAGAATTACCAGAAGAATTTTGGGAAAGACTCGTGCCTGGGTTCTACTCTCAAAGACCCTAATTTAATTGTTCTAAGGTATGGCCTGGTGCACTGAGGGTCTTAAAAAACATCTCCAGGTAATTGTAACATGTAGTTAAGGTTGAGAACCACCAAGATAGACCAAGGGGCCTCTCCTCTTCTTTATTGACATCTTTACCACCACTGCTCTTGCTGGAAGAGAGAGCAAAACCCTTGTACGTCAACATATGATAGAAATTTCCAAAGTCTTTTAAAAATATTAAACAGAAGGGAAATAAACACAAAATGCATGAAGTACAAAAACATCATTCTTATACTATGATAGTCAGCTTTCTCCAGTCTGAACGATGAATATGTCTATACAGCATAATAACCACATTATCTGTTTAAAAAGTAATATATAAACATAGAGGCGTAAGAACATCCTTCTCTCCTACTTGTTTTCTCTGCTTCCAGTTTTCCCTATTTCACTCTCAAGCATTAATGCCAAATTAATTTTCTCGAAAAACAGCTTTGAACATATCAATCCCTTTCTCAAAATCTTTCAATACCTCCTCATTACGTACTGGGAAAAAAATAAAAAGTTCTTTCTCTATTTGGTCTACAATTTACAGTTCTAACTTTATTTACTATTAAGTCTCTTTCCTGCATTCCTGCCTTCAGGGCTTTGCTTATACTATTCTGTATCATTGATTTTTTCCAATTCCAAATATATAAAATATCCTCATTTTTAAAGATTCTGCTCACATACAATCTCCTCCACAGAGCTTTTAAGATCATTTGGAAGCAATTTTTCCATCCTCTTAAATAGCATAGTGCTTTTGTAGTCCATAAAACTAATTTATTACTAATAAAAAACTTTTCACATTAAAATTTTTTGGTTCATAAAATTAATTATTTCAACCATTTAACATTCATTGAGCACCTACCTGCTGTATGGGTTTTGTGCTAGATGTACACAGACCACTGCAGACATGGTCCCTGCCCACCATGAGAGACTGAGCAGAATACAAGGACTTTAATTAATCAAGTGACATTATTATTTGTGATTATGTCTGGGAATTTGAGGGGGAAAAGTAAATGAGTGTCAGACCGTGAACTTTCATCCTCTGGTGAAAAAGCAAATCATCTTTCTAACTGAAACAAGCAGTTGAGCCAATGATGATTAGGCTTCTAATGCTAAAAGTTGGTATTAGAAGTAAGTGAGCTAATGAGAAATAAGCCCTGATTTTGCTGAAATAACCTTGGAGGAGAGGGGCCAATGAGAATCAATCTATTGCTTCTGAAAATAGGAGATTTTGAGGGGCAGTGGAATCTGAGAAGGTTTAACCAGGTTTAATCTGAGAAGGTCATAACCAGCTTCTGTAGTGCTCATTCTACTAATGGAGTGATCTGTGAAGACTCTACTTGATTTTTTGTAGGGAGTGGGGTCTTCCCAAGAATAAACACTGGTGGTAGGAACCCACTGGCAGCCAGATGGTGAACTGTGTGGGGTCACTAACATCAAATCTGTCACCAGCTGCATGTGGCATGCAGGAGAATGTCAGGGCAATGAGGGTTCCTTGGCTTGTGACTAAGGTGGGAGATTGAAGTGGGGAGAAAAAGGTACTCGTACTTCCTGATTTGTCCACTGAAACAGGTGGTAAATGATCTCCTTTTACTTTTAAAGGCTTGATATTGAGCCATCATTGTAGATGTTTCGAAGAACTGATATCCCTTTAATTTCTCTACCTAATTTCAAAGAGTAGCAAGGTCTTTCACAAAGAATTTATCAATTTTTACTTTAATTTGATTTATTTAAATACCTTTAATACAATAAGTACATTTTTTTTCACTCCTACTAGACTGTAAGTTTCTTGGAGGAAAGATAAAATTATCTTGGTGTTCCTTTAAAAATACCTACTGTGGCTCAGTGTCATGGCCTATGCCTTTAATTCTAACAGTTTAAGAGACTGAGGCAGATGATCGCTTGAAGCCAGGAGTTTGAGACCAGGCAGGGCAACATAACAAGACCCTATCTCTACAAGAAAACTAAATGTCTCCTGCCATTTTTAATACAGAATAAGTGTCTGATAACCATTGTTTTATTCAACAAATGAATGAGCAATAACTTTATTGGTTTGTTAAGGCTGACTTAGTACAGTAGCAAAGTGCCACAAACTGACTTGCTTAACCACTTTTGGTGAAACAATCAAAGAAATTTATTGTCTCACTGTTCTGGAGGCTCGAAGTCCAAAATCAGATGTCAGAGAGATTGGTTCCTTCTGAAGGCTGTGAGGGAAAGATCTATTCTAGAGCACTCTCCTTTGTTTGTAGATAGCTTATAGATGAGTGTCTTTCCCTGAGTCTCTTCTTATCATTTTCTCTCTACACATGTCTCTGTGTCCAATTTCCCCTTTTAATAAGGGCACTAGTCATGTTGGATTAGGGCCTACTCTAATGGCGAGACTTTAACTTGATTTTCTCTACAAAGACACTATCACCACATAACGTCATCACATTCTGAGGTACCGGGAGTTAGGAATTCCACACATGAATTTTTTTGAGGGGGAGACACATTCAACCCACAATAATGAATAAAGTCTCTAAAACTCCATATGCTCTTCTTTCTTCTACTTTCTCCATTTATTAGAATTATTCTAGAACAGCACCGTCCAATAGAACTTTCTGCAATGAGAGAGATGGTTGCTATCTGAGCTCTTCAGTATGGTAGCCTGTGGTAAATGAGGCCATTCACTTTAAATATGGTTACTATGGCTAAGAAATTGAATTTTTAATTTTAATTTACTTTTATTAATTTAAATTTAGGCTTAGGAAGCTCTCTATGGAATAAAACAGACATGGTTCCTTTCTTGTGGTGCTTTCCATCTAGTAGGGGGGCCGCATACAAATCGCATAACCATCACTACCTGTAGTTACAGATTTTGGTGAGAAATGTCAAGGAAAGGATGTTATAAGAAAATAAAACAGGAACTATCTGTGTTGGAGGATCCAGAGAAGGCTTCCTAAGGAAATGGCACTTCACATGAAAGTAGAGAGATGAGGGGGAGTTACCCAAGGAAAGATGATGAAGAAGAGTGCTACAGCAGAGGGACGGGAAGACTCTCAAGGGAGAGTGATTATCTCTACCCTCAAGTAACTGATATTCCAGTGAGGTTATTGACAATAAACATAAACAAATAAAATACTTTCTGGTACTGATCTATTCTACGGAAAAAACAAAATATTTGGTTGGAGGAGAGGGTGTGTTTGAATATGGGGAGAAGGTAGAAGGTCAGTGTTGTTGGGGTGTAGGGAGCTTGGGGTGAATGGAGGAAGATGTATTCAGAAAGGCCACCCATCATCTGGAGCTTGGGGGTGAAGGCAAGGTTTTGTGCAGGCACGAGCAAACCCTTGGGATATTTTAAGTAGGAGGATGACATGATCTGATTCCCAATTTAGAAAGATCACTGTGGCCACTCTGGCTTTGTGGACAATAGCCAGTAATGGGGCAAGAGTGGAAGAAAGGAGACCATCTAGAAAGCTGTTGCCAGTCAAGGAATGATGGTGGCTTGAATTAGGATTTTTTAGTAGGAGAGGTTGTGAGATGCAGTCATGTTTGGAACCTGTTTTCCAGGTAGATCAATAAGATCCATTAAGAGATTGGATGAAAATATGAGGAAGGGAGGCAAGAATGATTCCTAGTGTTTGATTTGAACAAGGGTAGTGGCTGTGGTGCTCGTTGCTGAGAAGAGGAAGATTTGGTGAGGAGTGGGTTTGCATGGGTGGCAGGATTAGTAGTTTTGCTGGGGACATGTTATGTTTGAGAACATTCTAGTGGAAAAGCTGCATTGGTAGCTGTAAATCTGAGTCTGAAGCTCAGAAGAGAAGCTCAGGGTGGAGACTCCTTTTAGAGTGAATCATGTATAAATGGATTGTAAGTCCTTGAAGGGGATGAGCTCCCAGGCTGGGTGCCCAGCCCTGAGCTCAGAGAGCACATCAGCTTTACTTTGTGAACAAGCTGCTTAATATCTTTAATTCTCATTTTTCTCACCATACAAGGAAGGTTATGATAACTGCTCACAGGATCATGGTGACCATGGGATGAGATGATATTTTACAGCAACCTTGGATAGTACTTTGCATGTGGTTTGCACATCAAACACCTCCCCTTTGGTGTCCACACCACTCTCCTCTGATAAACATTACAGGATCTCTAGTGGGAACCTTTTGATCAAGGCACCATTTTTTAAACGGAAACCTAACAGTTTATATGGCATGTTAGAGTTTCAACTATTTTACAAGGTCTTGAATGCTTTTCGAGTTAAAAGTGAGGAATACCCTGGTACTCAACCTTGAAATTTCAAAATGTTTTGCAAACA
>VBSM01001124.1:66403397-66419894 GCA_008086735.1 Cheirogaleus medius
AAAAGATTATCCCCACTATGAGAACACCAGTTGGGTCTAGAAAATCAAAACAGGTTGTAAAACTGCTGGGATCTTGGTTCCATAACGAGTACTCTGAGTGATAATGAGACATTGTTCAATAAAGGGGGGATGATTACAAGATTGTGGTGACATAAAACTTGTTGCCAAGGCAATCTTTTCTCAGTTGGAACAGGCTATCCTCAAGTTGTATTTTGTTTTTCCTGCTGGATCTCAGAGAACATTACATAACCCAGTGTTATTACTGAAATTATATTCTGTCCATGAAGCTGGGAGTAAGTAAAAAGTTACAAGAAGGAGGGAAAGATTTTTTCACTTCATAAAAGAAGTGGGACTAAACTGGACTGCGAGAAAGATTCCTTCCATCTTATGGGTCATGTATAGTCAAATTGAGACACATATTGGAACTCCTGAAATAGAGGGACTTGTATGACCTAAAACATTACTCAAGGGACTAGACTAGGCTGGCATAGACAGATGGGTCTGCCCTCTGCATAGGAAAAGTAGAAGTTGTTTACCACACAAAGTCTGGGTTGTACGAAGAATGAAGGAGAGAATGTAGGAATCAGAGCTAGATTAGGCAATGATTGATGATAATTGAAGTTTAGTATAGGGAAAAATTACCAGCCTGTACCTAAGTGTTCATATTTCTATAAATCTTTTTCTAAATTGTGATGTATCATTTATATATTCTAGTAATGAACAGACAAATAATTTACATTATGCCTTTAATGCAAGACATATTTTATAGGGAAACAATCACAGATTTGCTCCTGTGCTGGGCTATTTCCACCTGCTCAATCTTACCTTTGGGCTTGGGAAATCAGACTAAAAACATTACAATTCAACTGTTGGCAGTTTTCCAACTTGTGTCTTTGAAAAATATAAAATGTTTCTTCCAGATAGGTCATGTAAACCTAAAACCTATTAACCATTAAAGCAGCTTGAGCAATAGAAAGTAGTACATTAGAGCCTTACTATTCGAAGTATGGTCTGTGGAGAAATGGTCCACAGACCATTTGGTCCAGTATGGTCTGATGAGAAATGCACAGAAAATGAAAGTGAGAATTTAGAAACTCTAAGAGCAATTTGATGTTGCCATGATATCTAAACCAGTCACATGAAGCGGGAACATGCATTATCTGCAACTGTTGGAAAATTTAAAAACAAAACAAAACCCAAACCACAGCAGACAAATAAACTAACAAAACACTGGCCCTTTATCATAAGAACCAAGTTAAAGAAAACAACACCAGTCAATTTGGTCCCCTTTGCACTTTTGTTCTAATGTATAGAACTGCTTGATGAGACCAGCCACCTATTTGCCTAAGCTGGGGCTATTTGACCTCCACTTAGGGACCTGCTCCAGGCCTTGAAACCAGTTATTTTCTCCAGAATGTAGAAAGAAGTAAAATTATATGAAGCCCAAACACAACACTTATCCTTCCAGTAGGTATATATTGATTACTATGTGCCAACTGCTGTGGGTCCCAGGGCTATAAACATGAATAAGAAACTCTCCCTGAATCAAAAGGGCTCAAAGCCCAATTGGAAAAATTTATAAAAAGATTATTACAATAGAGTTTGATGGAGTCAATCAACTCAAGTCAAAGTCAACCTTTCTCCTCTTCTTCCTTCCCTCCTTTTCCTTCTTCCAGAAATAGTTATTGCTACCTATATTTTAAACACTATGAGTTAAGCAGACAATACAGTGCTGAATGAGGATGTTACCCTCCCTCTCACATGGGGATTTCAGCTTTGTCAGAGAGACAGCCATCAACTAGATAATGACATAGTTAAATTAATTAGTTAATTGAGCAGTAATTGATACACATTTAAATAAAAAGAACAATGAACACGTATGCCAGGATGACCTAAACTTGATTTAACATAGAGTGAGGGGGGGTGATCAGTTGAGCAAGGTGTTCCTGATGGTGGACTGTTTGAACTGAATTCTAAAGGTTGCATGAGTTTATCCCAGTGAGGAAGTGGATGGAGATGTACACAAGAGAGCAGCACGTACGAAGGTCCTGTGGCAGGAAGGAAGCTGATATGGGTGAGGTGCTGTGGGAGAGGGGAGACCTTGCTTGTCTTGTCAGGTAGGCTGTTGTAGTTTACACCTTATTTATACCTGTTAGTCTGGCTCTCAGTTTATATGTTTTTTCTTCCTCTTAAACCAAGGAGTCCAAGTAATTGGATACATGCCTGTTCCCTTACTAGGAGACCCTGTGCTATGATGCCTTGCTTGCTCAAATTGCAGCCCTTTCTTCCTTCTGGAAACTCCCCTTCTCCCTGTCCTTGACTGGGGTTTTAATGATGGATTTTATTACTTTGTTCTTGATCATTGGACTAAATTCACCCATCCAGAAAGTCATCATTTTCTCTGCCCTCTCCCTCCTCTGCTCTGGCCAAAAACCACTCCTGGTCAATTTTCCCTGATGCTAAGTAGTGCTGACTGCTTGCCTGGCCTCCCATCTGGTATAGTATCAAGCCATACGAATAGAACACTGGGCTGGCTGAAAGACTTTCTCTGATTGCTGGAAGTGCAGCCCACCTCCCAGGTGTTTTCCCAGACGACTCATTCCATGAGCTTATTTAAAGGGAAGGGAACTTTCCTGACCTTCTAACACCCTTCAATCATCATTTCTCTGTTCAGATCTTATCCCGACTTATAGTATGTTCTCATAAAATATGGTGCAGTGAAAAGAGAGTAGACTTTGAGGTCAGATCAATCAGGGTTCACATTTAGCTCTGATACTTGTTTCCTGTATGATCCAGGGAAAGCAAATCATCCTCCCCAAGTTTTAGTATCCTGCCCAGCACAAAAGTTTATAAAATGCTTAACCTCCAGGGTGGTTGTGACTATTAAATGAGGCAATGTATTTAAAGTACCTACTTCTCAATGAATGATTCTTTTCTAGATATCCACCTTGTTTTTTTTAAAAGCCTATTTGATCATGAAAAAAACAACCAAGATAGAAAAGACACTGAATCCACACACCAGACAAAGGAGAAGAAACTGACATTGTCAGTTTTGGTCTCAGCTCTCCTCCCTGAAGAGTCTGTCACAGACACATGTTGTCTTTTTATTAATATCTCATTTAGCCAATATTCTATCTCAGAAGCCAGTCTACTCCCATGGACTTCTCTTTAACTTTTTTTTATTGGCTTATAACAGGATTGGGGAGATGGGACATCGTTCAATGGGACATTTCTGCCTCCCTCTGAAAAACTTGACATGCATAAATTAAAAAGGACATACATTGGCATGTAGCCAAGGAGGTCATCTGTCTGGCTCTGATGAGATGATCTGTAATCATAAGTCTTGCACTCCTGTGTGGGAAGTAAGGGAGAAAAAGAAAGATAAACTGACATAGGGCTAGGAGGAGACAGAAGGTAGGCATCTGGATGAAAAAGCAGAGGCAAAGCTGGCCCTGATAGGAAGCAGGTAACTAAATGTAATGTGATAAGGTGAGTCTGGGCCAGGTGGGAGGACAGACAGGCCAAGCAGTGTGGGGGTCTTTGGATCTCAGGCTTCCAGTCTGGCAGGCGGGATAGAAGGGTTTAAGCTGAGCTGGAAAGTATGGGGTAAATGCTACCACCGTGTGATGTGAGAGGGTACAGAGCTTCCAAGAGCACAGTTATCATCTTAAAAGAAGTGATGAGTTAGAGGAGGACAGGGACTTTTATTACGGTAATATCAGAACTATGTGCTAAGTGCCATAACGGAAGGATGGTCGGGAGCACTGACGGAAGAGATGGTAAGTGTTTCTGGGGAAGTCAGGAATGGCATCTCAGAGGATATGCCTGCCTTAGGTCAGTTCACCAGAAGCAGAGCCTGAAATAGGGATTTATTTAAAGTGTACTCTTGGAAGAAACAGGTAGTGAGGGATGCAGGGTAGGACAGCGGGAGAAGCTATGCAAAGACGGGCTTCCAAATTGCACCATAGAGGTCATCTCACCCAGAGGCAAGAGGTCTGGGCCATTATCCCTCCTCATCAGTCAATCATTTGTCACAGGTAGGTGGGAGGATGTGTGGTCACCTCCTATACATCTCTGGGGAGGTGGCTCCTGGAAAGCTCTCTGGAGAAGGCAGCATATGTAAGTGGTTAGCAGCCAACACACCAGCAGCTGATAGACGAGTTCACCAGCATCTGCTACAGTGACATCGGAAGTGGTTCCTTTGCTCTGATGACTTGGAGGATGACACAGCAGTATTTCATGGGGAAGTAAACGCATGTGCAAAGGACAAGAGAGTTGATGGGACTGGTTTGCTTAAGAGAGCCCGGCAGTCAGGCTTAGGTGAGATGGAAGTGTGGAACAGGTGACAGAGATGAGGCTGAGACAATGGTGATTGGCAATGTGGTCTTGGGGATGACACAAATCCAGGCTTGAATTCTTACTGTTGCTTGCTGATTATGTGGCCTAAAGCAAGACACCTCACTTTTCCCTTGCCTTGGAGCCTCATCTGTTAAATGGGTATGATAAGACTACCTTTCAGGATTGTTTTGAGAATAAAATAACATAATGAAAGTAAACCACTGAGCACATGACCTAGGACATATTAACTTTCAAAAAAGTATAGTCACCTTATTTATTATAAAGCTGGAGATGTTGATTGATTTTTGAGGATCTTTAATTCTATTCCAAGGAGTTTGGAGTTTATACAAAAATAATGATAATGATGATGATGATAATAATATTAGTAACAGCATCAGCAACAGCAGTAACATCAGCAAAGCAATTAGAATTAATAGTCAAATGGGAAGCCACTAGATGTCTTTGCAAGAGTAGAGAATTCACAGGTCTGTGCTTGAAAAAGATACTTTGGTTGTCCCTGTGGGGAATGGATTGGTGAAAGGAAGAGAGGAAAGCAGGAGAACCAGCTATGAGGCTCTCTCAAAAGTCTAGGCAGGAATCAATGAGGCCTTGAACTTGGTCAAAAGTGTGGAACAAGAAGGGACTGAGCCAAGACCAGAGCAAAGCCACTGAAACTTTGTAGCAACAGGGCACAAAGTGCGTGCTTGAGGCTCTGCTGCCTGTTAAATGACCCACGCCAACTACCCGTCACACAAGCCCAGTAGAGAGCGGCCTCCTGCCTTTTAATGGAAAAGTCTCTGTGTGAGTTGCAAGTGGTTCCTGGTAACGCAATCCAATGATTCTCATGAGCCTTCCCTGTCACTTTTATTGAGTTTCTGTGTGCTCTAATTTATTAATAAAGGGACAAAGAAAGAACATGAGCATATTTTACTCTTGTCATTATCTGGAAGAGTTTTTCTATGAAACTATTGGGCATTATGTAATCGCTGTTTCTGCTGAAAGCCCATCTCTATACACAGTGACCTTGGCTACAACCCCTGATGAAAATGGGGGAACATGCTGATTTAAGTTGGTCTTATAAAGGGCCTCTACTGCAATCCTGCCATGGAGGAAATCAATAGACGTATCTCCGTAGATAAACACAAATAAAAATATCCTGCTCAGCTTTGCTGAATTTCCACTCATCCTCCAAAGTAAAATGGTAAAGAGAGCTCATCACCTCTAGATCTAGATCATAGTGAGTTATATTTGAAGGTGTCACATCTCTTCCAGTCTAACATTCTGACTCTATGACTTCCCAAATCATATTAGTTAACAATGGAAGGTAGTAGCTCTAACATTTATGGAGCGGTTATACTGTGGCAGGCGCCCTGTTAACCACTTCACATACAGTATCTTATTTAGATTTCATGATCATCATATGCAGTAGCTAATAGTGCAAAAAACATTTTATAGATGGGGATGCTGAGGATTGATGAAATCAAACAGAAAGGGGGAGAGAAACTGAAAACGAGTAGCTCAACGAACTGGTCCTAAATTCTGTGGATTCTTTCCCTTGCTTCTTCGTTTCTCTCAGGTTTTTTGTTTGTTTGTTTTTGTTGTTGTTTGTTTGTTTTTTGAGGCAGAGTCTCACTCTGTTGCCTGGGCTAGAGTGCAGTGGCATCACCATAGCTCACTGCAGCATTCAACTCCTAGGCTCAGGTGATCCTCCTGCCTTAGCCTCCTGAGTAGCTAGGACTACAGGTGTGCGTCACCATGCCCAGCTAATTTTTAAAAAGTTTTTGTAAAGATGTGGTCTCACTATTGCCCAGGTTTGTCTCCAACTCTTGGCCTCAAGTGATCTTCCAGCCTCGGCCTCTCACCCAGAGTGTTAGGATTACAGGGGTGAGCCTTTGGACCCGGATTTCACTCAGTTTTATTGATACTGACCTTTTGACATTCAGAAAAAAAAATCCCTTATGTGATCATTTATCACCTATCCATGAAGAGCCCTGTGTGTTTTCTACTCTCTCTGGTTGTCAGGGAACCATCACAGTATTTGTTCTTCCCATGCACGACCACGGGATCCCGCAGAGTCCTATATCACCCCCTGCTTGTTTCATGGGTGGGATTCATTACCCCAAAGCACAGTAAAGGGCTAAAAGTCAGGGACTATTTGCAGAAATAGATATTTTTTTATTGAATCAAATTGTTTTGGAGTAATTGAACTATAGCTCATCAGATCTTGGTGCCTGTACTTTCCTCCTTCATTGTTGAATGTAGATAACACTAAGGATTTATTTTAGAGAAATGCTTATTGACAAGTGACCAAGAACACCTAGAAGAATGGCACTATATATTGTGTGATATGTAATATATGCAGGCTTGTGTGTAAGTAAAATATTTATATGCATATCCCTTGATAGGTTTAGATGTACATGTTTGTTGTAATTCAATCAATATGTAATGAGTGCCCATTATGAGCCCAGCAGTTTACTAGGAGCTGTGTTGCAGCAGTAACTAGGCACAGTGTGATTCTCATGGAGCTTATCATCATCTAATAGGAGAGAGAATAAACAGATAATTACCTATATACCTTTGTGGAATTTACTTATGACATATTCACATATTGGTGCATGAATTTTGATAGATGGGTATAACCCTATCTGGATATATGGAACACATAACACAAATTAATTTATCTATTCATTCAACAAACACTCATTGAGCATTTGCTATAGTACAAGACAATCCTTACAGGTGACATCTTCTCCTGGTTCTGGGGCAAGAGATATCTTATTATGGACTATGTATTGGAGTAAATTCAGAAAAATTTTGTGTACTGTTTCCCAAGATTAAAGCTCCACACATGTTCATTTGCATCCTAACTCCCAGTAGTTAATAGATAAGTGACTTTGAGTACATTATTTAACCTCTATTTAATCTCATCTGTAAAATAGAGATGATAATGATACCCACCTCATAAGGTTTCTCTAAGGATAAAAAGTATATTGTATGTTAAAAGCTTTAGTTCAGGCACATTAGAAGTCCTTAATCCCTGCTAGCTATTATTGTTGTGGGGGAGTAGCTGCCTGGCAGTTATTACTGTCTGGTGGTTTTCTGCTGGAGATCTGTTGTAGGCGACCTCCAGCTCCCTCATGTCATTATCTCTCTCAGGGAGGAGCACAGAACCCCAGTGATGGGACTGGAAAAGATATTCTCTGCCTCATTGTGCCATTAACACAAAGCCAGTGATCCGGAAACATTTCCCTGTTTCCAGAAAGCTAGACATTTCCTTTTTCCTGAATAACTTCTACGTTAGGCTTTCAGAGCTGAGGGCGGAACCAGATACTAAGGAGAGTTTTCAATGACAGGTGAATGGGGCCAGAATAACTCCCAGAGCATGGGATAGCTGCTCTTACCTGGCTGATTGGCTTGACATGACATGAATGAAGAACTCGAGTTTTCTAGTTGAGCCTAGAAGTCAACAATTGCTTGCTACAACCATAGAGATAAATTCAGTTCACCCCAGTGAAAGTTTTAAAATTTGGTGATCACTTACATGTATTGTTTTTTGCTTTCCAAAGCCTCTGAATGGCCATTTGCAAACCTCTAAATGGCTATTTGCACCTTTCTTAATGTAATTCCCACTTTATAAATAGTAGTAGAGGTGTGTGCATGCATGCGTGTGTGTGTGTGTGTGTGTGTCTTTGCCCCTCAACAGTTATTTAGAAGGTCTGCAGTCTGTCCATGTCTATATCCTCACTGCTTTTAGCACAAGACTGGCACTTGGTAGGCATTTAACAAAATGTTATCACTGTTTGTTGAGTGAATAAAAGAGTGACTGATTTCCAGCAGCTCCATATTGCTTATAAGATCAAGTTTAAGGACCTCAGTCTGGCAATCACATTTCCTCATGGATGAAGGAGTCACATTGTGAACACTCAGCTCTTTCTGCTTCCTCTAACTCAAATGAATATCCTCTCCTAAGCCTCTTACCTCTCCAAATGCAGCTGACTGACTCACCATCACTTCTAAACTGTTTCCTTCCAAGACTTGTCAACTTTAGTGCAACCTCTCATCCCCTCCCCCAACCCATCCAGTTAGCTTTCAAATTTTAGGAGCAACTCAACACCCTATGTTATGCCGATCGTGTCTGTTAGCTCACATTGATCACCTATCTTCTGAACTTCACAACTCAACATCTGTCTCAATCCATGTCATGGCATTTATTACTCTAGACCTTCCTGCCTCATACTTGAAATTGTATTTCCCCAGCCAGATTTTAGGCTTCTTGAAGGTCAGATCCAATATTTCTTTTTCCTGGAAACTTCTGCCATCTTCCCTATAGCATTTCTCATAATCTCAGGCATGGAGAAACACAGTAATTATGGATATAATAATAACTAAGATTATTTCCTTGTGGAGAAATAAACTAGTGAGATGAGAGAGAGAGAAAGAAAGAGAAGAGAGAGAGATTTTCCTGGCAAAGAAGATATCCTATTTTCTGTGCCAACTAGCTTTCTTGTTAATAGTATTCCACTTTGAAGCTTCCTATTCAAGCATGGAGTACCTATTACAACCATCTGCATAAATAATATATGCTAAAATGCTTCTCTGTGCCACACATATTGACCTTGTTTAATAATTGATGACGGGCTCCAGTGCTATCTTGGAACCATGCTGACACAGGTTTGTACCCTTTCCACTGGCCTGTATTTATAGTTTTTCTTTTCTTAAGACTGAAATTCACCTTAACTTTGTTATGGAAGAATATTTTCCCATGGGGCTCTAATATGATACTAGAAACTGAATTCAGTAAGGCAGGTATCGTAGAGACGAAAGAAAGGACTCTAACTTTATTCATTATAAAGAAAACCAAGCTTATTTTCTTTAAATGGTGTTCTTGGCATGTTGTCTTTTCTACATATTTTTTACAACTTACAACCTTACAATTGCCAAAGAACAATAAGGAATAGCTAAGATTTAGCAGATACTTAATATGTACCTGGTTCTCTTCTAAGCGCTTGACTTGTATTACCTCATTTAATACTCAAAAATTTTTTTTATTTGCTACAGAAGAGAAAATGGGTTATGGGGAGGTTAAGGAATGTGATTAACACACTAGCAAGTGGCAGTGTTATGATTCCAATATCAGTAGTCTGAATCAGAGCCTTATATTCTAAACGGCTATAATAAACTAACTCTCTGCTTGTACCTCCCTGGAGTGGAAAATTTCTGTTTTGCTTTCTCTTCATCATTTCATATGAGAATAGTACTTTCCTTTCCTTTTAGAAACCATTACTGATAAGTTTTCTGTCCACACTTAGTTCATCAGTCCACACTGATTCAATAATAGACCTCTGACCTAAGTCCAGTATGAGATTGATTGCAAAAATGATCCAAATTTTCTACCTACCCTGTATCCATGCCCTTTGCAGTGTGACTTTGTAGCTCTTTCCACTAAGTTCCTTCCAATCCTTTAAATAAAGACTGGCTTTGTGACTTAGTTTGGCCAATGGAATGGAGGAAACGTACTGTGCTAATTCTAAGCCTAGACCTTAAGTTGTATTGTGAACTTCAACCCTCTCTCTTAGAGCCATGCATCTGCCACAAGAATAGTCTGAGCCAAGCTGCTAGAGGATGAGAGAGACATGGAGGAGAACCGAATTGTTCTAGCTAAAGCTACTGTACAACAGCCAGTCTACCATTGCCCAAACATGCCAAGAACCCAGACAAGACCAGCAGAGCCATCCACTACCCCACAGCTGACTGCAGATGCATGGATGAGTCCAGTTGAGACTAACAGAACCACTAACCCCAACTGCTAACCCGTGAGCAATGATGAATTATTATTGCCTTAAACTATGAGTTTTAGGGTAATTTGTTAGGAAGCAATAGTTGACTAACATATCTGGCCAATAGAGACCTTCTGAAATTTTTGCTGTATCTATTGGAAAAGAAGAAGTTGTATTTATTTGCTGTAATATTGCTAAGATCTTAAGATTTAAGCTGAAATTGTTGGTGGTCATTTATACTTGAGAAGAGCTTGCTTGAAAAATGACAACACAGAAAAAACCGATATGAAAGATTATGAAGACACATTTCTGATAACATTCTTTGAGCACCTGGATCCATAAATGCCGGGAGCCAGTTTATTCTTGAATTTTCTTATAACATGATTGAATATATTTCTTTCTTATTTTTTTGCTTAAAACAGTTTGTTTGTCTGCCTTTATAAACAAAAAGTCCTGATTAATATGATCACTGTAGACTTTACAATTGATTTTAATGCACAACATCAAATGCTCTTCCTTTCTCTGTTCCTTTGCTCCCACATAGTCTCATCCTGAAATGTCCTTTGCTCATATCTTTACCCACACCTTTATCACTTGAAGTCAAAACCTTGCTTCAAAATGTTTTAAAACTAAGACTAAGGAGAAAAAACAAAGTTAATTAATGAGAGGTAGGATGGAAAGTACTAAGAATGGAGGAAGAGGAATATCACAGTTTAGAGCGAGTTTGAACCAAGTTCGGAATCATGAATTAAATCATTGAACAACTAGTTGTTGAGTGACTCCCTGTCTGTAAGACTGTGTTAGTCTTGGGGATATAGAGAATACAGACAAGTATATTTTCTAGGGAAGGAGACAGGCACATACAATAAATGCATACATTGATGGATAAGGTAATTTCAAGCAAGGATAAATGTTTTAACATCAATACAGTGAGACAGCTGAAGAAAAGTGACTCACATGGAATTGGAGTGGATGGGTGGTCGCAGAGGTCTCTCTAGGAAGTGATGTTGAACAGAGCTGGAGGATGAGAAAGAACTAGCATGAAATGATCCAAGGGAGGGGCAGCTCAGGCAGAGGAAAGTGCAGTACAAAGGATTGAGAGAAGTCCAAGGTTTTTTGTTTGTTTTGAGGACAAGAGAAAAAGTAATAAAGTGAGGTGAATGTGGGAGGACTTGGCAAGAGATGAAGTTGGGGAAGTTGGCCAGCGTCTTCGAGATGTGGTAAATGATTTTGTTTTGAGAGTGACAGAAAGCCATGGAGAGTTTTTAATAAGGGAATGGCAGGATCAATTTTATAGTTTTAGATTGTTGAAGCTACATGAAAGGTGAATTGTAGGATCAGGAGTGACTGCAAGGAGATTTGCTTAAAGGCTTTGTGGCAGTTCAAGTGTTGGTAGAAACAGACTGTAGAGGAAGCAATGAAGCCAAAGGAAAGTGGAAAGATTTAAGATTGCCACACAATAGAAAGAAGGAATCAGAAATGATCAACACGGCATTATTACACACATACACACACATGCGCCCACACAGAGAACTAAATATCATTGGTAATCATATTAAATTTAAAATAAAACAAAATCACTTAAGTTTTTAAAAATGGATAGATATTTTATACCTCTTTTGTACTTTTGTGTTTCCAGTTGAAATTAATTTTCAAGAAATATCCAAAACATATTCAGCTTCACAATACACATACATTTAGCTTTATAAACTTAGAATAGTCATGTTATGCACATAATTTTATTCCATTTTTTACTAATGTTAAATTTATTCATTCAACAAATATTTATTGAATGTCTGCTATCTGCCAAGTACTCTTCTAGGAAATGGTGGTTAAACAGGGGATAAAAGAGACAAAAATTATTATAGTCCTCATGGGGCATACCTCCCAGTTTAAAGAGACTTAAAGTAGCTTAACAATATACAAGATAAGTAGAATACATAGATTTCAGGTGGTGATAGAAGCTAAGGGAAAATACAAGGGAATGTTGGGACAGGTTGACATTTTTAAAGAAGGAAGCCACAGACATATTTCCATTATCTTAAATAATTAACCAAACATTTTAATGACTTAAAAATTCCATTTTTAATGATTGTATATATTCATTGTATTTAATATTCCTATTGAATTTGGACATCTTTGTAGTTTTAATTTTTTATTATATATAATTATCTGCAGACATCTAGATTTCTCATATTTCCTTCAACATGAAATTAATTAAGACTATTGAAACCTACACCAAACTCTCTTTCAGGAAGGAGTGAAAATCTACTTTCCAAACATCAGTCTTTAAGAATGTCTTACCTCTGACCCTCACTTGGTGCTTTTGTTTTGTGAGACAGAAGAGGCAAGAAAACATTGTCATCTCTAAAAGGCCTTCCTACACATTTATTTATTTTAATTATTTTTATATCAGCATATTATAGAGGTACAAATGTTTAGGTTACATATATTGCCCTTGCCCCACCCAAGTCAGGGCTTCAAGTGTGTCCATCCCCCAGATGGTGCACCCCCATTAGGTGTGTATTTACTCATCCCCTCCTCCCCCCTCCCATCTGCCCAACACCTGATAAATGTTATTACTATAAGTGCATGTAAGTGTTGATCGGTTAATACCAATTTGATGGTGAGTACATGGGTGCTTGTTTTTCCATTCTTGTGATACTTCACTTAGTAGAATGGGCTTCAGCTCTATACAGGATAATACAAGAGATGTTAGTTCACCATTGTTTTTTGTGGCTGAGTAGAACTCCATGGTATACATATACCACATTTTATTAATCCACTCATGTATTGATGGGCACTTGGGTTGTTTCCACATCTTTGTAATTGTGAATTGTGCTGTGATAAACTTTCTAGTGCAGATGTCCTTTTTATAGAATGTCTTTTTGTTTCTTTGGGTAGATGCCCAGTAAGTAATAGGATTGCTGGATCAAATGGTAGGACTGCAAACTAGTATCACCTGTGTGGAAAGTAATATGGAGATACGTCAAACAGCTACAAGTAGAACTACCACATTTATTTTTGACCTAAGAAAGATTAAAAGGCCCTCTGAGCCTAATGTTAGTATTTTAAAGAGGGAAAATTAGGGCTTAGAGGAAATAAGGGACTTGACTATATCATCAGAAAATTAATGAAAAAATCTGGACTATATATTCTGGATTATTTAACTCTCAGTCCAAAACTATTTTAACTCCTTAATTCAATCATTCTCTTCAAGTGGATGAACTTTAGTGTATAAAAAGGATTTCATGTATGAGTAGCAAAATTATTTTTCATATAGGTTCTCCAGATCTATGTACCATGGTGCTCTTTACCCTTTTCTGTGGGAATCTTATGAGAGGTGTCCAGGCAGCTCTAGTGCTCAGTACCAAGGAGAGCTCCAACAATCATGTAGCCCTTGACGTTTTTCAGACTTTAAAGCTTATTATCTCGAATAAATTATTATTGTCTGTCTTTGCTTCTGTGTTTGGGAAAGAGATTTATAAGCCTTAAGAGATCTGGTATATTAATGCTAGTCCTGACTCTAGAATAGAGGCATAGATCTTGGAAGTCACATGTTATACAGGACAGAAATGTTTTCAAGTGAGTGAGGGGCAAAGAACCAACTGCTAGCCTGGTTCTCCTAACCTCATGAGAAAGAAAGAAACATCTTTATTCTGTAAGCCATTGAGTTCTTGAGTTCTATTTGCTATAGTATTTTACAGTAGTGTACCCTACCTACCATGCTAATATGGTTGTTTTCTTCCATTCATACAGAAGCTTTCTGTATTTGTTTGAAACTATTCCAAAAGTTGCTATTCACAAGTAATTCTGTGTTCCTCAAATTTCCCCTCCTAACTTAAAACTCCTTTACTTGCACATGTATCTCAGCTCTGAATACTGTGTATATAAGTTATTAAGGCCATGTAACACAGCGTCTTTCAATTTCCTCCTTCCTCCCACCAACACACCTCTTTTAACTTTTCTTACCTTTTTTTCTCCTTCTTCTGCCAGAAGAGATACTCTTACACCTGTACTATCAATTCCACCTCCTCTTACTTCCACTATAACTTAATGTAACAATTATCTTCTGTTTTCTTATAGCACCAATATCTCATTCTATCTTGTGGTCAACCCTTCTGTCTACCATAGCATTTTGCTTTATCTTCTCAATCAATCCCCTTGCCTCTCTCCTCCTTCTTTCTGTTTTCACTGCTATCTTTACCTCCATCCTATCTCCATTTATCACCAAACTATGAGAGAGATCATCCCACATCTGTTACGTTGACATTTGCTACAAGAGCTCTTCCTTTCGCTTGAGATGTGATGTGCTCCATGCTTCTCTAGCCAGGAACTGCTCTTACAAGGGTCACAATCACATTTTTGAGGTGTTTTCTCAGTTCTAGTCTTCTTGACCCCTCCCTACCTTTAAAAAAACTTTATTTCACAATGTTATGGGGGTACAAATGTTTTGGTTACATAAATTGACCAGTTGAGTCAAAGTTATAAGTATGACCATCACCTCAATAGTGTGCATTGTACCTGTTAGGTCTGAATATCGGCATTCCATGCAAATATTTTTCTCCCATTATATAGGTTGTCTGTTCACTCTAATGATTGTTTTTTTAGCTATGCAGAAGCTTCTTAATTTAATCCCTCCCTACATTTTGACCTCATCCATTACTTTTTTCTAATGAAATATCACTTTCCTCTTTAAGCTGATGGAACTTCCCAGTTTTTTCTACATTTTTCTGCTTCTTCTTAGCTGACTCCTCTCCCTCTGGTTTTTTGCTAAAGGTATGGGCTCTCAAAGGGCCTGACTTTTGCACCCATGAGCTGTCCTCTCTTTCCAATGCTATTTCTGGCTGCTCCAGTCATATTGAAGTAATGCTATGCTTCAAACTTGAACAATTTCACTGCTCTTGTTATTCTTTCTCGCCTTCATTTTCCAAATATTTATTACAATCACACAACATATCCCAGTTACCAATCAAATGTTATGCCCTCTATGAAGCTGAGTCTCACAGATGAAAACAAACCTTGTCTCTGAAATATTTTTATAATTTATTTATACCCCTACTATGCAACATTTTATAATGTGGTTATTTGAATGGAGCTAGACATATAGTTGGCCTTTACCAGGTATATCCTTCCTGAAATGAAGAATAAGGGAATGAAGGAAAGACATGAAGATGCTTTTCTTCCCCCTGGATAATTTGAACTCCAATGGAATAGCATATGCATTGTCTGTGACCATCAGAATCCTGTGTATAAATTGCAGTTTACCTCTACAAGGCCTCATGCATCAAGCTCTGGGTATGTTCTGTGCCATTTTCTCCCTTCCTTTTTGGAGAATGATAAATCAGACTCATCATGGTATTCAATTAATTTCACACGGCTGACTCCTGAGGGAGTTTGTATCCAATGCCCTCTAACCGATGATCAATCATGCTCTTCTGGTTGGTACCCAAGGCAGCAGGCAGCAGGTCCGTGACATGCTCCAGGTTGTCGAGCAGAATGTGTCCCCATCCAAGCAGGAAAGGTTTCAGTGACCTTTGATGGCATTTGAGAGAAGTCATTTGCTCTGGCTTTTCTGAGGCCATATTGATCTCTGCCCAGGATTCAATTTTAGACAAACAGGCGACATAATTTATGTAAACTGGGCAGGTAATTAAACTCTCCTCCCAGGCAAAAAGGTCAGAGCAGAATATTTAAAGTTTCATATCTAAGTGGAAGCAGTTAGCTAAAAGAGAGAGAGAGAGAAAGAAATCTCACTAGGATTGTCATGCTGCCAACTGTTACCCTATAAATTATTTGGCCAAGATTATCTTGCTAGGAATAGGTCTGAATTCTCTTGGCTTAGGAACTAGAAAATGAGAGAATACTCATTAAGCACAAAGTTTTCATATTTAAAATGACTGATGAGTAGGAGACTTAGTGCTGGATCGTGATGAAACATTCAATAACTTTCTTCAGGGTGATTTTAAAACAATATCAGACTTAAATAAAAGTGGCAAATTCAGCATAAAGACTTTCCTTTAATTCTCTCTAAACGATTTGAAAATAATTTACTAATATGATGATGTCCCATCACCCTCAAATAATTCAGTGTTCATTTTCTGTAAACAAGAGCATCCTCCTGTGTAATCACAAAACAAGTATCACGATCAGAAGTTAACTTTGATATATTACTATCATTTAATCCTCAGACCCCATTAAATTACTCCAAGTGTTCTAGTAATGTTCTTTATAGCCAAAGGATTCATTTTAGTATTATATTTAGACACGATGTCTCTTTAGTTTCTTTCAGTCTGGAGTAATTCCTCAGTGTTCTTTTTGACTGTCATAACCTTGATATTTTTAGAAGATTACAGGCCAGTTATTTTTTAGAACTTCTGCT
>VBSM01001124.1:66423419-66437818 GCA_008086735.1 Cheirogaleus medius
TCCTCTCATTTTGTATCTGTGCATAAAAATGATGATATTTTATTGTCATGGTCTTTTTCTGGGTGCATATTAACTAATTTCAGCTTTTTCAAATGTAGAGTAACTGAGGTTGCTTAACCTTTCTTAGAAATTACTGATCTATTTGGACTAAAAAATTCCAAAAATTGTGAAGTATATCCATCTGTATGCTAACTCAGTGATTGCTAGTGAGAAAATGGCATGAAAGCAAGCACTGGAGAATTGGTGGCCACCATTGAGATGCACCACTCAAGAAAGACCTGGCTGGCCAGGCACGGTGGCTCACACCTGTAACCCTAGCATTCTGGGAGGCCGAGGCGGGTGGTTCGTTTGAGCTCAGGAGTTCAAAACCAGCCTGAGCGAGAGTGAGACCCCATCTCTACTAAAAATAGAAGAAAGAAATTAGCTGGACAACTAAAAATATATGGAAAAAATTGGCCGGGCATGGTGGCGTGTGCCTATAGTTCCAGCTACTTGGGAGGCTGAGGCAGGCTAAGGCAGAAGGATCGCTTGAGCCCAGAAGTCTGAGGTTGCTGTAAGCTAGGCTGATGCCACGGCACTCTAGCCCAGGCAACAGAGTGAGACTCTGTCTCGAAAAAAAAAAAAAAAGACCTTGCCAATCAGTTGTGAAGAGTGAAGTCAGAAGACATCCTTCAGCTGCAGCACCTTTGGAGTTAGCCATATCATTTGAGTGAGGCCACACTCTTCTGGGACATTAGGACCTGGCCATTTCTGCCCAACTGAAGGAGCGGAGACATGGGGACACAGGGCTCCTTCATCAGGTAAGCCTTGTTCTGGAGCTCCCAATTGTGTTGGCTGAGACTGAGTAGGACCTTGGAAATGCCCATCTTTAATGGGCTCATCAAAATCCTTATGTACTGGTAATATCATTATGGGATATCACAGGAATTCAGATTGGGATGCAAATCTTTGAGAAACTGTATTGATTTTGTCACCTGAGTTCAGTACAAGTGACTCACACCTTCCCTACTCTAGTTTTCTCATTGAAATGGGGATATTTATGCTAAGCAATCACTTTACCCAATTGTTGAGGTATCTTCAAAGTGTTTTGTTCATGAAGAAATAACACCCACTTGAATATTAAGCCATGATAAATTAGATCATGCTTTGAATGCATTTTCCCTATAACAGACTCACTCATTAGAAGTTCAAAAACCATTATATTTCATTATATTTAACCTAAAGAAACAAATGTTGACTGATAGAAACACTTATTCCCTTCAATGAGAAAAAAAATTAGGCTTTTCAAAAATAAAGTTGTTTATAACTATGTTTCAATGAAGTGGAAAAGTGGCAGAAACATCTCTGTCTTGAGCTGAGTAAGCAGTGACCAGCCAGTCCATAGGCACAATGCTGAAGACTTAATAGAGGATTTTTAAAAGGAATTTCATTGCAGGATCACAGTTTTCACATAAAAAATGTTACTTTTAAATAATTGTAAATTCACAGAAAAATTGCAAAGATAATACAGAGAGTTCCACATGCCTATCACCCAGATTTAATGATGTTTTATATTACCATGGTATATTTGTCAACATTGGTAAACTACTATTGACTAAACTCCAAACTTTGTTTTTCCCTATTAATACCTTTTTTCTCTCCCAGGAACCATACAATCCAGGGCACCATATTGTATTTAGTTGCAGTGTCTCCTTTTCCTCCTCTGGTCTCTTTCTGTGTTTTTTGTAACCATGACAATTTTGAGGAGTACTGGCCAGGGATTTTGTAAAACGTTCCTCACTTTTTGTTATACTGAACTTTTTCTCATGGTTCAATTGGGGTTATGGGTCTTAGGAAAGAATAACATAGATGTCATCACATCATATCAAGTGCATGATACCAGCATGATTACACTGTGATGTCAGCCATGATCATTTGGTTAAGAAGGTGTTTGCTAAATTTCCCCACTCTAAAGATACCATCTATATTCTTCAGAAGTGAGTCACTAAGTCCAGCCCACAATGTGGGGTGGCAGGTGGGGAATAGGAATTAAGCCTCATTTCCTATAGAGAGGAGTATCCACTTAGACTTTCACTTTTAAATATTTATTATTTCAGAACCATAAAAAGACATCTCGAAGATATCGAAGCAGAGGTCAGAGCATGGACCCAGAGGTGTTGCAAGATTTGAAAGGTTTGAGAA
This sequence comes from Cheirogaleus medius, assembly GCA_008086735.1. Classification (NCBI taxonomy): domain Eukaryota; kingdom Metazoa; phylum Chordata; class Mammalia; order Primates; family Cheirogaleidae; genus Cheirogaleus; species Cheirogaleus medius. The sequence continues at coordinate 66,425,601 of VBSM01001124.1, forward strand.
TAGTAACAGTAATAGTAATAGTAAAGTCTTTCATTTTCTGGAGGTCCATTTCTTAGGCTCTGTGCCGCATGCCTTGCATATATTTATCTAATTTTAATGGCACCCTGAGTGTTTCTAGTTACCTGAGGGCATAAGGACAAAGGGAAGTTTGGTCTTTTGGGCAAGGCTATAAAGGTAGTGACTTGACACAAACAAGAGTTAAACCCAGAATTGTCAGGCTCAATCCGTCACATTGTCCCATGGTATCTAAGGAAGTAAGAAGAGTCAGAATCAAAGCAGTGCCTTGGGAATTTAGAGAGCTCAGCAAAATTGGGGTGGAAGCAGGGGGCTGTTGTAAATGTTAGAATCGTCAATTTAGGCTAGAAGCAATGACACGTTGAGAAGGAAATTTAGGCAGGCCAAACTTGGTTATTTCCTATGCAACCAAATCATTCTCTTTTCCATGTCCCCATTTCTCTGTTCGTATGTCTAGCACAGCACTTGTCAGATATTGTGAATTTAAAAACCATGTCTGTTTCTCTAAACTAGCCCATGAGGATTAGAATAGTGATGTTGATGCCTTGCAGCTCTCTATAGCACCAATATCTAGCATGGAATCCAGTCCTTCCTGGCTGCTCAAGCAATGTTTACTGAATGAATGCATGGATGATTATATATGAAAATCCCTGATATATCAGGGAATGACCATGTATTCTAATCACATCAAATTAGTTCTTCAGATTTCACATCAAGTGTTATTCACAATGAACTGGCGTTGAGGTCATACAAGAGAACAGTCATCCTTCTCTACTTCAGCTGGAGACTGAAATAGAGTTTGCTTGAAAATCCACAGTGGCACTGTGGAGTCAACAGAAGAGACCCCTTAGCTGGTTTGGCTGACTGGAAGTTAGTCAGAATGGATTTGCCACTTGGAGAGTCAACAATATCTTTATCATCTTGGTATTAGTGGTTACATGGAAATGTGGTTACTACTTCCAATATGCAATTCCCACCATTCCTTCTTCACTAATCACTCCCTTTTCCTGTTCATCTAACCTCTTTACCAGAAAATGTGGTTCAGATACTTAGTTTTAACAAAGCTTTGAATGTTCAGACTTAAGTCTACACAGATTCATAATATTCTGTTCTATAAAGTTTTTATTAGCATTGGTATAATTATTGGATATTATTCCATTCCCAATACTAGTATCCTTAAGTGGTTTAAATGAATTTATTTTTGTTCATTTTAGTCTGCCTCAAACATGTTTCCTTGTAGCATTTAAAAAATTTTGGTCTGAAGTCATAATCTTGGAAACAATAATGACAATCACATGCATGTGTAGAAGACTCTGTATTTTACGAAGAACTAGCACATATGTTAACTCCCAGGGTTAGGGACAGTTTTAGTACAAATCCTTGTGCATTAAGAGATTTGGATGAGTTCATTACCAAGGTCCCTTGATCTGTTTAAAGAGAGATAATTACAATATACTCTGATGATAGTGATTATGAGGACTTTTTGAATATTCTCAATATGCTAAGGGATGTGAAAAATGTACCCTTAATGAAACCCATTCCTGAAAATAATATTTTTTCCAAAGTGGTACAGTGTATACTCCATATGTCCAGTCCCTCATCCCTGGAAAGTGGAGGCTCCAGGGCATGGTTGGCCTGGCATGCTGTGCATTGGGAGTTCTGAGGAGGGGCCATGGCAGTGTGCTTATTATCCTTGGGGGCAAGACAGAAACCAAGGGGTCACTATTGGGTACAATCAAGGGAAATACTGGACATGTTGTAAGATGATAAGTTAATTGTTTGCTTTGGTGGACAAGTCAATTGAAGGTACTAAAAGAATGGTTACAAATGTAGAATCGGAGGAGGTAGAAATCAAGGTGAAAGAGGAGTTTGGAGGTGGATAATGGGATGAGTCTGGAGCAATTTCAGTGTGAGAATGCAGATGATCATGGGGGCATTTTATCCAATGCTGTAGCCTCTGCTTTGGACCCTCCAGGAGTATGTAAAGCCATTGGTTTCAGCCTAGCTTCACATTAGAAACACCTGGGTGTCTTTGGCTTATACAGATGTCTTGCCTATACATCCTGAGGCTCCAGTTCAATTGGTCTAGGCTTGGCTTAGGAATGAGTATTTTTTGAAAGTTCCTCAGGAGGCTTGTTCTGTTGAAAACCACTGATTAAAATAAACATGCTTACCTGTACCACTTATTAATTCTGTCTGTTGTTTCGTAAACACACAGAAAGTTTTGATGGCTTCTTGTGGAAGGTGGGTAATAACTAAGGTCAACATAATCTGCTGAATTGATGCATCATAAGGTAAGTCCAATGACAGCACAAAGATCTCTTGCTTCAGTCAATTTGGTATTAGTGGCCTCTGCTGCGACCTCTTTCTAAGAAGAGGAACTATATCAGACAAGATCTTGGTAGGAAAGAGATGAGACCCTTAAATTGGGTGCTCTGAGGAAAGTTTAAATACCTGTTTACAAATGTGTTAGCAGGGTGTGTGGACCATAGAACAATTACTGCAATGGGATCCTTTAGCCCTCCGGGCCCTGAGGGGAAAAAGGAAGGAGAAACCACAGTCTGGAGAGGATCATGACTTTCAGTTGAAGGATGCACCTAGCCCTCCTTGACCCTGAAGAAATGGAACCAGAGGAATAAATTCCCTGACCACATTCTCTTCCTTCTCTCCAATCTCTTGTTCATGCTCCACATCAGTCAAACCCAACCAGAATCCAAAAGGCAAGAATGCTGATTGATAAAGTCCATGCAGGTAGACCGCATAGGTCACGTGGGGAAGGATGAGCCTGAATCTGGAAGGGCAAGGGGAAGAGGCCAAGATATTTCTTATCTATGTGATCCCCTATTCTTATCTATGTGATCCCCTATTCCCAATACCTGCAGTGTCTGGTACATATAATGCTCTCAGAAAGAACTATGTGAATTATTACTGTCAACAATAAATGAGGTTATAAGTCAAAAAAAGCGAAAGTCACATTTATTTGGTACCTTCTAGTTACCAGGAGTATTGTTTAGCTTTATTGAATCTCACAACAACTTGGTGGAATGAACTATTATTATAGCCATTTTACAGTGGTTAAAAACAGCAAGTCAGAGAGGTTGGGTAACTTAATACAAGGGCACATGGCCCATAAATGGTGGAAAAGCAATTCTGGCCAAGGTCTGCTGACTTTGGATCCAAGCTCTCTCCCTTAACACCTTGCAGCTCTCTTACTCCAAAAAGAACCACAGGAAACCTTGAGCGATCGCTTTGTGATGAGACTGACATAACCATTCTATTAAGTGAAGTATCCAAGAATGGAAAAATAAGCACCACATGTACTCACTATCAAATTGGTATTAACTGATCAACACATAAGTGGACATATAGGATTAACATCTATCGGGTGTTGGGCAGGTGGTGGGGAGGGGATGGGTATATACATACATAATGAGTGTGATGTGCACCAACTGGGGGATGGACATGCTTGAAGCTCTGACTCGAAGGGGGAGGGGGGCAAGGGAAATATATGTAACCTTAACATTTGTACCCCCACAATATGCTGAAATAAATAAATAAATAAATAAATAAATAAATAAGATTGATTCAATTCACTTTGTTAGGATCCAGGGAAGTAGAAATTCCTGGCTTGTTTCCTGCCCTCATAGAGTTAGTAATTACATATATTTAATATATTGCAATCATTTGTGGCAAGGTTACTGCACAGGTGGCCCAGGGACTTGAAATAAAATCCATAACTTATCATTTATTCATTGATTCATTTACCTATTTTCCCATTTACTCATTCACTAAACAGTGCTTGCATCATTCTAGGCCTGGGGAGTACAGCTGTAAATAATCTAAAGTTTCTGATTACATAGAATTTACGTCCTAGTGGGAGCAAAGAAAAAATTTTAAAAAAAACCAAGAACTAAATAAACATGAAAAATAACAAGTAGTAATAAGTATTATGTAGATGAGTGATAAAAAGTGATGGGTAGCTATGTTAATTTGGGAGGTCAGCAAGTTCTCCTCTGAAAAGTTTATATCTCAGCTGGTATCTGCAGCTCTGAAGGAACCATGTCTGAGAAATTTCAGGGCAAGAAGATCTCCCACAGTGGGAACTACCAGTGGAGAGGCTCTAAGGCAGGAATTCTAGGAAGTGAAAGAGACTAGGGAAACTAAAGCATGGGGAGCTAGAAGAAGAGTTATAAGGCAGAAGTTAAAAAATTGTTCCAGGGTAGATCATACAGGATTTGTTAGCCCATTCAAGGGTGGTGGGTAACCATAGGTAGTCTTGGAGCAGGAAAGTGGGATGATCTCATGCACAGTATGAGAGCACTACTCTGGCTACTGTCTGGACAGCAGAACATAGAGGGAAGGTGTAAGATCAGGAAGACCTGCTAGACTGCTGCAGGGATTAAGGGGGAGAGGCTGGGAGTTGGACTAGGGTCATGGTAGTGGCAATGGAGAGAAGAGGGTGGTCTCAGGCCATGATTTGGGGTAAATGGAGTCAACAGAACCCCATGTGCTTTGAATTATTTACAGCTGTACTGTCCAGGCTTAGAACGATGCCAAGCACTGTTGAGTGAATGAGTAAATGGGAAAGTAGGTGAATGAATGAATGATAAATTATGGATTTTATTTCAAATCCTGGGTCACCTGTGCAGTAACTTTGAACCTACTGCTGGTTTATCAGACGTGGGTCATGCAGGAGACAGGAAAGAATCAAGGATAAACTCAGTGAGATGAGAAAGACTAAGGAAGGAAAAGATTGAGAGATGAAGGAGGATGAAAATTTAGAATTTTGTTTGTCTGTGTCAAATTTGGAACACCTGTTAAAACCTAAGTGGCGGTGACATACTGGTATTGGGATGCAGATATGGGAAAGGTCAGGGCGGGACACAAACTTTTGACACACAGACCATATGGAAGGCACAGGGCTGGAAGAGATCATCTAGGAAGAAGAGGCAAGAGGCAGATCCTGGACCAAGCCCCAAGACATTCCAATATTTCGAGTGTGGGCAGAAGATGAGCCACCAAAGGAAAATAACATGGAACCACTTTTCTGGTATGTGTAAAGGCCCTGACGTTTCAGGACAGAGATGATTTCATAAGTGTTGAGGAATTTAATCCTTTAAATAAAATTCACAAACACGGAGGCCTCCTTCTCTGCCCAGCTCTACATTGGGAGCTGTAAGGGGGAATATAGCTGCCCTTGATCAATTTTGTGGATGGCATACAGTGTAGATGAACTACATTACAGATGGCGCTGTTTTCTAGCTCTCTCTATCCCAAAGAAACTGAGCATCTGAAACCTGTCTTTGTCAGGCTCAGGTAGATATGCCGCTCTCTTTATAGGTACCTGTGCTACCATTTTGTGGTTTCCCAGAAAACAGTGAACATCAGCTTCGAATCATAAGGGCTTTGTTTCAAATTCTGGTCTTGCTCTTCATTAGATGTATGGTATCACACAAGTCACTGCCCTCTGTTTCCTTATGAATCAAATGAAGAGAATGCCAGTCTGTAATTGATATGTATTGATACTGCTGCCCCTATCCATTCTTTTCCCCCATTCTACTCTTATGGCAACTATGTCACAATTTTGTTTCTGTGGCCCCACTCCACCCTCTCAGCTCTTGTGCTTTGCATAAAGTTGTCTCTATCCTTTCCCTCTAGGTGCAACAGGTGACCAACCTTAAGGCCAAGCCAATCTGTACAAACCAGTACATTCTGTAGCTCAGGCTTTGATAATTGGCTCAGACTTTGATAATTGGCTCAGAGTTGGTCCCTGGATGTAAGTACGGCCAATCAGAACCAAGAAAATCTAATTATGGTGTATCTTTTCTGAGCTAAAGGAAGAAATAGATTCTCTGCTGGACTGGGTGCTGTATTTTTTGAGTTTGAGCTAATGAGAGTCACCACAGTGACCCTGAGAATGAAGCCTATCTAAAAAATGGGGATTGAGAAAAATATTTTGGAGCTATCATTTGAGTCCTTGTCTGAGCCATGTCTGAGGTCCCTGGGTTCCACCCTGGATTTGCATGCAAGTTAAATAAGTCCTCTTTCTTGTTCCAGCCAGGCAGAGTTGGGTTTTCTATCACTTGCAAGTAGAAGAGTTTAAATTGATAAAATTATCTTAAAAGGTTGTATTGAGTATAAAATTAATAATTATGAACAGCACTAATCCAGAGGAGGTGCTTAATAAATAGAAACAATTACTGTAATTTCATTTTCAGTTTCCTTTAAATGCTACACTCTTCCCATGATAATGATTGAAGTGGCCTTAAAAATCGAAAGTTATAAAGGGACTTAAGCAGAAACAGGTGCTGCAAATTTGTGTGTCTTTTCAAAAGTTCAAAGCATCAAGCCAAAATGCCAGTTATTCTGACACAGACTAAATATTCCTCATCAGAAGTACATACACGGAAAACACACACACATCCCCAAACGTGTAAGGCTCTATAAACATTCATCCTCATATCCAACAAATATTTAAGTCTCCCTAGGGTGAGAAAGAAAAAGAACAAAACGACATATTCTATCAGATTAATTCAGTGGAGTGTCCAAAGTAGATTATGTTAATTCTAACAGTAATTTTTAATATTTGTAATGTAATATATTACTTGATAAGATTGTGAAACCTTCTGACAGCTTATTAGCTGGTGCCATTAAAACCAAATGTCAACTTTATCAACTGCTGTCAGTGAAATTAGCAATGAAACAGTCTCCAAGGGATGGAGGTTCAATTTGTGTTGGATAATGGTATGAATAATCACTTGGATTTATATAGCACCTTTTCTCTGAAGGGTTTAAAGTGTTTACACACATCGTATTCTCACAATATCCCTGAATAGAAGGAAGGGACCAAGTTTATTATCCCTACGTGGTTTGTGGTCACTTTACAGCTTTGAGTTTGTGAAGCCAGAGCTTACAATACACTTTACATCCCCCTAGTTGCTTTGCTTGCAGTTAGGATATAATGCCACTATATGTGGGGAGATGTCCATATGGAAGAGAATAATAATAGAAAATAGAGAATGAAATGCTTTTTCATTTTAGTATACCTAAAAATTAAAATGTAACTACTGTTAAGAACATTTGCTCACAAAGTTTTACTAATTGCCATGTTTGTAAAAATAAATGCAAACCTAGAACATATTTTGAAGAGATGAAAAATGGAAACATAGACTATCAAGGTAGGAAGAGACAAAATCAAGTTCCATTCCCTCACTAAGCTTTGTATATTTTGAGACCAATTTTGCATTTTCTCCCAAGCGTCCATTTATCTTACTGGCTATGGAATCCCTATGGAATTTCAGTTTTCCTCTGGGAAGCCATGTTTCTCCACTCTCTGCCCATGCAGTTTGGGTGGAGATGATCATAATATTGATCCCTGGGGTTAGGACATGACCCAGAGCTGACTAATGAGAGAACTTCATCCCTGAGTTATACCTGCCTTAGAGATCCCTCACTTCCCTGTGTGTGATCTTACACAGGGAAGCAAGAGTAATACCTGAGATTTTTCCTGAAACCATCAGGAAAGTGTCTCTCTTTTTTTCCACTGAAGTTTGCTAAGCTGCTAATATATAAGACTAAAGCCATTTTGCCCCCACATTAAAAGAGCTTACTTGAGAACAAAGCCACTATAGAGGAAAGAAAGAAGAGCTATAAAGGAGAAAAGAAAGAATGTGATTCTCATTTTAGCACCCCATCTCACCCCATCTTAGCACCTAGCTCCAGCTGTGTGTGAACCCTACCTCTTTTATGAGAGCCACATTAATTGGGCTTTTACCATTTGCCAATCAAAGAGATTTTATGCCTGTGCTGCCTACAAAACTTTAAGTGTCCTTAAGTGTTACTGATTACTGATTAGCCTAAAATTGCTTTTCTCCAGGGTAAATATGTAGTCAGGATAGGTTAAGGTTTGCTGTGGTAACAAACAATCTTGAAATTTCAGTGGTTTAAGATGCCTAATCTTTTTTTGTTTCTTCTCCTAGCATACATGCAAGTTTATGGAAGGGGGGCTAGAGACGCCTCTGTGTCATCCTCAATTAGGGTTCTTGGGCTACTGGGGAAGCAATCTTCCAGAGTATTTGTGAGTGTTGTGGCAGAGGAAGAGAGAGAGCAAGGTGATGGGGGATGGGAGACTGCACATAGATCCTTAAAGCTTCCAATTGGAAGGAGAATAAAGTACTTGCTATAATTAACTTACTGAATCTCTGGGTGTTAATACATAAGGCCCTAGAATTTCAGGAACTTCATATAATTTTAAAATATCTGCAGCTCCATGGTCTAGTCTCTGGACACAAAGAGTGCCTAGTGGGTGTTATCATCTTTTGTTTTCTAGCTGTTAACATCACCAATAACTGACTCCTTCCCTGACTACTGAGTTATCCATTTTCCTGGCTGTCTTTTGCATTCTCCATCCTTAACTGCTCAATTTCCTCTTATTGCCTAGCAAAATAAAGAAGAGTCCCTTTGTGCCCCAACATGTTGTTATAGTAAAAATGAGAAGTGAAGTTATTCTATAGTAGCACTTTTACACTGTACTCAGTATGGAATCCTTGATTACCTTTTCCAAAATTATAAAGTACTAATTTTCCTCTTTTCAACAAAATAAACTTTTCTACTCCCCTTGGGTATTTGGCTGAAATGTGATGCAGTGCTACAGTTTGCTCATATACTAAGAGGCAGTTCCCTTCTAATTTCATATCATGAATTCTATTTTAGATAGGAAAAATCCCTCTTGCAGTTACAAATCCCAAGCTAATTATGGCATAACTTTAAGAGGCATTTAAACATTGATTCATATGAAAAGTATCTACCAAATGTAGAATGTGTAAAGAATCTATGTGATATTCAAGTATTTCCTAAAGAGACAGGAGACAAAGATGAAAACTCAGAAGGACACACTTTTTCATTAGTGCTTTGTGAAGTTTGCATGTGAAAATTAGTCAGTCATTACCCTGATCTGCAAATAAAAACACATTTGAAGATAGGAACTAAGGAAAACAAATATGAACCCATTTTTCTTTCAAGTCTATTTCAGCAGAGACTGGCTAGCTGGTCACCTAGACTTTTGCCACTGCCTGGACACACAGGAAGACTTTATCTCCCACTCTCCATTGACATTAAATTGGAGCCATGTGACGGTTTTTGAACAATAGAATGTGGACAGAAGCAGTGGACACTATTTTGGGGCCTGATCTCTCATTCTGTCCCCTCTTCAGTGGTCATGGTGGAGGTCACATGTTGAAGATGGTGGCGCCACAAGCTGGAAGGAGCTGGGATCACTGACTCATTATTTAGAGGAGAGCTACCCAGGGGAGCCACAGATCTTCATGGGATCATGCAGTGAGTAAGAAATAAGCCTATATGTTAAGCCACTGAGCTTTTATTTTTATTCTTTCATAGCTAGTGTGGCTTTTTCATCTAATGCATCAAAACAAACAGAAATAAGCTCAACCATTTCATAGCAATTACCAAATTGGATTTTAGTGACATAGGAGTATAAAAATTTCATTTAAATCTGAATAATATATCAAAAAACTCTTCTAAGATAAGGAGACAGTTGAGCATTTTTGCAGAAACAGAAGGCAAAAAGAAAGGGCACGCATTCAGACAGTACAGTATGTTAAGAGTACAGGCAAGCATTACCTGGCATGGCGATGAGATTTGGGGAATTGCCTGTTGACCCAGGTGAAAAGAGAACCCATTATTTCTTTTCTCTTATAAGGATGTAGTGATGCTGCTGAGGAAATGAGTATTACTTTCCTTTTGCAGATGAGGAAACAGAGAAATTAAGAAGCAGAATGCTCGTATGTGAGAAAGCCAGCATTGCTGACTTTGAAAATGAGGAAGGGGTCTTAGAGCCATGAGTGTGCCAGCCTCTTGATGCTAAAAAAAGCAAGGAAAGGAATTCTCCCCTAGAGACTCCAGGAAGGAAACAGCACTGCCCTACTGACACCTTCATTTTAGCCCATTAATATTTGGGTTTAACTTCTGATCTCTAGGATTGTTAGATAACAAATTTGTGTTGATTTAAGCCATTACATTTGTGGCAATTGTTATAGCATCAATACGAAACTATTACAGACTCTAACCTGGATCTAAGATAGAAGCTCACTATTCCTAGGCTGCAATCTCAAGAGAACAGTCTGAAAAGAAGAAACTGCTGATCCCTAGAATTAGGAATTAACAAGAAAAACTACGTATCCATGGTAAAGACCCTAGAAGCCTTTCTATTTGTGGTACGTTGAGCACCCATTTCAGAACATAATTTCTACACATGGGCATGGGTTCAGTCCCTGTGGCTTAATAACATATCAGCCTTCTGTTTTTTAATCTCTGTTTCCTCATCTACAAAAGGGATGTGTACACAGTCTTTAGGACCTCTATTTTTGTCATTTATTGTGGATCATTTTCACTGCTTGGATTCTTTAAACTTTAATAAGACCAACACAAATGTCTGACTTTGGCAAACATTTGAGAAGCAAACATCAATGAGAAACATATAAAACTCTTTAGTGGGCTCTCAGGAGTTTTCCTAAGTGAATCAGAGGAAGCTGAGAACGGGACATCTAGCTGACCATTAGCACACACTTTGAAAAGAGTCACAGATGTGATGCTTTATAAAGTAAATTTGCATTTGTTAAAGGTCACTCTCCACTGAGTATTTGCACTTATATCTAAGACACAAGAAGGCCACTCTACCTCGTTCCTCTAATTTGTCTGTTCAGCGATCAATATGGGAGTCTAGACTAGGACGGCTATGGAATCTTACCACTGCTTAATTTCCCATAAGATTGACTGGACTTCCTGAAACATCTGGGGTGGGCACCAAGGGAAGTGCATTGAAGTGACAAATGTCCTTATGCCACATTAGGATGCACAATTAACGGAGCTGAGTGCTTCCTGTTATTTTTACATGCTATTCTACTGGGATCTTCTAGCAAAATGTTTATATCTTATTTACCAAATAAAGGAAATGCTACAAGATTGAGAGCTGTGTGTTTGAAGAAGGTCGAAGATGTTTTTGGCATTTCACACGCTGTATAGCAATAGTATGGAAGTATATTGTTCCTGCCAGGCTCCTTAGCACTGATAGAGACTCTTGCTCTGCTCATTCTCAGGCTCAGAACCAAAATTATCTTTATTCAAGTGGCTTGAAAGAGCCCAGGTGAGTCCCTCTGGGAGTAAAGAACTAAGTCCCTCTTGCTACTAGTCCCACCTTTACTTTTGTCTTTAGTAAGATCAAGTTCTAATTTATTCCTTGGTTTTAGGTACACAGTTCCCTTCTTTTTCCCTGTGTCTGAATTCCTGTGTCTTTGAAGACTAGTTCCTTGAGGCCCTTGTCTTAGCTACATATAGATATTTCTTCCATTTAATAAAAATGTATTGAGCACTATGAAGCGCCAGACATTATTCTAGATACGGCGCTAGAAATACAGTGATGAACAAGATAGAAAAATTCTACTCTCATGGAGTTTTTAGTCCACTGGCAGTGGACAAAAATAAACCTATACATTAAACAAACAAGATAAACAAGTCTCAAAGGGAGACCTCTTTGAGAAGGCAACAGATGACCCAACGAGCTAAGGGAGCAAGTGTTCAAAAAAGTGGGAGGAAAGTGTTCACGACGAAGGACACTAAAACGATGTCAATGAGGAAGACCATGCTTGGTGTGTGTGAGGAAGACTACAGGCCAGTTTGCTGTAGCAGGGGCAGAATGGGTGTGAATGAGGCTGTCGGTGCAGCCCAGCTTGAATCTGATCTGATTCATTCGGTCAAATTCTCTGGGGCTTGTTCAAGGTCACACAACTGGAAAATAAGAAAGGTCACTTCAAATTCAGGTTAACTTGAGTTTCAAGTCCAGCTCCATCATTTTCAGTGTTAACTAGAGTAACTTCTTTGCCTCTGTTGGCATGAAATGGAGTTAGATTATTGGCTACTGAGATGAGTAAGAAAGTTAAAATATACGGTCTTTGTTTGGGCTGGGTGGTTAAACAATAGAAATTGGGCCAGGTGGGTGGCTCATGCCTGTAATCCCAGCACTTTGGAAGGCTGAGGCAGAAGTACTGTTTGAGCCCAGGAGTTTGAGAACAGCCTGGACATCGTAACTAGGCCTTGTCTCTACAAAAAATTAAAAAATTAGCCAGATGTAATGGCATGTACCTGTAGTCCCAGCTACTTGGGAGGCTGAGGCAGGAGGATCACTTGAG
>VBSM01001124.1:66446981-66492690 GCA_008086735.1 Cheirogaleus medius
GTTGAAGTCTCCTGCTACTATGGCAGTGTTTTGTAACATGGTGTTTAGATTAGAAAAGGTTTGCTTTAAGTAATTGAGTGCTCATGTATTGGGTGCATAGATATTAAGAATTGTTAAATCTTGTTCGATCTTCCCTTTCACCATTATATAATGGCCATCTTTATCCCACTTTTGCTATTTTAAAGTTTATGTTATCTGCAAATAGAATAGCTACCCCAGCTTTCTTTTGACTTCCGTTTGACTGGATGATAGTTTTACATCCCTTTACCTTCAGCCGGAAGGCATCTTTGTTGGTTAGATGTGTTTCCTGTAGCCAGCAGATACTAGGCTTGTGAATTTTTATCCACTCTGCCAGTCTATGTCTCTTCAGAGGACAGTTTAAGCCATTTACATTTATTGAAAGGATTGAAATTGGAGGAAGAATACCATTCATATTGTTGGGTGGAGCCTTGTTGCTCTGTTTTACTCCTTGAGCCATCATGTAGTTCGAGATCTAAACTTTAATTCTTTGAGGATTTTACTTTGTGGAGTGTCTACTGCCCTGTTCATTTAGAAATGCGGGTCTGAGAACTTCTTGTAGGGATGGTCTGGACTTTGCAAATTCCTTCAGTGATTGTTTGTCTGAGAAGGACTTTATGTCTCCCTCATAGATGAAACTTAATTTTGCTGGATAAAGAATTCTAGGTTTGGCTTTGTTCTGTTTTAGAAGATTAAGGACAGGCACCCAATCCTTCCTGGCTTGTAAGGTTTCAGATGAGAAGTCTGCTATTAGTCTGATAGGCTTACCTTTATAGGTCATTTGCTGCTTTCATCTCGCTGCACGGAGAATTGTTTCTTTCACATTTACTTTGGTCAGCCTAACAACCATGTGATGAGGTGTTTGCCTTTTCACATTGAGTCTCCCAGGAGTTCTGTGTGCTTCTTGGATTTGGATATCAAGATTTCTAGCCAAGCCTGACATATTTTCCTGTAGTATTCCATGAAATAAGTTTTCCAGCCCTTGTGAATGCTTCTCTTCCCCTTCTGGAATCCCAATTAATCTGAGATTTGACTTTTTAACATAATCCCACACTTCCTGTAAACTTTGGTCTTGTCTCTTGTTTCTGTGTTCCCTTTCTTCCTCTGATTTGTTTAGAGTATAGGCATAATCTTCAAGTTCTGAGATTCTTTTCTCTGCATGGTCCATCCTGTTCTTTAGGCTTTCCACTGTATTATGGAGATCCTTGATTGTTTCCTTCATTGCCAGAATGTCTGTTTGGTTCTTCTGGATAATCTCAATTTCCTTGGAGAATCTTTCATTCATTTCCTGTATCATTCTTGTGGTTTCTCTATGTTGTGATTCTATTTTCTCTTCAATTCCATTTAGTTTTGTAGCAATCCATATTCGGAAATCTTCCTCCCTCGATTTACTCATTTCATGTATGTTGGTGTCAGATGATGGAGAATGAATATTTTGCTTTGGAGGTGACTTTTCTCTCAGCTCCTTCATGTTTCCTGTGAACTTTCACTGGTTCTTTCTCATCTGGGTGCTTTATCAAGGATCACAGGATATGTGCTCTGGACCTGTAATGTCGGCAGAGTTTGTGCGGCCGGAGGCCACTGAGATGCTCTGCCCAGAAGTGAAATCTTTCCCTTTCCCGTGTGACAGCAGCGGAGCTTGGGCCACTGCAGGCCCCTGGGGAAGATCGGCGGAGGATCGGCGGAGGATCAGCGAAGTTTCGCGCTCGCTCCTTCTACTGCTCCTTAACCGGCAAGGCTCAAGCGGCTGGGGACCATTGACAGGTTCCGCCGAGGGGTGGAAACTTTGTCCCTTCCGTGCGTCCTGGCAGAGCTTGGGCCACTGCAGCCCCCTGGGGAGGATCCACAGAGGATCGTGCTCGCTCCCTCTACCGCTCCCTCCCCGGCAGCTCTTGGGTCACCCGAGTCCACCGGACAACTCTGTCAAATGAGCGATCTGTCTCACTTTTCTCTCCCTTCACAAGCAAGGCATAAGCCTCTGGTGTGTACAGATCTCCCAGCCAAGAAGACCCTGCACCGTGTCCTGGAGATTTCTAATTGCTGTCCGCTCCTGCCTCCTCTCCAAACTGCCTGACCACCTGTGTTACCTCTTCATGCTGACTTCATGCACTTCCCTGCTTGCGTGGGTGTGGATGTTGGAGAAGGAGAAGTCATCCCGCTGTGGCACAGATCACACAGTCCTGTTCAGCTGGCCGCTGAGGGGGGCCAGCTTGCACTCCAATCTCCACTGTACCACCAGGATTCTTGGAACTTCATGGCAAATCCACTGAGTCACTTTCCTCCTTTTCCCAGCACTGCTGCCCCTCGAAGCTTCCCTGCAATTCCGTGAAGCCGATCCTGTGGGAGAACTACCCCCTCGAGTGATTCAGGTCACCTTCTTCACCTCCCACTCTGTGAGCAGAGAGCCAGGAGGTCATCCCTAATCCGCCATTTTTTACAATCTCCCTGCCTCATTCATTTCTTCTTGGAGCTGCTCTCAGCAAAGTGCCTAATAATTTCCTTTTTAAAAATGTTTTATTTTGCCTCATCTCATGGGTATTTTTTAGTCCTTAGCTTACCAGACTTCTTTTCTGTATTTAAACTACTGGTCACTATTAGCAAAATATTCTATTCTCCATGTATGTCTCAGACCTTCTCCTTTTTGGACTCCTATTCCCTTTTTCACTGTTTAATTGTTGGTGTTTCACAATATTCCTTCCACCGGGCTTACGGTATCAATGGTGACCTATATAGGTGGGTCACTTCCTCCTCAATTCTAGATGGCATGGCCTGTGAGACGTCTCCATCTGGAAGTTCTTCACACTGAAGCTCATTTCATCTAAACCAGAGTGTTCCACCTTCTGGTGTTTCCTTTTCCAGTAAGCAACACCACCATTCACCTGGACTGCTAACCTATTAGATGGATAGTCAATCCGTTGTTCTTGTCTCCTTCTCCCATGACCTGCCAAAATCCAATAATAAAATCTACAATTTTACTTCAAAATATTTCTTGAATCTCTCCCTCTGTTCTATCCCCATTTGCCCCAACTATTGGTTTCTTACAGTTTTTCCTCAACTATTTCAGCTACCTTTAGACCTGTCTCCCTGTCAGGTTCTCTCTCTTTAAATCCATTCTTCCCGTAGACACCAGTGTGATCCATCTAAAACTAAAATCTGGCCTTTCCACTCAATTTAATTCTTCTTCCTTTATATTCTCTTTTTCCAATTTTAAAAATTGAGATAAAATACACATATCATAAAATTTACTCTCATAACCATTTTTAAATGTACCGTTCACTGGTATTAAATGCATTCGTAATGTTGTACAGTAATTACCACCATCCATCTCCATAACTCTTTCACCTTGTAAAATAGAAATTCTATGCCCATTAAACAGTAACTCTCCCTTCTCCCCTCCTCTCAACTCCTGGCAACCACTATTCTACTTTTTATCTCTATTTAGTCTGCTGTAGCATTTCATATAAATGGAATCATATAGTATTTTTCTTTTGTGACTTGCTTATTTCACCTAAAATAATGTCCTCAAGGTTCATTCATGTTGCAACAAATGTCAGAACTTCCTTTTTAAGGTTGAATAATATTCCATTGCAAATATATATCACATTTTGCTTATCCATTCATCCATTGATGGGCACTTAGGTTGCTTCTGTGTATTATCTATTGTGAATAATACTGCTATGAACATGGATGTGCAACTATCTTTTCAAAAGCTCTGCTTTCAAATTTTTTAGGTATATACTCAGAGGTGAAATTGATGGATCATTTTGTAATTCTATTTTTGTGTTTTGAGGAACTGCCATACCGTTTTCTACAGTGGCTGTACCATTTTACATTCCCACCAACAGTGTGTAAGATCTGATTTCTCCACATCCTTGCCAATAAGTCTTATTTTCTGCTTTTTTGATAGTAGCCATTCTAATGGGTGAAATTTATTTTATTCTTATAGGACAAACTTTATGCATCTTTCTCTGGCATATAACACTGCACACAATCTATTATAAATGATTTGAAACTTACAAACTCTTTAGAACAGTGCTTGGCACATGGTAACCTTTCGGTTGTGTTAGTTTCCTTGAGGATGATGTTGATGAAGATGAGGAGGATAAGGATGATGATCATAATGGTCTGGTACTTCTGCTTAGGGCCTCAGATTCATTTTTGCCATTCTCTCTTAAGCTACTCCAAATGGCTCATACTTTTCTTGAAACAACATGATAATATTTTACTTTTGTCCTATTTTTCCACACAGCCTGATGTGACATCCTCTCTGTACCTCTTTCTTTCTGGCTAAATTTCCCTGCTTTATTTCTCTTTCAGATATAATCTCCACCTTAAAGCCTTCCCCAGATACTCCAGGGCGGGTAATGTGCTTCCTCAATGCTTTTGCCACCCTCTGTGACTATTGTATACTGTGATGGGTTATTTAGTTAAGTCTGTCTGCACTCTAGATGGTGAACTTCAAAGCTGAGATGCTCTTGTTCCATGATTCACCCCAGTCCCAGCACAGTGCCTCACACAGGGTGGGTGCATGCTATATGCCAGTTAACCAAGTGAATGAATGGCAGAATGAAAAATCCAGGGATGAGAGTACAAACTGGAAAAGTGTCAGGACTCTGAAAGTAAGAGGCAGAGATCTGCCTCAGGCCTCCCTTCAGGTGTGCAAAGACCTGGTTTGCTATTTGAAATCACTCCCAGTTATGTGACTTTGTTGTCTGCTTCAAGGACATGCTTTATGGAGACATGCTTTATGGAAACGTGCTTTATGCAAGCTTCATTCCTTCATTTGGGTCCATTTATTAGAAATCAAATATCCTTAAGGGGATACATACTAAACTGTCTTTAGTCACCAGCATCTGAATAGACATAAGAAAGGAATTGAGGGCTTGTTTGGATAGGTGGAAGGACAGATACTAGGAAACCTGTAATTATCTGAGGAGGGGCAGAGGGGAAGGTGATATCTCCAACAGGAATAAACTGCTTCCTTCCACTCCATGGCCAATGAGAAACTGCCTTCCTCATAATTTTGCAGAGGATTGGCCTTGCCACTGCCTCTGTCTTAAATTACCCTCAATTTGAAGGGAGATAGCAAATCTCTAGGCTTGATTAAGAGCCTTTTAAAGGAGCAAAGTTCACAGGAAACAGAAACGGTCTGCACAAAACCATAAACAGTTATGATCCTGAGGCCTTTTTTACTGGAGATTGTTAATCAGCTCCTTGCCTAAGGATGGAACGAACATGTGATATTTGTGCACATGCTAATCAAACTGTGCCAAAAGTTAGGCTCACATAAGACTTATCCTTCTGCAAAGTAAATATTAATACAAGCCGTTATTGGTTATCACCTCAACTACAAAGAGCTCTAAGCCAAGTACTATCGATCCAAGTAAAAGAGATAAAACCTTAAGGACCTAGTGGCCATGTTCTTTTGCTTGAGGCAACTTCCATTTCTCCAACTGAGCATTTCACAGCATCATAAAGTGAGCTATGTGTGGCCCATGTGACCACAGCTACCACTGACCTTGGCAATAATAACAGCTCCTGAGAGGCTGCCACGAGAAATAGGCACAGGATTGGCCGTGTATGAGAAGCGTGGGCTGTGAATCCAGACAGGTTTATTTCTGCAAATATTACTAGAGTGTGACTGCCTCTTTCCTGTCTGTTGCCTGTGTACTGCCATTACCTTTGTATATTTTGAACCTATGTCATGAGGTGTCTACAAATTCAGGATTATTATATCTTCCTGTTGAACTGAGAACCTTGTATCATTATAAAATGTCACTTTTTAAAAAAATTCTTTAAAAAAAATCTCTAATGATATTTCTAGTATTAAAGTCAACTCTTTATATATTTGAAACTACTGTGGCCACATCAGCTTTCTTTGGGTAGACATGTGGTAGAACTTTTCCTGTTTTTTTATTTTATTTTCAACTTCCAACATCTTTTAAATTATCAGTGTTTCTTAACACTTAATATCATTGAATCGTCCTTTTTTTTCTTTGTCAAATCTTGTTTGATAGTTTTTCTCATTGAATTACAATGAGAAATCCATTTATATTTAATATAATTACTAATAAAGTTGTGCTTACACTTACATTTTGATATTTATTTTCTACTTTGCTATCTGTTTGCCCTTTAGTCCTCTTTTCTTTCCATCTTCTGGATCAATCAAGTAAATATTTATTATTCCCTTTTATCTCCACTCTCTTTTGGAGGAATGATCTCTATCCCTCAGACGTTTGAGTTTACCTTTTTTAGGAACCCCAGGTGACATCAAAATAGGGCACATGTTTGAGAGGAAAACCTGCTGGATGCTTTCTGCAGGCTTCTTTTCCTACAGAGATGTTGTGTATCAAGTATCGCAAGACTATGGGAGATTTTACTCTGCCTTTTCAGGCCAGTCTTACCCTCCATACCTCTTTGGGGACTCCTCTAGGCTCCAATATATTCTATCAGCCCCTGTTCCTGTCAAACTGCTATAGGTTTTCTCTCCACCCTCCACTGGAGACCACTGACCTAGGCCAAGCCCGAGCCTTAGCCTGTATCCAGAATTGGCAAATACCCTCAGAGAAGAAAATGATAGAATCTCAGTTCATCTTAAAAGGGCTCTGCTCTTTCTACAGTTCTATGTCTTCCAGTCTTCTTTGCCTCTTCAGCTTGCCGATGTTTTTAAAAGTATGATTTTCTTTTTTTGCCAATTATCATTTTTATGTTTTCTAGCCATTTTTCCAGGAGCAATGCCTGCTGATAGCTTCGTGGCAATAGAAGTTCTTGTAATGATTGGATATCTGAGATGCAGAGGCATGTATCAAGGTTAAGAAGGCAGAGCTGGAATCAGATGACCGATTTGTATTCCTGTTGGGCCCTGGGCAATTGATTTAGCCACTGGGCCTCTGTTTCTTCTCTTATAAAATGGAAATAATGATGGAACCTGTCTTATGGAGTTATTAGGAGGATTGGATAACATAATGAATGTAAAATATTTTACTTGATGCTTTGTATATAATAAATGATCAAAAATGTTAACTATTTTTAAATCATATTGATTATGAAAGTTAGGAGCTCAGGCATCACTGTTTTTGAATCAGATACCACTAAGAAATGGTGTGACTTTGAATGATTTATGTAACCTCTTTATGGCTTCTCCATCTAATCGTGAAACACAGGATTAGTAATAACATCTCATAAGGGCTTATGTTCTAATTTTGTTAGTTGCTCAGGCTTGAATCATGGTGCTTGTGAGCAGGGAATGTAACTGACATCACAGTGGTTTCAAATGTTGGTATGTAAGGCCGGGCGCGGTGGCTCACGCCTGTAATCCTAGCACTCTGGGAGGCCGAGGTGGGCGGATCATTTGAGCTCAGGAGTTCGAAACCAGCCTGAGCAAGAGCGAGACCCCATCTCTACTAAAAAATAGAAAGAAATTAATTGGCCAACTAAAATATAGAAAAAAATTAGCCGGGCATGGTGGCACATGCCTGTAGTCCCAGCTACTTGGGAGGCTGAGGCAGAAGGATCGCCTGAGCCCAGGAGTTTGAGGTTGCTGTGAGCGAGGCTAACGCCACGGCACTCTAGCCAGGGCAACAGAGTGAGACTCTGTCTCAAAAAAAAAATGTTGGTATGTAAAATAGTGTTGTTCATGACCAAGACCCATGTCACGGGTCTAAAGCTGAGCTAAAGTCTCAGATAAGTTTGTAGCTTAATTGAACAAATAGCATTCAGGGCATTGCTCTCATTCCTATTACATGAAAGTAGGTTTGCAACAATGGCATGCCTGATTAAATTGCATATTCTAATTCTGCTTCATGTGATAGTGTTGATTATAGATGCATAATTTTCAGACAAGCATCAAAAATTATATATTCTTTAATATTATCATCTGTCAATGTATGTTGAAGTTTTTTCTGCATTTTCCTACATTTGTGTTAGTTTTACCAACTGTCTTTGCTTGGAAAGAACTGTCTTATTCTGAGATTATGCCCTTTCAACTTTTTTTAAATTGAAAATCTTGCTTTTAGAATGATGCTAGATAATAGATGTGGAAGTTTTATATTAAATGATTTTATTTAACTAAAATAAAATCCTAGAAAACTTACAATAATCTCTTAGTTAAAAAAATAAATGAACAAAAACTTTTTACTTATTCATGGAATCCAATAATCTGAGAACCACTCACTTGGATATATCATAATCTGGGTCCTTCCTAGGCTTTATTTTTCTGTTTTCAACTTCAGATATGTTGTAACACTTGCCAAGTATCTGCACATCACAGATTTCAATTTTTCATGTATACTTCACTGCATTTTATGGAAGAAATTCCATGAGAGTGGTATTCAAAGTTTCAGGAATTCTCCAAGATTCATAGAAGTATTAATCTTGAGTTCCAAGGATCTACTTTTTAGACAGACATATCTCAGATTTTACCCTGCTGACATTTTATATCCCATTATTACAAATGAGAGACACTGAGACACATGGTCTTGTATTTTTCTGTTTTCAATGACTTGCCTGGAATCTCACAAAGTTGGCTTCTGAAGAAAACATCAATTCAATGAATTCTTAATGTTTTCCAGGCAATATGCAGTCTCTTTTCTGTTTTCCAAACAGGACAAATGTAAGAGAAGGTAATAAATCTCTTCCTTTCCCCAGTATACTTCCTCTGGGCCCCAGAAGCTGTATCACAAAATTGTCCTGTTAATATGAACTCTTGAATTCAAATCATGCTTCTGCTCCATCTCCAAGCTTGGGGGAGACTGCCACATTCCGCCTCTCTGGAGGCTGCCAATGGAAGGTCCAGATTCTAGCACCTAGTACTTAGTGATGCACAGGAGATGCACAGAAGACACTTTGTCTGGCTTGCCCTGCACCTCAATGGTCTTCTATCTTTCTGTCATCAGCACAGACTGTTCATCTAATTTGCACATACTCTGTGGTTTTTCTTCTGTGGAACTTGAAGCCATGGTAATAAAGTCAGTTTTCAAGGAAGGGGTGGATTGAATGTGACTCTTTCAATGAAGCTCAGAAGCACAGCACTTGTCTTTTGATGGTGACAGCTGCATTTTTCTGAAAGGACTGTCTGGCTTGCCTGTGTTTTATTTTTGTGGGCCTCACAGGATGGCATAATTGGAACACTGGAAGTCAACTACTACACCCTAGGTCCTAGTAGGTCCCATTCTCAGCACTATGTGATGGTAGAACTGTTGATTTTCAAACAGGAGTGACAACATTTATTGGATTCAATTCTTTGTTCTAATAGTAAGCTATTATTATCCCCCTCTGCTAATGACTCAACTGAGGTTGATCAAGACAAATTTTCCCAAAAAGGTCCAAATATACAGGGCAGTATGCCAGTGTGTGGGGAGTGGAGGGGGGAAGCGGGGAAGAAGGCGAATCTTCCTTATATTTAAGTGTCTTTATCAATGACCTCTTTTCTCAGACAAAATCTTATATGGAAACCCAGTTATTAAACCCATTGAAGTAATTGGCATGACACTATTTCAAAAGTTTTAATTTATTACATTTATTTTACTGTCAATAAATAGGTTCTGAGTCTGTTTTGATGAAACAAATATGTAAAGTTGTAGATCTGAGATGATAATTATTTCATATTGGAGTTAATACTCAATTTACTTTTGGCTTTTTGTTGTTTTTGTTTTGTACTATTGAGTAAACCTAGTTCCCATATGGGAACATAGATGTAAAAGTTACAGTTAGGTAAAAACTTGCCTTGCAATCTTTGTACATTCTTTTTTCAAGTTGACTAAAAGCTTCAGAGAGCATTGAGTCTTTTTATTTCTAAGTCAAACCACTCAAAATATGTAGCTACTGCCCATATTCTTACTATAAATATAACAATTACAAGATCCAAAACCTATGAGCACTATAATAAAAATATGACAATGACACTCTGATGTTCCATGTAATGCACATATGTTTTATTGGACCACCTACACCACACTGTGATGAAAGTATGGACTGAGTACATTTGGCATTTAATCGAGTGCAGTATTTGTGTGCATGCATGCAATTTTATGCAAGCTGATGTGTACGGGCCTGAATTCCAAGAAGAAAAAATGCCAACTAAAACCCTTTCTAAATAATGACATATATTTGTGAATTTTAAGCACATGAACAGAGATGGGGAGAGAAGCTTTAT
Organism: Cheirogaleus medius; assembly: GCA_008086735.1. Taxonomy (NCBI): domain Eukaryota; kingdom Metazoa; phylum Chordata; class Mammalia; order Primates; family Cheirogaleidae; genus Cheirogaleus; species Cheirogaleus medius. The sequence goes on from VBSM01001124.1 coordinate 66,457,153, forward strand.
TCTAAGGTCTGCACAAAAGCTAGTTAACTTAATCCAAGATAACACACATTAGAGGGTCTCTAGATTTTAAAATTTAAGTAACATGAGTGAGCATGCGTGTCATTATAGTTTTTAAAAATGGTACAAATATAATGGATATTTGAGTCAAATATTGTGAAACTTCTGATGCACCCCCAGAGAATCCTTTCCTCTGGTTTATACCTCCCTAAATATTCTGACTCTTGTCTGCTTCCCCTTCTACATCTTCTGTAATGGCCTCCTTTCGGTATCCTCAGCATAGCAAACCCTTTGCAAAGGCCACCCAAAGGCCTTTGCATTAGTTGTTTTCTCCACTTGACTACTTGAATACTTCTTTTTAAATCTTTAGTTCTGTACTCAAATATCACTTCTGCAGTGGGGGAAACTTTCTCACTAAGGGATTGCTCCTTCCAAAATGGTCCTCCCTCCTCTAACCTATTTATTTTCTAAGACTTATCCCATAACTTTACTTTTTTATTGTTTAATTGCCTGTCTTCCCCACACTCTAGAACATGCTGCAAGGACAGGGGCACTGTCTGGTTGACCACATACCTCAATTTACCATTCATGGTATATTGGACAGTCCTGATACACACCAGTTGTCCTGAATATTTATTACAATTACCCCTTGCATTCCCCAAAGTGTCCCATTTTGGACAATAACTATATGGTCACTTTAGCCATGGCTGATTTACAAAGCTTCATTCTCTAATCCTAACATAGTGTGGGGTACATGATAAGAGCTTAATAATTTTGTGCTGGAATTAATGAATGCATAAATGAACACTATAATTCTTTGAGAAGCAGTTTACTAACTGTTTGTGTACACAGAATCTGTCCTGCATTGGAAATCACGAATCCTTGGTTCCAATCCCAGAACCAACAGTTCTGGGACCATACAGTGGGTTTAATAACCCTAAATGATCATTAAGGCAGGAGCAAGCTTTAGCAGGCAACATCCAAAAAAAAATGTTCATTTGCATGTGTCCTATCAAACACATAACAGAGAACTTTCAGATAAAAATGGTTCTGTCTCTAGAGATTTGCAAAGAAGTTCAAAGTTAATTAATGGCACAAAGCCTCCATTGACACAGGGGCAGATTTTGGCTTACAATAAGGAAGAATTATCAGAGCCAGGCAAACCTCATGAGGCAGTGAGTACCTATTGCTAGGAATACACAATCAACTCCCCAGGGAAGTATATTCCCATCGAAAGAATGCTGAGTTGTAATTAATACCTGTGACATTTAATCTCTTTGAGACCAAGTTTTCTCATGGGTAAACTGCAGAATATGATTTTAATCCTTCCTATCAAATTCTCACATTTTCTCTCTAAGTTTGCTATTAATTATGCAAGAGTTGATAAATTATTTTATTGAAAAGTGTAAGTGACAAAACCATCTGTTGGCATATCAATAAGAAGATAGCCCAACATAATGTAATTCATCTTGAATGGTTGGCTGGATTTTAGATCCAGGAATTGATGGGTGGCGTGAACTATATAAAGAGCTGAGACGAAGCCTTCAAAAACCCCTTAAGACAGAGACAAGTCTGTTTCTGCCTCGTGGTGTCTCAGTTTTGGACTTTGTAAAATAGATGTAATAATTGTTCTTTTGCTTCTGTCCTAAGGTCAGAAAAGGATCCCACATGTGAATGCTTCTTGCAAGTGAGGAAGCACTATATAGACATGAGAGCCTTGAGTGTTGCACGAAATCCAAGTGGGGGCTCTTGCATGTCCAGATGGGAACCCTGTGAGAAACAGTCAGAGGTGAATGAATTTCCCTTTCTTCAATGTGATAATAGTGGAGACACAGTTGTTCATATGAACCCAGGAGCCTTGAAAGGTAAGGGTAGATGAATGAGCACGTGTGGCTGGTGAAGGAGAAGGCAGTGTGGAAAGGAGAGTGATAATTTTTGGCACCTACTTTATGCCAGATTGCTTTACATAGGCAGCCTCCTCTACCTTTACCTGAATAAAACGCCGACGAGAGCAGCGTTACTATCCTTACAATACAGATGAAGAAACTAAGGCTCAGAGAGCTTAAGTAACTTTCACTAGGTGTTGTAGGTGAAGAGCAGACCTGGTGAAGTTCCCAGGGTGCAGAAAGAAAATTAGAAATTGGAAGGATGTGAATTACGGCACCACAAGATTTGCCTTATTTGTGGATCTTTAAGGATGATCTGCCCCTCCTCCGGCTTAACGGTGTAAACAACATCTCCCTCATCTCCCTTCTTGGTGCTCTGATGTCACAGCTTTTTCACCCCACCTCCCCTGTGACCACTCAACTTCAGGCCCACTTATGTGGATAACAAGGGCACACAAGGAATTCTGTCTATTCATCTGTATCATGGTCTCGTGTGTCCTCCACAAGGATTGCTTGGCTGTTTAGTAGTGAAAGTGACTTTGAACTTAATTCCAGGCAACATTCTTCGCAATCTTGGAACCGAATCCAGCCGCCTGTGCTCGTGCTTAGGCACAGACTGGAAGTGGCAGAACCACAATTCTAAACATGTCCATCTTTTCTCCCCACCCATGTTCTGGAGGTTCCTCATTCAGCTCTCTGAGAGTGACATGAGAAAGCATAGGTTCTACTTTGTAGATGATCTTTTTTTAATCATAAAAAAAAAAATAGTCATGGGGACTTACATTTCTTTAAAATTCATTTAAAACTATAGAAATTCAGATCATGTGAGTAGGCAGAGTGTTTGGAAATCTAGTTCCAAAGAAGAATTGAGCCTAAGTTAAATACAAATGATTACTGCTCTTTAAATATTGTCTCTTTTGTTGGCAAAGGGGATGGAATCAATGACTAACTAGTTCCTTTATCATCAAGGTCTATTATTTTTTTACGGTGACCTCAGAGTAGCCATGGCATTTATGATCTTACTCAGATGGGCTCCCTGCCCAGAAACACAAGGGAATGAATCTTTCCTTAAAATGAATAATACTGATGACTTCAAAGCATCTCTCTGCCTCCTAGAACAATTTAAACTTTTTATTGTTAGTAATAATGTTACTTTTTAAGTGCATCCATGTTTCATTTATTCTCTGACGCTGGAGAGCCTCCCAAACAGCTTGTTTCTTTATATGGCATGTCCTAGCGTAGAAAGAAAATTGATTTTCAAAGTGTTTCTGGAGTTATTACTGGTAGAGTGTTAGAAGGATCACACATTGCAGGGTGAGACAGACCTAGAATTCAAGCTCAATTTTGAATTTCCAGATGTGTGTCCATGGACACATTTCTTAACCCTTGAAAATTTCAGTGGCCTCATATATAAAATGTATGTCATCCATTCACCATCTCTGGGTGAAAAAATCCCACCAAAATTAGTGGGCACATTGTGAGGTGATTAGGTTATAAGGGTGGAGGCCTCACTAATGGGATCAGTGCCCTTATAAGGAAGACCTCAGAAACCCCCCTTGCTCCTTCTGCCATGTGAGTGGGCACAGCAAGAGGACAGGTGTCTGTGAACCAGGAAGCAGACACGGAATCTGCTGGTGACTTGATCTTGGACTTCCAAGAGTGTAGAATGTTTAGAAATAAATTTCTATTGTTTAAAATTCACCCAGTCTATGATATTCTTTTATAGCAAACCACATAGAGTAAAACAAGGACCTAGGACATAGTCAACTTACAGTAAGTTTCTAATAAAGGCTAATAACAACAATAATGATAACATCTTCTTGTTTAGGGGCAAGAAGTCCCTAACAGTCCTTCTTAGTGGATGACTTTTGAGCAAGCAGCAATGTCTTCTGCAGGACATTGTGGCTGCCCCTGTTGTCAGCTTTGGTGGTCACTATGAGCAAGCTGAGTGAATAAACCACAAGTCTTGACTCTTCTGAGGAAATCTGGAGACAGATACATTTGGAGATCACACTGTTATTTTCACTGGGTGCAACTGTCTTCCTCCCCTGCTAGCATGTAGCTCCTGAGGGTGAGGAGGAGGAGGATACCTTGCATGGCCCTAGCAGCTGGCAGTGAAAGGGAAATTTCATTGTAGAGCTGTGGTCTTGATGGTGGTGGTGGTAGAAGAAGAAGAAATATTAGTACGTGAGGGTAATATTTACTGAAAATTTTCCCTGTATTTAGGGATTTATTTGAATGAAATGATTTACTATCCACATTCTGAGGTAGCTAGCATGATTTTCGACATAGTGTCTAACTTTCATGTCTCTGTTTCTGCTTATATAAAAAGGGGATAATCACAGAACTATCTCAGAACATGAGTATAGCGTTTTAATGAGAAAATACCTTCAAAGTTCTTAGAACAGGGCTCAGTACACAGAGTATTCAAGAGCAAACTGAGGATCAGAAGACTTTAGAGGGTGCTGCAAGGAAACCTCTTGTGTCTGTGGTGTAGACACAGCAGTCTAACTTCAGGGACCCTGTTCTCACCACTGAGCCTACTGATTCTCTAGGCCTTTGGTAAATGTGAATTGAGTGGATCACTGACAAGACCTGCCTTTGCAGAGAAAGAAAACATTCTTTAGGAAAGAGAAATGAGTATATGTGACATTGGGAAATTGCAGCATTCTCCCGAGTCCTGTGATTTGGGGTGTCTTCCACTACTATAAGATATGCAGTCCTTGGACCCTGACTTAGGTACACACCTGTGCCTTCTGCTGGTACACAGATAAGTGGCAGATGGGAGAGCATAAGAGTCAGGAGTCCAAGTTCCAGCACCTACCCTTTGTGACATTGAATCAGTCCATAACCCTGTTGATCCCTCAGTTTTCTCATCTATAAAATTAAGAATTTGTTTTGCATTATCTCTAAATTCCCTACCAGGTTTACTTAGCTGTTTCATGAATCACCTATATCTTACTTCCTATCCAGTGAAAGTTAAAACCTATAAACTTCATCTTCTCTGCTTATACTCATACTGCTTATTTGCCAGTTGTCTTCAGTAATCAATGAGCTGTTTTATGTGTTCAGGTTAACATGAATACAGATGTACTAGGGGTTAAGTGGAGTTTCTTCTCCCATGGGCCTCAGGTGGGGATAGTGTCTTGAAACTGTTTCCTGAGTGTATAATCCCTTGACTCAGGACCTGAGGAAGGGGCTGAGCCCCCTTGCAATGAGTAGTCTCTGGGCAGCCTGTCTCAGTGACATCAGCCTTTTTTTGATACTATGATGCAGCCATCTTTAAATGGTTCACACCTGTTGTTACTATATGGGTGGTTGAGGCTTGGATGCTTTGACATCAAAACAAGAATGGTTGCCGGGAGACAGAACAAAGATGCAGCATTCATGGATACTTGTCAGTATTGCAGAATGTTCAGCAGCATGTTAACTCAAACAGTGTTTGGGCACATTAAGGAGACAATTCAATGAAATTCAGATATTGAAATGCATCTGAATAGAACGTCCCAGATTCCTATAGTGAGAGTAGAATACAATAATGATTAGCCCCTTCTGCCATATGTAATGCTAAATCCTGCCTACCATGTTCTAGCCAAGAGTGTGTCAAACTCTTATTGAAATGTCCCCTGGAATTGGAAATTCATTTCCTCATGAGGGTCTTCTAAAGTCTGGATAATTTTATCTGCTAGAGCGTGTGTCCCCATAATGACTTGAAATATTTATGACCTCCACACAATAATCCCCATTGATGCAACACACTAATTCAATCTTTCTTCCACATGGGAGCTCTCAATTCTTCCCAATTTCTTTCTTTAAGACATTTTCCCCAATCTAAACATAATCTTCCATCATTTCTCATGTGACAGGATTTCAAATACTGTCATAGTTAGGACAGAGACCATATTTAATTAGGAGGACTAGTCCTGTATACTTGTGCATTAATTCAGCTAGTCATTGCCTGCCATAAGCCAGGCATTCTTCAGGATACAGAGATGAATCAGATCTCATTTCTTTCTGCAAGTTGTCCTAGCCTTGTCAACATTTACTAGCTATGTGATTTTTCATGAGTTGTTTAACCTTTCTGAATCTCATTTTTTTTCATCTCCAAAATGTGCACCAACTGAGCAACCTCATAGGGCTATTGTAGGTGTCAAACACAATAATGTATGTGATACTCTTTGTAAACTGAAAAGTGCTGTAAGAATATTGAGCATTTTGATTAGAAAAGAGAGGAGGATCACAAAATACCATGTCAAGTATAAAGCAATCAATATCATAAAGGAATTACTAATAATGCCCTAAGATTGATACACTGAATGGTAACTACACATTAAATGCCAAGGAAGAGAGGCCTCCTTAAGCCAAGTCCAAATTAGGAATCTGTTATGTGAACTTCCAAGTGGACAGTATTAACTCACAACAGAAGGAGTGATGAGGACTCTAGGGGAGAAAGAAACTTTTGTTGTACAAGAATCTATGTGGAGAAATGACTGCATTTGAAATTCTTTCCATGAGGCAAGTGGAAGAAAAAAACTTTGGAGGATGGATTAAAAATAAATGCATATGCTTGTGTCTCTCTTTGTACCTGCACCTGTGTGTGCTACCTTTTGATGGCATTCATGTTACATGTCCTCTGTCTCTCAACATGTACAATATAATACCCATGGCCTGACGAGAGTACCATACTCTATTTTGAGCAATTGTTGCTCTCCCCATTGGAATGCCCCTGGCTGTGGAGTAAAAATATCAGCGATGGCCTCTAACCAGGTTGTATTTGTTTCCATGGAAGGAGCCCGAGCTACCCCCAGAGAAACAGAGGGTTATAGGCAGATGATTAAATAATTTATTTATTTAAAAATGGATACTTTTGAGAGTAAAAGGGATGATTTTAAAAACTGTGCCAAGACAGCAGGTGCCTACTGGGACTGTCCCAAGCAAAGTGGGATGTGTGGTCAGCCTAGATATAAAAGAATGAAATTTAGAATCAGTAAAGACCAGGTTTCTCCTTCAGCCATTAGATGTGTCACTTTGGGCAAGTCACAGAATCTCTCCAAGATTTTTTCCTCATTTGCAAAACGGACTCAGTCATACCACTTTCAAAGTTGTGTTCTAAGTGTTGAGTAACATAAGGTATATAGAAGTGCCTGTCTCAGTCATGATATCTTGTGGGCTTGTGAAACATGTTGTTTTTTTCCCTTTCTCATCTCCCTTTCTTCTCGTTCTTCCTGCCTGCCCGCCTGCCCTCCTTGAGTTTTCTGGTGATGAAGCCAAGGCTAAGGGTGAGCAGACACATGCGGAGTCCATCTGGGGCCATCATTAAAATGGCTCTGAGCTGCAGGCTAAGGCATGACTGAGGGCAAGACCGAAGGGAGATTCCACAGGATGAGTTCAGCTATAGGGCAGGATACCTTCTTTTTTAGAATGCGGACATTTTAGGAGGTAAAATGTAGATGATGAAAAAGGGGAAGTAAATAAAAACATGGACTGTAGGGATTCATTCAACTATCCACCCATCTATTAAAATATATTAAAAGCCTATTAGGACTACATCTGTGCTAGACATGGGGAATATGGTGGGAGGTGCACAGATCGACACAGATCCTGCCATCATGAAATTAATAATCTAGAGCTCCAAGAAACCTAAGAGACTCTAAAATGTTCCATGATTCTAAACAAGGAAGAAAAACAATGATATTTCATTAAGTGTGCTTAAAGTATTTCATTGTTGCTGGCATTTTTACATTTACTGAAAAAATTGCAGACACATATATGGCAGCCTTTCACTCTGTTCAGTGGGATAGGGATTCCAGGACAAAAAGTCATTATTGTTCAATGTTATCAACTAAAGTTGCATCCTTTAATCCAAGGGTTTGCAAAATAGGATGTTTTTGCTAATAAAGTTTTATTGGAACACAGCCACCCAGTTTGTCTGTGTATGGTCTGTGACTGCTTTTGAGCAGCAGAATCAAATAGCTGGGACAGATATCTTAAGGACCACAGTCTAAAATATTTACCATCTCACTCTCTAAGAAAAAGTTTGCTGACTCCTATTCTAAAGCTCTTTTGGGGAGGCCCAAAATACATTTGTGTACTAAAAGCTCTAAGAAGTTTTGGGAAATCTTTTAATTTTGTTTAATCCAGAACTTCTGTGCTAGGCAATTCCTGAGAGGGCCTTCAATGATTCTCACCTCCTGCTATTCCTGCTCTTCTGCAATGCTCTCCCTTTGAGGATAGGCTGAACTGAATAATTTCCCTTCTAATGAATAGAACATGGCAGAAGTGCTGGAATATTATTTTAGATTTAGGTTATATATAAAAATAAAAACCATGGCTTTGTCTGGGGCATTCTCTGCTTCCCTCTGGCTCTAGGACCACTGGCTGCCATGTGATAAACAAAGTGAATACACTCAGGAATCTTTTGGTGAAATTCACATGGTGAGCATCCAAGATGTGCCACCACATGAGTACACTTGAAAGTGGATCTTCTGAGGCTGCCAACAGCCATGTGAAGGGGCTTAGAAACAAACTCTCCAGCCCCAGTTCAGTCTCCAGATGACTGCAGCCATGACTGTCAGCCTCACCACCACCTCCTGAGAGCCCCTGAGCCAGAGGCGTCCTGCTCCACTGACACCAGGTTCCTGGACCCCAGCATCTGTGAATCAATAAATGTTTGTGGACTTAAGTTAATAAGCATTGGAGTAGCTTTTTGTACATTAATTGGTGTTTCATAAAACTTCCTAAAATATTCAGTGATTGAAGTCATTCTACACTTCCCCTCTGCAACACCTCCTGTGGGTCACCTTTCTTCTGTAACACCTTCCTGTGTGTCTTCTTTCAAGATGCCAACTCTCTAGTCAATACAGTTTGAGAAATGATGTTATAATGTGTTAAATCATTGAATCTTCCAAATAGTTCAAACTATTTAGAATAAATGGAAATTTTGTTTCTATCCTGATCTTGAATTAAAACCCCAAAGAGCTTGGTCTACTGTCTTTTATTTGATGTAGCGTTAATAGGCATTCTTTAAATAAGTGATTTTATCAGGTCAAGGCTCCCACACTACTATGAAAAAGAAATACAATTATGAAAAAATCATCAGAAATAACAACTGCTTCAGAAAATAGCCCACCATCTCCTGCCTTGTGAAATCTGTGTTTTCTAGGTTGTAGAAGAAATAGAGAGGCTGTGCAATAGAAACATGTTACTAAGTACTGACATCTTCCCTTCATCCTCACTCAAAGATATAAAACCATATGTCATCATCATTTATTAGCTCTGGGAAACGTCTTGGCTGTCCTGGAACCTGCTTTGCCTTCTGATTTAGCTCACAGCTGACTCACAGTTTCATGACATTGGTTTTGCCAATTAATTAATCACATGGGTTAATGATGTATTTTCCCCAAATAAATGGCTACAAAGCCTTTTTAAATTGAGTTCGTTAACAGGAGAAGGGACAATAGCTTACAATAAATGATTCTGGAGAGTTTAAATATTCATGTCTAACATTTATTATGGTAGAAATTGAGCAGAATGGTCATGAATTCAGTGATATCTTTTTCTTGTTAACAGCTGAAGAGCCAATGTTTATTGATGTCTTAATATTAGCTGAGGTCCATAGTTTACATTAGTGGTCATTCTCAGTGTTGTGCATTCCATGGAATTTTGACAAATGTAGAATAACATGAACCCACCACTACAGTATTATACGGAATAGTTTCATTGCCCTAAAATAAGCTTCATTTTACCCATTCATCCCTCCCCTGTCCCCTGGATCCCTGGCAACTACTGATCATTTTATTGTCTGCACAGTTTTGCCTTTTCCAGAATGTCATATAGTTGGAATCATACAGTATATACCCTCTTCAAATTAGTTTGTTTAACTTAGCAACATATATTTAAGGTCCTTTTGGTGAGTTGGTAGTTCTCTTTTTAAATTTCAATAGATTTAGGGGGTACAAGTGTTTTTAATTTATGGATGAATAGTATACTGGTGAAATCAGGGCTTTTAGTATACCCATTATTCAAATAGTGTACATTGTACCTGATAGGTAATTTTTGATCCCTCAATCACCTCCCATCTTCTCCCTTCTTAGTTTCCAGTGTCCAATATTCCACTTTTTGTGACCATATATACCTATCGTCTAGCTCCCACTTATAAGTCAGAACATGTAGTATTTGTTTTTCCATTCCTGAGATACTTCACTTAGGATAATGGTCTCCACTTCTATTCAAGTTGCTTCAAAAGACATTATTTCATTCCTTTTTGTGGCTGAGTAGTACTCCATGATATATATATATATATATATCACATTTTGTTAATCCACTCAACAGTTGAAGGGCCCTTAAATTTATTCCATATCTTTGCAATTATGAATTGTGGCATGATAAACATTTTGATGCAGCTCTTTTTTATATTAATAAAATGACTTCTTTTTCTTTGTGTAGACACCTAGCAGTGGGATTGCTGGATCAAGTGATAGGACTACATTTAGTTCTTTGAGGAATCTCCATATCGTTTTCCACAGAGGTTGTACTAATTTACATTTCCACCAACAATGTATAAGCATTCCCTTTCCACTCCATCCACTCTAGTATCTACTATTTTTTGACTTTTTGATAATGGTCATTCTGGCAGGAGTAAGGTGGTATCTCATTGTGATTTTAATTTTCATATTCCTATTTATTGGTGATGTTGAGGATTTTTTCATATGTTTGTTGGCCATTTGTTTAGCTTCTTTAAATTCAATGATATCTTTAATAAACTTGTGCTTAGTACGTATTCTGTGCTCAGAGCTGGGGATGTATAAGACCTAGCCTTCATAGCAGTGGGGATGTTAGCTTATCCCTGACCATGGCAAATCAAAGGAATGCTCGCTTTGCTCACTTTGGAGGTTGACAAGAATTTGAATTATAATTTCACCACTTGCTCCTAGTATCAACTTGGGCAAGATATTCAGTAATCCAAGGATCTGTTTTTCCATCAGTAAAAGCCGTAAAATCATTGTCTGGGAATAAAGAAATATATAAAATATCTTACACAGTACTTGGCTTATAATCAGAACTTAAAAATGGTAATTCTTTTCCTTGCTTTACTTCCTTACATCCTAAAGTTACTTGAGACAGAAAAGCACTTGCGAGGTCCTTTTTCTACATTATGCTGTGAATGTGCCGAGCTACTGTTCTGCTTGTGCGTTAGTAGCCACTTATCTTGTCAGCTTTTTGACCCTTGTGTGGCTTTTTATTTTTTATAATTGACATGGGCTTTCTTTAACCTAAAGGGTAGATAACTTGAGCATTTTCCATAAATGACTAGGACACTGGACAGATAATGAAAGTCCTAAGTTTGAGGACTCTCACTGGTTGGGAGACTACTAGAAAGCAAATATGGATTTAAAGTGGGGGTTGGCAAATCTGTGGGCCAAATCTGGTCCACTGCCAGTTTTTGTAAATAAAAAATTTTATTGTTGCTATTTTGAAGGGAATTGAGTCTTTGATTTGGTTCTCACTTTGACTGTTGTTGGCGTATATGAATGCCTCTGATTTGTGTGCATTCATTTTATGTCCTGAGACTTTACTGAATTCATTTATCAATTCAAGGAGTCTCTTGATTGAAACCTTGGGGTTTTCTAGGCATAGTATCATATCATCAGCAAACCTAGGAATATATTTAACTAAGGAGGTAAAGGACCTCTACAGGGAGAACTAGGAAACACTGAAGAAGGAAATAGCAGAGGATGTAAACAGGTGGAAGACCATAGCATGCTCATAGGTTGGGAGAATCAACATTGTTAAAATGTCTATACTACCCGATGTGACCTACAGAGTCAATGCAATCCCTATTAAAATACTATCATCATTTTTAACAGATATAGAAAAAATAATTTTACGCTTCATAGGGAACCAGAGAAGACCCTGCATAACAAAAGTAATCCTAGGCAATAAAAACAAAATGGGAGGTATCAATTTACCAGACTTCAAATTATACTACAAGGCTATAGTAATTAAAACAGCTTTTGACTGGCACAAGAACAGGGACATTGACAAGTGGAACAGAACAGAGAACCCAGATATAAAACCATCCTCATATAGCCAACTAATCTATGACACAGCAGACAAAAACATACATTGGGGAGAAGAATCCTTATTCAATAAATGGTGTTGGGAAAATTGGATAGCCACATGTAGAAGACTGAAACAGGACCCACACCTTTCACCTCTCACAAAAATCAACTCACACTAGGTAACAGACTTGAACCTTAGGTGTGAAACTATTAGAATTCTAGAGGAAAACGTTGGACATACTCTTCTAGACATTGGCCTAGGCAAAGAATTTATGAAGAAGCCCCCAAGGCAATCACAGCAGCAACAAAAATAAATAAATGGGACCTGATCAAATTAAAAAGCTTCTGCACAGCCAAAGAAACTGTCAAGAGAGCAAACAGACAACCCACAGAATGGGAGAACATTTTTGCAAGCTACACATCCGATAAAGGGCTTATAACTAGAATCTATTTAGAACTCAGGAAAATCAGCAAGGAAAAATCAAACAACCCTATCAAAAAGTGGGCAAAGGTCATGAACAGAAACTTTCCAAAAGAAGACAGAATAATAGTCCACAAACATATGAAAAAATGCTCAACACATCTAATCATCAGGGAAATGCAAATCAAAACCACAATGAGATATCACTTATCTCCAGTGAGAATGGCCTTTATTGACAAGTTTCAAAACAATTAATGTTGGCATGGATGTGGAGAGATAGGAACACTCCTACATTGCTGGTGGGACTGCACACTAGTTCAAACTCCTTGGAGAGCAATATGGAGATTACCTTAAAGCGATACAAGTGGATCTACCATTTGATCCAGCAAATCCCATTACTGAGCATCTACCCAAAAGAACAAAAGTCGCTCTATGAAAAGATACCCGCACTCAAATGTTTATAGCAGCACAATTCACAATTGCAAAGATGTGGAAACAACCGAAGTGCCCATCAATACATGAGTGGATTAATAAAATGTGGTGTATGTATACCATGAGTACTATTCAGCTCTAAGAAACAATGGTGATATAGCTCTCTTATATTTTCCTGGCTAGAGCTGAAACCCATTCTATTAAGTGAAGTATCCCAAGAATGGAAAAATAAGCACCGCATGTACTCATCATCAAATTGGTATTACCATCAAATTGGTATTAACTGATCAACACATAAGTGGACATATAGGAATAACATCTATCGGGTGTCAGGCAGGTCGGGGGGAGGGGATGGGTATACACATACATAATGAGTGTGATGCACACCAACTGGGGGATGGACATGCTTGAAGCTCTGATTCGAGGGGGGAGAGGAGGTAAGGGCAATATACGTAACTTTAACATTTGTACCCCTATAATATGCTGAAAAATAAATAAATAATAAAAATTAAAAAAAGTTTTATTGGAACTGGCCATGCTCATTTGTTTATGTGTTGTCTATAGCTGCTTTTCCAATACAATAGCAGCACTGAGTAGTGCAACGGAGACTATATGGCCCAGAAAGTCTAAAATATTTACTTTTTGGCCTTTATAGAAATTTTTTGCTGATCCCTGATCTAAAGAGTTGATCTCTGGAGGTGACTTTAGGAAACTGATCCTTGAAGGTCTGAACTCATACGTATTTTTGTGGCAATAAATTTGAGTTGAGAAAATAATTAACAAAGTACTATTTCCCATCAGAGTGTCAGAAAGAATAGTCTGAGAATCTAGAACTAAGATGCAATTTCAGTGACTTCAGAGAGGACAGGGAGGAGCTTATAGGCATGAGTTCAGTAACTTGGAATCAAAAGACACGCATTCCTTTCACAGCTCCATCACTTTCAAGCCCTGTGAATTTGAGCAAATGACCTTGCTCTTGAAGAATTGCTTTCTTCATCTGTAAAATAAGGATTACAGTACTTTTCTTTTGGAGAATTATTGTAAGACTCAGCAACATAAGGTACTCTATAATCTTTAAGCCTTCATACAAATGTTAATTTTATTATATTTGTTAAGACTCATGATGTTTGCTGAATTAGTTAATTCAATGATTATATCTCTAAGATTTTTGGCAACTGTCTAGGCTTGCACACCATGGTACTGTATATTTTGTTTTAATAGTGAAATACAAGTTAAATTCATTCTTGCCCAAAGTCCCAATTATATAGTTTTTAAATTCAGATGGTATTTTAGGCTTTTAAACTTCAGGCTAACTTCCAACATAGAAACTTTGTAATCCCTATAGATGATGTTCTGGGTATAAATATTGAAAGTCATGAAATGTCATTGAATGCACTCTGTACTGAATCAACAGCAATAAGGTTAAGCCTCCTTGACTGTCTCGCAGGGATTATTCCGTCATGAGCTTGGAACAACCAGCCTCTCTTCGAACCACTAGGGCCATATTGAATGAAAACCTTCTCTACTCTTCTTTAGCCCTGGGGGTCTGATAACACTCTGGCAGCTTAGGAAAAGCTCTCCATGTTCCTACAGCATGATTCATCTCCTGGTCTCTGTGAAGCAGATGCACAGTGCTAACCACCTTGATATGTAGGTGTCTACAAACAATATTTCTGAGCCCAGGAAGAATCCAGTTGTTTCTGCCACAAGGATGGGAGGGGAAGAAGAGTTAAGCAGTTAAGATGATGATATAGAAGGATATCTGCCTTAAGGGGGAAAGATGGGGTGAATTTAAATGAAAAATTACTATTCTGGGAAGATGCTGGCAGCATTCCCAGATTTCCCTTTGTGTGAATGGCATTCAGTTCAATTAGGTTTCCAGTCTTTGCTGTGCTCTGGCTGTGATTTGTGCCTGCCATGTCAGTGATTTACTCTCTGCCACTTTTAATCCACACATTTTCAGGCTGGTAACAACACATACTGGCATCTCATTTGCAGTGGCTGGTGTCATTCTGACATCAAAATGTCATAAAGTAGAGAGTTCTCATGGTGAATATGGGCACTTGTGAATATGAGGCATGGAGAAATCATAGTGCCCAGGAAGAGATACCCTGGGAAGACAGAAGTCTTTCTAAAGATACCTCAAGAAAGATACCTTAAGAAGACAGGAACAAAGGCATGTACATTTGCTCTTCTTTGCCTCACATGCACTTACTTCAAATACTGTCTACAGGTAAATATCATTCTGACCATTTCACAGATGAGGAAACTAAGACTCAGGTACATGCCTTTTGCATAGTCACTCAGGTAATAAGTATTAAAACTGGGTAGAGAACCCAAGGATGTCCATCTTTTTACTCTGCTAGGCAGATTCCATGAGCCCTGGATTGATCTTGTAATATCAGGAGTGTTTATTGCTGCTTTCTCTTTTTATCTCCCTCCCTCACTTTCTCCCTTTCTGTATATAAATGTCTTTTTAGAATTTATAATTATCTGAGTTCTACTTGACTATTAGCCAATGCCAGCAAAGTCGTTTTCTCTGGGTAGTGTCAGGATTCGGAGTTGGAGTAAGGAAAAACATGGTGGACCATTTGCCACCAAGTCCAGAGCCAAGTACAATCACAGCAAGTCACTCAAATAACTTAAACATCTGTTTCTTTTCCCCCAAAGGAGAGTTTATCTACTACATCATGCTTTGGTTAACTTTTTCTGTCAAGGGACACATAGTAAATATTTTAGGCTTTGTGGGCCACATGGTCTCTGTGGTATCTCAACCATTCATCTCTGCAGTAATGCAAAAGCAGCCACAGACAATCTGTAAACAAATGAGCAGGGATAAGTTCCAATAAAACCTCATTTATAAATACAAGCAGCAGGACAGACTTGACTTGTAGGCAATGAGTTGCTGACCTATGTACTAGAATGCCTTCAGCTTTAAGCAGCCAATCTGGGATCTCTCTGTAGTTTGTGGCAGGTAGGATGAAGGCAAGGAGACCACCTGGGAAAATATCTGATTGGCATAAGAACCACCAGAGAGTTCCAGATCCCTTGGTCTTTGTGGTATGCAGTGAAAGGGATTGTCCTTGTTAACAACAATCGCTGGGGCCAAGAGCAACTGTCCTTGTGAAGCTAAATCTGGAGACGACCTAAGTGGTAGACCTCGGTGATCAGGACCAGAACTTGGTTGAACCAGAATACTGGATTGAAGAAACATTGAAGAGGAGATACAATAAATAAAGCACCATGGTGGTCCTGGTGGTGGGGTTTATGTGCCAATTTAGAAGTACAAGTCAAGTCATTTTATTAATAACTGCTCTGATACCAAAGACAAACTTACTTAGAAAGATGACATGCACTTCTTTGCTGTGTTCTAGGCAGCCAGGACACATTCATCCATCTATCCAGTCCCCCACCCCCTCACTCACTAACTCATTCATTTATACCTTCACACGTAGCAAATATGAATTACTTGTGATGAGTCACAGATTTGCATTACCAGTCTCTGCCCTCGAGGGGCTTAGAGGCTAACAGTATGGGACTGGCAAGTACTAACAAATGCAGTGACATCTTGTGAGTGTCACTATAGAAGTTTATATAAGGTATACAAAGGAGGCTCAGAGGAGGGAAGAGTTAGCTCAGAATAAAGGGCTGATCAACATCTAAAAACTGAGTGGATGATGACAACTCAGATTTAGCTTAAGTTGCTTTCTATTGCAGTGTATCCATGGATCAGTAAATAAGCTAGGGCAATGCTTCCCCAGTTCCCATGGAAGTGCTGGGAAGTTCAGGGATATATGCAGTCTGCAAAAAGTGAGTGCCCCACCAGGTTGGAAAAGCATAGCAACTGGTGGCGTGCTGTCTCGAATACTATCAGTCTGTGGGAGGGGGAAACATAGTTCCCACTTCTTTGTGTTCTATTTCTACCATGGGACCATCAACAAGCATGATCACCACCTCACACTCTATTCCATATGCTTGTCCTGAGGAATAAATGAAGAACATGCATTTTGGTGTTTTTGCTGGATACAGCTCAGCAAGTGTTAATATATTTTATTATCAATGTTAATATTAATTATCCACACAGCTAATGTTTGTGTAAGGTTTTAACATTTTAAAGATATTTTTACATCCATCATCTCTTTTTTCTCCTAATCTTCACAATCTTATGAAACTGGATGGAAAAATTGAAGCTGAGAAACACGAAGGACCGTAGTCAAGTTAACACAGCTCATTACTGGCTGGAGCTGAATCTTGAATCTGGTTCCTCCATTCCAACACCTGGTCAGAATTCTTGAAAACCCAGCATGCTAATTTTCAGCTCTATTGTCCCTCTCTGCTGCAGCTGCTAAATGATCATGAGGAAGTATTATTTTGCAAGATAACACAGGAAGGAGGGGAAGATAGAGAACTGTGAACTTAAAGTTGGGAGGGAAATTAATTGCTGGGGATTTGCTTCATCAGCTTCAGACTCCCAAATAGGCAGGCTCAATGCTGATCATAAATACAGTCTGATCCTCTCTCAGACCCTAGGAGGCTGTGAAAGGGAGGCCTAAAGGGGTAGGGAGATTTTGCCATCTCTAAGGATAGAGAACGGATCCAGTAATTTCACTCTTTTGGGCTAGAGATGAGCATTACAATTAGGCAAAAAAAAAAAAAATGTGAACTATGGGTTTCTAAGTACATATACTTGGTGAGTATTGCATTTTGTGCTAATGAGCAGGGAAAAAAGAAAGTGGATATAAACAAAAAGAATTTTCAGACTTCCTTACAGTCTAACAAGCATTTTCTCATTGATTACTTCATTAAGTTCTCCCAAACACTTGTGAAGGAATTACTGTTTTTGAGTAGTGTTATCACCACCCTCATAGAGTAAATGGGAAAACAGGCTGAGTGAGATGATAAAACACATTCATATACACTTAGTAAGTGATGGAGCTGAGATTTGCCTCAATCCTAATTCTGTGCTGGGCTCTTTATCTTCTTGGTTTATTTCTTTCTTTGTTGAACAGCTTATTTTGATTTCTCCAGATGAAGGTGGTCTCTGTCCTTGTTGGCCCCCAACCAGTTTCAATGCTCTTGTGTATTGCCACACACTAGATTGCTAATGTCTGCACACAGTTCTGTCTCACTGAGTAGCCCAGGTGCCCTCTGGCAGCTGAGACACCCAGATGAGATGCTAAGTGCATGTTTGTAATGGGATTGTGAGAGAGAGGAACTGACAGATAGATTAACGAGTGGAAGCCACGGATGTATTATTGACCCAGACCACAGGACTATGGTCATGGCCTTTATTTTCCCCTGTGGACCATGTTTTAAATCCTTAAATGTCAGAGTTAGAAGAGGTGTGAGGTCACCTAGTCCAACCTCATGATATTGAAGATGAGGAAAATGAACCCACATTTGAGAAGTACCTTGCTCTAGACCACATAATTTGCTTAGCTTTGTAGCCATTGATCATCATTCATAAATACATGCAAAGGTGAAAATGGTCATGGGGTTGGCAAGTTGGAAGAGGAAAACTATGCACAGGGCCTGAAAGATGCATTGAATCTGTAATACATGAGATGATTGAATGAATGAATGCATTTCCATTCCTGGAAATTAATTCTAAGTGCCTACCTTACTGAATGTGAGTTATCCTAGTATCATTGTCAGGAAAAGCAAGATGTGACTGGGTGTCCATTCTAGAAAGGGATAGTTTTTAAAGCCCATTCATTTCTGACATTAAAGCATTCGTTGATTTCTTGGTCTAGTAAGCCTGTCTGACAGGTACAAGTATCCCCTATGTGGGCTTTAAAACCTTCCCAGAGTGGCTTTGCTTGACAAGATGTTAAAAATCTCTTGGATCTTTAGTCATGGAAATGGAAGTTGGTTCTATTGTCCTCTACTGCTTCCTGATCCCTATGGAATTTTTGAAGGATCAGCTTCCTCCTTCAGATTATCTGCCTTCTGCTACATAAAGGCGATCATAATGGCCAATCATGTTTCCAAGAGGCGTATCTAGAACAAAGATATCTCTGTGTAAGCTAAGCAAACAAAGAAAACACCTTTTTCTAATTTTTTCTATGTATTTTAATGCTATAGGGATACGATTTTGTTCCCATGACCCTGAAACTACCACAAGGGCAATGAACAGAAATATGTGTCTAGGGCAAGCCAGAGACTCCCCTCTCTGAAGACTACCCCACCTACACAGATGAAATCAGTCAGTATATCTTTTTAAATTGAGAATGTGTCTGTTCTGGAAATCAAACAATCAAACTAGTAAGTAATGGGTCATTTGTGTCCAGATAGTATAATTGAACAGGTACAGTGATCTGCACTGTGGCCATCATGTGTGTGACCTTGGAAAGGAAGGCCGTTTATGACTCCAGGATTCAGTTTCCTTATTTGTGAAAAGGAGATGATAATCTTTATCCCCAGAGGTCAGCTGGAACGAATTAGCATAGTATGTGGCACATAGTTGGCCCATGGTTTGATTTCAACCTGTGGCTAAAACTTTTGGAAACTGGACTTCAGTTGAATGAACCCTGAATCAGTATGACATTGGGCAAATGACTGCTTTTCTGGACCTGAGTTTCTGGACCTGTATTCTGAGAAGTTTGGATGAGGTGATTTCTGAGAGCTCTTCAAGAAGTAGTAATTACATACAAATTATATTATATTCAATGTACTTTTTATGTTTGTGTATATATCTATATTTATTTTACACACACACACACACACACACACACACACAGATTACTTCATTTAATTCTCACCATGCCCTGGGAATTAGATAATACCATCTCCACTAACTGAGGAAAGAGTTAAGGGCTGGGAGACAGCTAACAGCCATCCCAGATCACAACACTGAAATGCAGACTGCTGGGATGAGAACCTGACCCCACCAAGACCACCAATGTTCCCTCATATGATGCTGGGGACAGACGCAGCACTGCAGTGGAGTGTGTGGAAGTCTTGCAGGCATTCCTAAGGCACTGTGATTCTCATACCAGCCCCTCAGTGATTGCAACACTGTATTCTTAGGCCAAGCCTTCTGGGATTTAGAAAAACACAGATTAAAAAACAAATAAACAACAACACAAAAGAAACCAAACCAAACAAACAAAAAACCTAAAATCTTCTCCTTCTTATTTATTTAAATGAATAATTATCTATAAATTTGCCTCTCTGGGGAGGATGATGCTACTCACCTTCGTAATCCCCATCTCTGGACCCACTAGACACAGGCAGTGACTCAATACATGCTACTTTGAATGGAGCTCACCTTGTACTTTGACCATCTCTTGTTTCTGGCACTCTTCTTAGCTCTTTTCTTTGCAGCCTCTTTACTGACTTTGGGCCTACCTTTTTGGATTTATCATAATTTTAAAGTAGAAGAGCTTAAGAACCATTCATTTTGGTCCTTCCTTGTTACAGGTAGAAGCCTGAATTCATGAGGTGAGTGATGGCATAGGAAGTCCTTTCTTTCCCTAAGTGCAAGGTTCTTCCTACCCCAGCACCTAACCTAGGGGGGCCTGCCTGTCCCTCTCTCACTCTCACCACCCTGAACACCATTTCAACACCTATTCCCTGCGGCGGGCAGGTGGCAAGAGCATGTCTGCCCCACAATATTACATTTGATGGGGTGATTTCTGCCTTGTATCTGGTAGGTCAGTAAGTTGCTTGGCTGGAGATTCCTGACTTTATTTACAAGGAATTATCACTCTGGCTTTATTTTGAAAGCTTCTTCAGCCAAATGCAGCATTAACAAAATTCAACTAGGCAGCAGTAACAAAAGTCACCTAAGGTGTTCCTCAGAGCAGAGGAAGACCCTCAAGTTATGGAAAGGAGAGGAGAATTAAGTGAGAAGAAAAAATGTGTGAGCTAATATTTTCTACATTTATCCCCATTGAAAACCCTTGGTTAATCTGCCATGTTACAGCAAGACAATTTTGGCCATGAGATATCTGTCTCTGTTAGAAAAAGAAAACGGTGTCTCTAATCTGATTCTCAAGGTTGAGTTTAGGCCAGTGAGTGCTGCATATCTGGGGTCTCCTGAGAGAGATGTATGGGGGAAAATCCACCTGTAGCTTTTAGCCAAAGGCACTGTAAATGAAACCACACGGGAGGAAGAAAGGAAAATGAGGTTTATTGAGTACCTACTATGCTTCCAGTCAGGACTGCTCAGATGCCAAACTCACAAGCCTGCAAACCAGGCTCCTTGACTTTCCAGTTATATAACCTTGCAATTTGTTTAACCTTCCAGTGCATAATAAAATTTTTATAAGGAGTAAATTAAATGAGTCAAATAAAGTTCTTAGAATACACCCTAGCATGTAGTAGCCCTTGATAATTTTTATCTCTTACTATGATGGGGCTTATTGCAATGTGAGTGGGGGCATTTTGGGTTGCCTCAATGGTGGGGTGCTACACTGGCATTTAGAGCGCAGCTTCTGGAATGCTTAATGTCTTTAAATGTTTGCAGAATACTTGCACAAAGGGAGTGTTCCCCATATATCAATACTGTCCTTGTTGGGAAACAAAGTTAGGCCCTATACTATAGGCTTCATAATTTTTAATTATTACTAAAAGAGAAGCTATATGGCCAGTTATTATTCCCCCTGATTCACAGATGAGGAAACAGAGATTTTCAATGACTTGCCTAAGGTCGAAAAGCTATGAACAAGCATTGCTTAGGGTTGAATTCACAGATTCAAAATTAAATTAATGCTCTTCTTGCTACACTCTGCTTTCTTGATTACAGATTTCCAGATATTAGTGTTCAAGTCCTTCTGAAAAATGGAAAATTGAAAGTAAGTCAAAATATTTGTAACGTAATTTTAACAGAAATATCCTAATTGGGTAGAAAAAGTAGCTAATTTACAGGGTAATTGTTGAACTTAGGCCACCTTAGCTGTGTAGGAAGCTGCTCCATGGCTGGGAGATTGTCTTGCTAACTACCAGTCTCTCTTATACTGGGAGCCTCTTCTCTCAGAACTGGGGTGAACACACAGTGGAGATGCCCGTGGACATCCACAGTCATGGCCAGAGAACATTGCAAATATCTAGGCATTCTTTACCCAGCATCTGACTGGGTCTGTGTTTACATTCATTTATTCATTTAAAAACATTTCTTGAATCCATTCAAGGCTGAGACTTTGTGATAAAAACTGAGGATACAAAGGTAAATCTAACACGTTATTGTCTTCAGGGAGTTTCTGATTGAATGTAGAGGACACATATATAAGAAAGGATTGCTATCCACTGTGAGAAGAATGATGATAGTAGGGTTTACAAGCTGTAAAGACAGCACAAAGGCAGGGGAGGCTGGATCTCCTCCAGGGAATCCAAGCAGGCCTCCCTGTTTCAGCTGTGGTATGGGCATTTGTCAGGAATACATTAGGAAAGGACTTTGCAGGGAGAGAGGAGAACAGGTGCAAAGTAAGAAACAAGAGTAAGGAGCAGAACTCTAAGTAGTTTGGCAAAGTATGCACAAGGGTGAGCTTGAGCCCATTATCTGAAGTGAGGTATCACAAGATCAGAAGAATAGGCTCCACATGTACTCACCATCAAATTGGCACTGACTGATCAACACTATGGTGTTCACATGGTAGTAACATTCTCCAGGGATTAGAGGGGTGGAGGGGGCAAATTCACAACTAATGGACGCGGTGAGCATTGTAGAAGGGAAGCGCATGCCTCTAATCCTCACTTGGGTGAGGCAAAGACATAAAATGTAACTAAAATGTTTGTACCCTCATAATATCCTGAAATTAAAAAAAAAAGAAATACCAGGAAACATGTGCTAAATACAAGATAGGAGCTCAATATATATTTCTTAAATAAATGTTAATAAATGGAAATTAAAACTCATATAGGAATTTATAATTTACAAAGCATTTTCTCATATCCTCTAAATTTTATATCATTGTCTTTTGTGTTGCATTCATTAAGTACAAAAGAGTATAATAAAGACAAAAAACCCAGTTATGATAGGAATAAAAAATAAAGAGTTAAAGATCCAGAGAGCAGTACCAGGAGGTAAAATTCTGAATGTAGACACAGAAGTGGGATACTGAATTGGGGTTTAATAAACTTTTCAAAATGGAAGAATATTGTTGTGGGTTGAATTGTGTCCCTCAAAATTTATATCTAGAATCAACCCAAATGCCTATGAATTCATGAGTGGATTAACAAAATGTGGTATATGTATACCATGGAATACTACTAAGCCATAAATAAGGATGACTTAATTCATTTTGCAACAATATCGATGGAACAGAGACCATTTTCATAAGTGAAGTATCTAAAGAATGGAAAAACAAACACCGCCTATACTCAATATAAAATTGGAACTAACTGATGAGCACACATGTGCAAAGAGGGAAGTAAAACTCAATGGAAATCACACAGAGGGGAGTGGGAAGGAGGAAATGGGTGAAAACCTACCTAATGGGCACAATGAACACTATCTGGGTAATGGACACACTTATAACCCTGACTCAAGCATTACAAAAGCAATCATGTAACCAAAAACATGTGTACCCCCACAATACTTTGAAATTAAAATAAATTATTTGTTGAAGCTCTAACTCCCAGTAGCTCAGGAAGTGACATTTCTTGGAAACAGGTTTATTGCAAATATAACGAATTAAGTTGAGTTCATACTGGAGTAGGGTGGGCCCCTTATCCAATATGATTGGTATCCTTATAAAAAGGAGTAATTTGGACGCAAAGGCAGGCATACATAAAAAGAAGATGATGTGAGGAGACACAGGGAGAAGATGACAAGGTGACCATCAACACACCAAGAAGAGAGGAACAGATTCTCCCCTCACAGCCCTCAGAAGGACTCACCCCTGCTGACAGATTTTGATTTTGAATTTATGTCATCCAGAACTGTAAAACAAAACATTTCTGTGGTTTAAGCCACCTAGCTTGTGGTACTTTGTTATGGCAGCCCTAGCAAATTCACACAAGTATAAAAGAATTAGGATGTTAGGTTTTGGATGGCTCATCCTCATGGCTGCCTCTAGTGGATACTGTCGGTACCAAACTCTCATTCCCTTGGATGCCTTTTGCCATTTCCATGAGCCTCCCGCCAATTCATTGAGTTTTCTGTATCTTCTTTCTGGAAGATAGCCTTCAGGTTACTGGAGCAGCTTTTCTCTCATTTGCAGATAATCCCTGCGAGTTTACAAACCCCTTTCCCATACCCAGTGCCCCTTGATCAATGGCTGAAGGATGCAGGAATAGGAACCGCCAGCTCTCTGGCCTCTGAGGGGGAACCTACACTCCAGAGATGCACTACAGTATAAAGATGAAGCTGCTTTCCATAGGACTTCATCTGAGGTCTCCCCCTCGCCCCACTTCTTCCATTCCTTTGCCAGATTCTCCTGGAAACACTACCTTATTAAGTCACTTGTGCCTGAATCCTCATCTCAAGATCTGCTTCTGGGCACTCCAGTTTAAGAGACTGTTGACTGTCCCCTCAGCATCCACAATGGTTAAAGTTGGAGGAGATAGTAAGTCTGCAATTGCTCCATAAATAATGGAGGTGAGGTTGGTAAATGCCATCCAAGGGGATATGATCAAAGGCAGTGTGGCCAGATGGCATGTACTTTAGAAAACAAAGAGTTTTTGCACAAGATGGAAAAATAACAAATATAGGTGGCAAAGGGGACCTAGGAGAATGTCAACATAGCCTCTGTGCCCATGGTACACAATGAGCCATTTAATATTATGAATAACATGAGCATAGGTATAAGCATGATGCTACATAAATCCCAGCAGACAGGTTTAATAGTTCACACACCCTGATTCTTAGCATGTGCTTTTACATGTGCTCATTATGCTCCAAAAGAGTTAAGGCAATGTGTGGAACTTGTAGCAAGGAAATGACTTTTTCACCTGCAGAATTTGGCTCAGTGTTAGTTAAATGCTTTGGAATTTAAAGTGATTTTTTTTTCTTTCTTTAAAATGTCTAAATGCTGTGTTGATAAATGTCACATAGAATAACGAATGTGATGGAATGTGCTGAAGATAATGGGAGTTACTTTCTAGTTCACCTGAACCATGACTTGTCTACATTTAGCAAGAATAATGAATGTAATTTAATACTGCACCTTTGCAGGGAAGTGACTCAAAACACTTTTCAAAGTGAATATTAAAATGCTGAATTATGCCATAAAGACATAGATTTAAGTAGATAATAATAGCTCACACACTTACAAAAGCACACAATGCAGTAGAGGGTACATTTAAAAAATATACATCATCTTGTTATTAGGCAGAAAGATGAACACAGAAGGAGAATTCAACATGGAATAAGGAAAAAACAAAGGTCAAGTAGAGAGTAAATGGCGATGTTAATGAATAGAGCCAGCACAGGATGCTCCAGAGGGCATGACAGCCAGCGCCAGCCACAGCAAGGTTGGATCTACCATGGGTGATCTGGATGGCTTTGAATGAGTCGTTTAACCTGTTGAAGCTTTAATTTCTCTACCTATGTAAAATGAGCTAATATTTCCTATTTTATAGGGTTTTCATGGGTAATTAATGATATAATATATATATTTTTAGCTCAATAAAAGATAGATTTTATTACTATTATCTTTGTTATCAACAAGATGTAGTATCCACAGCCACCTTCTACTCACCTATAAGATCCTGCTGCCCACCTTAACACACATTAGTGACATGTCACTCTATAAGTCCATCACAAGCCTATCTCCCTCTATTCCATGAATCACAGTCATAAATCATATGCAAGGCTTGAAGAAAAAAGCTTTAGAATTCATTTAGTCCAACCACCTTATTTTAAACAGGAATAGACTGAAGCCCAGTGTGGTGAAGTGGTTTGTTCATGATCACACATCAGCACAGCTACCAATTTGTTCCAGGGACTGTGCCCAGCACTTTTCACGCATTACTGTATCCGATTGTGATAATGACTACATGAGGGAGGTTTTCTTAGTTATCCCTGAGTAAGCTGAGGCATGCAGAGGAAAATAGTTTGCCCAAAGTCACACAACTCTGAGTTGGCACAGCTGTGTCTCCACATCCAGGTCTGTCTGACTCCTGAGCAGGCGTCTTCAGAGTCCCTCCCTCCCCTACCTCCTTCCCACTCCCGGTTTCCACAGGGCTAGGAAGCAGCTCAGGCCATATTCCCTGGTACTTCTGTGGGTTACTTGTGACTATGGCCATGTTTCCTTTCCTCAGGACTTTCCGTGTCCCCCATGGGAGTGGGAAAGTTGGGAGGACGCTGCAAACAGCACCCTCTCTTGTTCTGCTCTACACAGGGACTTTTGCCTTGGTTCTTTTCCAGAGATTTAAGACAGAAAAATCCAGGTTTTAATCTGTGTCTTTAGCCAAGTCTTAAAGGCATTGGGAAACTCAGCTTCTTCTTATGAAAAGTGGAGTTATAATTATACAGCATTCATGAGGATTAGATAATACATGTGAAAATGCTTTGAAAATCAAAAAGTGCTGTATATTACACATTTATTTGTCTGTCAAACAAAAGGTGAGGAGGTGAGGATTACAATGAGTTTTCCAATAATCCATATTTTATGAGTGAGATGTGTTCACTAGTTTACGCTAATTCACAAAACAATGATTACTCTGTCGAATTCTTAGGAGTCATGATGGCTATTTAGGTTTCTGAATACAAGACAAAGGTAAAATATTGGTTTGAAATGATGGCTAAAAACACAGAACTTTCATATCAGGTCACCAGTAGGACTTTCTAAGCCAGCAAAATCCTTGGCAGCAGCCTTTTCCAATAAATCAGCCTGTCAAAAGAAACAATGACCCTTCCCCTGGAACAGGAACAAAACCATTGAACTCTCCAAGGTGGACTTGGAACAGAAGTCTCCAAAACAACTTCGATACATCTTATTCCTTTCCCATTCATTGAGGGCAAGTACAAGGGGTGATGGAATTCCTTCAACCCAGTCAGTCAAGAGGCTCACCAATCCAGAACGACCCCCAGAGACCCAGATAAGAGAGTGAATTAATTGTCCATTGTCAACACCGGTATCCTTTCGCCAAGATGCCAACCGTTATTTTCTAATATGAGTAGCACTGAGAATTTATATTTTGACGGGAACCTAGGAAGCCAATACAAAACATAAAGGTCATTCAGCTTCCTGACAACAGTCAGGGTGGAATGGTTTGCTACTGAAAATCCAAGGGAAACAAGATCAACTGTGGGATGTTATTTTCAATTTTGTGGATCTCAGAGATGAAAGGCAACTTAGAGGTCATCTTGCCAAACCTCCTCCTTTTACCGAGGAGGACCCAAGAGGGGAGGCAATTTGTCCAAGTACACACAGCTAGTCATGTGGCAGAACTGGATATAGTTACCAGTCTCCTTGCTCTTTTCATGTGCTTTTTTTCATAACACAACAGGGTCTCTGATCATGAGCTCTGACCAGCATTCTAGCATCCAATATATATTTATTGAGTGAGTGCTTACTGTGTGCTTAGCTAGGTTTCCAGCACTAGCTCTCAAAAAGAAATGAATTATGTAGACAGTAAAGAACCATTTATTGATGCATGCTATCTTGTTTAATCCCCACAACAGCACTGTGAGTCTAAGGTAATTATCCCTCTTACAAACGAGGAAACCTAAACTTGCTCACAGTCCCACAGCAGATTGACAGCAGAGGTGTGATTGTGATTTAAACTGTCTTGACTCCACATTCTAGGATTATCACCCCATACCATGTTGTTTTTCTCACTCCAGGTCCTCCTCTTCCCTCTTCAACTCTTGCATGCCCTTACATACTTATTTGTGCCGGGCCTTGTTTTCATCCAGCTATCAGGGATAGACAATGAACTGGGAGCTTACAAAGCCCCTGCCCTCAAAGAGGCTGACATGTTTGGGGTCCACAGACCAAAGACCACAAGCAGATGCATATCTGATAGTTGTCAGTTTGGGATTAGCTCTAAGAAGGAAAATGAAGCGGTGTAAAGGAGACTAGACTGATAGGAGGAGGAGCTATTTTAGATGGCGTAGCCAGGGAAGGGAAGGCTGACCCTTGAGTAGGGGACACATTTGAGCAGAGGTTGAATATAACAAAACCTAGGGGTAGAGACAGAAACCTGGGCAAAGGCCCCAGTGGTTGGATTTGATAATATAATTACAAAGGGAGATTTGGGGGAGGAATCAGCGTTGTGAGGCAGAGAAGAGCACACACTCTAAAATCGGTGCTCCTGGGATTAAACATCTGGGACACTTATTGGCTGCCTGACCTGAGCAAGTTTATTCAAATCCTCTGGCCCTCAGCTGCTTTCTCTCTAAAATGTGGCTAGTAATAGTGCTCACTTCTAGGATCATGTTAGGATTAATTGAAAACAGTGCCTGGCACAGTATAAATAACAAACCTCAGCTATTTTTCCCCCCTTCAGCATGAAATGATATGTCTATCCTTCCTTTAATTTAATATTATTGTCATAGATTCTTTCTATACTTACACACAAAAGCAAGACCCTTTAACATTTTTATTTATTTTTGTATTCCATACAGTTTATTTATTTTTTTGCCAATTTTTTATTTTTTTAATACAATATGAGGAAAGCTGATAAAATAGAATCGATGAAAGGGAAGCTGTGCTAGTTGACTCAAGGGAGTGGTAACCTGTCTGCGCAGCTCCACCCAAACCCCCCACGGTGAGGACCACCACGCCAGCTCCTGGGCCTCTGAGAGCACAGTGAGTAGCATTCCTATTGGTCAGAGCTCCTACCACAATGATAGCCATGAAATAGGGACTGGACCTGTCATTGTTAAAAGAATGTTGAAAATTGCAAAGTAGAACCTTGGTTTTTTTTTTTTTAATTTTTTTTGAGAAAAGAGATTACTAGGCCACACCACACAGAACCATCCTTCTTGAAGTGGATGTCAGGGGTTGTTTATGTAGCTCAGACTTAGTCACAAGTTCAGAACATTCTGTGGGTTTTACTGGAACTCAATATCATGGCTCATCCCGACTCAGATCAGTCTGAGTAAGGCTGCTAGTGACCTCCTCTGGGGCAGCGGCTCAGATTCCCAGTTCTACAAGAGAAAATAGGCCTCCTGCTCTGCCTTCATTCTCAGGGAGGGCCCCTGTGCTTTCCACACCTCCAGGGGCCTCTAGGCTGCAGAGCTAGAAGGGTCAGGTAGGTGTGTCAGGCTGTGTCCATTGCCCAACGGGGACACCTTCTGATATTCTGCAGCCTAGAGAGCCTGCAACTCTGGATTTCTAGAAATATCTCCATTACCTATAGGTCAACAAGTTATGTTTTTATTCCTTTCGTGTGTCTTACTTGTGTGCCACTGGGTGTGGTTAGTCCAAATATGGGTCTGTTGTTGAGGGTTTGTTTACTTCGGTTCGCCTCACCGCAGCACTCACCAAAACCCCATTTCTTCAGAGTCCTGAACCTCACCCTGTTCAGTAAAAGCCACTCTTATTTATTGAATACTCTATGATGTGCCAGCCGGAGGATAGGCATTTTTACCTACAGAGCCTTGATTAATCCTCTCAACAGTCCTCTGAGGAAGAAATTAATTGTATTTCCTCTGTAGAAGAGGAAAATGAGATCCAAAGACATTAAATAAATTGCCCAAGGTCACACAGTGAATGAATAGGAGAGTGTCAGTTCAAACCAAAGTTAGGTAGACTTGAAATTCTCCTTTCTTTCCGCTGAACTGTGATCTAATAAGAAAGACTAATTTTCTAAAAAATTGTCTAATGTGCAATTTAACCCAACGTGAAATAGTTATGTTTTTAATACCTGAGGTTATTTACCCAGATTAATTTTTAGATGGTATAGTTTCAGCTAGTGTGTATGTGTGAATGTGTGTGTGCACACGTGTATGTCTATGAGTGTGTGGAGCAGAGAATAAAAGCAATCAAAATGAGCAAGAAATTAAGAGTGACACACTTAGACATACATGTTCTTCTTTCTTGGGCCCTCAGTTTCCACCACTGTAAAATGCACCTATTGGACAAAGCATTTCCAATGTCCCTTCCAGCTCTTAACATTTGTCCTCTCCGTGTGAAAGGAGAACTGTTTTCTTCTGTCTGTCATTCACTTACATTTAAAGATCTTTGCTTCTCCTGAAGCCAAATCTAACCTGACAGAAAAATCAGGTGGGGCACCTACAATATTGACCTTGCTTCTAGGTGCACACACTATTAGGGAAGACTGTAGCCTAAAAGGAAATTATTTTGTGGTGAGCAGGTTTTCCTGGGATGTATTGCTTGAGTGGGGCTGGGGTAGGAAAACTCTGCATCATTAGTTATTAGTCTTTTCTATTCTAATGATGTAGGCATAGATGTGAATGATGTGGGATGCCTGGGTGGATAAAAAATAACAGTGGTCAGTGAGTGAGATCAAATTCATAGTGCCTCAGGGAAAAGGTTTTGGAAGAGGTAGTGGTCAGGGCCAGGGTGGACCTCTGGCTAAGAAGAACTCAGGTGCTGAGTGTTGAGCGTGGTGGAAGTTCCCGGGAAGCTATGCTTACACGTGTGAGCAGAGATCAGTAATGGGTCAGGAAGGGGAATGGAAAGATGATTCAAACAAATCCAAAGAATAAAGGTCTAAGGAACACGGCTGGAGATTGGACCCAGGGTCTTCTTGATGAAGAGTTAGCAGGAGTAGGTGCCCATCATGGGCAATGTAGTAAACTGTGGCTTATTGCTCATACCACACCAAATTTTGTCAACATATGCTTATTTCTAACTTAGATTTAGAATTGAAAGGGACATTAGAAACTACCTCATCTAACTTCCTTTACAATGCAGAAACCATTTGTACAAAACCTCAAAAATGGTGAAAATTTCTACTATTTTTCAGTCTTTCCTAATCCTTTGAAGGACAGTAGTAAGGATGCAGTAGAGTAAGACACATGGGCCTGGGATGTCGATTATGGCATTTACTAGTTGTATGGCTTTGGGCAAACAAGTAATCTTTATGAACCTTAGTTTCTTTAAAAGAAATTGGAATTCTTTGTGCTTTAGAAGTGTAAGGATTAAATAAGATGTTTATAATTGTTTAGCATATGCCTGGCACACAAAAAGTGCTCAAGAAATGTTAACTTCTAATATGCTTATGTAAATATATCTCATTTTAATCCCGTAAGTATCCTATGAGGTGGTTATTATTACTCTTATTTTATTCACCAACAGATTGAGCCTAGAAGAATTTGAATTAAGTTGATCATGGTAACAAAACTAATAGACAGAACAGGGAATAAACCTAGGCTTATTTAGCTACAAAGCCCAATTGTCTTCAATTAAATCAGTGTCTTCCACATTGAGCAAAATTCAGCTTTCCCAGTTCCCCAGCAACTGGGAAGCAACATAATATAGTTCTTAAAGATACAAGATAGTATTGTCCTTTGCAGTACTGTGAAAATTAAGTATCTTAATAAAAATAAAACACTGCACACTGGGCATATAATATTCACTTGTACTAAATTTCTACTAGCATTTCCATTCCTGGCGCAGAACCTTGCAGAGAGAAACTGTTCAATAAATGATTGCTAAATAATTGATGCCATATACTTAGTGCTTTGGGGACACCACAGGAAAAGTCTACTTCTACTCAAGCACTGTACGGTTATGAAAGGATGTTTGTAATGTCTCCTTCCAATCTCTTGTCAAGGCTACATGGCACCAGTTTCCTTATCTTCCTCTCAGCTATTTCTCATGTCTTCAGACAGAGGTCACATGGCTGCCAGGTCACTGTGGGAGAAACCAAAAGGAGAAAGTCACAGGCCTGTTCCAAGCCCTGAGTCCCCCCACCCCCTGGTCACCTAGCCTCATTTCCGTTTCCCAAACAAGACACACTTTATGAGATACTACTCTGATTTTCCCCCTCTCAAGAAGAGAGAACTTTAAAGCACAGATAAAGAATTTAACCTGAGTGAAGCCCACAGCATGGAAACATTTGATGAGCAGGTAACACCTAGACTGCAACCTAAGCACCCCGCATCTGCAATGGGAAGTGGGTTTTTAGATCTCCTCAGAGAAGCTGCCTCCTCTAAATCTTTGGTCTTAATAAGGTATTAACCTGTTTTACTCCTCAACTTTAGTTCTCTAGCCTGAGACTTGTTCACCCAAATTGCTCTTTTTTCCCCCTAATATTAGACAAGATGACATTGTGATTATGTGCCGGTAGCATGACAAATTACATATGTGTTACGGTGTCCGCAAAGGAAGGCTGGAGGTTATTGTCCCATAATTCTTGCACATCTGACAAGTAGGAGGGTGTCAGAGAGCTGTTGCTCTCTAAATGTGTGGAGGGAAGCCAGGAAATGCTACCTAGATCCCAAAGTCAGGCAACTCATTCTGGGTACTTTCTAAAGCCTGGATACCTGCTACGGGTGACATGGCTTTGGTTATAGAATAAAATCACATTGCTTCCATATTGAGAGAACTCTGCTTTCCAGAATATGGGATGCACAGCCCTTAATGTGTGAAGTGTTAAGGCTTCTTTATTTATTTATATGCTCATTTAACACATTTAAAAAAACTAATTAGCATTTATTGAGAGTTTTTTTTTCTTTCTGTTTCATTTGTTTTGTTTTTGCTGCATGTTGGACATTTTGCTAGTTTTTTTTCATGAATTATTTGATTTCATCTTCATAACCCATCTAAGAGGTGGGTATCACCATTTCACCATTTTTAGATTAAAACTGGAATACAAAATATTTACTACTTACTAGTACACCTAATTGTGGGAGAGTTAGAACTTATCAATATTTATGTATATTACTCAATTTTTAAAAAGCTAAAATTCAAGTCCATAAGGAACTTGCAGTTTCCTGGGCAATATAGATAAATGGATGGATAGATAGATAAGTGAGATGTACTTTCAGATTGAACTTTTAATAACATGAAAAAAAATTATCCCAGGGCAGCCTCACTCCAAATAGATATAAATGTGGTTAAAATAAGCATTTTTAAAGGAACATAGACAAGATCAAAACAAAGATAAATTTCTAAATATCCCAAATTAAGAAAAAACTCAAATTGGTCATGGTGGGAAATATCTGAGTTGGCATTGTAGCAACTTATGAATGGATACTGGATGCAGACATAGGCTGTCATAATTTATGGCTGAGGTTTGAATGTCTCTGTGGGATCAAAATGATCAAAGCTTGAGCCTGAGTACCATGGAGAGGTGAAACTTAACATTCTTACAGATACAAGATCCTGTGAGGAATTTGACTTCTATTAGAAGGGTACTAAAAACTCCAAACACTAATGTACAGAAACAGTATAAGATTTTCCTCTCCCCAGGACCCTGGATAGAAATGAAATGTCTCTTAAAGGAAATCAAAACACAAGGCTATACCATTTGAGGTTATGGGATTTGAATTTATAGTTGCTATAGCACATGGAAATCCTGAACAGAATTACTGATACAAAATCTAGTTATAGATTCATGAAGCAACTGGATATCACCATGGAAGAATATATAAAATGTTCACAATTCAGCCTGTGTGACCTCAGTAGTGAAAGAAACAACTTCCACTGAAGATAAGCTCACGATCACAAATGATAAACCATGTGAGGAAACGCTATGTCAAGAGGGCAAGCCAGCAGACACAACTCACTGGAAAGATAGTATTACAAGAATTAAATACAATGGAACAATCAGAGAGGAACTATAAAATAGAAAGTATTTGAAGATAGTAAAGAGAAACAAAAAGGTATTATAACCAAAATGAAAGAACAATGTACTGTGGAGAAAAGTACAAGTATATTTTATCAAAACAAAACAAAGGAACTTTTCTCAAGATGAAAAATATATAGCTATGGGGGGACTTAATGGAAGGGCTACACAACAAATAGATGCAGAAGAAGAAAAAAATAGTGAATATAGGTCTGAAGAGATTACATAGAATGTGATTCAACAAAAATAAAGATAGAAAAAGTTAAGAGAGATGGAAGATATAATAAGTTTATTCAACATATATCTAGTAGGTTATCCAAAAAGAGAAAGAGAGAGAGAGAGAGAGGGAGAATGGAGAGAATGGGAGAAAAGTAACATTTAAAAAGATCATAACTTAGAAATTTCCTAAATAGAAGAACATATGAATCTTCAGAATGAAGAAGCACACTGAATTCTGTGGCTTATAAAACAAACACAAATCTCAGTTAGACAGAGAAATACAGAACACCAAACACAGAGAGAAGATGTAAAAGCAAACAGAGAGAAAAGACATACTACCTATGAAGATGCAGCAATTAGACTGACAATCACAATGGATGCTGGATAACAGTTAAATAATATTTGCAAAGTGCTGAAAGAATGAATGAGAAAAATGTTAGGAGCAATAATGAGTAAAAAAAAATGAGGAGTGAATAAATAAATCTAAATAAGTCTTACTGTAGAAAACATAAAGATGATTACTACTTGAGGTGTTCCAAAAAGAATAGATCTAAAATACTAGTTATCAACGCCATGAAAAATGAAAAGGGTGATAGTTGTTAAAGTGTGCTAAAATGCTTTTTTTATTGTAGGGGGATAGGTAATCCACTATGAACTTTGACATTGTTAAATCAAGTTTAGGAATAATTCTAAATAACAGAATGTAGAAGTCATAGCTTTTAAATCAGTAGAGCATATGGAAAGGAGGAGGAATATAAAGACAATCTGGTCATTTTGAAAGAAGGCAGGGACAGAGGAAAAAGAGGCACAAAAGAAGAAAGGAAGTTAGAAAGCACAAAATGATATTAATAGATAGAATATAGACCCCAGAATTAGACTCATTTATAAGTGAAGACTTAGTATATACAAAATCATCCAATAAATAGTACTAGAAAAATTGGCCATCCAAGTTGCAATAAATAAGTAAATAAATAAGACCCTTATCTCACATTATCCACTAAAATGAATTTCAGGTGAACTAAGAACATAGAAGTGAATAACACAATTTCAAAACTTATAAATGAAAAAAATAAGTTATTTTCACTATCTTTGGTAAGAAAAGGAGTTTTTCAATACTGCACAAAAGTACCAAACTATAAAGGAAAAAAACAGATTACTTTGGATATCTTGAAATTCAGAGCATCTGCATGGCAAATGCACCAACACCAAAGAGGAAAGATACAGATTGGTAAAAATTATTAGCCAGAAATCAATTGAGAAAAAAAATAAAACCTGGTGTGTAAAATATACATGGAGGGGGAAGATAAACTAATTATGGAATAGACAAATTCTTTAAACTGACAATCTATGAAAAAAGAGACAAGAATAACCCATAAACAGTAAAATTCCATTTCATATCTTTTAGTGTTAATGTTAATAATTTTATTTAAAAAAATGCCATGTGTTGGTGAGAATGTAGAGAAACAGCAACCCTCATTTGCTGTTGGCAGGAATTTGGATTAAAACTCAAAATGCACAGCAATTTTATAATCACTGTAATGTAAATATGAAGAGGTACACTTAATGCCTACACTTGACTCCTCTCTCAGGAATACTGTATGTTTTAGGAAAGTTGACCTCATCCCTGGTCTAGAGGTGGGACATGTGGCTCAATATTAACTACTTATCACACATTCTTCTGTTTATTCATAGAATAGCTACAGGACTTAAGGGGGTCCAATGAGAAAAGCTGAGAAGAGTGTTATTGGACACACTCCTCCTTGCTGTCTGTGAACCAAGCAGGAAGCATGCGTCCTCCATAGCCGGTAGGGAAGGAGCTTGCCAATAACAGAGTCGATACTGAGCAATTAGAGCTGAGAAATGGAGAGAA
>VBSM01001124.1:66492790-66603948 GCA_008086735.1 Cheirogaleus medius
CTAATTTCTTTCTATTTTTTTAGTAGAGATGGGGTCTCGCTCTTGCTCAGGCCGTCTACTTTGGCCTCCCAAAGTGCTAAGATTATAGGCATGAGCCACCGTGCCCAGCCCTGAGTCCTGTTTTGATTTGTTTTCTGTGTCTGTACCCAATAGCATCCTAAGAGGGGTAGGATTTAACCAGACATGAGGAAAAGAGGAGATTATCTCACGCATGTGGGATAAAATGAATATTGCCCTATAGATGTATTGTGCTTTGCCCTGAGTGCATTCTTCCATAGCACCCTGTACTTCCCAAGCTTATCCTTTTTCACACTAATTGTTACTGTTTATTTCTTCTAGGGTCATATATACTTTGCTTGCCATTGCATCCATAGAGCCCATCCCAGTGCCAGACACACTGTAGGCATTTGATAAATATTTGTTGGATCAATGTTGAGTGAAAAGCATAATGCAGGGCTGATAGGCAGGAACAAAACCAACAGTTGGTGGAATCCACACCAGAGCGGAAGAAGCTGGCATCACTGTCAGTCCAAGCAACAAGTGGCAGATTCTGGAAAATAGACAGAGAGATGAGACACAACTTAAAATACCACAGGGAGAATGACTTTGAGAATTCATTCACCTATTCATTTGTTCAAGAGGAAATGGGGATTTGGACTCACATATGTATGGCACAATTACTCCTTGCCAGGCACTGTTCTAAAGGCTTTTTACCTCATTCAATTCTCACGACCTCCCTCCAGGTAATGTGATAGAGCCTAGCACCTAGTAGGTGATTGATTTATAGAGCAGTGGTAGTTGGATGAATGAATAAGTCCAAAGTCTGTATTATTTTTACTGATCAAGTACTTCCCATGGACACGGACTGGGTACCTTTTGTAAGCCAACAAAGTGAAAGAATTGCTGAAACAATGAGAATAATTATGGCAGATGGTGCCTTACTGATCTGGAATACCTTTTTCACAGTTTGAGGTACATGATGCTTTCAAAGCCCCACTTGATACAAAGTTTCAATCATAGAGTGAATGATAAAAATGACCTACGTGGACACAAGGAGTCTTCTGACTTGCCCAGTGCAAAGAGTAAAGGTTTTGGAGGATGATATTGATAGACAAGACGAGGGTAGATAATGGAGCCAATTAAAATTTAAAAAGTAATAATTAGCTAATGGTAGTAAGATTAATTTAAAAGGATGGACTTATAGCCTAGGATGGAGGATGTTTCCATAATAAGATACTTCAGAATCTACTTTGGGTCTTGGCAACAGAACTGAGGAAGGAACAAATACGGTCTCAAGAGACTGTGAAAGGAATGTACTAGAATTAGTGGCATTGCCACAGGCAGTAGAACTTAAAGGATAGGAATGTGGATGATAGAGTTAGACTTCGAAGTCTAGGTTGTTACCCTATCTCATCTACTTAATCTTTAAGCTTAAATTTCCAATCTGTAAAATGGGAATAATAATGAAACTTACTTCTTGTGTTAGAATGTAAAAGGCATTGCCTGGAACGTGACGAATGTTTGATAAATGTTAGCTGATATTATTGTTCAGGGGTCTAATAAAGAGCATATATCAAGGATGGAACAGTTTAAATATAAATAATTACAAAAAATGGCAAAAGTAAGAACAATTTTGGAAAAGAGTAGAGTTTTTTTTAGCAGATCTGCTTGCTCTTTGATGTGATGAGTAAATTTAACACACGTTTACACTTACTGTGTGCTTAGCTCTGTGTCAGACTCAAGGGTGCTTGAAGGGAACTTACAGCATGTGGCTTTCAGAATTCTGAGCTTTCATAGGCAATTGCACTTACAGGCTAATAGTTTTGGTTTTGGAGTTAGGCTGTCAAGTTTCGAACTCTTGTTCTGCCACTTAATAGCATTTTATTTTTCTCTCCAAATCTCAGCTTTCTTTTCTAAAAAAAAAGGGGGGGGAGAGGAAGCAGGAAGCAAAACAAATTCCTAGGGTTCTTGAGTGGTTTGAAGATAAAATAAGAAAAGCACTTACATAATATCTGGTATGTACTGAGATATCTGTAGGAGTAATAACAGTAATAGTGTGAATATAGGTAATGGTAGTCATGTTGTCATGGTGATAAAATTAACATCTGAATTACTGCCTGTGGTCAGGGGAGAGGCTCAGAGTAACTGTGTACATTTTGCAGAAGTTTACACAGAGGCCAGAATGGAGCCCTCATCATGAGCAATGTTTTCCATGAGAAGAGGGGTAGAGGGAAGAGGACTGGGGCTTGAGAGGTGGGGAAAGTAGAGTCATCAATGGGAGAGAACGGGCTCACAGAAAGATACGAGTAATGTCTGAGATCTGAGGAAAGATGGTGTTTTCAGAACAGGGAGCCAATAAAATCATGTCATTGAGAGGTCAAAGAAATTGAGACCTGAGGCAAGATTTGGGGTGAGTTTCAAAAGGGCTGTTTAGGTACCATTATAGGAGCAGGTATGACTATAAATGATTTCAGCAGGAAAAGTGTTGATAGGAAAGTTGAACAAATTGGTAGCTGAAAGTGCTACACAAGTCGGAGGATCACGAGGATAAGAAGCTCCACCCATGTGTTCAGACCTGCTTGGCATGGCCTGTCTGCTAGGCCACTTGCTCTGTGGCCATGGGAGGGTGCTACCCTTTCTTCTTCAGCATACCATTAGACACGCAGCTTCCCTTGCAGTTGGCTGTGGCCAGGGAGCGAGCTATAGCCAATGGGTATGAGCTGAGTGATATGTACCACTTTTAAGCCTGGCCCAGAGCTTTCCCTGGACAATCCTCTGCTCTTTCTCTATCCCCAGGTATATGGGAGAAGTCCAAGGACATGGAGGAGAGGGCATTCACTGGCAGACAGTGCCTGGGTCCCTGAACGACTATGTGGATCATACCCCTGCTCTCCTACCCTCAACTGTCATTGCACTATAATAAACTTTTATTGTATTAGGCCACCTATATTTTACAGTTTTTTTGTCACAATGGTTAATTTACCCTGACTGATACAGTTAATAATTATTCTCTGCTTCTTCCTATGTGAGATTGGGCTAGTGATAGCTACTTACCTGACAGTTATTTTTTCCCTTTTTCCTTGCCAACGAAACCTAAATCATAATAGGTTATTTGCCATTCTTTTGCTTTAAGGGAGTCTGGGACCCTCCTCAGCCCTAGCCATGGGATGGTGTGTGTGTGTGTGTGTGTGTGTATGTATGTGTGAGTGCACATGCGCTCATGCACTGGACAATTTAAGCCAGGTGTGGCAATTTCGCCACCCTTGCCTGTGAATGACTCAATTGGGATGGGGTCAATGAGACATGCAGGGAAGTCCTCTGAGGGGCTTCTGGGAAAGATACTTAAAAAGGGATATTCTTTCCTCTTTTCTAATCTTACATATTATTATGTGAGGACGTGATGCCTAGGGTTACAGCAGCCACCTTGTGTTCAGTAAGAGAAAAATCTAAGGGCAAATATGGCAGGTTGAAGAGGGTGGAAGGCAAAGGTGTAGAGCTATCTTGGAAGCATCCTACCTGGCAGTGTTTTAGGCACAATACTGCTACTGTCTTTTATTTATACCATTCTTAGTTGGTTCTTATGTTATGCATATAAAGCATTTTCTAACCAGTATTTTGGGTAGGACTAAATCAGTTTACATATAAGAATTATAAGCCATGTGGCAGGTGATCAAAAATGTCATCGTCACAATAACTACCACAGTCACTGTCAAAGCATGGAGTTCCTGCCCCCAGCCAAATGCTTTAGACCTCATTGCCTCCCTGATCTCAACAGAAAAATAAAGCCTCCATTGGGCCTGTGACAAAGTATGTTCCAAAGGGAGGGATAATGACCAGAGGAAAACACCCAAAGAGCCCTGCCTCTTTTGGAAACTGAGGCTGTGGAGGAGATTTGGTCATTGATGGCACTGGTATGTATGTGTCTTTTAGATAATGAGGTATTTATAGGGTAAAGTGAAACCTTGGGATAGCAGGTGTCCTATACAAATAAGGGTATTACTTGCTGGATAATATTTAACAAACACTCCCTCCTTATCGCAAGTAATTCAAGGCAATAGAATAGAATATTATAGTTCACGGCAAGCAGCAGATGGGGAAAGCATAGAATCCTTACATAATTTCTACTAAGTGATTAGTAGAGATAGATGCAGAGCCTCTTGCTGTCCTGCTTTCTGCCTTCATTCGGGCCATTCAGAAAGATGGGTGCCGCTTTAAGAAAGATGATGCCAATATTAGATGGTCTTTACTGTGTCCATCCTTCCAGAGTCCAATAAAAAGAATCAAGTTGAATATATGTGATGAAGCCCTAGATGAAATGAGAGGCTATTTTCTTGCCATTGAATGAGGATAAGTTGTTAAGAATAAAAATAACAGCATCGAGGAAAAGACAGAAGGGAAGCAGAAGGAGAAAGAACAGGGATTTTTTTTTTCTTTGCTGTTTTCCTCTTTATCAATGTCTTTCATATATAATTTCCCTTTAAAATTTGATGCTCAAACAAACCAGTGAGGTGGCCTCTGTTACCTACACTTAACAGATGAGGAAACTGATGATCAGGGAAGTTTAGTGACTTATCTGAGCTCACAGATCTGAGTCCAAACACCATCTTACTTTTGCTCAATCTCATTGCTTTTAATTTTTTTCTCTCTGGGATGAGAATCTTGGGTGGCCTGAACTTAAGACTCAGAAATAACAGTCGTCCTACCCTTGGAGGAGCCGGCTGAGACTGAGTAAGGTGTATCTACAATGAGCCATGTTGTGTGGGGTAGGAAGGCACCATGCTTAGAAGGGAAGACCTTGGTCTGGATTGCGATGAAATACTGTCTACACCTTGTAATCTGGGGGAAGCGACTAAGCCTCTCCCAGCTTCCATTTCCTTAAGTTTGAAAAGCAAAGAGCCTGTATGAGATTGTGTCTCAGATTTCTGTTATAGTGTGATGATTATTTTCTCTTTTGTCTCATATTGGTTGACCCGTGTTTGGAAAAAAAAAGTAAAAGGAAACTACACGGAAAAACACTCTTGGACGCCTCTGCTATTTATATTTGTCTGATTTATGTGTGTTTCTAATGTGCGTAAAAAAAGGAACTTGTGAATGCCATTTTTTACACATATGCCACAAGTTCTAATCATACAAAGCTGAGCATTTTAGCCATGAGTACTTCTGCATGTCAGAAATCGCTAGCATTTCATAAAAGTAGGCCTACACATGCTCTCGCAAATCACTTCATTCCAGACCAAGTCATTGGGTGGTTGGACGCATGGCCCACTTTGTTCCACACCCTCCTAACTGTATCTTTTTTATGGAAAATGGAGGTGCTAGGATTCTTTCTCATGCCTCAGGCCGAAAACCTAACTAGACTTTGAACAGATTCCTTAAGATGATTTCAATTCCCTTCTGGCTGTGTGGTCCCAGCATTCCTGCATAAAAGAATTATCTAGCCCCACACATTCTAGGTTAATGCAGGCCCTCCTCCTCCTGAAATAGCATTTCTCTTGGTCTCTGGGCAGCATCCATTCACATGACGAAGCATGTCTGCTTTGCAAGCACATAGGTTTCTCATTTATTCTGCAGAACAATCATGCATGGCAGGCAGGGATTGACAGTCCCAATTTACAGATAGAGAAACTGGCTCAGAGAGATTAAAAGACATGCCAAAGCTGATGTAAGTAATGAGTCGTTTACCTAATCTCCCTGGCTCCATGTCTCTGTCTCCACTTTCTACTCTAATGTCTCCGTCTCTGCTTTCTATTTACTCTAACGCAGCTCTACAAGTTATCCCAATGCACAGCTATCCTTGGTGACAATCTGATTTCTATGACATTTTCACTAAAACCTCTTTTACTTCACTTCTTTTCTTGACCCATTCAATTCCTATGACTCAGTTTCCCCATCTGTTAGAATACCAAAAAGTAATAAAGCTGAGTTACCTATGTTTGGCTGGTTGAAGTAGTTTGAATTTTTCTGAATTGGGATGAATACAAAGTGCCTTGTTATTTCACTAATTAATAGTGTCTGCTTGGAAATGCAACTGTTAGTGCACAATAAATGATAAGGCTTATAATTACAGATGACAGTAATTG
Organism: Cheirogaleus medius; assembly: GCA_008086735.1. NCBI lineage: Eukaryota > Metazoa > Chordata > Mammalia > Primates > Cheirogaleidae > Cheirogaleus > Cheirogaleus medius. Next base: position 66,498,871 of record VBSM01001124.1, read on the forward strand.
CTTCTTTTTTGTCCTTAACTTCATCCCAGTTTTATCCTCCTGAGCTATAGTTACCTCTGTGGGGGTTAGTATAACATATTAAAAATATCTAAACAATAGCTTCCTTTCCCAGGGGTTTGGAAATTGATGAATCATCCTACTCTGTCTGCAGCATTCAAACTAACTGTGTGCTTGACATGGGGGAAGAAAAGTGGACTCTTTGAAATGCGAGCTGAGTACAGATCATGCCACCCGCCCTGTGCGTGACCTGTTCACTCTCCACCTGACCCTCTGTGCTCAATGTCACCTGGAGTCTGAAATCTGGAAGCGGAAAGTCCTTGACTGGAGTCAGTGGAGAGAAAATCATCACCTGTTTGGGCACAAACATGCCCGGTGACTGCGTCACTGTTTGTTAAGTGAGATCAGCTAATAGTTGCACAGCGGGCCTTCAAAGCAGGGCTGTGGGGCTGATGAGGTTTCTGTAATGCACTCCCTGTGTGAAGGCCTTGGACTTTAGAGCTCAAGTGCAGCCGGACCACTTTGAGCTTGTTGACAGCCTCTCCCGTGGACTCTATTTGGTTAAACGGCAGAGGAAGAGAATTGATTTTCATTTCCATCGTGCTTTGCCTGAGTCTCTCTTCAGCCACACTCATGCTTCCTCCTGGCTTTTGCATGGGTTATTCCCTCTGCCTGGGACACCTTTTCCTCCAGATAACAGCATGGCTTGCTCTTAGTTATCCACTTACAAATCACCTCCTTGGGGACCTCATAGGCTGCTCCCTTTCTTCTTACCCGGCATCATCTTTCTTCATAACACCTGATATTATTTTACATATTTATTTGGTTAGTTGTGTGTGGTGTATCATCCTCCACCAGAGTGTAAGTTCCCAGAAGGCAAGAGACACTCATCTCTTTTGTCCCCTGAAGGGTCCCCAGTGTCTACAATAGTACCTGGCCCATGGTAGACCCTCCAGAAATATTTCTTGAACAAATGAACATGTACAGAAATGATTTCCCCTCATTTTACAAATGAAAAACCTAAAAAACTGGGAGGGTCAATAAACTAGTCAAGTTTAATGACCAGGTAGTGGCAGTGTTAGTATTAACACTTTGATTTCCTAATGCACAATCCAAGATTTTTTTTTAAATTCCATATGACACTGTTCTCCAGAAACTTGGCAACTAAGATGACACTGACCTCACCATATCCACCTTTGCTGTCAGTCGTTAAAGAGTTCATGTCTGTGGGCATGACTAGAATTTTATGAGATAACTTATTAACAAAGTTCTTGTTGCATTTATCTGTCTTTTATCTCCCTTTTAAGGGCAAAAGTGATTGAAAATTATACTATATATTTTAAAAATATTTTCCAATATAAATGATTTTAAGCATTTTTTGTATAAATGTGGCTATATAGAGAGTATAACCAAAAATAAGTATAGTAATCCCATATAGAAGTAGTCTTTTTGGTGTATCTCATATATATTTAATAATTGGAATCATGCCATATGCAGAATTTTCTAATCTTTGCTTTTGCATATTATATTGTAGACATTTTCTGATGTCACTAAAACTAACATTGTTTTAGGGATTGCATATATTCCAATACATGAGTGTGTCACAAGTTTAATCATTTTCCTATTACTGATCATTAATATTATTTCCATTTTTTATTTATTGAATGTCTAGGTTTTAGTCCTTTTATATTCCTGGGTTTAGTTATTGTATTAATATTAACATTTTCATACTTTTTCAAAACTATGCAGAGAATGATATTTATCCCAGTTCTTACTAAAATTGCTATATATAATCTTTAAAAATCCTGGATTTGAAGCTTAAAGCTTCCTTTGAATCAGTAGCCATTGAAACTTTCACTCATTTGCATTTCCAGTCTATGAGGTTTAGGGTGGAGGGTGGGAGTGTGGGGGTGGGAAACTTTGGCCAATTTGAGAGCAAATAGAAGCTTGCAGAGTGTATTTACATTTCTGTTCTATGTGTGATTCTGGACTTTGTAGCCAGAGGATAAAAAGCCAGAGCTCACTTTGGTGGCGCCTGCAAACCTCTGTGCTTTAATGACACAGGCACAAATTGCACTGGGTGCAAGTCAGCATGACTCAGACCCAGAGTGAAAGGAAGCAGTTCTACAAGGCCAGGACCTGCTCCTACTTCCAGCAAGGGATCGCTCACTCTGAGAAGAAACCCTGTGTTCAGAGCGTGGCTTGACCTGGTGGGATATCCTAGCCATAATTCTGGTTAGGGTGATGGCCTCACTGCATACCTACCATGCTTGTAAATCTCAAATCGATGCCGACTCTTTTAACCTTGCACAAGTAATAATTGCTACTACTGATTGGGCCCCTCCTAAATACTGGTTTACTAAGCCAGGTGCTTTCAACTGGCCATCTCATTTAATCCTCACAAGTTCCCAAGGCAATTATGATTGGCTGTATTTTGCAGATAAAGACACTCAAGTTCAAAATAAACTTCAGATAAAGTTTATTCCAGGCAAAGTTCACTGAACTTTATTCCAGATAAAGTTCACTGAGGTGTGTGCTGCCTAAATTCACAAAGAGCTAGGATGTAAAACTGGTCATTTTGACTTCAAAGCCCATATATTATTGCACACCTCTGGTTCTGCAGAGTAGAAGCCCCTCCTTCTTCTCAATACTCATAACTCTTGGGACAGTTGTCATGGAATAGATTGTATTAGAGTTATCTATTCATCAATGATTCCATTTGTTAATACTAGCCATTTAATGCATACTTACTTTGTGCCGGGCTTTCTACTAGTTCCCAGTGAGAACATTGAATAGACCACATTCCCCATCCTAAAAGGTGGGGCAGGGAGGGTAAGACCCACAGGGCAAGATCGTGAGCTATTTAAGCCTTCATCCTTAGGACATAGAATACTGTATTTACCACATGGACTAACTCATCACAGAAACTCAATAAATATTGTGGAAGAAAACAAGGAACAATGAATGGGTGACATGATATAAAGCATTTAAAACCTAGTCTGAAGGTATGAAATCTATTCTCAGGTTTACTTTGTATTTGCTGTGCAATCCTTAGAAGCTATATGTTTAGCTGAACCCGCTTCTTTATTTATATTAATAAAAATAGAGATAAATATTTTTGCCTGATCTCAATTGTAGGATACAGTGGATCAGAGGATCAGATAGGGGTATCAGAGCTACTATAAAAGGTAAATATCCATTTTAAAAATATTATAAACTATAATATTTGTTGGTCAATTAAAGCAACCAATTTTTTTGTGTGTGTGCCACATGCCAGGTATTAGACTAAGGGCTTTAAATAACATTTGTGCCTTTAATAATACTGGGATAATGTCTCCATTGTATAGATGAGGAGCTTGCAGCTCACACAGTTTAGGGAGCATGCTGGAGATGACACAGCTGATAAGGGCAGAAGCTGGAGTCAGATCCCCATCACCTGATCTGATGCCCCAGCTCTCAGGGCTACTCTAGCGCTGGCCCTAGTCGTTACATGTGACAGGCTTCCTACTAGAAACATCTCTCTAGGAACAGAAATTAAGCCCTGGTTCTTAATTTCCACCTACTAACTAAGAATCAGCCACAGGAGCCCTCAAAAAGGTAAAAATAGAACTATCCAGCAATCCCACTTCTGGGTATGTATTCAAAAAGAAATGAAATAAGGATGGTGAAGAGGTATCTGCACTCCCATGTTCATTGTTGCACTATTTACAGTAACCAAGATATAGAACCAACCTAAGTGTCCATCAATAGATGAATGTGCTACACATACACAATGGAATGTTATTCAGCCATAAACAAGAAGGAAATCATGTCATTTGTGACAACCTGGACAGAACTAGGGGGCATCCTGTTAAGTGAAATAAGCGAGGCACAGAAAGACGTATACCACATGATGTCAATTATATGTGGAATCTAAAAAAGTTGATTTTGTAGAAGTTAAGAGTAGAATGGTGGTTACCAGAGGCTGGGACAGTGTGGGCAGGGAAGAGTTAGAGACATGTTGGTCCAAGGACACAAAATTTCAGCTAGATAGGAGGTATAAGTGCAAAAGATCTATTCTACAACATGATGACTCTATAACAACATAGCATATTCTTGAAAAATGCTAAGAGAATAGATTTTAAGGGTTCTCACCATAAAAATGACTTTGTGAGGTGATACATAATTAGTTCAATTTAGCCATTCTACAATGTGTACATATTTTAAAACATTGTGTTGTACACGATAAATATATATAAATTTATCAATTATATATTGATATACAATTCTCAATTAGAAAAAGAAAGCATTTTTTTTCCTAAAAAAAACTAAAACAGAATCTTTTTTTTTTCCCCTAAAAAACTAAAACAGAATCGGCACAGGAAGTCAATCCACTTACTGGAAGTCAATCCCAGCTGCACTGCTTTCCAAACCCAGAAATCTGGTGTTACTTGTAGGTCTTCCCCTTCTGCATTGTGTCCTTTGTGAATCTGAGACCATCTTGTTTCAGCTTTGTCCATGCCTCTTCATGCTTTCTAGGGGTGGGAGGAGAAGGGACCGTGTGTATCAAGGGGGAAATGAGGAGAAGACCCTCCACTCAGGTGCCTTGAGCATCTGGGACCGTGCTGGAATCCCAAGATTTTCCACAGAAGCGGCTTCCTGCTGGTCCTTGGTGCCAGGCCCCTCTTAGGCCCACATGCTTTCTTCTTTGACCTTTGCAATCCCCTCTTGACTGATGCCACTGCTCCTCTGTCTCTCTGCTCCAGCTCTCCCTCCATGTTGCTGCCTGAGTGGTCTTTCTTGGGCACATTTGAGCTTCTTCACCTTCCCTGTGGCCTCTATAAAGCAAGGGAGATGCATGACATTCACTACGTCCCACCCTCACCCCAACCAGTCCCTGGGTGCTCTACACACTCACGTAAGGATTTTGAAGCCTCTTGCTGGTCTTGGAATTCTCCATGGCACTTTCCGGATCTCTCTGTGTGCCACTTCCCTTTTCTATTTTACTTGGTAAACTGCTACTCCTTCAAGGCCAAGTTCAGACATCATTTTTCTGGTGTGCTGGGCCATTTCAGGCAGTGCTACATTGCTTCCTCCCCTGTGCTCTTGTGGTACTTTGTCAACTCTGACACGGCTCCCATTTGACTGTCACCATTTGCATAAATGCCAATCCCTCCTGCTGGGCCATGAGCTCTGTAAGGACAGGGATGGTGCCACACTCATTTTTACATGCTTATTACCTGGCACAGTGCCTTCCTTGTACACAATAGGTGCTCAATACATGCCTGCCCAGTTTAAATGATCAAGAGCCTGAGAGATGAAGAGTAACTGGCAATAATTGTATAAAACCTGAGAAAAAATCTGAATAGTCTCCAGCAGTTATTAAAGAGTAAAAAAAAAAAAATGAGAATTTTTTAAAAAAAATAATTGCCTTTGTTTGTTTGTTTGTTATAGAGATAAGGTCTCACTATGTTGCCCAGGCAAGTCTCCAACTCCTGGGCTCAAGGGATCCTCCCACCTCAGCCTCCTGAGTAGCTGAGATTACAGGCATGTACCACCATGCCCAGCTACAAGTAATGGTCTTATGTTGGGGTTTTAAAGATAAATTTGAAGATATTAGAATATCCAAAGCAAAGCAAACAACCAAAAACATGCAAATGAAAAAATTTTATTTTTAGTCTCCCTCTTGGTCTTTCCAAGAAATCAGATTCTAATTATGTATTTAATTAACCTCTATCCCCAATGATTTCTTTGGATGACTTTATGTTTGAAGGGCTTACAACACTGACTTGTGCTGAAACCATGACGATTGCTGGCTTAGTGAGATTGATTTCCTGATTCCCTATGTTTATCATGAGGATTGTATTTCTTCATTAGGTGTCCTGCCCTCACCTCCTCAGCCCTGCCATGGCCAGGTCCTGCCATCTTCCTGTTTTCTGGTCATACCACCAATAAGAGTAGGAAAAGGAAGGGAAGAGGGAGTGGAAAAAGAAGAGAAAGAGAAAGAGGAAGAGTTATGATGTTTTTAAATTAATTTTTGAATTCACAGCAAACCAATTTTTATTGTTGATATTAGATGTTTTTCAAGTGTCTTGCTAGTTATTACTGAATTGCTTTAAAAAAGACATATTAGTGCTTTGAATGCAGATGAGAATGGCGGTTTGCCCACACTCTTGCCAACCATAGATATTCTCATTTTATTAAAAAAGGGAAAATTCTATTTAATTGCTTTAAATTAGTATTTATTTGATTACTCATGGGGTTAAGTATTTTTCTATATCATTTTTAGTCAATTGTTTTTCCAATTTTATGAATGTCAGTTCAAAGAATGAATTAGGTTTGGTACTAAACTTAGACCACTGTCTTTGGAGATTTGCCACTAAAGGACATATCAAATGTACCAGAGTCCCACTGTAATATACTTGGGTAAAATTATTATTCTCAGCTGTAAAACAGGGTGAGTCTCTCTGATAAATATTTACTCTTTCAGAATGGAAACATGACCATTATGCTCATGTTAGGAGTTACAACTATATGTTAAGCATATAAAGATAATCAAGACATAGTCCCTCAACCCCAAGAGTTCACAATTTCATAGGAAGAAGCATGAGAAAAAAATCTATTACAGTATAGTATAAATAGGTGCTGGGATAGAGTAGCCGCATTGTGAACTTAGAGAAAGTTCATGTAAGTAAGATATGTAGCAATAAGAAAGGATAAGGCTTAAAATAAGTGCTATGAACTGAATATTTAGGTCCCCCTGCTCCCCAAATTCGTGCATTGAAACTGAATCCCCATGTAAGATTTTTGGATGTGGGGCTTTTGGGAGGTGATTGGTATGGGACTTTAGAGAAGCACCCTTATAAAAGAGATTAATGCCCTTATAGAAGAGACCCTAAAAAGTCCCTCATCCCTCCCTCCATGTGAGGGCACACGGAAAATACAGCCGTGCATGAACGAGGAAGCAGGACCCTCACCAGACATGAACCTACCGGCAGCTTGCTCTTGGACTTCCCAGCCTCCAGAGCTGTGAGAAGTAAAGTTCTGTTTATAAGTCTCCCAGTCTGTAGTATTTTGTTATGGAAGCCCAAATGGACTAAGGCAATAAGGCAGTGCTGGAAGTAATTTAGGGTGAGGGGAGGAAGTAGGGAAATAGTGAGGTAGAACCTTTAGGACATGGGAGTAGAGGTTGAAGGTATATGTTGACTTCCAGGTATGTGAACTCTTTCTGCCTCTTAACTTCCTTTGTCTGACCCTTCCCCACAGGCAGGCAGGAAGTAGTTGTTTGGACTTGTTTTTTTTTTTTTAATTCTCATCCTTATTAAAGTAGGGTTTTTTGGGGCATGAAAATACATCAAAATTATCTATGAGAGGTGATTGTTATTAGCAAAAATATTTTTTAAAAGACTTTTTGGGACATGCCAATGCTCTACACTGAAGAATGTGAGGTCCAGAGATAAACTGAAAGTGCCAACTTGAGCCTTGGATTTAAGAAACCTCAGAGTGAAATGGGAGTAAGTGAAAGGGGTGTTCTTGATGAATCTGGACTGTTAGGGAAAAGAGTAAGGAAAGATAGAATGGGGGAATCCATTGAAAACTGACTGGACACAGAGTAAGGGAAATGATAACAGTATTTCCATTATCCTTTGGAATTTGATCATTTTTTTGTTCAGTTATCAGTGAGATGAACCTCTTTCTGTATATCCTTCCAGCTGTTCCTTGACTTAAAGAGAAAATGAATTAATTATAATTGTGATAATTGCTACAAAGTAGGATAGTTAGGTGACTTAAACTACCTAAACTAACCACAGAGATCAAAGAAGGATTTCAGAAATAGGGACCATTAGGGAGAAACCTGAAAGATAGTTAACTAGGAGTTACCTACAGCAGAGTTTCCCAATCTTGGCATTATTGACACTCAGGGCTGGGTAATTCTTTATTGTGGAGCGTTGTTCCGTGCATTGTAGGATGTTTAGCAACATCACTGGCCTTTATCTACTAGATACTAGTAGCACTTCCACCCAGTTGTGACAAACAAAAATGTCTCCAGACCTTTCCAAATGTCTTCTGGGGAGAGCAGATGATCTAGAGGGATAGGGGTAAAGTGCAGTGTTCTCAGTAGAGGAAGCCACATGAGCAACTGTAATGTAAGAAACTTGAATCTGAGGAGCTGAATAAGACTACAGTGTCTGGGTCATAGAGCCTCAGAAGGCTAGTGGCACTAGGTGACCTAAGTAAGGTAGGCGTAGATAGATCATGCACAGCCTGTTTGAACATTTTCCCCCTTCTAAAGTCCATTTGCCTGGTCATTATGATGGACTAAGCCCTTGGCAAACCTTGAGAGTAATTTGCATCTTTGGTCCCACAGCCCCTATAGAATTTTTAGGTTTTGTTGTATCTTTTATATTACTGCCTATGACATTTCACTGTCACTCAAGTTCCACTAAAGAGCTTAAAAACATGATCAAAAAACCTCTTCCATTTAAAATCTGTTAACCTTTTCATCTGTAACCATTTTTTTTTTTCTGTTTTGCATTTCCTTCCGCACTCTCCACAGCACATATTAAATCTGACATCATGACTTGCCCATTACTCCTTCTGGGATCCTATGTGTCATCTCAAAGGCCCTCCAGCCTGATGTCTTATCTCCTTAGGATTTGGCTTCCTTTTCCATAAATTTGCTGCTCATTTCCTCATGGAGACAAATAAACATTTCACAGATTTCACTGTCATTTGTTTCCTTGCATCTTCTCATCATGAACTTGCTCTATGATGTCTGATGTGGCATCTTGGAAATGTGGCTCTGTGTAAAAAGGGTGGTTCTTCTTCACAATTGCATTGATCTACCTTTGAGAGACAGTGCTGGTCAGACTAACACTTTTACAGGTCTTTTAAAAAATTTATGTCATTTTGTTTTTCATGTCCCTACTTCACCCCACATCTTGAATCTTCTTGATCTCTCCAGAACAATCTTCCAAAAATCAACTCTCAGCCTTCTTACTCTCCTTATTCTTTCCTGTACCTACAGCTCTGAGACTGCTTTCTCTGAAGTAAATTTGCTACTGTTTTGTCTATCTTCTTTTGTGTCACCTGGACTATAACTGTTGTGTCACAGTTGGAATAAACTTGGTTCTTAAGCAGTGTCCTGACAGGAGTGGTAGGGATCAGAGTGTGGAGTCAGGTGAAGCCATCAGCAATAGGCAATAGCAAAATGAAGGAAAACATGGTGAGTCATGTTGGCCATGTGACATGAAGTGGTACATCTCATCTCCACTTACTTACCATTGACCAAAGCAAGTTCATGGCCTCTCCTGACTTGGAGTGGGCAGAGAAGTGCAACTCCACCTTTTGCCCAGATGGTGGAGAGCTCTAAGGTCAGTGTATAACCTTAGTCCCTACCACATGAGCAGAAACAAAGAATCCCCCCACCCTTTCGGCTCACGTGGTTTAATGAGATTGTCATTAATCAAAGCACCATAGGATGACAATCACAAGGAGTGTTTGCAACTCATGGTGCAGGTACCCATGAGGACATAGAATAAGCAGACTTGACCCTTAAGAACTGAAGGGTGATAGGAATTAACTAAGTGGGGATGGAAAGAGTGCAGCCCAGGGAGAAGAAACAGCACGTATAAAGGCTATGAGGTTGGAGAGAGGCTGGCGTACTCTAGCATGGGAAAGGGCACTGTGATTTGGGGGTTGAGAGTGAGTGGAAGACGTATGTAAAATAATGCTCGAAGTGTAAGCTATGAATTTATTATGAAATCAATGGGAAACCCTTCAGGTGCTTGAAGCTTAAGGCTGCTGGTTTTGTTTTTCAAAGTTGAAGAAAAATGTTTCAGTGGAGTAGAGGGGATGGAAGGAATGGATTGATCATTAAATTGAGGGGATAGATGTTAGCTGGAGAGAAAGATAAGTCCAGGAAGATTACAGCAGCGGCCCTTTATGGAAAGGCTTTTAGACTAGACTTGTGACTGGAAAAAAACAAAAATTTGGGATGGTAGCAAAGAGATGGTATCAGGGTGCTTACCACAGGGGTCTTATGTTTTTCACCCATAGTGGTCAAGAAGGGAAATAACATTGTTCAAGAGGCTTTGTGCAGATCTCCTAAATGGTTCCCTTAATCCTGCAAGAGGCCTGAAGCTCAGAGAAATGACTTGCACAAGCTATAGAGGGAGTGCATGGTACAGCTGAGATTCCAGTGTAAAGCTCTTTAGACCCGATTGCATCTTGGAAAACGGAGAAAGATTGGTGGTGTAGATGATAGTCCTGGTCCATTTATGCCTTTTTGAAAGATGCATTCTCCCCTGAGAGAGGTCTGAGGCCAGAAATTCAGTCAGTTTTCTTTATTTATTTAATTCACTAAATCTCTGACACCCTTCTTCTTTCTTTATGTTGACTTTTCACCAAAGAAATTTTAAGATGTATAAACATCCTCAGCAGGCCTTTTAAAGTCCACAGTGTGGCATACATTATCAAAATCAGGAATTTGGCCTACTTTGTGTGTGTGTGTGTTTGATGTTTCATTCCTCTTCTCTGGTCTTTAACCCCTTATTTTAGTTAATTTCCAAAGCACATTACCAGAAATTGCTAACCTATATTACCACTTGCTTACTACCATTCAGATTTTAGAAGCTGACTCATTGATTGATCCCATCCAATCAGCAAAAGGCTAGAAGGTAGCTGCTGCTCCAATAAATGAACAGGCAAAGTAAGATTTGTGGTTATCTTTTCTTGTCTCCATTGTAAATCATAGGGTCAAGGCAGTTTTATGCGTCTAAGCAAAAAGATGACTAAATGACATTTTGGAGCAATTTTCATCTTTCTTCTGAGCCTGGGTAGGGAGTTTAATTTACTGATTTATTTTTCAGAGAATGATTGAGAGCAAAGATTAGTTTCCTAGAAAAGGTTTTACATTTTCATTATAGTTTTCTTTTTATTTTTATTAACTTATTCTGTATTACATATGAGCTAAAAGACCTTTCTAGTAGTATCTTTAGAAACATTGGACTTTGAAAATTTCTTTTAGCAGCAATTTTCTGTGATAAAACTAGTACATGTCTTTATTTGTATAGTGTAATAGCTAAACTACAAGGTTTGGAGTCAAGTTGCCTTGACTTAATTCATAACTTAACGTGTTTAATGATTATTTTAAAATTAATCAAATTGACTAAACTTTCTGATCCTCAGTTTTCTCATTTGTAGAATGGAGATGATAAAACATATCTCATAGTTTGTTTGTAGTACTTACATGAAGTAATGCACAGTTTCCATAATGATGCTAGATATCATTGCTATTTTAAATACACACAAACATACACAAACATGCACACACATACAAATAAATAATCACAAAGAAATATGTACCTGAAGGCTACTTACTAAGTCAATGCAATATCCAGGATACATTTAGGAAACTGAAAGTCAGCTAAGAAAAAGCCTCTGTGTTTCAGTAACAGAAGATTTAATGAAGATCTACTGTAACAAGCTATGGTCTCACTAGACGAATAAGTCATAACTCCTGCCCTCAAAAAGTTTGAAATCTAGCAGGAAAAATAGACCACAAAACTCTGTCACAAGAAGTATGATGAGAAGGAAGTGGGAGGGGAGAGGAGGAAGTAGGAAGGGGGGGACATGGGGAGGAGGGAGAAGTGGAGGATGGGGAGGACCGGCAGCAGCCTGTGGAGTTTGCTGTGCCTTAGGAGAAAACATATTTTCTAGTTGTGTGAAAAGTCATGATTCCAGATTAATAATTTGATCTGAGTCAAGTTGAGGAAAACCATGATTTAAAAAACATAATGAGTGAGATGTGCAACGTTTGGGGGATGGTCACGCTTGAAGCTCTGCCTCGAGGTGGGAGGGCAATATACATAACCGTAATATTTGTACCCCCATAATATGCTGAAATAAAAAATAAAAATATATATACTTCCATCATACAATAAAAAAAATGATGTTAATAAACAGGTATATCCAGACAACGGAATATTATTCAGTACTCAAAAGAAATGAGCTATCAAGCTATGAAAAGAAAGAGGAAAAGTAAATGCATATTGCTAATTGAAAGAAGTAAATCTGAAAAGGTTGCATAGTCAAACTACAGCTGACCCTTAAACAATGAAGGGGTAGACATCCTAAAAACTTACCTCATAATAGCCTACTGTTTACTGGAAGCCCTATGGAGAACATAAACAGTCTATTAATACATATTTTATATGTTGTACATATTATATAATGTATTCTTAAAGTAAAATAAGCTAGAGATAATATTGAGAGAATCACAAGGAAGATAAAAAGCATGTACAGTGCTGCGCTGTATTTATTGATACCATATGTGTACGTTGTCTGTTTATAAGATGAATCATCTGTCTGAAATGGTGGGCAACCGCAGCTGCAGACCTCAATCTATGGTGCATATTAAGTGATTCAACTTTTTCTTTTCATGACTTTTCTTTGCTTCTTGGGAGCACTTCCAGCATCACTAGTGGCACTTCGTATGGGTCCCATGGTGTTTTTCAAAGTTTATGGTATTGCGCTACACATGATGAAAGCTAAACATGATGAAAAACAAGTGAGAGATCAAGATAACTTTTTACTGAGATTTGCAATTTACTGAGAGGCAAACTGCTCACATGGAGATTATGAGCATCACAGAGCGTTTTAAGTGGATACTCACAATGCTTGAACTTGCTTCAGTAGCAACAGGAGATGGCTATGAAATTATAGCAGTACAGTATGGACTATAGTTAATTTTATGTGGCTATGGTTTAAAAGTGCATCTTTACTTTCGTTTACGTATTTCTCAATGCTAATGGCACCATGTACAGTCTGTGTTTATGTGTGTACATTTTGATAAATTTGAACATTTTACGGTAGATTTGCGTACAGTTTATGATGGTAAGTGATAGAATACTATCTACACACATGTTATGCATTAATGACATACCTATTTTTTTCTTAATTTTTGTGATATTTCATCTAGTAAGACCATAGCCTGTTACAATAGATTTTCATTAACTTTTCAGTTATTGAAATACAGAGGCTTTTTCTTAGGCTTTCTGGTTTGTATGTGACTTTTTTCAAATTGTCACAAATTTCCTCCATATTTTCCTATACATTTATCGAAAAAAATACGTGCATAAGTGGGATCCATGCAGCTCAAACCTGTGTTGTTTAAGAGGTGACAGTATTTGACAGCCTAGAAAAGGCAAAACTATGAATACAATAAAAATATCAGTGTTTGCCAGGGGCTGGGGGAGGGAGAGATGAATAGGCAAAGCACAAATGATGTTTAGGGCAGTGAAACTATTCTCTATGATACAATAATGGTGCATATATGTCATTATAAATCTGTCAAAACCCATACAATATGCAACATAAAGACAAACTCTAATGTAAACCGTGGATTCTAGGTGTTAATGATGTGTCAGTGTGGTTTCATCCATTGTAGCGAATGTGCCACTGTATTGGGGGATGTTGACAATGAGAGAGGCTAGGCCAGTATGGGGGCAGGAGACACCTGGGAAATTTGCACCTTCTGCTCAATTTTGTAGTAAATTAAAAACTAATCTAAAAAATAAAGTCTATCAAAACAAAACAACCCTTACCTGTGTATTATGTTGATAGTAACAAGAACAACATACATTTATGGAGTTTTTCCTAGGCACCAGGCACTGTGCTAAGTGCCTTATATGTAATAATGCATTCAAACCTCACAACAATCAAAAGAAAGGTCCCGTTACTTCTCCTTTTACAGATGAGAAAACTGAGACTTAAATATATGAAGCATCTTTGTGAAGGGAAGCAGCTCATGTTTGTGGTTTAGAATCAATAACACAAAGGAGTGAAGGTTCAGCGTGAGATAGGACAAAGAAAATGTAACGCCCTCCCCTACCTTCTCAGAATCCTTGGAAATATTGAGAAGGCCCTGGGATTTCCCCAGAATGTGGAACAGTTACTCATGACATTTTAATTTCATACTAAGGCTTGGTATTTTGGAGTCATTCAGGTTGTGCAAACCATCAGAACACAGCTTCACATATGTCAGGACAGCTGCAGGGCCAGGGAGCTAGGCAGCCACCATGAAGAAGGCTTAGCCCAGCCTGAACAACTAGAGAAGACAACCTTGGAGAAAATGGCCTTGAATAAGACTTAAGGTATAAGTGGGAACTCTCTATGCAAAGAGAATTAGTGAGGATAGGAAGTGCCTTACAGGTGGAGGGAACAAAATAAGCAAAGCATGATGGTGTGGAATAGCTTGGTCTAATAGAAACCACAATTAATCAGACAAAATGCACATAACTAAATTAATCATTTAAAGCTGTACTACACATCCATGGGAGGACCTAGAGAGCCCCATTTACATTCTAACTACTTGTTCTTTTCTAGAAAAAAACAGGCAACTTAATCCTCTGCTTTTCTAAGCCCCTGCAACTGGTAGGTGAGTGAGAGAAGTGGCATTAGAGACAGGTGCTCTCAAAGAATGTAAAAACACTGTAATCACTTCAGTAGTTTTGGCAACTGAGGATGAAGAAGTTAAGATACTGCTACGGTTTGAATGTTTATATGTCCTCCAAAATTCATTTTGGAACTTAATCTCCAATGCAGCACTAGTAAGAAGTAGAGATTATAGGAGGTTACTAGGCATTGAGGTCTCCACCTTAATGGGTGGAATTAGTGCCTCTTAATGGGCTGGAAGAAATTAGCTAGACCCCTTTTTACCCTTCTGTCTTCTGCCATGTGAGGACACAGTGTTCAAGGCACCATCTTGGAAGCAGAGATCTGTCCTTAACCAGACACTGAACCTACCAGCACCTTGATCTTGGACTTCCCAGTCTCCAGTTCTGTGAGAAATAAATCTACTCTTAATAAAGTGCCCAGTCTGTGGTATTTTTTATAGCAGCACAAATGGACTAAGACAAGAATCTTTTCAGTGTTTGATTTGGAGGTGGGTGCATGGTACTACTGTGAAAGAAACATTGCATTTAGGAAGAGGTACTGGCTTAAGTTTGAGGTACCTGCAAGGTAATCAGGGAGAGATATTCAGCAGGCATTTGAGGATCTAAAGCTCAGGGAGAGGTCTGAGAAGTCAGTATAGGTTTCGGAAATCAGCAACTAAAAACAGGTCCCTGGAACGGTAAGAATATAGAAATTTGCCTAAGAGTCTACAACTGTCCAATGACAGGAGATGTCAGCTGGACTCAGAGTTGTATAGAATACCAACATGAGACAGCTCAGAAAACTCTTGAAAACAATAAGATGGCCTCTCTGCATTTAGTCTTCTTCCTCTGATCCCCTGCAGCTTTTGTACGTGTCTCTTCAATGTTGGTGCCCTGGGATAAATATTAGAAAAATAGGTATAGATCAGAGCTAAACTTTCACCTATCTTATTTTAGAATCTATAGCTCTGCTAATACAGCTTGTGTATATGTCTACCAGCCATATTCTACTACTGACTCATTTTGAATTTAGAGTCAAACTAAAACCCCTGAGGTATGTTCTCATTAACTTATAAAGGCAAATTCCTGCAACTTATGCTAGTGCAGTTGGTTTTTGACCTTAAATGTAAGTCTTGTATGTATTAAATTTTTTAATCCTTTGATCTTTAGATAACTAGATCATCAAGAAAAAATGATGTTTTATTTCTTCAATATAAGGAGTCAGGTAAATGATAAAAATTGTCTTCCAAAATATTTTACTTAAAAACTGTCATTTAAGTGATCAAGCTTCAATTATCTGTGTGACAAAAATATTTATTATTCTTTAAATAATTTATTCTATATGTATGTTCTAAATGTCTGCTATTTGCCAGGTACTATACTAAGGGCTGGGTATTCAGGAATGTAAACATCCCAATCTCTTCCCTCATAGAGTGTGTTCTCAAGTAGAGAAGATAAACAATAAGGATATAGCTATAAATACATAATTATAATCATTATAAGTGCCATGAAGGGACAGTACGGGCTCACATGAGAGAAAATAACAGGAGCAATTTCCTTTACATGGATGAGTCAGGGCAGGCTAACTGCTAAATGAAGAAGTGACATCAAGCTGAACCTGGATGTGTGAGCAGATCTTAGTGAAGTGGATATGGAGTGGATGGGAGAAGGTATTAAAACTGTTTGTGGCAAATGCATGATGCTGAGGCAAGGGAGTACGTGTGTGTCTGTAGACCTAAAAGAAGGTTAAAGTAATTGGATGGCAGCAAGGGGGTGACCTCAAATGTGATTGGTAAGAAGTCAGATCATCCTAGCTTAGTACAATATGCTAAGAATTTTTTGTTGTTGCTATGACAAATGCAGTGACATGCTATTGAAGAGTTTTCAGCAAGAAAGTATGTTTTTGTTTGAGATAGATGACTCTGGGATATCAGTTAGAAAATTATTGCCACGGCTGGTGGCTTTTACTAGGTTGGTAACAGTGATTGTGAGGAGAGTCATGATAGGCTTTGAAAGGATGTGTTGTCAAAGGAATAAATAATGACGGCCAGTGTTTGGTCTGTTCACCTGGGTGAATGGAGGTACACTTATCAGTAAGAAAAGCAAGAGTAGTAACATATTTAAAAAGGGACAAATCAAAATTTCGAATATGGACATGGCATATGTTTAGTTTGAAAGGCAGTTAGTTATATTAATATTAACGATCTTGAAATAAGAAATCACACGTTGGGCTGGGGAAAAATAATTTGGAGGTCTTGACATTGAGATAAACTTTAAAGTCAGTGGATAAGTTTGTGCAAGAGAGAGTATATGCCATGGATTGGCTTGGGCTTGAGATCAAGACCTCAGGAACACCAATATTTAGAAATTGTGTAGAGGGCTCAGATGGCCACAGCAATTGAAGTGGGAAAATGGAAAGAAAGAAGATACGCCTGGACTATGTTTTTATTGAATACAAGAGAAAATGGTTTCAAGAAGAAGGATGTGATTAAATACTACTAAGGGGTCATCAAATAAGTATCGTTGCAGTATGTACTTCTATCACGGGCATGAGGTCCTTGTGGGTAGACAAGACATTATTTACTTTGGGCATCTTGGACCTTGCCTAGTGTTCTCACATAGCAAATTCAAACATATTTTTGTTGAATCAATCAATGACTAAGACAGCACAGATTGATTGATTGTCATAATTTGAAAATGTTTTTAAATGGACAATATCACAATTACACAGTGAGGTAATTATTATCATCTTCATTTTCCAAATGAGGAATTGGTCTCCTGGAGAAGTTAAGTCAAATGCCTGGTATGATGGTATGACCAGAGTAAATCTAGTGCTCTCTACCCACACCCACATTCACAGAAGATGATGGATAAATGAAGTCATGTAACTATGTACATATTGACATGCAGTATATTACCTATGTTAAGATATATACCTAGGAATGTATTTGCATGTGGCTATGTGTGTGCATATGTGTGTCAATATATCCTAAAACTTGAAATATGTTAACAACAAAAGCTGAATTGGCAGTCAGCTCAAGAGATGGTGGCCACACTTGCTAGAATAGAGGGGGATGTGATCCCAAGTGATATACCCTGGGTGTTGAGGCGACTGATGGAAAGGCAGAGGCTGAGAGTGTGAATGAATAGCTGCCGAGAGTTGACAATGAATGGGATTGTAGTCCAATGGCCACCAGGACAAAAGAACTACCCATTGCTCACACAAACATTATACAGAAGACAAGACTTACTATGCCCTTGGTGTGAAGGAACTTCAGTTGCGTTAAGAATTCTAGCCATGCTCACACGTGGGAAACAAGTGCAGCTGCAGTGACATCTTCAGAGAGTGGGTACAATAACCTAAAGTGAGGGAATTAGTCATTCTTCACCTTCTTTGTCTCACATTGTACATTTGCTGTTAACAACAGTTAACGGATAAAGAGATTGCCCCCTCCCCCATGACTTCCAGTTCCCATCACATCTGTACATCCACATTAACAAGCCAAAGTTGTGGGATTGTTTGTGGGAAACACAGGATATCTAAGAGTCAGGAAATTTTGCTTCAGTTCGATGGATTCTATCATATTTCATATCTAGAAACTGTTTATTCTGCAATCTCCTTTCTCTCGATTCCTTCCCAGATGATTTAGGACTGAATGAACTCATTGAGAATTTATGCTTCTTCAGACACATATTCAAAAAGAAAAGATCCTTTTGAGGACAAGTGTATATTGTTTCCCAGAATTGTGATGCCTGTAAAGTTTTAGCAGAGAATCACACAATGAAACATAAAAAGTCCCTTTGCGGCTCCTAGAACCTACATTCTTAGAAGATGGAGTCTGAAGCTCACTACATAGGACATTTCCAAATCCATGCTTTTAGGTAAAGGATCCTAGAAATGCTTTTGGATAAATAGAAATGCTTGAACTAAACTTAGCATGATTTACCCTCTGTGGGCTTGTAATGGCTTCATGGGTATAGGTCATGTTTTCCCAGGTACATCTTAAATAACTTGAACAGTGAGACTGTGTTATGAACCAAAAGGAGCTTTGCCACTTTCTGAGACATTATAAACAGTTCAGAAAATAGCACACAGTGGCAACCTCAGAATATGTCAGAACATTTCCCTAGATGTGTTGAGTCCTATGAGTGGCTCCTTATAGAAAGGATTTCATTGATAAAATGCTTGGGACATAATCCAACCATTGGCTCTTCTTGACTCATGTGAAATCTTGTTCTTGGTTCTGAGAAAATCCTGTAGGATGCTATTTAACTATTTAACTATTATTCTATGCTTTCCATATTTCTTTTACCTCAGGACTTTTGGGTTGTTTTCTGGTTTCTTTTTGCAATAGGACTGTGTTCTATCGAACACAGATTTGGCCAAGTACAACCACTGCCTACCTTGAGAAGATTTGGTTCAAACCCTGGCTCTGCCATTTTTTAAGTGATTGCCCTAGCCACCCACAATTGATTGAGCTTAAGTAAGTCATTGGAACCTCTGAAGCTCATGGAAATAGTAAGGCATGCCTCAACAACCATTGCGAGGATTAAATGAGATAACACAGATGAAATGCCTGTCACAGTGCTTGGCACACAGTAAGAGCCTACAAACATTAGCTGAATATGAATCTGAATTGCTATAATGAAGAAATTAAAATAAAAATGAACAGCAAAAGGCGCTTTTCATAATGATGACTCTTGTGGCACATTTTGTGAAGCATAAAATAGCACACACTGTATGCAATATCACTATTTTACTGTCTAATTCTTTATAGCACATGTCCATGGTAGAAATGCTTGAGTAACTCAGTACCTTAAATGCATTCAGGTTTATTCCAAAGCTAGTTTAGTAAGGTAATCTGAAAACCAGACCTTTACATTTGAACTTTCTTGAGGAAAAACATTCCGGCACTGGAGTGCTAGAAAAGCTGCTCTAATGCTTTCCTGGGGGATGCAAATCATTTTCTGAATGCTGAATAGAAATATCATGACATTTAATTACAACATTCATGCTGGTCTGCTCTCAGTGCCGAGCATTTACTTTACACTGTACGCAATAGAAAAGAAAAACATTTTGCTAAGGAAGCTCTTGTGGCCTGATAAGTTCAAGTTTAAAAGGAAGTCTGATTTCCGGCTCTCTTTCACTTTTAAAATAAGTGAATGCATTATTTTTTAAATCAGCAAGGAATTGATTTTCCATTGACTTCTAAACAGAATCTCCTTATACTAGGGAAGTCCAAGTCAACCCTGTATTTGAAAATTAGCATACATTTACCAGACTTCCGACCAAAATGGAAATCCCTAACTGATCTTTCAACTGCACAGCACTGTTCTGTCTTTGAAAAAAGTGAACCAGCTTTCTGGGAAGGGTTATCTTGTCCCAGCCTGAAACTGGAACACATTAGTCACCATTTTACCTTATTAAAATCTAGCAAAACAGGGGGCAAAATAAAATCTCTGGTTGGTCCATTTAATTTGACTAGACATTGTCAGTTAGTTCCCCAAGAACATTGTGAATGAAGAGGAAGAGAGGCTGGATTCAGTGGGTGAGAACCTTGCTCAGTAACAAGTTAGAGCTTCAGGTGTTTCCAATAAAAAGGGGGCGATGTTTTCTCCAGACAAGTCTGGAGTCTGGAGAAGATGACTCAGATTCACAAACTATTTCTCAGCTACTCTCTTTCCAGGCCATGAATGTAAAATGTGAAATTTGGTGCTGTTCCAATTAGGAAAGAGCCATGTTAGACACATGAAATGCACCTGAGCATGAAGCTGAACCAAATTCTGAGAGTTTCCTCTGCTGATGGTGTTTGAAGCTACTTTGTGATGAAAATTTATCTAATCTATACAATCTAAGCACTTTAAATAGGGGCTCATTGAACTAGTTTTAGGACCAAATGGTCTTGACCTAAAATTTCACTGAGAAAATGCTGTTGCTCAAGTCACCAGTTTAGATTAATTAAAAACTGTGATGTATGAGTCTAAGAGAAAGAAAAAGAGGGTGAGGACACTAATATTTACTTAGCACCTTCTCCATTCCTTGAAGGGGTGGTATTAGTTAATTTGCATATATGCTTTCATTAGTCTCTTAACATTATGTTATAATGTTACATATTGTAACAGCATGAGGAAGGCATAGTCATTGCCTATTTACAAAGAGATAGAAGATAAACAACTTGCTTAAGATTATACAAGGAAAAATTCAAATTCAGATCTTCTGATTGCAAGACTACACTTTTTCCTCCTTGTCCCAGCTATCATCAACAAGTGTTTTATAAATCAGAGATTTGGGTGTTATTCAGTGGGATAGCATTTTCATCAGTTTTCTTGAGTGAATTCAGCATGTCTGTTTTCATTCTTCTAAGTTAGAGAAAATGATCACAGCTAATATTATTGAATGAGAGAAAATGTGCTAGAAAATGTAATTGATTTTAATTTCTGGCAAGCCTAGGACAATTTCTAGTCTCTGTTTTACAGAGGAAATGGAAGCTCACAGCACTTTACTCAACATCACACCGTTCAGAAGTGGAGAGACCAGGATTTGAGTCCAGGCAATATGATTCTAGATCTGTTCCCTCAGCTATTATTGTATGGTTAAAGATGTAGGCATATTATGTGTATGTGCTTTATAAAATTGTTCTGGCAGTGTTTTTTTTTTTTCCTTCAGAAATACTGTCATACCATCAGTGGAACCAATAGGTAACCCAATTCTTTGTCCCCACAGCATACCCTGGCTCTCTACTTCCCAAATGATGGGGTTTGGTCTTGAGAATGTAGTTGCTTTGCAGTTAAGTGGCTCATTAAGATTGATGGACTGTCATTGTCATTAAGACTGTAAGCCTACCGGTCAAAGAGAGTGGCCTGCAATGCACTTATTTATATCAGCAGGCCAATTATCAAAAAATTCAAGTATTGCTCAAAAGAATTGCACTTGCAAAAAAAATTAAGAACTGCACTTCCCAAATAGTACAAGGCTAGTGGGCTACAGTGAGTAACTTGGATTCCCATTCAGATGAACTAGATTTGAACCACAAGTGTGATTACCTGTAGTTGGGATGAGCCGTGTGCCCTCTTCAGATCTTTCCTTTGCAAAAGAAAGCTTATACATGGCCAACATGAAGCATATTGACTTCAAAAGTTCAATTTTAAAGAAAAAAATCTCCCATGCACTTTGATACATTTATTACCATTCTAAGTATCATCAATAACAACTAAAGGGTTATTGTAGTCTTGCTCAAATATGTCAGCTCAACTCATTTGGAGAAATGCTGACCTTAGTTGTTCCTGGAGTTTGCAGAAGAGCAATGAAAGTCTATTGTTTCTTATTCACAAATGACCATAAAGAAAACAGTCATACATTTATGCTTACACACTGGTAGTTCAACTTTTTTTCTTGTCAAAAAAGAGTGATTTTCAATGCTTTAATAGAAAAGAGAGAGCATATCCTTCCCAAAATGAATCTAGCTAATAGAAGTTCTCTTAAATGTTTTTACTATTTTTTTTCAAATGTTTTATCTGTTTAATATCTGAATTTGCCTCTAAAAGAAGCCTATAACATTTCTGGCTCACTTTCTTTTTTTTTTTCAAAGGTCTCAGTGTCTGTTCCTCAAAATGGTAACAGTGTCTTCTGCAGGGCACTTGGGGACTGACTTAGGCACATGGGGGTGAGGCTGGCCTCTGCTCACAAGGTGCAGAGATGACATGAACCCAGATTCTGGGTTTCCAGTGAAGGTAGGCCAAGGTAGTACAGGGAGTTACTAAATATCCATTCCTAGGGGCCAATCCTAAAGGAGCAGTCCGTGCACACTGAGCAGTCCTTCATGCTGATACAAGGCTTAGGACTCAGAGCCTCCACAGGTGCCCCCAGCAATGAATGGTCAGTGTTAGGATTGGAGCCATTCAAGTTAGGCCAACATATTTTAACAAGACTTGCCAGTCAACTAGAGGCTTGTTTATAATTCTCGAATGTAAATACTTCCAAATATAATGGAACAGAAATTTGACAAAATTTTGTGCTGGCATAACCAATCTCTTCCAAATTGAATCTGCACATAGCAATTCTCTGTTCGAACTTGAGTGTCTCCTCCCACTTTTTTTTAATGCTGAGATGCATTGTCCTGATCATCTGCTCACCACTTGGGAGCTCAAGTACATGGCATATGTCTCTGGCCCTTTTCATGATGCCAACACAAAGAACTCAAAAGTGAAAATGGGCTATTAGCCAGTGTTTATGTAGGTGGCATTATAAACACAATACCGAGTATGAGGGAGTTTTGTTTCTTAAATGTAACAGTTTATTTTGGTAAAATTATTATAACTTTTAAATCTGTTTCATTGTGTTCCAAAAACTGAGCAACTCTTAATTAACATAATTGGTTTTGTTTTTCAATTACACCTACATGTTTTATAAGTAACATCATTTTCCCTGCCCTTGGACAGGTCTGAGCCCCACATAGGCAAGAAAGAGTGTGCAGTTGATTCTAACCTCCTTTCCTGAATGTAGCAGTTCATGTGTGGGAACCACTCACCTGTTCAACCCGAAGAAGGACAAGATTCAGAAAAACGCAATCCATAAATCACAACAGAACTCCATTGCAGCTCACATTTTAACTACTTCCCCAAGATATCCACTTTAATTCCTTGTCCAGGATTCAGAAAAATAAAATTAATAGGTTTAAGTTTCTCTACTGAAATAAGGAAAAAAAGGGGTTGGATTTGGCATCAGAAGCTCTGGGATCAAGATCCATTTCCCCAGTTACTGACTGTGTGAACATGGAGAAGTCATTTTATCCCTTTGAATCTTCACTTCCTAATCAATCAAATGAGGGCACCAACCCTTTCTCTGTCTTGACTGTCCCTCAAGATTGCTCCTCAGACCAACTCAAATATGGAATATAGTAGTTCAGTACATTGGAAAGCACAAAGCAAATGTAAGTAATATTTTAATTATTTTTTCCTCTTTTTATTTTGTCTTAAAAGGTAAAATCCACCATATCCCCAAAAGGCCAAAAGGTAATTGGCAGATCAGTGTCAAGGCCGCCACGCATGCGTTGCACAGGTTTTATACTGCACAACGAGGGCTGCCAGGGTGGGGCAAAGAAGGGCTGCAATCCAACCTGAGGCAGGCTGGCAAAGCCATGAACTCTGCCGTGGGGCTGCTTTTCTTATTTATTTTTGCTAATTCATGTAAAGGGATTATTTGGGCTAATAGAAGTCTTGGTGGTACAAAAGGAACCAGGGCTTTGTGAATTAAATATATTTATAATATCATTCAATTACATACATCTCAGAGTACAGGATTTGTAATCAGGAAACCTATATTCTAGTCCTGGCTTTGCTGGAAATTAACAATTTTAAGGTATTTCCTTAGCTGCTTTGAGCTTCTACTTGCTCATTTGTAGAATGAACAGGTTACCTCCTCTCCAATCTGGATAATTAAAGTAAATGCAAATATATTTCTTTAGTACTCTGAAAATGTAGACATGTTCATCATTCAATGGATGCTCTAACTGCATCTTATCCAATTATCTGCCTTATTAAAAAATTCCTGACAATCTGTAATTGGTTCCTAAGAACAACAAGCTAAATCTTTAAAATCCATAAAACCCATGTAGTCAGCCACCAGCTGGTGCAAGCAAAGCCAAGTGTTCTTTATCCAGGGCAAAAGACCCACACCCACCCTCTATCGTCCTTCTCCATCACGTTTGGTCTCCCAATTCCCTTACTCATCTCACTCAAAAATTGCTTGCTGGCTATTGTGTAAAAGATAATTGACTTAATTATTTTAGCCTAAACAAACAAAACTGAACATCACATGGTAAGATTATCCGTCAGCATCGCCAAGGCCTTAAGTTTTAAGGTTTTTGGTTTAAATTGCACTTAAAAAATGGGTTCACAGATTCATGAAGAGTGTGGTGGGAAGTAGCCTTGGGAAGCATCAAGTTCAGCTCTCTCATTTTCTTGAAAAGGGGTGCGGCTCTAAGTAGAGCAGGGACTCACCTTGGATCACCTTGTCACAAGGGCTAACACTCGAGTCAGAAACCAGGATGTAACTTTAGGTGTGTTGCTTGCCCAGTGATGTCATGGTTTGGCTTTGCCAACCATACCTCTCGCCATTCTCCATCTTGCTCTCTAAGCTTCCGAACCTCCCAAAGCTCATCTAGTGTCTGGGCAAATTAGGAATAGGCAATCCTCCTTCTGGAACACCATACACCTTCATAAATAGACTGTGAGCTGGTTTGCCAGACTTTTCACATTTATACCAAACTTTGTTCCACCTCAGGGCTTTTAAACTGCTCCCTTTTCCTGGAGTACTCTCTCTCTCTCTCTCTCTCTCATAGACTCCCATAGAAGGCTCCTTTTCTTCCTTTCTTCCTTCCCCCTTCCTTCCTTTCTTCCTTTTGTTCTCTTCCTTCCTCATTCAAATGATACCTACTCTGAGAAGCCCATATTTATCATTCTGTCTAAAATCTTTGACCTTGTCATTATTATCTATATAATTACTGCACCTTAATCTCTTTGTAGCCCTTATCACTCTTCAATAATATATTTACATTCTTTATTTTTATACTGGATACTGATCTTTTTTTTTTCTATCAGAATGTGACCTCCATTAAAATAAGATCTTTTTTCTTGTATTTACTACTTTATCCCCAGTTCCTAGAATAATGTCTGATGTATTTGTTGAATGAACAAATGAATGAGTGAATTCATGAATGAGCCACACTTCTTAGTTTCCAGAGGGTTTTTCTTTTACTCTCTTTTAGTAATGAAGCTTGTTGGTTTGGTTGTGTCTAAGAAATTAGATTAGCATAATTCAACCACAGTTGAACTTTCTTTAAACATCAACTCCCACTTCTTCTATTAACACCAAATCATTCTTATTCTTTTTACTGTCATTGTGCAAGGTGGTCCAGTGTATGTGGTAGTAGTCTCCCACAAGTTTCGTCTTGGATAGAACAATAGATTCAGAAGTCAACATGCTGTTGGTGTATCATATTTTTTACAAACTGGTTGAAACCTTAGCTTGTCTTTAGCAAGTATTTCTAGTTATATATACTTAGTTCACATTGCTCTGCTGACAAGGATGCTTGGGAGCCAGAACTGTAGTTTTTCATGTCTGTGGAGGTCTCAGCAAATGGTGTCATGCTAATTACATTGTCTGCTGTAAGCCCAAAATATTGATGGATAATGGGCTAAGGATCCCCGTGGAAAAATACTGACAGGACCTTTTACCTATCATGACATTTTTATTTAGCTCAGTCTTTATTTTCCAATCTACTTTCTTTAGAGTTGCTTCATGTAAGGGGTTATTATTCATAGTAACTACATTTTTTTTTCCTGTGGCAGAGAAAGGAGTCTAGAGATTGCAGTTGATGCAGGGCAAATGCAGAAGCAATCCAAGTAGACTCTGGCTCTGTGCAGAGCCAAATCCATCAAACAGAGGAGATGAGACAGCAAAATATACTCTTTAATTAGTTCCTACCCACAAAGAGTGGTTTTTAAGAGAGAAGAGAATACTGGAGTCCTCTATACAAGTGCCTTCTTGTCCCTCAAAGATTTCCTGTAGCCTTAAGGGAAAATTTGTCTACACATTAGGTCTTTTCTTGTTTTAATTTGATACCAGATTTAAAATAGGCATTTTTTTCTTAAACTTTTTTTTAAAAAACCCATGTACTTAGACATTTACAAGGCTGGAGTATGAAGCCTCCAAAAGCCAAAAAGTAGATTTCATGAATATTCAGGGCTTATACAGCATACTTTCTAGCACTTAGTAGGAGCTCCTAAGTGTGAATGAATCAATGAGTTCATGCATAAGCAAAAACGTAAATTATGACATTCTTCCCCCTGAATATTCATAATATGAAATTAACAAAATAATTCTATTTGTGTGATTATTTGGATGTATCTCAGCTCCCTGTCTCAGTCTGGGACAATTTAAGAGCTCCTCACAGAATCAGCTGAGGCCTCTATTGTGACTGTGTGGAGGTTCCCTTTCTCCCTTTGCTAGCCCTGCTTCCTTCCGTCTCTTCCTTACAGGGCTGGTTCCCAAACGCGCTTCCCAGTAAACTTCCTGTATGCAAATCTCTGCTGTACACTTTGTCTCCCAAAAACTCAACTTAAGGCATCATTTTGAAACTAAATTTGCTCAGGTTTTAAAATATTAAAGATTCTACTTTCCCTATAGGTCTGTTGTGAGGATTTAAAGTAAAATGTAGAAAAGAAGAGCCATTGTTGGCCCTCAATGGATGGTTAATTTTCTTTTCTCCTCACAACCTTGACCACATTCTATTAATAAATCCTTTGCTGCCACAAAATTAAGGGTCAGCACATACTTGTAGCATGAGTAAAAAGTGTAAAAGTCCAGGTGTCCTTTCTTTTTTATAACCTGTGAGGAGATAACATGGTTAAAGGGCAAGATGCTCCTGCCCGAGGCCATTCCATGGGAGTCTGCAAAGAAAGGAAACCTGACAGCTCACCTTCGATGTAGAGTGCTTGCAATGAGTTTGAGTTTCTCCCTTTTTAAAAGTAAAGAAAAGCACCAAATCAAACCAGTCCCTCTCTGTCTCTTAGAGGGAGCTACAAGAATTGTCTTTCTCCTTTTTCTGGGGTTCAGAATAGATGCCGTCAACAGAGAAACCCGGTTGCCTGCCCAGTAATGGTTGCAAAGGCTCTCCTAAGAATCATTGGTACCTCTTTTCATCTACATTCTGGTACCTGACATTTGAGCCTGTCTCCAGAGTGTAGGCACTGGGGTCTAAGGTAGAAGCCCAGCCAGGCCCCTCCATCTTCCTAGGTATCCTCTCCTTCTCCTCTGAGAGAACAGTAACGTTTATATTGAGCTTCCATTGCATGTTAGACAATAGTTCTCACAGGCAGCACTTCACCCTATATGTCTTATATATTTAGACGTATTTTAGGCACCATAGTGAAGCTCTATGCCTCAGTTTCCCTCCCTGTGTTGTGAAAGTAGATACTTTTTGGTAACAGAACAGTAGAATATTTTGTTTAAACATGGTGTTGACACAGATTCACTAAAATACACAGACCACTTTCAATAAACTTTTGATGCCAGGAGAAGAATGAGTACAGTCGGATCTACCATGTATTGAGAGAATCCTTCATGTTCTGGGGCCTTACATTTGGTATCGGTCAGCCATTGTTGCAATCATGCTGAATGAAAGAAAACAAACCCAAACAAAAGGCTTATGAAAGGCAAGCATTTGTCCTCATGGTTATGGGGTTTCACTACCATTTGGTTGATATAAACTGAGCTTGGAAGGGAGGCTTTGCTTCAGGCTGTGAGTCACTGGTCTGGGCTCCAAGAAGGGTGTTCAGGGCATATTTGCTTTTTGTGTATTTATTCTGAAGTTTGGGTTAAAGGGGCCATGGCTACCTGAAGCACCCACCTCCAACAGGGAAACACAACCCCCATGCTGTGATTCTATAATATCCCCTGCTATTCTCCATCATAACCCATCAATAATTGTCTGGGCTTTTGAAGGACAGTGAGTCTTACTCATCTCTGAATCCAATATCTTAGAAATTTTGTGGTACACAGAAGGCATTCAATAAATGTTTTTGAGTTAACACATGCATAAATGAATAGAATCTACATAAATTTATACCACAACATTCTAAAAGTGTTGTGCTAAAATGATGAATGGCTGACTTACAATTTGTAATTAGGACAAGCTTGACCTGCTTGGTCAGTTGCTGAATCTTTTGAAGTTGGCATTACAGAGCCCAAATGACAAATGATCTTTTCGTGTCAGCATTAGTGCTGTACACTGGGCAGAATGGACCACTGATCTGACATGGTAGATTTTCTTCTTGTGTTCAGTCATGGGAACATGATTAAGTAATTGAGAGATTTCAGCAAACGCCCACACATGGCTTTGAGCTCTTCAAAACATTGCATTTGGAATTATTGGAAAAAAATTATTTATTACCTACAAAGTGTTAAACAAGGAAATGCTCCAGTAACTCATTCACTTACCACATGGAGACAAGTTCAAAAACAGTTCCATAAAAGCAAACAGAAGGCATTCATGGTGAGTGTTCACATCAGAGGAGCGGAAGAACTGGCTTGCAGAATCTCAGCTTCAGTGGGAGGTGTTTGGACATGGCTATGGAGTTGTGAAAACTTAGGCTTTACTTGCTTCTTCAACTTTTAAAGACGTGAATGATGCTGGGTGTGTCATTCAATTTCTCTGATTCCCTATTTTCTAATTTGTTTGAGGAAAGTAATAATACCTAAATGCTCAGTTGATTATGAAGATTAAAAGAGACAATCTATGTGCAATGCCTGGTGATTTCTTTTATGCAACAGCATTATATATATTTTTTAATTTCAAAACTAGCTGTTATGTGGAATATTAATGGAGCTACCATTTTCTTCATTTAACTTTTCTTTTGCCATTATCTTGGATTGCTACAGATGTATAAAGTCATTTTACTATCTATTTATCACCTGCATGAAATCTATCCATTATCAGTATCATGTGGTGAGTGGCATTAAATTATTTATTATGTGATCTGAATTCTAATCCATTTATGGCCTCTAGGAATTTCTGTGGCTAATTTCTGAGCCCCCATTTCCTCACAGGACATTAATATCTAGAGATTATTGAAGGTGTAAATCTACGAATTCTATATCTCTCTATCTGTCTACTTATCACTATCTATTTTCTTATTTATGCATCCATCCATCTATTTTTCCATCACAATCACTTTTTACACCATTTACAAAATTACATTTTTATAGTAAATGGATCATCAGGCATTAGGTATACCACTAATATTAGCCAAAACACCGCTGAAACTGAGGCAATCAGGTTTAAAACTACTGTAGTTAACAAGAGATATCCACATTTTATTATATACCAGAGCAGATCATCTGACCAAATAAAATTGAATTAGTGACAAAGGCCTACAAAATATGCTTTGAACTAATCCCAAATACAAAAATTGAAATGAAATAAACAACTAAGTTAGAATGTTATTATCTATACTGTAATCAGTCAGCACAGGAATATTTTAAAATCACAAGCTCTTTTGACATACTCAAATGTGATTTACTTTATAAAAATCTAATCTACTTAAAGAATTGTGTCAAGATCACAAAAGTCTCATATATTAAGCAAAGGTAGTCTTATTACCATTTCCATTAATTATAAGCAATCTAGAAGCCTCTATTTTTTCTTAAATTATAGTTTTAGGCATTAGCGAAATCTCTGAATTCGGCTTCAAAGAAGATAGATTTTTCTCTAGCTTTCTCTTTTCTTCCTGCCATTCTTACCACTCTCTTATCCCAGACCCTTAGGATTTCTCTCCTGCTGATGGTAACAGTGTTCTAACTAGCCTGCCTGCCATCAAAGCCGTTCCTCTTCAATTCATAAATTTGGAGATTTTTAAAGACATAAATACGACTCTAGAAATCCACTCAAATATTTCCTCTTTTCCTTAAGCAAAAGCACAAACCCCTCAGCACAGCACACATAACTGTTCCTGCCTCACCTATCCTCTCTTCTCACAACCCTGCCACCTTCACCACAATGAGGATAAACTGAACTTTGTACCGTTCCCT
Source organism: Cheirogaleus medius (assembly GCA_008086735.1). NCBI lineage: Eukaryota > Metazoa > Chordata > Mammalia > Primates > Cheirogaleidae > Cheirogaleus > Cheirogaleus medius. Next base: position 66,528,874 of record VBSM01001124.1, read on the forward strand.
GAACTTCCTTATACCTCTGTGCCTCTCCATGAGCTCTTTGCCTTGTAGAAAAAAGCCTCTCCCCCTTAACACAGCGGAATCCTATTTCGTCAACTGATTGACTGCTTCCTCCTCCAGAAAGCCACCTTTGATCTCACCACACACCTACCTTCTCCCCACCAGTGTATTACAGAGGGTCCCCTTCCTGGCTTTAAGGGCCCCTAGCTTAACATACTTGATTCCTAACACTCTATACTCTCTCATGACCTGAAAATATTTCCATCTCCCCCAGTACACTGTGAACAGCTGAGTGCAAAAGACCATGAGCCTAACACAGTGCCTGGCACACGTCAGGCATTTAATAAACATTTGTTAATCGAACAAAGTGAATGAACTTTTTAAAGCAGCAGCAACTTGGTTGTCAAACACTCAAAAAAATTTCAAACGAGGAAGAAAATTACCATACACAATGATTTGTCTGAGTGCTTTGTTTCCCTGTCATATTATATCAGGAATCAAAGGAGAGCAGTTTTTCTTCTTCAAATTGAAAATAGCTTTGTTTTTACTGCTTTTTGCTCTCTCATATTCAAGGGAGCTTTCATGGTCGACTTTAATATGACTTGATTGTCTCTACATTCATATCCCTCGATACTTTGCTTTACATCAGAAGTCAGCAAGATCAAAATCCTCTCCTAATTATCTTCACTACCTGCTGAAATATCTGCTGCTGGGAACGTGTCAGTTGCTTCAACAATTATGCTAGTGGTAACGGCACACATTCCTCTGAGGCAGGGTGGGGATGCTGGACTTCAAAGATCCTATGCCAAATGGTGATGTATATTGCAGTTCAATTACAGTGTAATTAAGGTGGCATGCTGCATTCTGATTTCTGCTTGTGTCAAAGATAATCCACTCCAATAGTGTATACTGTCACCTCTACAGCAGATCCAAAGTTACAGGGACAGAGCCGAGCTCTAAGTTCCCCTGTGTCCACCTACATGAAGGTGGGACTGGGTGGTCAGGGCATCCAGATTGATTTCAACTTACATATAATGATCTGCTGGTTTGTGGCAGGCCCAGAGGAGGTAGCCTTATGTGCAGTATTTCATCCACTTCTTGTGGCCAGTGTTATCCTCACTTTCCAGAGAGGTTAGCTGAGGCTTAGGAAGGTTCTATGATATGCCCAAAGTCACAACATCACTCACTTGCTAACCCCATATCCTTAAGCAAGTTTCTTAACCTCTGAGATTCAGTGTTCTTATCTGAAAAGGAATGAATGCCTTCATCACTGGTCACATATACAGATGGGCATATACATATGTGTATATATAGATATACACACACAAAACGTGTCTATGTCTCTATATGTGGATATACATACTTATGTGTATTTGTATGTGTTTTATATATGTACACACACATACATATATATCAAGTACAGTGGTCAGCAGAATAGGTACTCAGTAATTTTTTAAAAAATAGTTGCCATTTTGTTTTCATTTTCAAAGGCCTCCAAAGCAGGTGACTTACTCAGATTTCCAGTTTTCTCATGCCTAAAGATGTGTTCAGTTTCATGAACCTTCTATTCATTCTATCAAGGAGCAAATGGGAACAACACCAATAGTTGGTCGGCCCCCAAAGTGACTGAACAGATCACATGGAGACTCAGCTCTCCTCATGTCTGCCTTATGTTTGCAGCAGTAGACGGTGGACTTAGGTGGGTACTTAGAGGAGATCACTGGGTCTATCTTTGTTTTTCTGATCTCCCACTAGTGGCTTGCTAAAAGGAACCGAATTGGTTCAAGTAGTTACGAATTTAAAATCAGGAGTTAGAAAAGTATGAGTTTATATTCAGGCTCTGTCATTTAATAGTTGTATAAATTTAAGCAAGGTATACAACTTATGTAAGCCTCAGTTATCATCTATAAAATGGGAACAATAACAATACCTACCTTATAAGGCTGTTGAGAGAATTAAATGATATAATGCATATAAAACTCTTGGCATTTTGTCACATTCTCAGAATCTAATAAGCCTATTATGATTACTTGAAATTCCTCTCCTATTGTCTCCCTCAATCTCATATCTTCTCACACATATACACTCTTGCCTACCCTCACACTCACCTTAGATTTTCAAATATTTTTAGGGTGCCTTTTTGCAGTGTAACAAATGAGTGAACATGCAGGCTGTATGCAAAATACCTCTGGACTTCATTCCGCTCCTATCTTTGTATTTCAATCAGACTCATTTCAAAGACCCAAGCCATGTCTGACAATTATACTGGCAATAGCTGTAATGAAAATTTGAACATACTCTGAGCTCTTTTAAAAGCAAGGTTTCCCAGTTATCATAATTAACCATACTTCAGAATTTACAGAGTGCTATCAGTGAGCAGCATCAGACCTTCAGAATCATCAGCATAAAACTAGGTTGAGTTGCATGGGAGAGAGCTCTGAACAAGATTCTATCATTTCCTGTCTAAAAGTGAATCTACCCTACCAGATTGGTTACTAGCTACAGTGTTTGGGTGTAACAGTATGTCAACAGCCTTCCAGGGTAGAATTTTGTTAATGTTTCAACTGCAGGGCAAGATTTAGAGGAGTACAAACTTACTTAAATTTTGATATGCAAATTTCAACACCGGGAGCAGAAGATCAGGCAATGGAGGATAAAAGAGAAATAAGGAGGAAGTAAGGGAGGAGAAACAGACAGACGGAGATGGTTGTCATGCCAATACTCGGTATTGCAAGACTATTTTCTAAGTATTTGCTATCTCTTAAGAGCTTTCATTTTCCCCTGATATCTACTATACTTTTTTAGCAAAGGGTGTTTTTTTAAAAATTCCAAATGCTCAATGAATTCTTATACTTGCTATTAAAATTAAGAGAGTAGGATTCTCAGTTTTTAAAGAATTATAGTAGGCAATTAGAAATTTAAATGGTTGGCAAGTTTTCAGATATTCCAAATTTACAGTAAAACCTTAGTTTTCTGGAAATAAGTGAGCCCATGGGGCTAAATCTTCCAAATAATTTAGTGTTCAGTATTATGGGATACATTTTCCCCCTAATATATCTCTCTTACTTCCTAGCTTTATGAAGCTATCATGTAGACTCCATCACATAATTTGAATCTGGCAGGAACATATTCATTATCACTATCACTAATTACACCATATAGTGACTTCAGGGTCAACGTAGATGTGTAGTGTATTTGCCTTTCATCGCCTGGCCTCAGACTGCTGTGTGGTAGGAATTCTTATGTGTGTTTTATTTATTTTTTTATAGGTGTCTACTCCTTTCCTCTCTGTAAGGCTCTCAGGAATTACATGTTGTTGTGGCCAGTATGTCTGCTTGGCATAGAGCCTTTGACTGGGTCCTGTCTGCAATGGGAAAAATAAATAAATAAATAAATAAAATAAGATCATCAAGCCTTAATTTATTTTCTTTCAAAAACATGGGCAATGTCCACTCCACATCAGCTGTGTGTTAGGAGTTAGGGATACAGAAATGAATAAACCTAAATAGCTAATGGGCTGATGAAGTAGTGGGCATTTATACAGTTAACCATATGCAATGCAATGCAATGCAATGCAGACCCTACTAATGGTAAGAACAAAGTGCTCTGACAGGGATCTCAAACTCAGATGCCCACAGAGACAGACCGGGTAAGATGGATGAAGGGTGGAGGAACATAGGTTGCAAAAAATAATGGAATGATAAAAGGATCTGTCCTGCGGGACAGGCTGTGGTCATGTAAGACTGTACTCAGCTCCAGTCAGTTTTTGTCATCCTGAGTGAGGAGTCCAATGTAGCCAGATCTTAAATTGTAATTTTCTTATTTTAAGAGCACTGGGCTGCCTGTCTGAAACCCTTGGGTATAATGAAAATAAAGGGAAAGAGATGTTTAATTATGACTGCAAGATGGGGGCACATGTTACATGTGAATTGAGTCGCAACAGATGAGCATGAAAAGTTAGAGGAAAGGGGAATTGTATTCTCTAGACTTATGCCCTCTGGCATAGTGTATTTCTTCTTTATCTCTATATCTCTTTCTCCTTTTGGGACAGTCAATACATACCTATTGAATACATTTTAAAAATCTCAGAAAAAGGTAGTATCATTTCAAATATAATGTGGATCTAAAAGTATAAGATGTGGACAGTATAAGTGTTTGATCTTCCTTCCTTTTTCTCTTCACTTATTCAAAAAATAAGGATTGAGAGCCTATTATGTACCAGGCACTGTTTCAGGTGCTGGGGATATAGCCAAGAACCAAACAGGTAAAGCCCCTATTCTCATGGCACTTGCACACTAGCTGGGAAGATACAGGCAATAAACAAACAAGTATATACACAACGAGTATGCATACAAGCTACTTGGGTGTAGTCAATGTGTATCTACTCATTTTATATACATTTATTTGTTTATTGTCTGCATCTTCCCAATTAGAATGTATGGATACTATATATGTAAGTGTATGTGCATGTATATATGAGAAATAATTGCTATGGCATAAAATAAGGCAGAAAATGAGGTATAGATTATGTCAGGGCAGTTGTGGGAAGTATTATTCTTCAGTGTAGGAGGTCCGGGAGGATCTTACTATCTCAATGCGAAGGTGACTTTTACCAGAAAAATAAAAGGCATATATTTTCTTAAAGGAATGCTGTTCCAGACAGAGGGACCTGTAAATGCAAATGAGGTGAGAAGATGTTTGGAAGAGCAGAGAGGACAACACAGCTAGAGAAAACGGGCCAAAGGGAAGAGTAAAAGAGGAGGTCAGGGAGTCAGCAGGGCCAGATCACCCAGGACCTCCTGGCCAGGACAGGAGGACCCGTCAGACACTTTGGAGCAGGGGAGCGACATGATCTGACTTACATTTTAAAAGGATCGCTCAGGGTGCTGTGTGAAGAATAGAATAGAAAGAGCAAAGACAGAATCAGGAAAGAAAAAATTGTTAGGAGGTGTAGAAATCAGCCAGGAGAGAGACGGCAGTGAAATGCTCACAGCTGGTTAGGCTCTGGGGATATTCCAAAGAGAAAAGAGTCAAGATGTATTGATTGACTGGATATGGGCTATGAAGAAAGAGTGGAGCAATGAGCAATGCCAAGATTTTTGCCTGAGCAATGGGGGGGTGGAGTTGCCAAAAGCTGTGTCACAGAAGATTGTGGCAAAAGGAGATTAAGAAGAGATGAGAGTAGGAGATGATTTTGGCCATTCTGAATTTAAGGTGCCTGTTGAATACCCAAATGGAGGTGTCGAGCAGGCAGGTGCATATGCACATCTGGTTTTTTGGGAGAAGGTCTGAGCCAGAGGTATAAATAGTAATTATCAGCATGTAGATGGTATGTAAATCTTTCTATCTTGTTAGGTCAACTGGAGAGTAAGTTTAATAAAACTGAAGGGTCTAGGGACTAAGCCTTGGGGTATCCCAACTATTATAGGTAGAGAAGATAAGAAAAAAACAGGAAAATGTGATTGAGGAAGGAGGACAACCAGGAGAGAGTGGATTTCTGAAAAGCAAGTGAAGAAAGTGCTTTAAGAAGGTGATGGTGGTTAACTGTCTCAAACACTGCAGGTAGGCCACCTAAGATGAGGTCTGAGAATGGCTGTCAAATTTGAGTAAATGAAGGACTTCAGTGGCCTCTATCAAAGTTGTTTTGGTGAAAAACAGATTAGGAAGAGATCCAGAGACAAAATGAGATAAACTGAAAATAGTTTTCTGTAAAGAAGACAAGAGAAATGATATAAATGTGAAGTTCAAGACTTGGAAGATGTTTTATTTTACAACATATTCAAGGCTGACAGGAATGAGTCAGTAGAGATGGCATGGGATGCAGGAGAGAGGAAATTTCCTGGAATGATGTGCTCGAATAAGGAGAGGAAAGGACATCTAGGGCGCAAGTGGAGGTAATGGTTTTGGATTTGAGTGCAGACAGTTCACCACAAGAATGTTAAAGACGATGGAATTTATGAAACCAACAGATTGTTACAGGTGACTGTATGAGTGAAGAAGTTCTCTTCTGATTGGTTCTAATTTCATTGAAATAGGAAAAAATGGTCATTATCTGACAGCAAGAAAGGGAGGAGAATTGGAGGTATAAGAAGAGGGGAATGAGATAGCTGTTTAAGATATGATGGACAAAGGAAATACAGTTGGATCTTTGGGGTATCTCATTGCCAATTTAAGATTAGGTGATATAATGTGAGATGAGTTAATAAGGTTTGTGTATTTTTCACAAGCCGTATCAGCTGTCCCAAGTGCAGGCATGAAATGTGCAGATTGTTGGATTTAACAACAGATTGGGATTTTGCTAGGTGAGTATAGGCATACCTCATTTTATTGTACTTCATTTTATTGTACTCCACAGATACTCTTCTATACAAATTAAAGGCTTGGGGCAATTCTGCCTTGAGCAAGACTATTGGTGCCATTTTCCAATAGCATGTACTCATTTCTTGTCTCTGTGTTGCATTTTAATAATTCTTACAATAGTTTAAACATTTTCATTATTCATATCTGTTAGAGTGACCTTTGATGTTACAATTGCAATTGTTTTGGGGCACCGCAAACCACACCAGTGTTAAGACAGCGAACTCAATCTATAAATGTTATGTGTGTTCTGACTGCTCCACCAGCCTGTGTTTCCCCATCTTTCTTTCTCTCCTCAGGCCTCTCTATTCCCTGAGACATAACAATATTGAAATTAGGCTAATTATGGCCTCTAACCGTTCAAGTAGAGGGAAGTCTCTCACTTCTCACAATCAAAAGTCAGAAATGAATAAGCTTGGTGAACAAGGCATGTCAAAAGCTGAGATAGGCCAAAGCTAGACCTGAGCCAAACAGTTAGCTAAGTTATAAATGCAAAGGAAAAGTTCTTGAAGGAAATTAAAAGTGCTACTTCAGTGAACACAGAAATAATAAAAAGGTGAAATAGCCTTATTGCAGATATGGAGAAAGTTTTAGTGATTTGGATAGAAGACCAAACCAGCCACAACATTCCTTTAAGCCAAAGCCTAATCCAGAGCAAGGCCCTAATTCTAATTCTATGAAGGCTGAGAGAGGTGAGAAAGCTGCAGAAGATTAATTTGAAGCTAGCAGAGATTGGTTCAAAACGTTTAAGGGAACAAGCCATCCCCAAAACATAAAAATGCAAGGTAGAGCAGGAAGTGCTGATGTAGAAGCTGCAGCAAGTTATCCAGAAGATATAGCTAAAATCATTGATGAAAGTGGCTACACTAAACAATAGATTTTCCACATAGATAAAACGGCCATCTATTGGAAGATGATGCTCGCTAGGACTTCCACAGCTAGAGAGGAGAGATCAATGCCTGGATTCAAAGCTTCATAGGACAGGCTGATTCTCTTGTTAGTAGCTAATGTAGCTGGTGACTTTAAGTTGAAGCCAATACCAGTTGACCATTCTAAAAATCCTAGGGCCCTTGAGAATCTACGCTGCCTGTGCGCTATAAATGTGACAACAAAGCCTGTGTGATAACACATCTCTTTACAGCACATTTTAAGCCTACGATTGTGACCTACTGCTCAGACAAAAAGACTCCTTTCAAAATATTATTGTTCATGAATATTAATTATTCACCTAATTACCCAAGAGCTCTGATGGGGCTGTTTAAGGAGATGAATGTTGTTTTTGTGCCTCCTAACACAACATCCATTCTGTAGCACATGGATCAAGGAGTGATTTTTGACTTTCAGGACTTACTATTTAAGAAATATATTTTTTAAGGCTATAGTTGCATTAAATAGTGACTCATCTGGTGAATTTGGGCAAAGTAACGAATTCACCATTCTAGATGCCATTAAGAACATTTGTGATTCATGGGAGAAAGTCTATATATCAACATTAGTAGAAATTTGGAAGAAGTTAATTCTAACTTTCATCGATGGATTTGAGAATGTTAAGACTTCAGTAGAGGAAGTAACTGCGGATATGGTGGAAATAACAAGAGAACTAGAATTTGAAGTGGGGCCCAAAGATGTGACTAAATTGCTGCAACCTCATAATAAAACTCGAATCGATGAAGAGTCACTTCTCATGGATGAGCAAAGAAAGTGATTTCTTGATATGGAATCTACTCCTGTGCTGTGAGCACTTTGTTGAAGTGACAACAAAGGGTTTAGAATATTACGTCTGCTTAGTCGATAAAGCAGTGGCAGGGTTGAGAGGATTGACTCCAGTTTTGAAGGAAATTCTACCGTGGGTCAAATGCTACCAAATAGCTTCACAAGCCACAGAGAAATCTTTTGTGAAAAGAAGAGTCAACTGTTGTGGCAAACTTCATTCTTGTCTTATTTTAAGAAATTACCACAGTCACCCCAGCCTTCAGCAACCACCTCCCTGATCTGTCAGCAAACTCCACAATCCTCCACAAGCAATAAGATTATATGACTTGCTGAAGGCCCAGATGATCATTAGAATTTTTTTAGAAATAAAGCAGTTTTTAGTTGAGGAATGTTCATTTATTTTTAGACATACTGCTATTGCACACTGAACAGACTATAGTATAGTGTAGATATAAATGTATATGCACTGGGAAATCAAAAAATCTGTGGCTTACTTTATTGTGACATTCTCTTTATTGCGGTGGTCTGAAACCTGCAATAACTCTAAGGTATATTTACATAAGGAGAGAGGGGCAAAGGATTTGAAGTGTTGACTGAGCTTGGTTTCAATAATGTACCATGGAACCTAAGCTTTTCTTCCTTCTTCCACAAGTGTTTACTGAGAGCCTTTGATGCATCGTGCTGAATTTGGGGGACGGAGAAATGAGCAGATATGGTTTTTGCTCTAACAGAAGGAACTTTCATTACGGTGTGGTATTTCTTAAACTCCCATCATTCAAATGTTCCATCATGGTTTTCTCATCTTTGTGCTCCCTTTATTATTACTTAATGTTTTCTTTAATTATGTATACTTTCATGTCTTAATAAACTTATTTGAAAAGAAATATTTTTGTCTCAACTTAATGGAAAACCAGTCTCACTTGCCATAAATAAAAGGTAATCAAATCCAAATTAAAATAGCAATATGATGAAATTCAATCCAGCTACATTGTGTGCTGAAGGCTCCAAACTTGGATTTACTGTCTCTTTGATAAATAAAGGAGATTATCAAGTACAAGAGAGATGTTAATGGCATACTAGCACAAAACTTAGACTTTCTCTTTAAAGCCATCAGAAGGAGTAAAGGGAATGAGAAGGAGAAATTTCTCCATTTATCCTTAACTATCATAAAGTGCTTCATGGGGTGCAATGTAAAAACAACTCTCATTCCCCTAGTGATGCACAGCTTATGTTTGGGGAAATACACACCCAGTAAGAAGAGAGCCACACTAACAAACAAATACAATATATGTGGCAAGGAATGAGAAAGAGACTTAGCTAGTGAATAGATTTTAAAGAGCCCTGATCATGTCCTTTGCCCACTTTGTAATGGTGGTTGATTTTTTTCTTGCTGATTTTCAAAAGAAGATAGACTAATGGGCAACAAATATGAAAAAATACTCAGCATTTCTAATCGTCAGGGAAATGCAAATCAAAACCACAATGAGATAACACTTAACTCCATTGAGAATGGCTTTTATCAAAAAGTCCCAAAACAATAAATGTTGGCATGGATGTGGAGACACAGGAACACTTATACACTGTTGGTGGGACTGCAAACTAGTATAACCTCTATGGAAAGTAGTATGGAGATACCTCAAAGAACTAAAAGTAGAACTACCATTTGATCCAGCAATCCCATGACTGGGTATTTCCCCAAAGGAAAAAAAAAAGACATTCTATAAAAAATACACTTGTACTTGAATGTTTATAGCACCACAGTTCACAACTGCAAAGATGTGGAAACAGCCTAGTGCCCATCAATCCATGAGTGGATTAATAAAATGTGGTATATGTATACTATGGAGTACTACGCAGCCATAAAAATGGTGAACTACCTCTTGTATTGTCCTGGATGGAACTGGAGCCCATTCTTCCAAGCAAAATATCACAAAAATGGAAAAACAAACACCACATGTACTCACCATTAAATTGGTACTGATTGATCAAAACTTTGTGCACATAGGAAGTAACATTCATCGGATGTCAGGCAGTGGGGAGCAGGGGATGGGTAAATCCACACCTCACAGGTCTGGTGTGTGCTGTCTGGGGGATAGGCATGCTTGTAGGTCTGACTCTGGTGGTGCAAAGGCAACTTAGGCAATCAAAGTGTTTGTACCCCCGCAATATTCTGAAATAAAAAAAGAACAAAGAAAGAAAGAGCCTTAAAAGCCCCATACCAAATGAGTTCATCTTTCATTAAAAAGTAAAGTTTAGCAATCAGGAGATGGCTGGAGGATGGGTGCTCAGGGAATTTGTTACTGTTGAGTTAGAAGCTATATCTGCAAGAGGCAGGCTCAGTAAGAAGTGAGCCATATGGTGAGGGATTTATCCATTCTGTTCAACTACAGATGGCTACAGAACAGTGATCCCTGACCTTTCTGGGACTAGAGACGAGTTTCATGGAAGACAATTTTTCCACGGACCGGGGGTGGGGAGAGGCGGAACTCAGGCAGTGATGTGAGTGATGGGGAGCGGCTGTACCTACAGATGAAGCTTTGCTGGGTTGCCCACCACTCACCTCCTGCTGTGAGGCCCAGTTCCTAAGTTTCATGGAAGACAATTTTCCCATGAAGGCAGTGGTAATGTCTGTTGTTCAATAAATAGTTTTTGAATAAAAGAAAATATTCTAAATCTTACTATGTCACTTTTTCACTGTTTGATCTTGATCAAACATTCTCTATTTTCCCAGATCCTTCTAGAATATGAGATAGTTTAATCAAATAACCACACAAATAAATTTAAAATTACAAATATTATTTCATGTTACTACGAGAGCTATGAGCTGTTAGGAAAATATGAATGCATTTGTTCATTAATTCAATACGTGTTTTCTGAGTCCTGTTGTATACTGGACACTCTCTTCTAGGCACTAGGGATGTAGCAGTCACCTGGAAAGGGAAGGTCTGAGTGGGAAGGTGACTTTTGTATAATCACGTGAAAGAAGAAGTGATTTATTATTTAGGCTCTCTCTCTCCTCCATTTCAATGCATAATATTGTACAGAAACCAGGGTTGTTGTGATGATTAAATGAGACAACTTTAGTGAAAGCTTCTAAACTAATGCCTAGAGCTCAGTAAATACTGGTTTCTAACTTAATTCCCTGTATTCAGAAGAATTGCTGAAATCTGGTCGACATGTGTGTACATTTTTCCCTACATCGTTCCACCTAACTTTTAAAACAAATAAATCAACCCTCCTCACTTACGCTTAATGTGATAAGTAATATTTGCTTGCAACTAATACATTTTGTAATTATGCTTGCTCCCATTCATTCACCTTTTTCAGCTCCACAGTCCTGAAGAAGCCAGGCTTGCAATATGCCCTTGTTTTGTTCATTCCGGGCATTGCTTGAGATGTATAGAAAAGTAACACAAATGAAATGTGGTGGCAGTTCCAGGTCAGGATGAAAAACATCCTGGACAAATTTCCTTCTGTGGGTTCCAGAAGCGACTGTCGCTGGGAGCAGCAGCTTGGATAGCACACTGGCTTGTAGGGTGACCTTGGTAGGACACCTAACCTTTTTAGATCTCAGTTTTCTCATCTGTAAAACAAAGGGAATGCTAACATTCTCTGACCCCTTAGAAACGTTAGGAGGGGGAAATAAGTTAATATTTGGAAAGGCCTTTGTGACCCTTCCAGCCAAGACATTATCAAAGTACAAAGTAAATTGTAGGAACTGTTTGCTATCCCATTAGTAACTCAAATAGTACAAGGGGCTCCTTCTGTCAAATCCTTGTAAGTTAGGCTTGTAATATACACTCTTTTTTTTGTTGTTCACCAGGATGAAAATGGAAATAAAAGAGTGGAAACATTCTCCTTGAGTTCATTTTTATTTTTTATTTTTTTTATTTCAGCATATTATGGGAGTACAAATGTTCAGATTATGTGTGTTGCCTTTCCCCACTTTCCCCCCCTGGAGTCAGAGCTTCAAGCGTGTCCATCCCCCTGATGGTGCACATAGCACTCATTATGTATGATATACCCATCCCTTTCTCCCCCCCACCTGCCCAACACTCAATAAATGTTATTCCTATATGTCCACTTAGGTGTTGATCAGTGAAACCAATTTGCTGGTGAGTACATGTGGTGCTTATTTTACCATTCTTGGGATACTTCACTTAGTAGAATGGGTTCCAGATCTATCCAGGAAAATGCAACGTCTGTGGAAAGCGATATGGAGATACCTTAAAGAGATACAAGTAGATCTACCATTTGGTCCTTGAGTTCATTTTTAAAAATGTTCTGCAGTGGAACTTCTTATGAGCACAGACAGGTTCCCTCCCATAGAGGCACCCAGCCCTAACCCTTTCATGGAACCCCAAGAGCCTGGAAACAAGATACAGTTTGAATTTTAGAACCTGGACCCAAGATTTCAGGACATTTGTGACTTCAGCCAAGTGGCTTTGTATCCCTGATATTCTGTTTCTGGACACATAAAATGAAAATCATCCTCATCACCATAATCCCTTTTTGGTTATAGTCTTTTTAATATAATTAAATAGCTAAAATACATAGACTGTTAACTCTTACTATGTTAATCACTCTATTATACTGTCTTCTTAAATCCCTGCAAAACTTTATGAGATATGATCTATTATTACCCTAATTTTCATATAAAAATGAGGCTGTGGAAGGTTGAATAAATCACCCATATTTACAACTCTCAAAGGCAGGAAGCCTGAGATTCCCTGCAGATCTGCCGGAGCCCAGGTCAGAAAGCTGAGCCTTAGTTCTCTGAGCTCTGTTCATCTTTGTAGATATTAGAGCTGGCACGGAGTGATCAGTGCTCCCCAGTGTTATGCACCTGTGGAACAAAAATGCTTTGTGATTTGTGAAGCGTTATTGAAACGACAGTGTTCAGATTAATACTCACATTCCCACAGAACAAATGTGTCCATCAGCCCTTTGTGCAGGACAACAAACATTGAGACATCTGCCAAATCTGCCTGTTTAGCACTGGGTCCACGCAGGAGTAAATAATTTCTAGCTACAATGAGAAGAGTGAGGGCCGGCACATGGCTATACAAGGCCGATACTTGTATTTCCCAAAGCTTTATTCAGTCTCTTTTCAACCGACTAGCCTACAGTGTTAAACCAAGTTACAACTACCATAATCTGCAGTTTATTCCCTCGCATAATCTCACTCTTAGAAGAGACTGTGGGGGGAGGGAGGAGAGACATTGGCTCCTGATAAAACATTTTCGGCAGTCTTCAAAAGTCTTTTAAACACTAACTCTTATTTAGGAGAGAATATCATCTCGCACTACAAGTTAGACAGCAATGTTTGGCAAATTATTATAGTTGAAGTGGAGAGCTAACATTTTCCCCTTTACTAGTTGCCTAAAAGAAAAGACTAAATTTCAATTTATGAAAGAGAGGAAGAGGCCAGTATTTGAGAATTTAAATGAATGGCTTATTTTTGTTCAACTTTTATATTTAATCTTTTGAAGACAGGAGAGGAAAAGGAAGAAAATTGTTGAATCTCCACTAATCTTTGTTAGTATCTCCTGTAAGTCTTGTGGATTCTATTGAAGTAGAAAGGAACAGGATAAGAGGAAGGATAAAGTTGGAACTCTAAACACTCTGGTCCTTAGAAATAGTAGATCCATTGAGGAACATCTTGGTCTTTTAATTCCAAGGCATCTTCTGCAACAAAATTCAAGCGATGGCTGATAGAAAGAAAATGGATTTAAAATTAACCAAAATAACATTCAGTTCACTGAAGAAACAATCGAGCACCACAGGATGGAAAGAGACAGAAGAGTTCTCGTTTTGTTATTTGTTTCAAGAGGGAACTAAGTGCCATTTTAAAATCACCTCCCTGCCTCAAAACATGGACATTCTACTTTCATGTTCTGTAAAGTGGTATCTTATCATATGAGCATCAGCTCATAAAAATTCACCAATACTCAATCTTCATAACAACAAAAAATTAAATAGTCCAGGTATTCTCCCATCTCTACCCTAATTTCTATTTCAGTAATGTGCTGAGATAACCCTCTAGATTGATAAACAGGGTGTCAAGTGCAGAAAAAGGCATATTCCTATTCTGCAATTTAAAAATTACCTAGGAATATTGGACTACTGTCTTGGAAGAATGAATTTGAGTCTCCAAAGTGGCCTTGTACCTTTCTAATCCATCTTCATGGTAGTATCTATTGGACATTTAAAAAAACTCTCACAATGACTTTAGAATGTTCTCCTTCAGAAAGATGCAATTCTACCATGCTGCACCCAAAATAATATTCTAAAATGCAAGCCAGACCATGTGTCTCCCTAAGCAATGCTTTCTCACTCATACATTTCACAAATATTTCATGGACACCTACTATTCTGTTACAGGTACTGAAAATGCAGTGGTAAATAAAATAGAAAATATTTCATCTCCTGTTGAGCTTTTATCCCAGTGGAAGAAAGCAGAAGATAAATAAACAAACATGTACATAAGTGAGATGATTCCAGGTAGTAGAAAACACTAAGGAAAAACAACAAAAGATTTACAGGAGAGAAATGGGTGAGTCCGTTTCAGATTGAGCTGCAGGAAGCATCCTTTCTGAGGAGGTGATATTTGAGCAGAGATTGGATTGATAACTGGTGTGAAGGAGTCAACACAATAATGTCTAGGGCAGGGAGTTCGGAGGTATAAATTATTGCAAAGTCCATGAGGCAGCAAGGAGCTTGACTTGATTCAGGACCAGATAGAATATCACCAGAGCTGAAGCTTCAGAAGCATTAGCCACTAGTAAGTTCTTTTTCAGCATATGAAACACTACTTGATCTGATCTATCTGACTTTCCAATCTCATCTCTCCATTTTCCTTCTATTTCACTCTCTCCCCTAGTTTTGCCAAACTACTCGGATACTCCTGTCCATGTCTCCATTTATCAGCACACATTGTTCTCCCGTCTGAAATGTGCTTCCCTTATTGTATCCCAGTGAATTCTACTCATTTTTAGAGATAAATCTTCCCTTCTATCCCTGTGTGAATGAAGAGAGGGAATAATTAACTGGCTAAATTATCCAGACCTCTATCACTATCAAAATGCTTTATCGCTTATTTTAGAGCCATTCTTTCTTTATTATTTTATTTTTATTTTAGGCAAGCGCCAAAATGAGGTTTATTGAGGAAAGATAGGATTATAGGGCAAGAGAAAGATATAAGTTTACTGGGCATGGAACATATGCCACAGATGATGCTGAAACCATTGTTGCAGCAAAGTGAGAGCCAAAGGAAAGGCTCCAAGAGAGGTTGGCTATGGTCTGTGACTTGTTTTATACTGTCTAAATAGGGATCTCCCTCATGGTTCACAGGTCACCATGGAACCATTTTGATTGGACAGCTGGAAGTCACATGACCTGAGCCTTAACTACGCAGACGGGTTCTACGTTACTTTCCTGACTTTATGGTACCCATGCTGCTTGGCCTGTGGGCTAGAGAGTCCTCTGCAGTCTTTTGCAGCTGGTGTGCCCAAGTTCTGATTGGCAGATTCATAGAGTATTCCCTCCTCCCCCAGGTATGGAGAATTTAGGGTGGGGCAGGACCCAGATGAGCGCAACAGCACCCATTTTCATCCCTAGGAGACCCAGAATCCCTCGCTATCTACCTAATGTTCCCTATTCTTTATTCTAGAGGCCTGAAAGTATGGGCGTTGACTCATCTGGCTGCTTTGTGCTCAGTAGGGGCAATGATCCCAATTAGGGTGGCCTCTTGTAGGTTCTCCGGGGTCTCTCTGGGGCACTTTGGTATATGTTCTTGGTAGATTTTTGTATTTGTAGGTAAGGAGGTAGATGCCAGGGCTGGCAGAGAATGTAGGACCATTTGTTGCTTGATGGCTTCTAACAGGATAAAATAAATTTAGCCAGAAAATTTATGAGGATCAATCCCAGCATAAGAATTCCCAGGATGCAAAGTCATGGGGTGACCAAGGGAATTATTAAGGACATCCACCACGGCCTAGAGATCTCACCTCATGTCTGGAGATTGGAAGTGGACTCTAGGATGGCATTGATGTTGTCCTAACCCTGTCCTAACTTGTTAACATAGAAGCAGTACTATTTTTTTTTAAGAACAAGTAGGCGTTCCCTTCTGCTGCAGTTAGAAGATTGAGGGGCTGCCTATTTTGTAAGGTGACTCCCGCCAGTGAATTTAAATACTCCTGTAAGAGAGCCAGTGTGTGGCCAGTGTTCACCAGGGCTTGTGCTGTCTCCGCAGCCAAAGACTGCTGCAGGCCCAGGGAAGTGCCTCCTGTGGCTACTCCAGCAGTGGCTGCTGTTCCCATAAAGGCAAAAAGTGGCACTTTGGTTTGCCAGGGAAAACCATGTCCTGCCCATGGATAAACAGTTTGTGTTACTTATCTGAAGGAGCCTATTTAAACAAGAGTCTATTTAAACAGACACTGGACATGCTCCAAGGGAGTACATGAGTAGTTGTGTCCGGTGTTGGAGTCCTTTTGTCCACAGGGGCCAGATGAGTTTCATTCTGGTCCTTCCATGGCTTTACCCGAAAATGATGGATTCAAGTAGGTATTCCTGAGACCTTAATAGCAGTTGGGGTAGAAAGTAAGACTGGATAAAGGACCTTCCCACACCAGGGTTGGTTGGGATGTGGGGGACCCATCCTTCTACTGTTTGATGAGCACTCAGTTCCTCAGCTGACAGAAAGGACTCGGGGAAGAAGGGTATCTACATGGTAGCTTGTGCTCTTGTAATGTCTGAAAGAACCAAGCTGCTTGAAGGCAAATTGGTGTCCAGCTGTTTCCTGTAAAGCAAAGGCAGGGCCATTGTCACTATGTAAGAACTGGCGGGGGCCAAAATGAGGTATTTTGGCCTTTTCAGTCTTGCAAGGAAAAGCTTCAACCCAATGAGTGAAAAGTGTCAATAAGCACTAATAAGTACTTGAATCCTCTATAGAGAGGCATTTGGGTGAAATCTATCTGCCATTCCTCGCCAGGGTAAGTCCCATTTCTTTGGGCTGGGGAGGCAAGTTTTGCCATCACAGTCCCTTGAGGATTATTAGCTTGGCAGATACAAGCGAGGTAACTTTAATCGTGGGGCCCAGTAAAAGAGAAACAAAATGTTGTTCTAGGAGATGTAAAGCAAAGGGAGGGTAAAGAATTGTTTGGTAGGGACCCCAGAGGCTCTGGTGACCACATGGGATTGAGTGCTCAGTTTCTGGAGTAGGTGATGAGGACAGAGTAGGCAGCCCCAGAATGAAAAGAGAATTTACTGGCATACCTGGCACCAGGAAGGTTAACCTTGGCTCCAGCTCTGTGATTGTTATCTGCCAGGGGGCTGATTCATCTATCAGCTGATGTTGGAGAAAAGCATTCTCTTCTGGAGTCTGGTCTACTTGCAATGATGGTAAAGGACTAGACCTGAGAGCAACTTGGAGGAAGCCAACATAGCTATTCATTTCCATCCTTAGGTCCACAGATTAATAATTTTCAAAGAATTAAGATGTTGCATGTGATAAGTAACTTTGTGTCAACTTGACTGGGCTACAGGGTGTCCAGATATATGCATAAACATTTCTAGGTATGTATGTGAGGTTGTTTCTGGAAACAATTGCCACTTGAATCAGAAGGCTGAGTAAAGCAGTCTCTTCTCCCCAACATGGGTGGGCAACATGCAACCTATTCAGGCCTGAATAGGTTGAAAAAGGCAGAGGAACGGAAAGTTCTCTTTCTTTGCCTGACTGAACAAACTGGGGCATTGGTCTTCTCCTGCCCTGAGACTGAGATTTGTACCTTTTTCACTCTGGTTCTCAGGGGTTCAGACTTGGACTAGAATTTATACCATCAGTTCCCCTAGTCTCAGGACTTTGGTCTCAGATTAAAACTATACTACCAGCTTTTCTAGGTTTCCAGCTTGCAGATGGCAGACTGTGGGAATTTTAAGCCTCCATAACCACGTGAGCCAGTTTCTTATGAAAAATCAATCTCTCTCTCTTTTTCTCTCTCAATACCATTAGCCCTTCCTGTCTGCCAGCTTTGCATCCACAAATTCAACCAACCACAGATTGAAACTCGCAGTTCCAGAGAGCCAACTGTAAGTATTTTTCATCCACAGTTGGTTGAATAAAAGATACAAAGGGCTGACTGTGCTATGCCATTTTATATAAGGGACTTGAGCATCCTCAGATTTTGGTATTTGTGGGAGATCCTGGAACCAATCCCCCTTGGATTTGGAAGGCTAACTCTGTGTGTGTGTGTGGGTGTGTATTATATATGTGAATTATATATATATATATATAATTGGTTATGTTTCTCTGCAGAACACTGACTAATACATAGCATTTCTAATTCTTAAGTAATCAATAAGCCTTATAGGTGATATACAAGGCTGTGCAGAAGGTATCCAGCCATTGTTAATATAATGAGAACATATTGCATTGCTGGATACTTTCTGGACAGGCCTCATATGTTAACTAGAACACTCAATTAACCAGAATAATTTTATTTTACAGATTCTTGATAAATTCTTTATTTAAATTCCTTGATTTCCCTAAGATATTTGGGGAGCAAAGATAAAAAGAGAAGCCATGTATAAACGGGAGCCCAACACTTAATGGCCACCTTTGTTGGACAGGACTGTCTTCCAATAATAGTTTGATAGCCATAGTGGTCTTAATTGTTTATGTAGTATCTTGGCTCATCACTTTCTCACCCAAACTTTAATGTCAGTTCCCTCTAGGTCTCATTACATTACTATGGTGTTTCATCTGTCAGATTTCCTCTGTATTTAAACAGCCCATATTCTTGACCTTTTATCATCTAGGCTGCTAATGTACTCCTGGGCCCTTTATGGAGCCATTTTTTGGTTTGCATACAAATGCCAAACAAGTCTGGAGAGACCTCCCATCTGGCCTAGGCAACCCTGGCTTCTCAAAAACTGTTGTGTTAACCCAAACAATGCTCAGTGGAGCCAAAAATCACATGTTAAACAAAATTCGAAATAAAAATTAAAAAGTAACTTTATTCTCTAAAATATATTGTATCTTGTGCTGGGCTCTAATTCCTGCAGATGACAGAAGGAGGTGGGGGTTCATACTTAACTAACTACTCCCTTCCAGTTTAAGCCAGTCTCTTTCCTGTTCTGTTGTCTTACTCTTGTTTGGATAAATGATCTGTAGATTCAAAGTTCAAATTTCCTATTAAGGCTATTGCTTTCTTCTGTTAAGAAGTCTCCTCTCTCTGGTTCCTGCCCTACATGGCATCTGGGCAGAAGGAGAAGATTTTGTGCTGCCGTCTGTCTGGGATTCCTTGTCTTGGTATTTAGGAAGGGACCCCCTGAAAAACTATCTATGATTGAGGCAAAGTTATTTTGGCACAGGTGATGCTCAGTGAGTTCTTCTGGGGAACTATCCTAGCTTCCATAGGAATTCACTCTGGCTCTGGCTGCTCATCTCAAGTGCTTCGTGAATTGGGAGTAGCATCCTCAGGTACTTTGCTCATGAACATTCACAAACTCAGCCTCCAGCACCCCCTATGGTCTTCTGAATCCCCTGTAAGGTATTCAGAAATGTAAGTGTACTCCTTCACTCCTTTTCTCTGCTTAAAGTTTTCATGTTACTATTGTAGGTGGCTTTAATCATCCATTTTGGAAGACAGTTTCACCTTAAATGGAAACGGGAAACAAATGCCCTGTCTGCCTTCGGCTCCCCTCATGATCCTTGTGTGGTTTCCATTATTTGGGGCACCCTCTCCCACATCCACTCCACAGTTGACATCTTAGGCTCTAAATCCCTGCAAGACCAGAACAGAATTATTTCTCTGCCTTTTATCCTTCCAACATTTTTCTAAACCACTAGTTTGTCCTTGAAGTAGAAAGTTTTCTACCTCTTTTTGAAACGGGGGAAGCATCCTTAGCCATACGTTGAGTTTTCTTATAGTAATACTTCCCGTTCAAATCTTTAAGATTTTCTTTTACTACACAAAAGGAGATGTTTGAATTTGGAAATACCTTTTAATCACACACACACACACACACACACACACAAATCTGCTTATAAGACTTTTGTTTCCTTTAAAGGCTAACTTTATGTCCTTTTTCTGGGAGCCAAAAGTTGAATATTGACTATTTTTCCCTTTCTTCTTCTATAATCCTAATCTTTCTGGAGACAACTGGATGCTTTTACTCATGTACAGAGAAAGGAACTATCAGGAGGAGAAAACTTCTGATAATATTTTTAAATATGTTATAATGGTAAAAATAATTTATAACCCCCCAATGAAAGAGTTAACTATAAATATTTTATAATTTGCCCATTTTATTTGATCAGTCAATTATACCACAACCATTCAAAGTAATGAATTTTCTTGATGACTCTAAAATAAATGTAATTAAAATCAGTTCAATATAGTTTCAATCAACAAATATAACCGAGTAATTGATATGTACCATGCACTATGCTAAATCATGAGAACACTGACTAAGGAGGTACCTTTATCTTCTTTGAGTAGCACATATCCTATGAGCAAACCGGACTTGTAAGTAAATAAATTACTTAAAAGTAAAAAAAACACAACAGTGTGATCATTTCAAAGAATATAGGAATAGCCATAGGAGAAATCTTTGACCTCTGTAAGAAAATATACTGTTGTGACAGAGAAGGGAGAATCTAAGGGACTCAAGGATGACATATCAAATGAAGTGATGCCTGAGTCAGATTGTAAAGGATGACTCATTAAAGGCACAACAAGGGGGGTCTTTCCAGGCAGAGAGGGCAATATGTGCACAAGAACCAAGGCATATCTTGGATAAAGAGGAATTTGAATTGACTCACCATATATACTCACAGAAGACAAACATTTTTTTATGTACTGATTAAATGTTGAGTGCTGACAATTTAAAGAGCACAAGACTCAGTCCCTTCTTTCAGAAAACCGAGTCTGAGCACAGGAAAGAGAGACAGACTAAGTTAATAATTAAAATTAGGAGAACCACAGGGTCTATCAGAACATAAAGGAAGAGAGACTGAGTTTTCACTGCACTTTCTATACAGTCTGCAAGAAGGCTTATGACTCTGCTAGACCACCGGGTCATACTACTTGGAAGGCTGGTGGGGATGAAATGACCTTTCTTAGACAGAACAGTAATAAACAGAGAAGAGTTCAACCAGAGACAATTAGAAAGCCTCAGCACAATTGGAGGGTGGGTTGACACAGCCCCCATCTAGCCAGCTTTTCTGACACCCTGATTTTTATAAGTCATCATTTCCCATTACCATATAGTGATGTACTGGATGGAATTCTTCTTTAAGAGCAAAGACAACTCAGAAAGATGAATGTGTACTGCTGAGCTAAGGAATTCATCAACCTTAGGAAGATGAATCATTTATGGACATCTCATTCATTAGGAAGCCACTAATTTGGCGTTTGTGATCACTTACATTTTTATATCTTTACTTTCCGTAAAGACAGCATTGATAAATGTATACATTGTAGGCATGAGTATGGGAAATGTTCAGCCTCCATAAGAAAATTAAGTGTATGTATTCAGCAATTATGTAGTGGTAGAGCCAGAACTAGATTCTAGACCTCCTATTTCCCAGTCTAGCACTTTTTCTCCTAGTTCATATTTCGAAGTGCTATGAAAAACAAACAAAAAACTCCATCATTTCTATATAATGATGCATATGAGCTACTAATGTTGCATATGAGCTACTTGTGTGTAGAGGAAATAAAATAATAGTTGCTATTATTATAAAATTTCTATATTAAAATTATTTACCTAAGTACTTCACATATGTAAAGTAAGTCTTCTGAATGAGTTTATAAGATATGAAGCACTATTATACCCATTTTACAGATGAGGATACTCAGGCCCAGAGAAGTTATGCTTCTTGTCTAAGATCCTGTAGCTACTAAGAAGTGGTAAGCCTGGGCTACAAATCCTGGCCATTCACCTCCAAAGCACTGCACTGGACTGCCATTTTCATGCTGTTTTAGTAACTGAACTTAGAATTTGGTAATTTGAGGAATAATCCCTGACTAATGATCTGCTATCAGGGAATACCTTGGCTTATTTAGGGGTGCAGGAAAACTGCGGCCTCAAGGCCTCTAGACTTTGGAAGAAAGGAGGCAGACTGCAGTCCTGGAGTTCTGGAAGAAATTATCTAGAAGGAAAGTCATCATGGGTAGAAAGTAGACCCCATGCCAGAGTAGCCCTGCAGAAGTCTAAGTTTGTAAACCGGGTCCTGGGTGGATACAAAACTGGAGACAGAGGATATGATTGGTACCTTAGGACTCTAAAAAGAAGGCTGTTGAAGTGGGTTCACTTTAAACACAATATGGACTACAATAAAATGGAGATGGTGCATTCTCTGAGATGGAAAAACAGAATAGAGAAAAAAGAAAATTTCAAGTTTACAAAGATGGAATCAGACTGATTTCATGGGATAAGAGGGAGAGATCACTGCAGGATTTGAGTTCATTATGGATTATTCCAAAGGGAATGGGTTTTTACCAAAGCCTAAATCAATATTGTGCACATTTCAAATGAGGGGGCCTTGCTGTTAGAGCCAGGGCTTGACTTTGAGAGACAGGAGGAAACGCAGAGGGCTTGATCAGGCTAATTCTCTGGTACTCCTTCACAAATATTTTGTTACATATTTATTCAAAGTTTATTTTGGGAGACTGAGCCCCAATATCATATACCCACTCAGCAACACAAATGCCATGTGGTTCACCAAATCCATACTCACCATAGGGCTGTTTAGATACCATCTGGTGCACCTTGCGTGTGCTATGCTGTGAGCTCATAGGTCCTTTTACACCCCATGGAGCTTCCCAAAGTCTTCTTTCAAACCTTGTATAGAATTCTCAGAGGACATTTACAATGAACACAATTTTCCTTATTCATTGACATTTTCAATGAAGTTGAAAGCCTCCTTGAGATTAGAGCTCCCAGCAAGCACTCCACTCGTGTTCTGCTAATATGATTCTCATAAGAGTAGGTTCTAGTTTTGGATGTGCCCAGAAAAATTCATGTGACTGGGCAATTTGTTTCTCTGCCACAAACCCAACTACCTTATCCATCAAGTGAGGCTACTGAAAAAGTCAGACACAAAAGAATACACAGTGTATGGCACAATTTATATGAAATATCTAGAAAGGAAAATCGTACAAAGACAGATTAGTGGTTTCCAGGGGCTGGGCTGGAGGAAGGGGCAATAAGAAATGACTGGGAGTAGGTACAGGCTTACTTTTTAGGGTGATGAAAATGTTCTATGGTTAGATAGTGGTGATGATTGTACAACTTTGTGAATATAGTGGAAACAATTGGATTGTATACATTACAATTGTTAATTTTATGGTATGTGAATAATATTTCAATTAAAATAAACATATGGAGGCCTTTTCTACCACTGACATTTTACAGTTTCACAAGTAAGATTTTTTTTAAAACTCAATTCCACCTAGAACATAGTAGGAAGTCAAAAATATTTTCTGGTCTGGTCTCCTCTTTGCTTCCAAGCTGCAGACCACAATTATTGATTCTTTGTCCAAGTGCTGGTTTTCTTAGCAGAGAGACCTTGATATTTATTAGGAAATTTGCCAGATGGGCAAATTTGGGAAGAAGGGAAGATAGTCTCCTGGATTTTAGCCTTAAGAAATGAAAGATAAGTACATTTATCTCAGTGGGCCTCAGCCGCATTTCAGTGAGTAGTTTAAGCCTGAATTCAAGTGATTTGGCCCTGATACAAATAGCACACATTATATGCAAATTTCCCCAAGCATATGAACACAATCACATTCACAGTTGGAGGAAAGTGAAACAAAATCTATATATAACCACACAATCACTTATTATGCTAAAAATACCCTCTTTCAAGACACATCTTTTTTCCTGTGGCTGGAAAATAAATTTGTACTACGCCCTCTGTGGCACTAATGATCAATTGTAAAATTATGGCATAAAATTTTAATCAGCTATTTTTTCCCCTCTGAGCCATTGATTCTTGAAAGCAGAGAAACAGTGCCTTTCCCTTGTTTCCAGGCCTTTGGGCAAAAGAGATCGTTTTGAACACCTGTTTTGATCTTAAAAATTGTAAAATTCCAGCATGTGTATGGTGATGCATGACTCCTAGTTGTGTGGTACGTACTACACTGGTATCTCGAGAATACAGCCACTTAGATAGAGTCTGGGGAGCTTTGATTTGTTGTTCCTGATCAGCATCCATAACTGGAATTGCTGCAGTGCGGGAAGAGGTATTGCTTTCCCCTTAGAGATGCCTCGAAGCTCCCCACCACTAATAAGGTTCAGTACTGAGAGAAGGAGAAGGCAAAATGAATACAAGGCTTTTTATCTTCTTCTTAACACTCCCCATACCCATTTGGCTTTATCTTCCTTCTATGGTGATGGAAGCAGTCAAAACAACGTTATGGCTTATAAAAATGTTTTCCATGTGGTTTTTCAAAAACTGCTGGTATCAATGAGATTTTTTATAAGTGTATACTGTATAGTTGTCCCTCAGTATCTGTGAGGATTCGTTCCAGGACCTCTCTCAGATACCCCGATCCACAGATGCTCAAGTCTTTGATATTAGATGGTATAGTATTTGCATATAATTTATGCATATCCTCCTGTATGCTTTAAATCATCTCCAGATTACTTATAGTCCTTAATACAACATGAATGCTAGGTAAATGATTGTACTGTATTGTTTAGGGAATAGTGACAAGAAGAAGAAGTCTGTACATGCTCAATACAGATACAGTTTTTTTGCTGAATATTTTGGATGTGTGGTTCGTTCAGACTACAGATGTGGAACCCATGGATGTGAAGGGCCATCTGTATTTGCTGTGAGAAGCTATTTTCTTTGACCAAAGGGGAAAAATTATTAAAGCCTTTATGTGATTTCTTGGGGGCCCAGAAGCCTGTGGGGGTGTGTGGAGTGGCAGGTGGTAGGGGTGGACATGGTGGACTGGGAGGAACAATATATATGTAGTTAATATAACGAGAACAGATACATGGCTGGATACTTTCCAGACAGCCTTCATATATAAGTATATTAATGGCCCTAAGAACCTTACAGAAACACTGGTTTTCTCTGTTTAGGAAAGTGACCTACAGGTTAAAAATCTCAACTGTTATCTTGTCACTTAAGACCTCTGAAGAAGTAAAAACTTGTGTTTCTTGCTTTATCCCCTATTTTTGTATAAAAAACATCTTCAGACACTGTATTGTTCTCACTTTCGACTGAATATTTTCCTTGAAATTAGAAAAGTTTCACCTTTCTGGGACTCTTCTGGGTCATCTTATCTAGTCTCCTAACTTAAATAACACATATAAACTATGTTTTCCGGATAATTCAGGTTAGTTACCCCTACTTTCAACTAACACACAATCCGTAATCTCAGTGTTTAATCCCAAAAATGTTTATTTCTGCCTCATATCACAATCCACTGTGGGTTGGGTGGTTCTCCTCCAAAGAGTATCTAGGGATTCCAGTTCCTTCTAGAATTTAGTTCAATCGTATGATAGTCTGTAACTATACCTCCTGTCTATAGCTCTACCGACTTGAGGGTCTTTCACTTCTAGCTTCATGGATGGCGTGAGAGGACAGACTGAGGTTCTTGTGGGAGATTTTTTAGGACCATGCCTGGAAGTTACTTCCTTCTCTTATTTCTAAATTCTATTGGCCATATCTAGATACAGTCTAAGCACACAGGAAGCTGGAAATGATGTTCTCCTGTGTTCTCATGAAGGGGAAATGGGATCAGAGAGCATCAAGTCAGTCTCTGATTAATCCTGTCTGGTCACCAAGGACTGATTTCATTCTTCCTGCTTGCCTCTTCTCCACTAGATCCAGATGTGTGTCCTCATGGTCTGATGATCCATGAAGATGAACATCTTCCCTCAATCCCTCTACTTGGCTACCACCACTAGATGAACAATAGTGGAATAAGGATGGGATGATTGAAATTTGTACTTTTATTTATTAAGGGGAAAATACAAGACACATAAATCATTAGTTATAGTGGATACCATGGTACTCTGTCCAGATCTCCTTTAAGGACCAAAGCCTTCATCTGCCCAGCTGCCAAGAGTATTGGCTGCTGATGGCTCATAGCCAAGTCCCCCTCCAGGAGCTGCCCTCTGAAGGAAGCTGCTTTGACCAAGGTTATGGCCTGTCCTGTGACAGCTTGTGTCCAGTGATTAATGTGGGGTGCAAAGACAAAGACTCTTTGCCTTACTTGGGACAACTCTGAAAGACTCTCCCAGCCTCTGAGCTCCTATGGAGTTCCCTGAATCTTCTGTTGCAATTACTTTACGGGTTCAACTTTTCCCTCTTCCTAATCCTACTTCTCTAACTCCTTAAAGGTGGAGTTTCCAAGGGCATTTTCCAAATATAGCCTTGTGTACACATATCTCAGGATCTCTGAGTCTGTTTCCTGGAGGACGTGGGTTATGACACTGGTTATAATTGTTCTGAAATTTCACAGAACTGATATTTAATACAAAGTCCTCCTAGTCTAAGTGGGTGAAGGAAGTTCCTTTTAGGCTCTGATTTTGATCTCTGATGGAAAAACTCCATTGTCTTTTGTAGTCCATGGCCTGTGGCTCTACCTTCAGAGGTCCAGCAGTTTCTTTGGGGACATCTACAGTAGAGCTTGGAAAGTGTCCCATTGTTAGGGGCTTTAAGGTTTTTCTCCTGCTTGTGATATGTGAGGATCCTAAAGGTTACTTTAAGTCTCGAAGGACCGAGGACGGTTTGAAGGAGTTTGTGATTAATTTGGCAATGCAGTTCTTTCAGTACCTTCATGGCTTCTAATCTCTATTCTTTCCAGTCAGTTTTGTGTCCAGTGACTACATTCTAAATCCTTTCCTAGACATAGTTCTCAGATCTTCTCTATTTCTTTGCTTTTTCACACCCCCACCCCTGTGTCTTAACTAAATGTATCTTGAGGCTATCAGAACTGAATCGTATTGACTGACGCAGAAGTTAGCATTGCTCTGAGTCACTTCATTCATCTAAGAAGTTTTTCCTAGACTTTGGGTTTTAAAGTCTTTAAACATTTCATGTCTTACTTTTGGGGACCTGGAATCTGTTAGCCTTTTAAACTCTGTAAAGAGCATGAATTTCTAGACTTTTTCTAGACATTCTCTTTCATTTCTACCTGTAAAGTATCTAATTCTTCTTTGAGCTCATATCTTATAATATCTTGTCAAAGAAAGCCATTAGTAGCCAAGACACTCTACTAAGATTCTGCTTTCCAAGTTTTTCTATTAGAGCTATTTGTTGACTAGTCAATACTATCTGTATCCCAAAAAACTACAAGAGAGAATGAAATCAAATGTCTTGTACCTGCATAATCTGGAGACCTGTACTTCCAGCTTGAGAGAGCTCTCTTGATGCTAATCTCCTAATGCTTAACTGCTGTCATTTATTTTATCTTTTTGATGTGGCAGCCCTCCACTTCAACGCACTGATTTCTTCATGTTACATAACCAACAATCTGGAAATTCTGGTGACTTAGCACACAAAGAGTTGAATTATCCCTCATGTCAGAATTTGCTGCAGATTGAACTGGTTTCCTAGGATTTCCTCAAAGAGATGGGTCCATGATTCTTCCATCTATTATCTTCAAGTCATTTTGTTTATGCCATAAAAACCTAAAGACCTCAAGAAGATGTTAAGGGCTGGACTTGCAAGTAATGCATATCACCTCTGCTCACATCCTGTTGTCCAAAAGTAGTTTGGAAATAGTCTTTGTGGTCCAGAAGGGCCACAAAAGATTCTTGGAAATTTAATCTTCCTCTATTCTTGGAAAAACGTAGAAAGATTAGGCACAATCTTGATACTCTCAATTTTATGTCTCTCTAACCCAAATTTTCCCTGAATTGAAAATACATATTAAATGATATCAAAAGATATATGTGGTATTTTAGCTTAATGAGTGCTTTCACATGTATCATACTTTTTGACCCTCAAAACATCCTGTGTGACACATATTTTCATCTTCCTTTACAGATGATAACACTGAGGATCCTGAGTCTAATCTTTTTACATTTGTAAAGCTTCTACATGTGCTAAGTAGTCTGCCAGGCATTAGCGGCAGAAAGTCATCCCCCAAATAGACACAGATTCTGTTCTCATGCTTATACTGCACTGTTAGAAATAGGTATTAACTGAAAAATAATGTTAGTAAATGTATATTTACAAATGAGATAAGTGCTCTGTAAGATAGCTATATGATCATACAAGAAAATGTATTTAAAAAATAGTCTATGAGGTTTTCTTTGGAGTGATAATAATATTTAAAAAATTAAATTATGATGATGGCCACACAAGTCTGTAAATATACTAAAACACCATTAGTTGTACATTTTAAATGGATGAATTTTATAACATGTAAATTATATCTCAATAAAGCTGTTAAAAAGAGAGAATTATATACAGGGAAAAAAATATAAGATAATTTGCCCATGCTAAATGAGTCATATAAACTGTACATGCTACAGAAAATAAAAAGAGTAAAAATATTACTAGACTTTTCTATCAGTTTTCAGTCAGTTTTCCTAGACTTTTTTTTTTAAAGAAATCAGGAAATGTAGAAAAATAATATTAAAAAAAATCCATGCCAACTCATAAACTATTTTTAAATCTTGTCTTTTGCTAGGGGCAAATTATGTTAATGATGGTAGAATAGAAGCCACAATTTGCCTTGATGACTTCTTTTGCAGCAGAAACAAACATTGGTATAATGTAATGTCATTTTCATCTATTAATTAATTAATTAATTATGTTTTTGCTTAGCAAAACAAGAGACGTTGAAAGTATAAACAAAGCAAAACAAACAAAACATAACCTAAACTCAGGGGCTCAAGGAAAAATTTCTTGGAGAATTCTAAACTTGTTATCTAAAAATGAATTGGAGTTATGGTAGAAGGAAGAAAGAAACAACAGCGTTCTGAACAGAGGGAGTAATTGAGGAAGTAAGAAAGGCTTGTGTGGCTGGAAAACTGTTAGTAGAAATCAGGCTGGAGAGGCCATGAAGGCCTATATTGTTTCTTTTTTTTTTTTGGTTTATTTTTTTTAAATTTTAGATTATTACAGGGGTACAAATGTTTTGGTCACATAAATTGCCTTTGCACTGCCTGAGTCAAAACTACAAGCATGCCCTTCCCCCATACAGAACGCATCACACCCATTAGGTGTGAATTTACCCATCCTCTCCATCCTCCTCCCACCTGTTCTATCCCCATGAATGTTACTTCCATATATGCACAGGAAGGCCTATATTGTGGCAACCACATAGAATCAATCAAGATTTTTTACTTTTATTTTCCAAAAACAATGGGAGACTATTGAAGAGTTTTAAGGTGGAGAGGCAAGGTTAATTTGGGGAAGTGCATTTCTTTATTCTGTTAAGTCCATCTCTATGATTTAAATTACTTGCCTATGTTAAGCTTCAAGTGGTTGAGTTGGAGTTCTGAACTCAAGCCACCTGGCCACGGGGGCCACTGGACAGTGTAGAATGAACTGGGGAAAAACCAAGTCAGCTAAGCTGGCACTTACGGTGCGAGGACTCTTTGTGACACAAGAAATATACTCAGAAGTATATAACTGTTGAACAAGTCAAAGTTCCTTACTGTGCCAACAGTGTGCATCTTGGGAGTGAGGCTGCTTGCACTAAAAGGTAGAAAGCAGAAGGTTCTGAGAGGTACTGACTCAGTGTGGACTCAGCAGGGACTGCTCAATTGTGGACGCAGGTCACATCTCTGAGAAGCCAGGGAGGCACTGACAGCTGTGTGTGTCTATCCATCCACTGTTGTCTTTGATTTCCTGTATATCTATTTCACTGCTTATTTTCTGGCTCAGTATTAAACCAAAGGAAAGGTAAACTTTCCAAATATGCATCTCTATTCCAGGTATGACTGATGTGCAGCCTGTTCAAAGTGGCATGGCCATATTTGTCATTTGCAGCTGGCAACAGCCTCTGATTAATCAGAGTCCATGCCAAACCAGTTAACTTTCACCGCTGACTCTGGCCAGTCTTCAACTTGGGCATAGCCTTTGTGACTCAGCCTAGCTCAACCTGCCTATGAAGTTGGAGTAGAGATCTGTTGTCATTAGATAAAAGATTTTGCCTTCTTTCCCTTCAAAGCCCCAAGTGGGGACTGGCAGAGGGTTCTCTCATGTTTGGTAGAATGGGTGGAGAAAGTTAAGATAGGTACCGGGGAAATAATGGAAATAATGTATCAGTCAAAGGCTCTGGGAAACTTCTCTGAATTGAAGTCTTATACTCAGACAGGCGGTAGAGGGGGTTTCCCACTTATGCCCCTACCATCCTGGGAAATTCTCCAAAGCTGCCCCATCACTCTGTGTCTGTTCCATGGCTGAAGTTAGTGAGTCTGGGGACTGTTTTTTCTTCCTATGAAGCTCAGTGCAGGTGAAAAGTAAATGTACCTTCTATTTATAAAGATCCTGCAATAGATGCTGCAGTAGAGACATTACACATGTGATCATATTTCATCTTCACGACAAAGCTTTGTGAACGTATGATTGTCCCCATTTTATAAATGAGAAAAGTGAGTGTCAGGGTAGGTAACTAACAATAAAGATTGTGCAGGTAGAAAGTGGCAGAGAGGGGATTCAAACTCAGATATTTCTAATACCTCAGCATAAGCTCCTTACTTAATTATTCAACACTGACTCTCCTTACACACATTTGAATAAGTGAAAAACCTGAAAGACAATTTTTTATGTGTCTTGCCAAAATTTATATGTCCAATTAGAATCATAGTTGGCCTTCTGTAAATATCTATCGAGTTGTCTCTTCTTGCATAGATTATTTCAAGTGCTTTGGAAGTAAAGGGAAACGATCCGAAGTGAGGTGGTAACTCTCTCATTCAAAATGTTGAAGTTTAAGCACAAATGAACAAGGTTAATTTGTAAGCAAACCTATCAGAACGAATTTCAATGAAAGCCAAGTCCTCACCCAAGAAGTTCTCTTGGAAAATGCCCACTTATCCCAGGGTGCCAGGTGGCATCAGGGAATAAGCATTGGCTTTGGCATCATAGGGCCTTTGTGGAAGCTTAGCTCCACCACTTCCCAAATGGCCAAGCTGGGGCAAACACTTTTCTCTGTGACTGAGTCTAGAGAAAGATATGATTGCCAAACTCTTAGATGTGCTTTATAATAATGCCTTTAACAATTTTCCTCCCTCTCTTCCTCTCATTTTCTCTCTCTTTCCTTTCCTCCTTCCCTGCTACCTGATCTTTCCCTTCTTTCCTTTCTTCTTTTCCTTTTTATCTTTCATGAAAAGATGCTCTTTTTCTGCCCCATCTCCAGCCACTTCTGCCCCTGGTGTGTTCTGCACTGACAATTCTGATTACTTCCCAGCATGATGGTGTTCTCACTGCTGTGCCTCCTTGGCTTCTCTGTCTGGAGTGGTTTTCATTTTGTGTTACCTTGGTGAGATTTTACTCATCCTTCAAGATCTAATAGAAGTATCACTTCTTCATTGTCATCTTTCCCATCTCCCTTCCACTTCCCCCTCCCTAAATATAATTGGTTGCTCCTCTCTTTTATCTCTTTGCCCAAATCATACCTTGTACATATCTATGGCTAGAGATTTTAGCTTCAGCCTACACATAATCATGTCTGGCTCCTTGGTGAAGCAGAACTATCCCAAGATATTTTATAAGGAGGGTTGAGGCACCTCATTGGTGATAATTCACCTTAATAAGAAAGCCAGGGAAAGAATCTTGTGCTAGCCTTTGGAAACAAGGAAAACAGTACGCTCTCTACCACTAGGATTTACCCCACCCTTGTGCTATGTCCCTGGCTCACCTGTTCCTGAGTCTGCATTACAGAGGGAAAGATAATTGGGAATAAAAGTGAAATAAACTTTTTTGAATATGCACAGAACTGTTTGAACATAATAAAATTGTAGACAGTCATTCTACAATTTCTACCAAAAACCACAGAGCACCTGAAAAGCACTGAAGCTTGGTACCCAAAAAATTAAGGGAAGTACCTGATACGGGTGATGGCAGCTAGTAAAGATGGGATCGAGAATTTGTTTCAAACTCCACACCTGTTCTGTTCCCCTTCACTGCCTCTCAGAGACATGTTACTTAATAAATACCGATTTGAAAACTGTATTTCCATCTCTTCTTTACCCTCAATTTTATGTAAAATGTCAGGAAAAACTCTTGATCTCTGTTGTACCTCATATTTTCCATCAGTGAAATGAGGATAACATTTTCCACTTGCTTGTTGGTGGCTTGGAGGTAGATTATGACTTAATGTTTGAAAGAGACCATGAAGGAAGAGATTAAGGTTCAGAACAACAATGCAGTCAAATTCTTTGACTCTTTGAGGAGCATTTATTGGACTCTGACTATGTCAGGTATGGGATGGACGCTGGAGTGAAAACACAAAGAAATGACAACAAAGTAAGTAAACTTATCAAAACATCACAACAAAGGCAACAAAACTTTACTGAGATCCGGAATGACTTACGCATGCAGAAGAGAGAGTTTCCATATGATAATCTGATGTGAGAGTGTGAGCCTAGTAGGCTGTATGCCAGGGAATGGCATAGCAGGTCAAAATGGAAAACACCTACTTAACTTTATAGGACCAGCCAAATCTCTGCCCAAAGTTCTTTTGCTTTTTCTGACCCCTGAGAGCTGACCTTTACAGGTACAAACCTGAATTTTCAGCCTCCTGCCCAGGAGAATGATCTGCAAATGCCCCAGGGTTCAAGTGGCTGCAGAAGTGAGCTAAATTCTCCAAAGTTTTCTCATCTCCAGAGTCCTAGTCTTCTCTGACCCTTGCCAATTTTTATTGTTTGATCAACATGGAAATGGAAAGGAAAGCCATTCGAGTCAGAGGGAAGAACAAATGCAATGCCAAAAAGACAACAAAAGCTGTATTCGTTTTGGGAAACTTGGAGAAGTCAATGTCAACTCAAATGCTTACAAGGGACTCACAGGTAACATGAGTGAAGCAGGCAGAAAAGAAAATTAACCCTGGAGAATTGTGTACATAGTGAGGATTAGGGAAAATTTCAAGTACAAAATCAACTAATGGGTCTGGCTGCTACGAAGTATGGACCAATTTCTGCCACATGGAAAAACAGGTTTTTAATTTTAAATAAAAAGCAGTGAAATAGCATTTTTAATGCAAAATCTCCTGATTTTTTAACGTTGGCTTAATTTTCTTTTTAAAACAATGAGCAGGCCAAGCTATATACTGCCTGTTCCCTGCCTCTGTCTTAGATTCTGATTTTTCCTATTTGTAAAATTGTATGAATAATTTCTATTTGGTCGTGGTGTTAAGATTACAACATCTTATATCTAGTATTTGCTTGATGCATGTAACTCTTATTAATGACACACATATTAATTAATGAAAAAATAATCAGAATATGATAAATGGGCTACTTAGGTAATGCCTCCTCTTAGAGGTACTCAATCAGAAACTTGATATCTCCTTTTGTGGAATATTACTGAGGACATTAATTCTTTGGCTATAGGGTTGAAATCAATCAAAGATAGATTAAATTTTCTTTGCAAGATAATTTCAGCTGGTTGTGCCTGTCTACAGTAATGCATTAAGAAATTTTCTGCACCTGTAGCTAAGTTCAGTGAAAGAGTCTCATGATTGATTAATGATGTCTGCCAGGGTCTTAGAAAGTGGGAGTGGCCACACATGTACACGCATTTGCCATTCCTAAACCAAATGATTTTTAAGTCCATGTCAAGCCCTGAGAGTTTATAAATAAAATTTAATCAAATTTGACCTGCCTTTAATGGTACACAAATTATTCTGAAGTCTACATCATGAAGATCAGTATCAATGAAATAATGATTAATGGAGACTTCTATGTGACAGACTGTTGCATAAACCAGTTTTGTCTGTTCTTATTCTTATGCCACATCCATAGTCAGCACTTCGCAGAACAGAATTATTAACTAAGTTATCTAATGTCATTATGTTTTACCATGCATGATGAGCTCCTGTATGCTTCATTTGGGTTTAATTTGAGAGACACTTACTAAGTTCTGTTCTGTATGCATGACTCTAAGGACACCCTGATGAATAACACTGGGTGCCTTTACTAAGTGTGTTTCCTGGCATTCTCAGTAACACAGACATGAGATCAAAGGAATAGCATATAAGGTAAGATGTGAAATCACAGACTTTTCCACCACTGCTCCTCAAACTTTTCTACCAAAATTGAAGAGATCGATTGCCTACATGAAGAAATCTGGAGCCAGAATCCACAACAGGCATTTATAAGAGTAAATATCTTTTAAGGACTTTTGTTTGATATTTTTAAAAAATTTAAAAGCTCTGCATAATAATATATCCACTCTTCTAATTTATTGGGTTTTTTTAATCTTAAAATTGGTAACAAAAAGAAGTATGCCAGGCTTTCCATGTGGAGTCCTGGGACATTTACATGCCCGTACACAGACTCAGCTCAAGAAGCAGGGATGACTCTAGCAGAGAAGCAATATTGAGTGGGCAAGGAAGAAGTTGTTAATCTTGGTTTTTTTTTTAAAGAAATGAGGGAAAGCTTCATAGCTGAAACCAGATCTGAGTGGAGGTCAGGAAAGACAATCCATTCAGAGGAAAGAGCTTGCATGGAGATATTAAATAGCACAGCATCTCCTGGAAACTAGAAATGGTTCTGTACTCTTGGATATGAAGTTTCCAGATTGAACATGGCATGAATAAGGCTAGAGAGGGAGAAAGGAGCCAGTGTTTACAATAAGCAGCTCTGTTAGAAATATCATATTCTTTCCAAATATGCATTTTTCATTAATTTTTTAAATTACTCTGTTCCTTCTTGCTTGACTTCCTACTCATAGACCAAAAGGCATATCAGGTGGAGTGGTTTTTTTTTCTTTCTTCATTCATAAACTGTACTTCTAAAGCAAATCGTCCATGACAAACCTCTGCTTGGCCTTGGCCACCTATCAAAGGCATCCTCTCACTGGTGATCAATGGTTCATCTAGCACTGGAACCAAGCCAAAAAGGAAAGAGCCACTGATGAAAGAGAGAAGCAGCAATGCGGTGAGACCAAAATGTCCTGACCAGAGTGCAGGCTGAGTGTTTCTTCTTAATGAAAAGCGCTCTGCCATTGTAGAGATCATTCACTGAATGGCCCACACAGGGGTGGCAATGTCCTCTGAAAGTCATTAATAAGCCACCTTCTGTGTTGAAACTTGTGATCCTTTTGAGGAAATATTTACAATAGAAAGCTAGACTATGCTGCAGAAAACCAGCGCTGCTTTGAGGGTCTGACAACCAAAAAACCTTTGAAGATGTCCTCTCTGCTTCCTTTGGCAACCTGCTATAATGGTACCCTTCCAATTTTCAGGTTCTCATTCTCACCAGAAAGAACTTCAAGAGGTCTTCCCACACACAGAATTAGAAGCAACAATATTTCTCTTCCTGAGAACCAAAAGTAGTACTTTAAATAACCTTTGTAATGTGCATCATCTTTGAAGTCTTCTGTAAATACTCCACAAGTGAATTACTTGGCTATAGTTCCAAATTCTTTTGGATTATGTTCGTATCTTATGCACTCTTGAGACTACTGTGGTAAAGAGGGTGCTGGGAGTAATGGGAACTGTCAGTAACAGTGTTTCTACAGTATTGATACATCAAAATACAGTATACTAGTGAGAACTACTACTGTGTTTCCCCGAAAATAAGACCTACCCATAAAATAAGCCCTAGTAGGATTCCT
Organism: Cheirogaleus medius; assembly: GCA_008086735.1. Classification (NCBI taxonomy): domain Eukaryota; kingdom Metazoa; phylum Chordata; class Mammalia; order Primates; family Cheirogaleidae; genus Cheirogaleus; species Cheirogaleus medius. The sequence continues at coordinate 66,564,707 of VBSM01001124.1, forward strand.
TAGCATTTGCGCAATATAAGCCTTTCCCCGAAAATAAGACCTAGTGATGGGCGTGGCTACGCAGCATCTCTGCACAACCCATGCATTTCGTGGTGGAGTGGTAAAGAAGATGAGCAGCCCTTCTCATCTGCCCCATGAGAGCTCTGTTGCTCGCCATGAGAGATTGGGGCCAATGGTTCTAAAGGAAATAGAGTGGCAAGAAACTCAGGATGGAATTCGGGGTTTGGAGAGTTATGATGATGTTCCAGAAGAAGATGACTTAACTATATTTGAATAAATGTAGATTGCTGTACCGTACTTAAAAAAAAAAAAAACACACATCCCTGAAAATAAGCCCTAGGGTGTCTTCTTGAGGAAAAATAAATATAAGACCCTGTCTTATTTTTGGGGAAACATGATATGTACTGCACCTTTGCTTATCTTCTGTTCTATGTACATGGCCTACTTCATCTTCTTTAGTTAAAGTATATGCTCAACAACTTCTTAAGGAACATATAATTACTTTTGTTTCAGAGATAGGGGAGAGGCTCAGAGGGGTTAATTATCTTTCCCAAATTTACAGCAATGTAAGTGTCAGAACTGGTGTAGGACCAAGAGCTTCGGGTTTCCTAGTATTTTCTTTTAATCAATATCTCCAACAGCAATTCATGTACCTGGTTCCTTTGTCCCTGTAGTTCACTGTGCCTAAAATGCTTCTTTACACATTTTTTAAAAGTTCACTGCACTCTTTTCTTTATGGTATGAGGTTGGATGTCACAACTGGTAGGCAGCCCTACATAACTTCCCAAAGTCTCAGCCAGGTGGTTGCTGTCTATGGTCCATAGCATCTTGTGCTTTCTTTCTCTCTGCAACTCCTACTGCGCCGTTCAGATTGCTTACTCTGAGGTCCAGCAAGGCAGTGACCACGTCCTTCACATACACATGTCACACAGCATACCTGGGAGAAAACTGGTGCTCAATAGCTGTTAGTAGCCCATCAAATATTTTGTATTTTTATAGTGCTGAGGCTTTAAGAAAACATTCATGTCATCTGGCTCATTTAACAATGTGTAAAAGTAGGTGTGATCAGTAAAGAGCTATACCAAGTGAAACATTACAATTAAATGTAAGCAATTTATTTTCTTTCCTGGGCCCTTGAACAAAATTTCCAAGAGTTAGGTTGGAAGCAGGACACTAGCTCCTCCAATGGGTTTTCAGGGAAAGTGACAACAGAAGATACATCCTGTTGCTGTGGTGTCCTTAAGAAGAAACTTTAGATAAGAAAGAGCTAATATTGAAATCAGAGTAAGTGTAGCATCAGCTAGTCTCAGATGAGAAAAGATGACAGGAGTCAACAAGCCTCCAAATACCTGTGAACTCAGTCCATGCTATATTAGCTTGAACTTGATAGTTTATGCTAGCAGTGTGACTTATGGTAAATGCCAGTTTTTGTATGATTGAGACTCTCTGCCATGCTATATCAGTTTGACCTCTAGTGGGTGGGAGACTGATAACTAAGGTTAGTTAGTTGCTTAGGTGTTGCATGCTTATGTAATTGACAACTCCTCCTCCAAGCCCTCAGGCCAAGAGTCAGGTGAGCTCCCTAGGCTGGCAATACTTCAAATGTGTTATTACACATCATTGCTAGGAGAATTAAGTACAACCCCATGCAATGCTCCTAAGAGGAGACACCTGGAAGCTTATGTCTGGTTTCTTCTGGACTTCATCCATGTGCCTTTTTCCTTTGCTAATTTTCATCTATATTCTTTTGTTGTAATAAACTGTGATGGCAAATGCATTACAGTTCTTCTAGTGAATCAATAAACATGAGGTGGTATTAAGAACACAGTAGTATTTTTACGTCCATTAAAGTCAATGTATTTTTTTTTTTTTGGAGATAGAGTCTTGCTCTGTTGTTCTGGCTAGAGCGCAGTGACATCATCATAGCTCACTGCAACCTCAAACTCCTGGGCTCAAGCGATCCTCCTGCCTTAGCCTCCCAATTAGCTGGGACTGCAGGTGCATGCCACAACACCAGGATAATTTTTCTATTTTCAGTAGAGACAGGGTCTTGCTCTTGCTCAGGCTGGTCTTGAAATCCTGACCTCAAGTAGTCCTCCCACCTCAGCAAAGTATTTTTTTTAACTTTCTCTGAGACTTCCTACTTGATCCACAAATTTAAAAGTATATAATTTGGTTTACAAGTGTTTGGGACTTTTCCTGTTTTCATTTTGTTGTGAATTTTTAGTTTCATTCCACTGTGGTCTGAGAATAATTATTTTTAATTTTTTAAATTTATCGAGGTTTTATTTTATTTTTTAAATGTCCCTGAATATGGTCTATCACAGTATGTATTCTATGGCCACTTAAAAAGAATGTGCATTCTGCTGTTGCTGGGTAGAGGGCTCTACAAATGTCATCTAGATCCTGGTGGTGAATGGTGTTTTGAGTTTTCCTACATCCTTGCTGATTATTAGTCTAGTTGTTCTATCAATTTTTGAGAAAGGGATCTTGAAGTCCCAAAATAAAACTATGGATTTGTCTATTTCTTTTCTAAGTTCTATTAATTTTTTGTTTTTCAGATTTTCCAGTTCTGTTTTGGTGCATACATATTTAGAAATTCTGTATGTTTTTGGTGAAGTGACCCTTTTATCATTATATAATATCCCTCTCTCCCTCTTCTATAATTGTCTTTACTCTGAAATATACTTTATTTTATATTAATTTCGTAAGCTTTACTTTATTTTAATTAATTTTTTATAATATATATTTTTCCATTCATTTTCTTTCAGGCTTCCAAAATGTCACATTTGAAAAGAATTGTAGATAGCATATAGCTGGGCCATGTTTTTAATTACCTTGTCATTTCTATCTTTAATTGACATATTTAGGCCATTTATATTTAATGTAATTATTAATATGTTAGGGTTTAGCATATCAATTTTTCATTTTATTTTATAACATTTATAACTTAATAACATGTCATTTTATTTTTGTTTACTCTGTTATTCTTTTTCATTTTTCTCTATTTTCTTTTTCCTGCCTTTCTGTGACTTACTTGAACATGTTTTAGAATTCAATTTTGATTTATCTATAGTGTTTTGAATGTATCTCTTTGTATAACTATTTTTAGTGGTTACTCTAGTAATTACATAATATATGTATTACTTAGCACAGTTACTGATGTCATATTTTACCAGTTTGAGTGAAGTATAGAAATCTTATCTCTTATAACTCTTTATATTCCCCTACTTATAATCTAATTATCTTAAACATTTTCTCTGCATTCATTTACAAACACATCAAACACTATTACAATTTTTGCTTCTACCATTAAACATAATTTAGAAAACTCAAGAGAAGAAGAAAAATCTACTCTACCAGTATTTTTGCTTACCTTTTTATTTCTTCCTTTCTGATGTTCCTAGGTTTCTTGTCTTAAGTTATTTCCTTTCTATTTAGAGAATTTTATTTAGCTATTATTTTAGTGTAGGTATCCTACTGAAAAATTCTCATAGTTTTCATTTATCTGAGGAAATCTTGATTTCTCCTTCATTATGAAAGTATATTAATATTTTGCTTCTAATAGGATTATAGATGGACAGGTTTTTTTAGTATAGACAATCCTCAACTTATGAGGTTTCAACTTATGATTTTTCAATGTTACAGTGGTACAAGAGCAATACACATTCAGTAGAAACTGTACTTTGAGTATCCATATAACCATTCTGTTTTTCACTTTCAGTACAGCATTCAATAAATTACATGAGATATTCAACACAATAAATTAGGCTTTGTGTTAGATGATTTTGTCCAATTATAGGCTAATGTTAGTGTTCTGAGCATGTTTAAGGTAGGCTAGGATAAGCTATCATTTTCAGTAGGCTAGGTTTATTAAATATATTTTTGACTTATAATATTTTCAGCTAATGATGAATTTATCAGGATGTAACCTCATTGTAAATCAAGTAGCATCTATACTTGAAAATTTTTATGCCACTTTCTTCTGACTTCTAGGATTTCTAATGAGTAATCTACTATTGTTTGAAGTGTTTTTCCCTGTAGGCTAGGTGTCTCATCTCACTGTTTTCAAGTCTTTTGATTTTAGTTTTTAGAATTTTGACCATTGTGTGTTTTGGTGTGAATTTATTTGGATTTATCCTGTTTGGAATCCACTAAGTTTCTTGAATTCATATGTTTATATGTTTTTTCAAATTTGGGAAATTTTGGCCATTATTTCTTTGAGTATTTTTTAAATAGTTCCACAGGTTCCTGGAGCTCTGTTATATTTTTCCAGTGTATTTTCTTCATATTGTTCAGTATGGTTAATTTTATTGTTTTATCTTCCAGTTCAGTGATTCTTTCCTTTACCTTCATTCTGATGTTGAACCTATCCATTGAGACTTTTAACTTGGTTGTTATATTGTTAAGTTTAACCTTTCCATTTATTTCTTATTATGTCTTCAATTTCTGTTCTGAGACTTTCTATTTCATTGTTGAAGTTTTCTATTTTTCCATGTGTGTTAAGCATGTTTGTAATTGCTTGTTAAAACACTTCACTTCATTTTTATGATGACTTCTTTAAAATAATTTTTAATTGTTATAGTTTTTATTAATTAATTATTTTTTTAATTTCAGCATATTATGGGGGTACAAATGTTTAGGTTACGCGTGTTGCGGTCACCCCCCCTTCCCCCCCGGAGTCAGAGCTTCAACCATGTCCATTCCCCAGATGGTGCACATCCCACTCATTATTTAATTTTTTAATTTCAGGAAATTATGGGGGTATAAACATTTTGGTCACATGTTATGACTTTGCCACATCCCAACTATGATTTGAGACATGCCTTTTCCGCCCCTGCAATGCTCACTATGTCCATTACTTTTGAGTTTACCCACCCCTAACCCACTAGCCCCAAAGAATATTACTACTGTGTGAGCGCCTTAGTGTTGATCAGTCAGTGCCAGTTTGAGGGCGCATACATATGGTACCTATTCTTCCATTCTTGTGATACCTCACTTCAGAGGATAGGCTCAAGCTCTATCCGGGAAAATATATGAGGTGTTAGATCACCATCGTTTCTTAAAATTGAGTACTATTCCATTGTATACATATACCAAATTGTATTAATCCACTCATGGATTGACAGGCATTTGGGTTGTTTCCAGATTTTTGCAATTGTGAATTATGCTTCCATAAACATTTGAGTGCAGATGTCTTTATTACAGAATGACTTTTGTTTGTTTGGGTAGATGCCTAATAGTGATATTGCTGGATCAAATGGTAGTTCTATTTGTAGGTCTTTGAGGTATCTCCAAATTCTTTTCCACAGAGGTTGCACTAATTTGCAGTCCCACCAGCAGTGTAAGAGTGTTCCTATCTCTCCACATCCTCACCAGCATTTGTTGCTTTGGGATTTTTTTGATAGAGGCCAATCTCACTGGGGTTAGATAATATCTCATTTTGGTTTTGATTTGCATTTCCCTAATGGTTCGAGATGTTAAGCATTTTTTATATGTTTGCTGGCCATTATTCTGTCTTCTTTTGAAAAGTTTCTATTCATGTCTTTTGCCCATTTATTGATGGGGTTGTTTGATTTTTTTCTTGTTGATTTTTTTGAGATCTAGATAGATTCTTGTTATGAGCCCTTTAACAGATGTATAGAGAGTTTATCCCACCTAAAATAATTTTTAAGATAATACTAATGTCTGTGTCACCTTAGTCTTCATGTTAATTAATATATTTGTATTAAACTTGAGATCTTCCTCATTTTTGTTGTGATATGTTATTTTTTATTGAACCTGGGATATTTGTAGTATTATGTTATGAGATTCAGGATCCTATGTAAGCCTTACATTTTAGCTAACCTCTTGTGACACTTCAGCGGGGGAAACACTTTCTAAGCACACACTTATAACCTCTTACTTATAATGCTGTGGCTATCATCTGATCCCATGTCAAATATGGCATTTTATTATCATGGTTTCTTTGCTATTTATTTGCTTATGACAGAAAGACTGCTCAAGTAAAGTCTAGATAATGATTGATAATAGTTGATTTGAGACGAAATCACTTTGACCTGTATTTCTTTCTGTGAGAAACAGCTCAACTTGGGATTGTTTCAGAAAATCAGCTCCTTGTGGTTGTTTATCTATGATATCAGTTTATTCTGAATTTGATGTGTTCAGTGCAAGAACAAATATAAAGGTCATTTTAAAATTGCTAATGTATGTGTAAAAGCTTTAAAAATCTAGGTATAGTTGGTAAAGCTAAATCATTTTAGCTATGAAAGCTATGAAAGGAGCTCTTATTTTATCTAGCTTTTTAAAAATAAGTTACTTTTTATATTTATGTTTCTCTAAAACATCTTAATAAAACCATAGTATAAGACTACAATTAAAAAACATATTTTTTATCTCATCCTTCTCTGCTGAATCCCTCTACTCACTTATTATTGTGTTACTTGTGGTAGTTTAACTCATACTAAATATTCTGCTTAAAATCCATTTCTTCACTTACCAATTTTATGTAATATATTTTCTATTGATTTTGTAATTTGATGATGAGGATTTGTAACTCTTATCCAATTCTCTTATTAATTTCCATCATCATAATATTATAATATAATAAATTTTAGTTAAGTTACTGTTTTGTGTTTAGTTTCCATTTACTTGGAATATTTTTTCTGTCAATTTACCTGGAGTCTGTGCATATCCTTATGAATTAGATGGGTTTCTTACAGACAGTATATACTTTGGCAAAGATTTTTCATCCATTCAGTTAGTCTGTGTCTTTTAATCGGTGCATTAATAACATTCACATTCAGTGTTAGTATGGATATATGGAGTACTGTTCTGTTTGTCACAGTGAATGATACCTTGTCATTTTCTATTTTTCTCTTGTACTATTGTTTTGTAAGAGGTGTGAGCTCTATTCTGGGGTGTTTTTAGATATCTATTTCTAGGTATCTATTGTGCTTTTCCATGCACAGTGCAGCATTGAGCATTTCATGTAGTGTAGGTCTAGAAGTGCCAAATTCCCTTAGTGTTTGATGATCTGGAAAAGTTTTTTTTTTTCTCCATCATTTATAAAACATAGTTTTGCAGGGTATAAAATTCTTGGCTGGAAGTTGTTCTGTTTATGAAGATTAAAAACAGAGCCCCAAACTCTTCCAGCTTGTAAGGCCTCTTCTGAGAAGTCTACTGCCAACCTGATGGGTTTTCCTTTGTAGGTTAGTTGCTGCTTTCATCTTTCAGCTTGTAGAATTTTCTCTTTCACTCTGACTTTGGCCAGGATGACCATGTGTCTTAGAGATGACCTATTTCCTATGAATCTTCCCAGTATTTGATGACCCTCTTGTATCTGAATATCTGAATCTCTGGTGATACCAGAAATGTTTTTTTCAATAATTCCCTTGAATAGATTTTCTATGATTTTTGTTTTTTCTTCTTCTCCCTCAGGGTTACCTATAATTTGTATATTGGCTCACTTTACATAGGCCCATATTTCTCTGAGTGATTATCATTCTTCTTTTTCCTTTTCTGCATCTTAGACTGACTGGGCTAGTTCAAAAGCCTTGTCTTCAAGCTCTAAAATTTTCTTCTACTTGGTCTAGCCTATTGTTAAAGCTTTTTGCTGTATTTTGAAATTCCCTATGTGACTCTTCTACTTTTTTAAGTTATGTTATGTCTTTTCTTATACTGTCTTATCAGTTAAGCAACTTTTTCACTTTTTTCATTCACATCCTGAAATACTCTTTTAGCTTGCGTGTGTTGGCTTTCAACTTTCTTTTCAATCCCATTCATCTTATTTGGCATCTATATTCTGAATTTCATTTCTGACATTTCACGAATTTCCTTTTGGGTGGGGTCCATCTTTGTACGTCTACTGTGATCCTTTAGGGGTGTTGAACTAGCTTGCTTTATTCATGTTGCCAGAGTTTTGTTGCTGGCTTCCTCTCATCTAAAATCTTTTCTCTCAGTTCAAGGCAGATAGCTTTGCAACATTCCTATTCTCCTTTGCTGGGAACTTTTCTATTTAGTGAGAAGAAGGAGAGGTCTCTAGATGGTGCTTTTGTGTCCTATCCTGGATTATTCATATTTTTGGAGAAGAATGAATGCACTGAGATCTTGTAATGTAGTTGTTCTACGTTGTCCTGTTCCCCTGTGGTTGTCACAGTCCAAGAAGTCCTGGGGCATCTTTGTGTGGAGTGGTGGGTTTGTCCCTAGGCTGTTGCTGGAAGCTTGGGTAGGGTGCTTGGTGAATCTCTCTCCACAGAGGCAGGCATTGCAGGTGATTGCTCTGCCCAGGTCTTTCTGCAACAAAGGCAGTGACTGCTTGGTGTGGCTATCTAGGCAGTGGCTGTAAGTGTCAGGTCTGTGGGCATTTGCTCCACCCATGTCTAGGTATAGTGGTAGTCTTCAATGGGGTGGCAGCTATTGCCAGTGGGTCTGTGGTAGAGAGCTGGACTGCATATGGGTCTGCAGGGGTGTGGTCTACCACATGATGCATAGATCTGTGTAGGCATGACCCACTGATTGGTACACAGGGCTAGGGGCATGGCCTGCTACATAGTGCATTGTGGAGCTAGGGGAGCCTGTTCCTCTGGTCAGCATGCAGGTTCAAGGGTGTGTTAACCTTAGCACAGCAGCATGCATGGCAGAGGGCTGAGCTGTTGGATATCTGGGGTTCTCTCCTTACACAGGTCCCTCTGGGGCTACTACCATAGGACCTCTTGAGTAACATCAATGCCTGCTCCATTAGAATTCTCTAGCGGGAGGATGCTTGGCTCTCAGTCTCAGGTGTGTGAGAGCATCTGCTATTCCTACCCCTTCTGGGCCTGGCATTGGGCAGTGTGGGGGCAGATGCAGAGAAGTTGATCCTTGTCTAGACCAAATTCTCTACACCCTATTGCTCATAGTGGCATCAGCTGTGGCAATCTGGGAACAGAGGCCAGCGGATCCCTGTTGAGCCTGCTTTCTGATGCAACTTAACTATACAGTCTCCAAGAAGTTCCCTGATCAGCACAGAGGCCCATGGTGGTGGGGATGGGGCCTCACAGTTCAAGTCACAGTGTCTATGTGGGGAGCAGGGGCCCCTGGGGTTTTCTCCTTTATCCCTTCCCCATGTGTAAAGGTCTCCCCCAGGGAACTTCCAATCTTGAGTGGATCTCCCTGTCTCCCTCTCCTTCATTCTGAGTGCCTCCCTCTCTGATGACTTACAATGCTTTCTCCAAGGCCATCCATCCATAGTGGGCATCTACTTGCAACTTCTGATCTCCTCCTTGAAAGCAGCATGTGTGGGCTGCTTCTAGTCTGTCATCTTGGCTGGGCCATATTTTTAATTGAAAAGAGTTCTTATTGTCTAATTCCTTCTTTTACATAGTACCCTGTTAGAGTTCCATGGATAGACTATCTGCTGTCATATATCTGAGAATACTAATTAAAGAGTTCTAAAAATGATGTTTTTATGTTGTCTGCATTGTCACTCTTCCTCTAAGCTTCTATGTGTTTTAGTCTTTGGTTTTGCTTTTCTTTGTTTTAGTCTATTTTTTTCAAGTTGGAAGATTATCTTAATTAGTTGGTAATCCTTAGCTGTCCATTCACATTTGAGAAAGTGGTATTATAAAGCTTATCAGAAACTCTGTGTTGGAGCTTATCAGAAACTCTGTATGGGTTGGATTTGTTAACTGTTAAACTTTTGAATGAGATGATCTGGTAGGCTCTAGGTTATTTCATGGGTATGCATTCAAATAATAATACTTGGAAATGTATTTTCAGGGACTATTTTTTTTTTTCTCTCCAGAGAATACTATTCCAGTCTTTTGCTTAAGGAAGACGTGGTTGGAACCTTGGAGAATGAGTTAAAAGAGGGAGTGGTGGTGGTGGTCATAGTGAATTATTGACTATCTATCTTTTTGGAGCCCAGCAAAGGAATGGACATGGAAGTTTCTTCATTATGCTTAATCCTCTTGATTTCCTCTGCTGTGCCTAGTATCTTTGAGCCTGAGGTCTCCCTGCCTCAATTAATCTACACAATGAATCTCTAACTACAGTAGGGTAGAAGAACTGCCTGATGTTGAGAGTAAGACCATGGTTATGCGGGTTGACTGATTGCCCCATGCACAAATCCTCTTATTTTAAACTTTGTTATTTACTGACACATTCAATGGCTCAAGGTAATGCTAATTTTTGAGACTTCCTGGGTTCTGTGACATGGTTATCCTGCTCCTTTATGGCCTTCCTCTGTGCAGGTACTTGATGTTTCTCTTTTATTATTTCCTTCATTCACTTTCAATCTTCCCCAAATGAACAGTCTTTCTTTCTTTTCCTTCCTTCCTTCCTTCCTTCCTTCCTTCCTTCCTTCCTTCCTTCCTTCCTTCCTTTCTCCCTTCCTTCCATTTTTTAGTTTCTTTTTTCTTTCTTCTTTTGCTTTTTTCTCTGTCCTTATCTCTTCCCCTTTCCTTGTCTTGAGAGTCCATGGCTTCATTTATTCTTTTTTTTAAAAAAAAAAAAAGCACAGATAATGGCATGCATTTATTCAGCCATGTGTAATAACAAGTTTTTCTAAATTGTTAAAAGAAAATTACTTGTTTTCTGTTCTATGATATTCTAAGATTACCAAGATAGACATTGGGTTGGATGGAATGATCCTGCATGCTGTCTCCAGAGAACCTGCATATCACTGATATGTTGGGAAGTTCTTCAGTTTAGATTGACTAGTTGAAAATTTCTGGATTAGAATATTCTTGAATGTATCCTCCTTTAATTGATCTAACCACTAAAAATATGGAGTTTTAATCAAAAGAGCAAGATTAATTCCACCTTCCACCTGGATTTTCATTACAGAAACCTTACATGATGGCTGGAATCATCCTGCTCCTTTTGCGCTGTTCAATCAATAACCAAGTCAGGTTGGGCTTTTTTGTGTCTTAAATCTGTTTCTTACTTTCTCCACAGCCAATAGTGAAGTCCAAATCACTATCATCTTTCCCTTAAATTTCTGCCAGAGCCATTTAACTGAACGAATTTCCCTCTTTCTATCCATCCTTCACTTGGTAGTCAGAACCATCTTCTTAAATCACTCATATATTCACAACATAATCTTAGAGAAACTATTCATGGCTTCCCATTTCTCTTGCTATAAAGATCAAATCCCAAACCATGGTCCATAGGGTTTGAACACAGCTGAATTCTCAATTCCATCCAACCCTCTGGCTGTGATGACCTTCTGTTAGTTCCTGCTGTGTTGCAAGCTTCTTCCCGGCTCACAACCTTCACTAAGTTTTTGCCTGCAATCACTGAAGTTTCAGAAACTCTATCCCTCAGATACTTAGCATTCAAACTTATTACTTGATAGAGCAAGGGGTCAGGTCCAATAGAAATCTGAAACATTTCCAGAAATAGTTCAAAACCCATCTCTGTCTTTTGCAAGCTGTGTGACTGTTTCCAATTCACTTATGAGCTCTTAGGATACTCATTGGTTTGTTCATCATGGGTGGATTTTATCAAAAATGGATGTAAAATACTCATCACTGTTCCTTGCAAATAGTTTGTTTTCAATATATATCAGTTCATTTCTACCCCCTTTTTTTTCTTCTGGCAAACTACCAATAACTATTTGGTGAAGGAAGGCAAGTTTGGAGAAAATTTAATGTATAGTAAGAGAACTTTTATTAATATAAATTGACAAATTTTCTTCTTTCAAAGTTTAATTACAAATTTTAAAAATAATTTTAATAAAAGTAATGATCTATGAAAGAATTCTTTCTGAAATTCTTTTGAGGATTTTTCTTATTTTTTTTCCTCTAAAAAATTCCTAAACAAATGTATACCATTTGCCAAGCAATAAACCCTGGAGATTTTTGAAGGAAAGTTATCTATAAATGTGAGGTATTCCAATTAGAAGGCAAATGGAAAACGAAAATGATTGGATATTACATTTATAGAGCATATTCGTTTTCAAGGCACTACCAGAGCTTTTTGCAAAAGCAGGGAAAAAATAAAAATGATGATTTCTCAGATATGATTGACTAAAAATTTACATCATAGAAAAATAGTGCCTAAAATGTGGATTCCTCAAGGACTAGGAGCCCATTATTTCAGAGAAGCTTTTGTTTTACTTGTTTATCCAGAATCTGACTCAAAAAGTTCACTGAGAACTTGCCTCAGGCCACGTGGATGCCTGAGGCAGCTCATCAAACAACATTCTCCCATGAAGTTTTATGTCCATGACTTTTAGCCAAAAAAGAATTCTTGTCACAAAATCTTTTCTTTCCCTAAATTATGTTATATCATATTCTCAGCTGAAAATATTCACATTGGTTTTTGTCTTTTCCTCTACCTTCCTTTCAAAGATGTCATGGTACCATCTATTCTTCCAAACACTGTGTTGATCATAGCTGTCATCAGAAGCACAGATATGGACTTGCATCAGTGACTTTAGATTTGGTTTACTCATTTCCAAGATTTGCAAAACCTTTACTTGATTGTACAAAGCAAGTTTAAAAACTCTGACCCCAGAGTTTTATTCTACCTCTATTCCAAAGTACATATAATATATAATATGCACATCTTATCTCTCCTCAGAGGATCAATTTGCAGTTCTTTGCAAACTGTAAAATGACAATAGTGTATCATCAACATTGAACTAATTTGAATAAAAACCAAGTATAGACTATATTCTGTGTTCATGAGGTTTCTCGTTTTTTTAATTTTCTGTTTTTATTAAATTACTGTTGTAATTACTATTATATCTCCTTTTTAAATTATATCACTTTTTAAAAATATAATTTGAATTTAAGATTTTCAGCATTACCTAATTATCTCCCAAAAGGTATGGAATTCCCAGGTGGGTTTAAGAATTTTGTTCCATTAGTAAATTGGGAAATTTCCCATCTTTGGCCATTGAGTGTGCAGAAAATACAAAATATCAACTGATTTTTAGTGCCTTTAAATTTAGTGCAATGAAGGCATCTGCAGCAAAAAAAAAAAAAGTATAAGATGGATTCTAAATTCAAATTGTGCTTTACTGCTGACATTTTCTTTTATTATTTAATTTATTTTTCTTTTCTATTACTACTTTAAACTTTCAAAGCCCCAATTATGTGAAAGTAATAGAGGAGGGAAGAAGATGTTCACAGAGATGAAAGATGCTGGTGTCCTAGGGATCTCCTAGGATAGCTCATAGCTTAATGACTCCCGTTAGCAGGTAAGGCCCCCTGAAGACCCAGAGAGAGGACAACTTGCTGTTTACAGTCTAAAATTTTTTTAGTCTAGGGGCTTTTACATTTTTTCTTATGACTAGTTATTTTCTTCTTTGTAGAGTATTTTACTACTCATATAATATTTGTTGTGTTCAATATTTAAAAATTAAATAAAAGAGAACAAACAAACAAAAAACACTCTTTACAGGCAACAGAGATGGAAAGGACCTTGATCATTGCATTCTCATTTCTCATTCTCTCTTTTTGAACAGATAGGAAGATGCAATTCAGCAGAACACAGAGACTGGGGTAAAACCTGCTCTGAAGTTGGAGCAATATAAGAGCCGTGGGCTAAACTAAGCTAAAGTGAAAAAATAGGGAGTGACAGAAAATATTACACATGTTGTGAAAATTACCCACCAAGTTAACAGGTGTTATATTCAATTAAACCACATAATTATATTCCATGATACTTTACAGGAGAGCAGGTCCCAACAGGAATATATATTATTAAGTTGCTGGTCTATAGTTAAAAGAGATGTTCTCTCTGAGAACCAGAAACCTGTCTGAATACCCAGAGGGTCCAACTGGTTCAGATCTCATCTCTGAAAGTGAGCAAAAGCAATTTCTTAACTCAGGTCTTAATAAAGAAACAAAAATAAATAATTTGTTGATAATGGCCACCCACATCATTTATTAAACACTTGTAGGTGGCAAACATTGTTCTAAGCACTTTGTATATATAATCTCTTTTTATCCTCATCACGGTTCTAGAAATCTAGAAGTAGGTATAATTAACTCCATTTTATAGTTGAAGAAATTGAGTCTTGGAGAAGTTAAGCCACTTGTCTTACTGATGCTAAAGACAAATTCCCAAAGTTATGTCTGCCCTCAAACATTACACACCCGTAGCACCTGAGTATACTTCTAAGAGAAGACTTAGGGTTAATTTACAGTTCCTTATAAACTAGGGAATGTTAGGGAAATACAGCTTAGCTTTAGTTTAACTAAAAATTAATTGCACATCTATTCTGTAGCAGATTCTGGCTGCACAGAAAAACAGAGATTTCAAAAGATTTTAACTTTGAGAAGTTCACATTATCACCTTAAAGATAGATATGAAAATATGTAATTTAATTTTAATGCTGAAAATGCAATGAGAGATGTCTGGATTTCGCCTAGGGTGCCCTGACCTTCATCACAATTCCTAAGACATAAGCCTTGGCCATTTCTGTATGGAAGGGTTCCATTTGTGTGAATCGTCAATCAATTGAGTGCCACTACTGCATGAATTACTGTGTGCGGCACTGGAATTGTGGAGCTTGATGTCTAGTGAACATCTCACTAAATTTATGAGTCTCAAGGCAGACTGGTCATTTCCTTCTACCTCAGATTTTTATACCTCTATATGCCTAATTTGCCCAATTTAGTCCAGTCTTTGAAGTTGTTGCCATCAGTTATTCTTTTATAATTGTTTTGATTCATTTTTTACTATTAGGTCATTAAATATGAAATGTCTGATTTTGAATCAAAATTTTAGTTTATTATATCCCAAACAAGAAGCAGTGTGATTGATCAAAGTATGTGCCTAAACTATCGACACAGTGTGCCGTCTTAACCACTTCGGTACCAGCATCAATTACAGTCGACAGCCACAGATGAACGCGCACAGCGACTTTAGCCGACAGCCGTGATATGACTTTTCTAATTTTTCATTTATCAAAATAAAATTGTGAACATTTAAAAATAACGTAATGAAAACATATATGTATATGTTACCTATTCTGATTTACATTACAAGTAAAGTTGCCTGTAAAGTAAAACAAGCTTTCAGTGCTTTAAAGCTTTCCTCATCACACAAGAGCAAAACGTCGTCAATGCACAGCACAAACTATCGTGCGGACCATGAGTGCCGGCTGTGAGCAAGGCTTCGAGGCCGGTGAGTGCGGTACTGAAGTGGTTAATGGCAGCTTGTTTATGCCAGCAGCAAAGAAGCCTGGAGGGCCAGTGGTGATGAATCATGAAAGGTGTTTTCCACAGCTTGTTGTGAATTGAATATTTTTCCTTGCAAGAAGTGGCCCAAAGCCTGGAAGAAATGATAGTCAGTTGGTGCAAGTTCTAGTGAACACATTGGGTGACAGAGAGTTTCCAAGTTCAGCCTCTGTAGTTTGGGCAACATTGTTTGTGTGACATGTGGTTGTCTTGCAAGAGGATTGACCTGTGTCTATTGACCAGTCTTGGCTGCTTAATAGCAAGCATCCTCATGATATCATCCAATTGGTTGCAGTAGACGTACACTGCAATCCATTGACCTGGTTTCATGAAAGCCGTAGTGGATAATACCAGTGCTGGACCACCAAACAGACACCAGTATCTATTTTTGATAAGTATTTGGTTTTGGACTGTGTTTTGGCACTTTGTCTTTGTCTAATCATTGTGGCAAACACTTGCTATTATCAAAAAGAATTCATTTTTCATCACAAGTCACAATATGGTATAGAAATGGTTCGCCTTTATGTAGTGACAGCAAAGAAAGGCGAGCTTTGAGATGATTTCTCTTCTGATGTTCATTCAATTCATCTAGTACCCATCTATCCAGCTTCTTTACCTTGCCCATTTGTTTCAGGTGGTCCAATATTGTTGGAATAGTAATGTCAAACCTTGCTGCTAATTCACATGTAGGCTGAGATGGATTCGTTTTCACTACAGCTTTCAGATCATCATTATCCACCTTGGTATCAGGTCGCCTACATGGCTTATTTTCAAGATTAAAATCACTAGAATGGAACTTCTCAAACCATCCATGTATTGTGTGTTCATTAGCCACATCCTTCCCAAACACTTCGTTGATATATCGATCTGTCTGCACCACATTGGTTCCACAATGGAACTCATGTTCAAAAATAACATGAATGTTTGACTTATCCATGGTTTTTGGTCTAAAAAATATTTCAAAAGATAATTACAAGCCAAAATGTGCATTTGAAAGAATGACGATGTACCTTCGTGATGATAATAATGATAATCAAAAGAAGTGTCAAAGTGAAATGTCAGAGATATCAATTGTCTAACATAGTACTTAAGGAAATCAGACATTCCATATATAATATCCTAATATTTCACAAATCCCTAAAAGCACTGAGGGTAGGGACTGTCCTTGACTTCACCCACAATCTGAAACCGCCTGCTACAACTGGCCTCCTCTTCTGCATTGCAGCAGTGGAAAGTGTTGTGTAGACTTTGCTTTTTGCCAAGAAAAGACAACTTTTACCTGAAATAGGCTTCCTCAATTCCTTAGGAAGTTCAAGTCTCCTATCAAATGTCTCCCAGGGTAGTAGTTCAAGTTAAGAATTGTCTTCCTGTAACCTTTCTGAGATCTTGCTAATTTACTGTTTTGGGCCCATTTATCTCTGAAATTTAAGAACAGGACTGCATAGTTAAAAACTCTGTTTCTTGCTTCCTTACTCCTTGCTAAACATGGATCATTTGGTTAATTTTTAAAAATTGCCAGTGTACTTTATTTTTTTTTAATTTCAAAATATTAGGAGGGTACAAATGTTTTAGGTTACATGGATCACTTTTGTATTGCCTGAGTCCTAGATAAAGGTGTGCCTGTCGCCCAAATAGTGTTCATAGTACCCAGTAGGTAGGTTTTTACCTCTCCCTTTCACACATCCTCATGCCTGGTTGATTTCCACCGAGTTTTACTTCCCTCTCTACACATGGGCGCTCATTGGTTAGTTTCAATTTAATAGCGAGTACTAAGTAAAGTATAGAAGAGACTATTAGTTGCAGCTTTCTTTTTATAAAATGGTGTTCCTAGAAGTGTTCCTTGGAGATGTACATAGTATCTTATCTGTCATTTGAAATGTTGAGCTGTGACCTGGTGACAATTTGCTGAGTGATTTTGGGAAGGCCATTTAAACTCTCTTGTCCCCAGCACAATCGTTTTCACCATGAGGGTCAAGTGAAGTGTTCTCTTAAGTTTTATTTCAGCTGTAACATTTGGTGATTCTGTTGTTTGAAGTCAAAGATCATTTCTTATGAATTCTTCTGAAAGCTCTAACCTGCCCTGCACCAGTCCTCAGCCAGCATAAACTAGATACAAATAAGTATGAATCTGTAGACTTACAAAATCTCAGAGTTCAAAGGGATTGTCAAGGTCATAGAGCCAAATCCCCTATGGTGCTATGCACATACCTTCTACAACACCTCCACCATGTGGCCAACCTGTCTACAGGTGAATACCTCTACCTGACCTCACTGTTTCTTGAGTCAACCAAATATTTTATTACTATTATAAAGTTCTTTCTCTAGTTTTCCAAAACCTGCTGCCCTGCATTTTGCACTAGTGGGTGTGAATTCTACCGCTTGTCTTCTTTAAAAAGAATAATTTCTTTTTTACTTAACAATCCTTTAGATATTTGAAAAAGATGACACAAACATCCTTGTCTCCAGGGTAAACAATCCAGTTATTTTAAACATTCCTACTGTGGTGTGGTTCTGAGTATGTTCCTAATTCTGATCACTTTCTCCTTAATTTCACCCAGGTTGTCAATGTCTATCTTACTGGCCTGTAGGACTGATAGAGTGTCCTAAGTAATTCTTAGTGACAGAACTTGAAAATTGACTTTTAAAGAGGAAGATAAGCTGACAAGAGATTATCACTCTCATCTGAGCAAAAAGTGACAGGGATCTGTGCAAAGAGGCAAGGAGCATATTGATATCACTTAGGTATTCTGTGTATTGCTTTAAATGCATTATTGCAAGTAAGGTAATTGATGAGTCCTTCCCATTTTACAGTTGAAGTTATTTGTATGAGACCAGTATCTGATAGGGCTGGGATTCCAAACATTTTTTAGGAATCAAAAGTCCAGCAGTATCCCTCAAGAGAAAGGAAGATTTCAGACATATTATATGAGAAAAACTCTATTTCAACAAATAAATGGATGGGGTCGGGAAATTTGTCCTCAGTTGGTTTTCAAGAGAAATTGCTTTTGAAAATTCTGTAGAGAGCAGCTTTCTAGATTAGGTCCACCATAAAGAAATACCACAAAATAGCAAAGGGTTCTCATGTCCCTTTGTTGGAATGAGAATGAGTTATGTACAATGGTGTAAGGTCATTTTTCTCTTAGGCTAGTTCTGTCCTCCCCACAAGAGGCCTAAGAGAGATGATTTGTATTCAGGCCTCTGAACAGTGCTTACTGGCTGGGAGAGGGGGTGTTATTAATATAAGTGAGTTGTCCATGGTGGCTTTAATTTCTGGATAAATAGACTTTTGCACATGTCTTTTTGGCTGGCTAAATCTCCACTGCTTTTTTCTTGGAGTGTCTTACACATAGAACAGCCATCGCTTGGAGCACCTTTCTCATACCACACACAGTAAAGCCCCCATTCTCCAGGAATGCTCACTATGGTGCAATCAGCATTCTAGAGAACAAAGCAAGTTGTCAGGATGCTGAGCAAAAGAACCCAAAATGTTTAAGGTGACATATAGATGTGATTTGCAATATGTGATTGAGCCTTACCCGTGAATAGTTGCAGAAGGTCAACAGGAGTATTGAGTTGCTATATGTAAAGTGTCTAGAATGTTCATTGGTACAGGATAAATGTTCAATGGTAATAATGATCATTAAGTGTCATTATTGGTTCAGAAATTTCATTTGAGGAAGAAATAAAGATATTTTGTTTATGTGCTGGAGTACTGCAGATTCATCTATATCTCTTAAACTTTCTAGGTCCTCTCCTGTCTTGAAATTTGAGAACTGATACTCAGACTAGGAAATGCTGAGACCCATATGATCCTTTGCAATGAAGAACAAGTAAAAGAATCATGATTATTCCCTTATTTCAAACTTCACTGGATCCCCCTCTTCTCCTACTGAGTACAGTTTAAACTCTAAATGGGGGCAAACACACACGGCATTATATGGCTTCTGCCTATTCCCACCTCCTCAGACCTTCCTGCTTCTCCTACCTCTTACTTTATGGCCTCAGAATCCTAGATGTGGACACAGCTGTTTCACTACTTTGTATTTTTGTCCATCCTGTTCTTTCTTCCTGGAAAGAATGTCATTTGCCAGAAGGAAGAGCTGAGCTATACAATTTAATGTTCAGATCCCTTGGGCCTGCTCTGTTAAAGACTGGTGAGGTATTCAGTGAGATTGTTGACATGATAGAGGATCACATTATTTATTTCACTATCATTTATTGATTGTCTTCTAAGCATGGTACAGAAACCAAGAGGTGACAAAGAATCCCTGTCCTCAGGCAGTTTATGGGGAGAAACTAAATAAATGCAGTGTTAAATGATCTGCATAGAAGGAAAGTTCAGCTGGGAAGCCCTGGATTAAACCTGAGTATGTCAGAGAGATGGGAGTGACTGAACTTTGCAGAAAAGGGAAATTCACCCAGCAAAAAAAATGAGTGGAAAACATGCCAACAAACAGGGAAGAGTACTTGGATTTGGTCTAAGGCATGTCTATGGCAGGTCTATGACTTTAAAAGCACCAGACTTGCTGGGAGTGTGTGCTTGGGAGAGGGGTTGTAGAATTTTTGCTCAATACATTCGATGATGTGGCCCGACTTTATTGTAATAGTTCCTAAAGAACTCCAAGGAAGGAAAGTGAGAGTGATAAGCCCTGTGAGGCCATCTCCAGAGCAAGGTTGTGATGACCCTAAGATGTCAAAATAAGAGGATGGCTGGGCTGAGAGAGGCTGCACAGACTGTGAGCTGCTTCTACATGAACGAGACAACACAGGGCATCTATGTCTTGTTTTCCTAAGCACCCACCTGGGCCCTATCACATCCTAGATGCAGTTGACCAGCACTGCATTCTGAGTTCTGGTCCATGCTTAAATCCTCAAATGCCTCTAGTCACTGAGAGGTGCCATAATATGTGAGCCACGACAGGTATAAGGAAAGGGAGCAAGTTGCTTGGATCAGTAGCTATTGGCTCACTTAGATACATTCTTGGGACCCAAAGAAAAGAGACAAATAAAAAGGAGATCCTAGGCCCTCCTATCAGTGACCCTTGTGAGGCATTCTCCCTCTCTATGTTCCTGTCACTAAATCCATGCCCTCCGGTATCTCTGCCAAACAGATCCATGTGATCATGATCACAAAAGGAGTGGGCTTTGGAGTAGGGTGGGCCTGCATTCAGAGCCACTTCTAAGCTATACAACATTATGTTACTTCTCTGAGTTTAGGTTTATTCATATTAACTGCTACTTTGAAGAATTTCTGAGGTTTATACATACATGATATAATATTCATATCTCACCTGCACATAGTAAGCGGTCAATAAACAAATGACAACTCTGACAACAATTTATTCTATTACTATTATTTCTCCTTCTATGAAAGGAGCAGGTAATATGATCAAGACTTTTGGTACTGGTGTGAGACATTCCATAGTCTCTGGGTCAGACTATCCATGTTTTGCTCACCAATTATCTGGACCATCAAGGGTGCGGACTGCAGAGTGTTCGCATCACACATGGTAGCACAGTTCTCCCCCCACCTCCCCACAGACACGCATGATCTGGAAATGCCACCATTCTTATCTGCCCTCCTGACCCCAGGACTTACAATCACTCCTTTGCTTAGAGAAGCTGACCTCTATAGGGCCTCTCGAAAAATGCATATAGACTTGACATTTTTAGCAGCTGCTCTTGCATTAGTACAAAGAGAAATTTGGCTGATACCCAGAATAAGCCAGTTTTGCTGAAAGTGGAGGTGGGGGAGGAGAAAGGGAAAGACCCCCTGCAAGGTGTAAATGACAAAGAGGGGATGTGGTCACTGGATTTCAGGGGCAGTTTTCACCGAGAAGGGCATGAAGGAGGTGTGCAGGTGATCCTTCCTGTGGAAACAGGGTAGTTCTCTGTGGTGAGTCACCTGCCTGGGGTTCCCCCAAATCGTAAACCCCCAGGGGAGAGCTCATGAGCTCTTGAACACAGAGGCCGTGTGGAAGTGTGGACCTGTGGACTGGGAACCCTGATGGCTGCATCCTGGTCTTGCTGCTGCCACTTGCTCTTTTGCTGTGAGATCCCAGACACTGGATATTCCCTTTTGGAGTCCACTGGAATGAGTATGTGTGCTTATGGGCAGGGCAGGGGGGAGGTCATTTACATCTATGATCCTGTCCCAATGTGATTCAGCACTGACAAAAGAGGAACTGAAAGTGAGACAGAGAGAGGTAATAGCAAAACACATAATAAAAGCTTAATAAATCTTAGTTATTAGCATTAGTATCTTTATGATCACGGTGGTGGCTGTTGTTATCCTCCTCCTCATCATCATTGTCTTCTTTAATCATTATGAGGAAGCAGACAAGAACCGGTAACCACTCAGTGACTGAGCTCCTTCCTTCTGGGGGCCACGCACTGTGCTCAGGCCAAGGAGCACGAAGATGAGCAAAGCACGCTCTCAGTTGCAGAGGCACCTGTAGATTAGACAGGAAAGCAATTAGGAAAACAGACCATAGCTCTAGAGCATACTGTGAACACAGCATGGTGAATTCCAAGGCACTGGGAAGCCAAAGTGCTGAGTGCTGTACATTTGACCCAGAGCAAAGGAGAAGTGATGGACTGCAGGAAGACTGGGCGGCTGCGCCCTGCTCTGCCTCCTTCAGGCCACCTGAAGGAGGTGCTGCGCCAGGTGCTGGGGGTGGGGGTGAGCATGGACCTTCTTCTTGTGCTTCCTGCTTCATCCTTGTAAATTTACATCCTCTCTTGAGACATAAATGTTTCCAGGAAGGCAAATGACATTTAAGTAAGGAGATCAAGACATATTCCTACAGAAAAAACAGTGAGAATTTAGTAAGATTCTGGAATTTCTAGAAATTTCCAAACCTGTGATTTTTATTTCTTGTCTACTACCTCATAATGATTAAAGAAGACAATCATGGTAATGATGACAATGACAGTGACTACAATGGTGATGATGATACTAATACTAATAACTAAGATTTATTAAGTCCTTAATATGTGCCAAGAACTTTGCAAGCGCTTTGTGAGACATGAATTCCATTGTTGTGCTTGTTATACAGATGGGGAAATTGAGACAAAGACTTGGCTAAGATCATAGAATTTTACAACAGGAAGAACCCTGCTCAAAACCCGGTGTGTCTGGCTTCAACATCTGAGCTCTTAACTTCTCTGCCTGACTGTATGTTGTTTCAAGGTCTTACACTTTTAGTCTTGTGTGCTGGTCTTCAAGGGAAGCAGGGAAGGGTAGCTGGAGAGGCTGAGTTCTACTCTAACAAAGAGATACCCTAATGGAGAAGTTGGGGCTCAAAACTGAGAATAAGAGAGCAAAACAGTCCCTATCTCTGGGGTCAGCAAGGAAAAAGTGATGCATCCTTTGAGAGGGGAGCTGTGACTAAGTGACCCAGGCAAAGAGAATGTATCTGGCTGCTGTTGGACAGAGCATGAGATAGTTACTAATAAAAAGAAAGTGATCTGGATAGCTTATTCCCCTGCAATGGCCCACCCACCCTCCCAGAATGGCAAAGAGGGAGAAGAAAAGGTATACTTTGGAACAATTCCTGCTAGTGATTGCAATAGACTTTTAAAGGACCCCAATATCTATGCAGTGTTTGTGGCTCTACTTCCCCTTTAGAGATTTCTTCTAGCCCCATCCACCTCCTATAGAATTCAGATGACTATTTGAAAAAAAATCAGTTGGTCACTTTTATTTGTTTGTTTTTTTCTCACCTCAGTAAACTGGTCTAAGTAAGTTTTAGTAGCTTCAGATATTGAAAATTGCAAAACATCTTTTCCTTCTCACTGACTTCACAGGTGTAGGTGAATTTGAATTGAAGACCCAATGAGAAAGGAGACTCCCTTTTGCCCAGCTCAAGCAAAAAGGTAGACAGTTTTGCAACCTCCTTTTCTCGGTCTGGTCCCACTCTACATCTTGTCTCAGCAAATTGCATGGGAAACACCATCATGAACTCCATCTCATGAGATCTCCCTTGAAAATATGCTTAAATGAGATTCCCGCCAAAAAATAAGGCTTATCTAGAATTTAAATACGATTGAAACAGAGAGTTTGGGGCTCTTTGGAGGCTTTCGAGTTTTTCTTAGCTGGAGTGATATATATAGCTGCTGCTTTTAAGTTCCTATCTACAGCAAAACACAGCTTCCTGCTTTCTCCGAAATAGAGGTTTGAGCTTGCAAGTAGAGGCCCAGTACCCAGAAATACCTGCCTCCAAATTAGCTTTGGATGCCTGTTAGAGAGCCATAGGCAAGAACGATCTTATATGGGGAAAATGGATTTCTTTTTCCATCTCCCACCTTCCCTGTTTAGCTGGCAATCCCCTTCCACTCCCACAGTCTAATAAGGGAGTTACAGAGGGCCATCTGTTAGTATGGAAACAGAATTAGGACCTGGCCTTTCCCATAGCTCTTATTGAGTAGTGTTCTAAGGCTGAGTATCCATATTTTCACTGATTTTGAATAAACTGATGCAGAGTGAAGCACACTGGACTTGCAGGGAGAGAAAGCAGCACCCACGTTCTGGCATTGTACTGGAGCTTTGTGACCTCGGCCAAGTTACCTTTGTTTCCTGATCTGTCCATTGGTCATGAGAAGATTTAAAAAGATATGTGGAAGTGAGAACAGCAAGGCACTGGTTAGTGAGAATTTGGGCTTAGATGAACATGAAAAAAAATGTAATTTAGACCTTATGTACTGGGTGCTGAGTAAATATTTTTGCAAACACCATAGTCACATTTTTCCTTTTTTTTTCTTCAGAATGCATAATTTGCATGAGTGTCAAGTAAGTTCTTAAAATAGCTGAACCTTTTACTAAATTATCTTTCTTTAATCAGCTATTGGTGATGTTAACTTTGATCACTTGGTTAAGGTGTGTTTGCCAGTTTTCTCCATTGTGGTTACTGTTTTTCCATTTGCAATTATTAAGTATTAATAATTTGTAGAGAATGTATCACCAAAAATGGCATGAATTGGTACCATGTAACTTCTAATGAGATGCACTGATATCACTTTAGTGGTGTCCCTGACCAAAATGCATAAAGTAGATCTAATCATTAGGAGATATTAGATAAAACCCAAACTGAGGCTGAGGAAACACCCTGCAAATAGGAAGACTAAAAGATAAAATCCATATAATATGTGATCTAAATTAGACCCCAGACCAGAAAAAATTGCTATAATTTTCTTCGGGGCTATAGTAAAGGGTATTAGGTTTTTGATTTGGGTTTCTACTTGATGGTTCTTGGCATATATGAATGCTTCTGACTTGTGTATATTGATTTTATAGCCTGAAACTTTACCAAATTCATTTATCAAATCTAGGAGTCTCTTGGAAGAGTCCATGGAGTTTTCTAGGTATAATATCATATCATCGGCGAAGAGTGAGAGTTTGATTTCATCTGCCCCCACTTGAATGCCCTTAATACCCCTCTCACGCGCCACCTGGGGATTGGACTCGCTTGAAGCTCTGGCATGTGTGGGGGGGAGGAGTGGTAGGGGCAATGTATGTAACCCTAACAATATTTGTACCCCCATTATATGATGAAATTAAAAAAAAAAAACAAATCTCCAACTGGAAGCTCTAAAAAAAGAAATTGCTGTAAAAGATATGGGGATAATTGATGAAATTTAATTGTGATCTGATAGTTAATTTAAAATGTTATCCCAACGTTAAATTTACTGATTTCCATAATTGTACTATGAAATGGAAGTGACTGCCCTTGCTTTTAGAAAATACTCACTGAATTAGTCAGGGATCAAGGGGCAATACGTTTGCAGCTTACTATCACCTGTTTCAGGAAATAAAATGATATATTAGTATATACGTGAGAGAAAGAGGGAGAAAGATAAAACAAACATGGAAAAATTTCAATAATTTTTGAATCTGGATGAAGAAAGAGTATATGGGTTTTTTTGTGTACTTCTTGCAAACTTTCTTTAAGTTCAGAATTATTTCAAAACTTAATACAATGAAATAATCAAATTAGAAACCAAGAAAAGCACCTAAACTGCAGAATCAGATTGCCACATTTCTCAAGAGCTCAAGGGAGTCGAGCACAGCTTCCATGAATTTTGTTGGCGGAGATTGTGACTTTGTTCTCACGATAATCTTCACAGGGGATATATAATTATAGCTTCCCTATCACAGATGGTGACTGAGGGTACAGTAGGAATCCAGAGAAAATTCAAGCACTTAGTTGAGCTCTCTGCGAAAAAGTTTGGACAAACTTGTTTAACAAGATACCATCAGGCATCATGTATCTAACCAAGATTTATTGAGCATCTGTTATGTTTCAGCTCTGTACTAGGTTCTGGAACACAGACTTGTATGTCTGGTCTCTTTATTCACAGAGTTTACAGTTCAGATGGGGAGACAGTCAGGGCCTAAGTAGTGATCGTCCAGAGCAGTAGAAGCTATAGTAGAGATAGATGTAAGATGTTATTAAGGAAGAAGAAACCAGGAAAGTGAAAGAAGTCTCCATTAGGAGATAGCACTGAATTGTGGCAGGTGGAAAAGGGCCTTTTAGTTAGAGAAAATCATGGTTGTCTGAACAATCACAGTATATTTGCATAAGACAAATCACTTGGTGTTGATGGAATCTAGAATATGTAGTGGAGTGAAAGAAGAAAATGCTGGAAAAAGCCTTTGTCAAAGAGCTTTTTTTCCTTCCATGGCAGAGGATTTGGACTGATTTCAGTATTCTCTTTATAGTCCATTACCAGACATCTGACTGTCCCCCAAGTCCTCCAGCTGACAGTTCTCATTCACTATTTTCCTTTATTTTGAAATGAAGAGGGTTGAGGTGTCTTCTACATGCATTAGACAAACCAACTATAATAATCCTCCTATTAACTCTGCTTGGATTTCTGTTGAAGAAGGGCACACATTTCCCCCCATCTTCCCTTGTTCCAAGTTTTTCTTCCGGATTCTAGCTCTCACCAGTTATGGCTCCACTCTTCCTAACTTGGGTCAACCCAAAGAGGAAAGCTAGTCCTTTTTGCACATTTTGATTGAAGCTTCAGAGAGAGAAGCGGCAGTTATTTTCCTGTTGTTGTTGGAGGTACCAGGCAGAAAAATCGCTGGAAATTACTAATAGATTCATAGTTTCCCAGAGTTCTACAGACCTATTCCTGAAAGAGAAGTTCTCACTGGCTGAAGTCTTCCTTGTGGACTTCTTGTCTGCCATACTACCCAGGCCCTTATTGTCTGCATATACTCCTCTAATTCTCCCCTAGTTTTTGAATCCCTCCCTATCTCTATTTTGAGCCTCACCTAAAGACAAGAAACAAAAACAAAACTCTTAAAGTTTTCCATGTTAACACAGAGCAATTTATGTTTCACCCAAACTTTCAGCTCTGCCAAACTCTAAATATGTAAATAGTTATTAAGGTTTTCTCTTTTTTAAAAAAGGCCATCTATTTGGGGTTTTCAAAAATTGGTGGAAGTTTTGAAATTACAATCTCTTTTTTTTAAATGTCTCAATATCTGGGCATGGCTTTGCCTGTGTTTGTAAGGAAGGACGAAGTATAAAGATTTATTTACCCACCAATGTGCACTATTTTACCCTATGGAAAGCAAATGTGGTTATAATCAGTTATTTATTAAAAAGAGTATTTTTGTTTTCACTACATTCTTCTTTCTGCAGAGAAAGGCGTTTATGCAGGGGGAAGTGCATGGGCATTAAAATCAGACAAATTTAAGTTTTACCCTGAACTTCTCTAATGAGTTGTTTGACTTCATGTAAAGTATTCATCCACTCAGGGGCCCAGTTTTGTCATCTGTAAAGTAGGAGCAGACCCATCTACATTACATGATTGTTGCAAGTATATGAGATAATGAATTTTAAGATATCTGTTTAGTGCAGAATAGGTATTTGATAAAATGTACTATTAATTCTAATTAGCTTCAAGGGACTTAATAAATATTGGAACTTTTATCAAATGGGAATGATGTATCAGACACTGTGACAGTATAATAACAATGTGTAATAATATACATTATTTCATTTTCTTTGTAACAATATATTATAGACATTATGTCCGTATTTCATAGCTGAAGAAACTGACTACTTAAGATGCAGACTACTTAAGATGACAGGAACAAAAACACAAAAAAATGAAATGATCTGATCAATCAAATGGCAGTTGACGATTGCATTAGAGTTCCTTCTTAGGAAATGATATCAGCTGCCTGGTTCTGCAAGCTAGATCACTGGGACTCCTTGCAGATTCCTCTATTTCCCTCATGCTACAAGATTGATGCATCAGCAGATCTACCTCCCAAATATTTCTGAATTTATCCAATGCTTTCAGCCTTCACTGCTGCCCCCATAGTGAAAATAACTCTTGTCTTCACATGGATTTCTGCAACAAGCTTCTAACAAGGCTCCCTACTTTTTCTTTTGTCCTCTACAATTTAGTTTTCTATATGGGAATCAAAACTACATTTAACAAAAAACTATAAGTCTGGTCTTGTCATTCTTTCATCAAGCCCTCGAATGGCTTCTTAGTACATGTAGGATAAAACACATGTGATGATTTTATTCTACTTGCACAATATAATACCAGGTTGAAGCCCTTAACCACAGTCTACAAGACTCTGAACTCTATCTGCCTTACTTGCTGCATTTTACACCCCTATCCCTGTTGTTTTGCTTGAGCTAGGCAGAAATCTTATCCCTACTTCTAATATTTCCCTTTCTTTCCCACCTCATGGCCTTTGCATCAGCTGTTACCTCTGGCTGGAATGATCTTTCCCCCAGGGTTTTTCATGACTGAGTCCTCATGTCATTTAGGTTCTAAGTCAAATGTGACCAAACCGTCATCACCCCGACATTCTGTCACTTACTATTATGTGTAATGAGCTGATTCATCTAATCATTTGCTTTTAACAGTGTAATATAGAATCTAGAATGCAGGCTTCTTGAGAGCAAGGACATTACCTTGTTCCCTGCTGGACCCTCCCACACTTAGCACTGTGCCCACCACTTATAGGAGCTCAACAGATACTTGCTGAGGGCTTTTGACTGAGAGGTATTAATCTGTCTATAAGAAAATTGAATATTAAATTTTATAACAGAAATAGATTTAAAGTATTCTGAATATTTAAATTTATATATGGGTTTTGTGAAGACAAGGCCCATGTACATGAAGGATAACTTCACATATATGGATTTGTTGTCTTTGGACACTACATTGAATGCTTTAAGTAAAATATGAACTCTCCAAGCTTGGGGATACATATTCTAAAGGTTGTCATTTGCCCATTGAGTTTGAAAAACCTGAAAGTCTATAGGCACATAACTTAACTCTGCCTGAATAGCTCAACTGCAGGGTATTTACTACTTCCCATGACAACCCATTCCATCCTTGGATAAAAGAGCAAACTACAGTATCCCTAAGAGAACAATTACATAATTATTATTGATCAGATAAGAATATACTGGACACTGTAGAACAGGGTTGGCACACTATGGTCAAAAGAACAAATCCAGCCCACTTCCTGCTGATTTTAATATTTTTAAGCTGTTTTTAAAAAATCAAAAGTAAAATAATACTCCATGACATGTGAAAATTATAACAAAATTCAAATGTTAGTCTTCAGAAATTTTTATTGGGACATAGCACAGCCACACCCATTTGTTTACATGTCATGTATGGCTGCTTTCTCTACAATGGCAAAGTTGAATAGTTGCAATAGAGGCCATATGGCCCACAGAAACCAATATAGTTGCTATTTGGTCCTCTACAGAAAAAAATTTATAGACCATGGCTGTGGAGAATGTAAAACTGAGGAGAATTACCACCTTTGAGTCCAGCTTTCCAGCTCCATCGTTAATTTAAAGATATTACATAATCCGCAGAACTCCCATCTTATAATTTTTACATGGGTTTTTTGAATTTTCTTCAGGTCTCTTCAACTCTAAAGAGAATTTATGCCTGTATGTAAATGTGTATACATGATCATAAAGTGTACTTGTTTGTATATGTGTGCATGTTTATGTCACAGTCAGAATGCTACATTTGTAGATTTATACTGACTAATGAAATTAAATGTAAAATGCTACCATTCAAAATGTGCATGAATAATTATATATATTGATGATTAAGTTTGGACAAAATTAGTAAGTATAGAATGAAAAAATTAAACTATCACAACCATTTTATTTTTATAGATAATCAGATGCTCATTTTTTTTGGTGGTACCTGCTGTTGCGTGTTCATTTTCTTGATAATTTCTTAAGTAAATAACATGTATATGACTTGACTTCCTTTTAACTGTGACCTCATATGTGACTCATATTTTCATTTTATTCTTATGATGTTGGCTTTGTTGTGCTTAGAGAAGTAAAAACAATTTCATTTCTACGTTGCCTTTAATAGATTATTTGAATCATGGATGTATACTTGTGTGGTCCTCTTCATTAAGATAACAGCTTTGTCAAAGAGTTCTTTCAAGGATATGGCAAGTTTTCTATTATATTTCAGTAAGCCCTCAGTGGAAAGCCAGTCTAGTTCTGTAAAATGACTCAGAAGCCAAATGGTTTTATAAAGTAATACATATCTGCTACGTAATGTGTGTAGGGTGGACAGCCAATGATTTGCACATTCCATCACAGGGATGGTGGGTTCTTATAAGGAAGGAAGGAAGGAGGCAGGGAAATGTGGTGGAAAGAGTACCAGGCCAGAAGCTGGATGTTAGCTCACTCCTCTTTGGCTACTAACCTTCACTGGGACTTTGTCAAAGTTACTTAACTTCTTAGTCTTCCATTTTCCCATTTTTAAAATTAAGGGGCTAGTTGATATAGTTTTTATACTTTTAATTCTTTGATGAAATAAAATCTTCAGTGCAAACCAAAAAATGAAACCAATGGGAGTAAAATTGACATGATTGAAGTGAGGATCACTGGACTTTCACTTGGCCCCTAGCAGTAGCTCTAGAAAGTCCCTCTTTAGAGCTGAGTGCATGGCAAAACAGCCTAATGATCGTAGGATTGTTTACCAAGTTGCTTTCTTCTGCTCCAAGAAACCTGGGATTCTCTAGATAAGTTACCATGGGCATTTTTGTCCACGCATTAATGTACTGGATTTGCTGAAAAATAATGTGTTCACTTTAATGATCAAGTCTTCCTGTTGTAGTAGTACTTTTCTTATTTATATGCTGGGCAAATCCTGTGGACAGAGAGGCAGGCTCAGTCAACTCAACTTCATGCAATGACAATGGGAATTACCATAGACTCAGTAATTACCAAGGGGATTGAATGTGTTTAGGTTGTGTGACTTACTTTACACTTTCTCACTTGTCTCCACTGTTACACTTGAATAATATGAGGGAAGAGTTTATATCTTAATCTTCTTTTTTCCCCCACTGCCTAGTTCCATACTTAGCAATAGACAATGCCCTGAAAATTTTCAATAAATGAATACACAAATGAGTGGTTCTCAGCTTGTCGCATAGATTGTCAAAAGAATACATGAAAGGGGAGGGCTTATCTAGGAAATATGGAAATAAAACCTATCCACTGGATAATTGAGGGTTAAAATTATCCAGCAGTGTCATAGGCTGAAACATCTCTGGACCAGAAGCCCCATTCCTGCGATTACTCCACTTGTCACCTTGGGTGCCCATCTATAAATCTCAGTCCCAGAGAGAGACTGACCACACCATCTCTAAATTTTCTCCCAATGCTGATATTCCATGAGGCTATGATTAAGTTGGCTCTGAAACTAAACCCATTAAAGTTCTTCTTGTAAATTATTCAAGTAATTACTACAAATTTCTACTTCCTGAATCCCTCCCATGCAAACTTCATGGATTACCCTAGCACAGCCCCTCAAGAACCTGGAGGAACACTGGGTGTTCTCAGACACCTACCCCTTCTTATGAGCCACCCCACAAGGTCCCCACTTTGACATGTGTACTTGTATTTTCTGTTCTGAGAGGTTCTGAGAGCCACACGAAAATGTTTACACTCGATGACCACCAGGACCTTAAGCTGCTTGAGGAATCCTCCCTTATGTCTGGCATTAATGTGGAGGGGGAACCACAGAGCTGAAGAACTGGAAAGAGTTCTAAGATTATATCAAAGAAAGTGTACTAAATAGATGATACCAATCAGTGCTGTCTTGGGACAAGTGAACAGAACCTGCTGCCTCCAAGTAACAGCATCACCAATTTCACACCATACCCTAAGCATGCAAAGACATGGAAAGTTTTTTATTTGTGTGTAACTCATCTAATATTGTTTCTGAGCCACAAATCTTTGGGGTAGGAGGAAAGAAAAAACTTTCCAGCTCTTGACATTTCAGTTTTTTATAATACAAATGGGATTCCAAACAGTTTAGAAGAATATTTTGAGGGTAAGCTATCAATATTTCACATTTGCATCCACTCCCTTTTCTTCTATTCAAGATGGTAGCTAGGAGTATCAGAAAGCTTTCTCCACCCTTCTGAGGGAGGGACAGGGCTTTGGGTACATGTGTGGTTCCTTGTTCTACTCTCTAGTTCTCACTGGCTTAGATGGAAATAATGCCTCTTTCCCAAATAGTCATTATTTGCCTAAATTACATTCACCATAGAACAGTGTTCTGGTAAATTTCATTATTATTGGTCAGCATCCCAGCTGAATTTAAATCCCACTGAAATTAAATCCCAGCTGAACCACTTCCTAGCTATGACATCTTGATCAAGTTATTTGTCCCATCTTCACATTTTTTCTTATGTAAAATGGATATTGTTTTGAGAGTTCAACTGGATAATACATATTCAGTGTTTGGCATGTATTAAGCACTAAGTAAATGTTAATTTCTATTATTGTTATTAAAATTGAATAGTAGGCAGAACAAACAAATTTAGAGGCACAATGAGATAGAACTTCTTGACAGCTACTTTTATTAATTGTAGCTTAGAGTCTAGGTCTGCTAGTCTAAGGATTGGTGTCAAACACACTAGGCTGCATGACCTTGTATGGATCTGGGGTATCTCCAAATGAAGCATATGAGAAGATCATCTGCTTAGTACACTTCTCAAGCTTTTCTAACCTCAGGTTTTAAAACCAGTAACTAGATAGTTATTGATAAGTAATGAAGCCAATATATTGTTGAGAAACTCTCATCTTTACTCTGTCTGGCTTTCAATCATTTCCTTGCAGATATTGAGACCTGACACTAATTTCACAGAATTTGAGTGTGAGAAAAGATCATTCCAATACTGACTGTTAAAAGAAACCCTACAGGGGCTTCTGGCTGTTGGGCTATTATACTTTCTAAATTAATCATTTCTAATATGTACACATCTGCATTGGTGGTTTCATTGGCCAATGAGTGTATATTCCATTACCAGGCCTCTGCCGTCCTTTGGCTTACTTAGTCATTCTGTTCACGAGGATATCACATACTTGATTTTGAAAGATCTTGGCCTTTATTCTTATTAGACCTCCACTCAAACAGTTCTTCTGTTTCCCGTGAGTATTTCATGAGCCCAGCAGATACTATACCAATAATAATTTTAATCTTTCAACAAATGTTTGTAGCATCTACAACATAGGTGGGTTTTGTGTCATAAGTTGAGATATATACACTAAGAAGTACAGCCATTAAGGCTCATATCAACTACTGGCAGCAGAGAGAGCTTTGGTATCATACTGGGGTTTAGGAGTTGAAAGGGTTCTTAGAGGTCATTTGGCTCAAATGATGATGGACATTTGTGTTTTCTTTGCTGTCTGATCATTCTCCTCCAGCTGTTGTCCTAGTTTTCTTCATTTCTCACCACATTTAAGGAGGTTTCTGTCACTTCTTGGCAATGACTGTCCAAAAGATCTCAGTGGTATCCAAACCACCAATTCCATGCAATCTTTGCACTTCTCACCTTTACTTGACCTCTGAGCAACGATGATCACTGTGTTCTTGAGATAGTCCTCCTTCCTTCGATGTCTACTGTTTGCACCTACACCTTTGGTCACTGCTTGTCAGAGCCTTTCCCAGTTGTTGTTCTTCTACTTTATAAATAGATCTCTAAGAACTCAGGGTTCCTCGTGGTTATCTTGTCATCTCAGTCTAGGCTTCTCTGTATGTCGTATTTTCTGTGCCCAAAGCTTCATTTACACTTCAAAGGCTATGACTTCCAGATTGAAATTTCCAGCTTAAATATTTTTTCCTCCAGGTTTTAAATATATACCTGAATATCCAAAAACTGATTTGACATTTCTGTCTGGCTGATTCACAGGGAAATACAACCCAGTATGTCCCAAACTGACCTCATGTTTTTTCCACAAAGAGATGCTGCATCACCAGTGATTATCTCAATAAGTGACACCTCCAACCTCCCATTTGCTGATGACTGTTGCCCCAGTCATCTTGGACATCTCCCTTATCCTCAAATGAATATCCAACTTATATTTGACAAGATCCCTTCTGTATTTTCATTGTCATAACCCTAATCTAAGTTAATACATCTTTTCCATGGAATTTACAGAATCTTCTAACCAGTCTTCACCCATCTTCTTTTGCCTGTTTTCTTCTTATTCTCCTGACAAGAGTGATCTTTTAAATGCACTTTTGGCCCTGTAACTGCACTGCCCTTCAACAAATCCACATTACTCTTGGAATACAGACCAGCTTGCTATGGCTTAAGTCGTTGCATGATCTGGTCTGTTTCTACTACCCCAGTCTCTTATTGTGCCACCTTCTCCTCTCTCACGTCCTCTCAGTCATGTGGATCCCCTCAGTTTCCCATGGTACCTGAAGCTCATTTCCCTCTTGCTATTACATCTGCCATTGCTCCTTTCCAGCTACCTTTCACTCATCCATCATATCTTGTTCTAAATATTATTTCCCCAGGGATGCTTTTCCTAACATTCAGACCAGGTTGGGTCTCTCTTTTATGCATTTTCATTTCATAATAAATTTATTGCAATTATAATAATATAGTGATTTGTATGATAATATGTTTATATTCTGTTTCTCTAATAGACTGTAAGTGCCATGAAACAGGTACCTTATCTGCATTACTAATTTTTCTATCTTCATCACTAACATAGTCTAAAGATATCTGTTGAATGAAAGAATGAGTTAACTATACAGCTTTTGCTTAAATGTTTTCAGCTTCTAATAGGAAACTTGGCATTTTTTTTCCAGTTACTTTAATGTGTAACCCTCTGTAATGTGGGTGAATAATGCCTATCTAATAATTTTATTGTAATTAATAAATACATTTATGCATCAATTAATATGTGAAGTTCTCCAGGAATACATGTTCAGAGGAAGTCAGATAAATGGATGGAAGTATGAAAATGAACATAGGGAAAACTTCGATCTGGCACTTTAAAATCTTCTACATGTCATTTTCTAAAAGGAGAACCATGATAACAAAGTAAGCAATCTCAAAACCAAGACTGGAAAAATTAGGAGAGTATTTACAGATTAATTTCAACATATTGCTACTTGAAGAGTAATACACTTACTAATTATGTGCCCTAGGGGGGAACACTGCTGGCTTTCCAGAGAGCCAAAGTATGTTTTCAATTCCACCTTAATTTAGTTAATTCACCTAAAATAATTTTCCTTTTCAGGGGCTGTGGTGAGGACCCGCAGAAGAACGCTAGATTAGGTAAAGCCCAGCACATCTGGTGCTCTTCCTCACACCCCCGCCGAAGAGAGGGCCAGGTGCCTTTCTAGGAAATAGAATTTTCTGAATCATTCTCTTGTCATGTGTTACTAAATGGTGGTAATAGCCACATGTTAATTTGAAGAAAACGGGTTATAAATAACCACCCACCTACCTACTACCCTCCTAAAGCATAAATTGGTAAGAATTCCCCCCCTTCTACCAATTCTCTCTCTTTCCCTCACTCTCTTTCTCTTTAAAATGCATTGATTGTATACATGGATACATAAACAAACACCATCCACACCACCCTCCACTTTCACCCTGAGCCTGTAAATAGATTATTCTATTTGAATTTTATTGTGAAGAAAAGTAAGAGTCAGTATAGTGCAGGATTTACGAGGTGAGGCATTTGAGGCAGAGGGATCTATTGCATCTCAAGACATTTTACAAGCAGTGTGATCTTGTGCAAGTTACTTGAGCTCTTCAGGACTTTGTTCCTCCTTGATGCAATGGTTATGACTGGTAACGCCTCTGTTGTCATGAGACGTTTTGTTTTCCTTCTAATCACATAAAGCACTTAGTATAGTATCTGACACATAAGTGCTTGGTAATTATTAACTGTTTATTGTCTAATTAATTTGCTTCTGATAGTTCAATAGTAGTCATTAATAAGAATGTTTTAACAAACAAAGAGATTTAAGTTCTGTGAATAGTCATTTATTATTCTAGGGTCTTCTCTCTTCAGCTTTTTTTCCTACCTGCCCACAAAATCATAAAACCTTGGAGATGGAAACAAATAGATGAGACAAACTCTACCTCTAATTGGCATCCCTGGATACAGGGAAAGCCTGAATTACAGAGGGGATCAGGCCTAGGAGAGATGGGGCTTGTTTCCTCCATATATTTCTAACTCTGAGGTTTGATTACTCTGTTTTTTGTTGCATTCATGAAGAAGACATTATTGGGCACTTCACCATATTTAAGTGCCTGCTATGGGTTAAACTGAGTCCCCCCACCCCAAATTCACATGTTAAAGTCCTAACTCCGAGTACCTCAGAATGTGACCTTATTTGGCAATGGAGTCATTGCACATGTGATTAGTTCAGATGAGGTCATTCAGGAGGGCCCTAATATAATATGCCTGGTGTCCTTATATAAAGGGAAATTTAGACACAGAGACATACATACAGGGAGAACACCATGTAAAGATGAAGACAGAGAATGATGTTTCCACAGATCAAGGGATGCCAAATTGCCAGAAAACCACAGAAGCCAAGAGAGAAGCACAGAACAGATTTTTGTCACACAACCCTCAGAAGGAACCAACCCTACTAACACCTTGATCTTGGACTTCTAGCCCACAGAACTGTGAGACAATAAGTTTTTGTTGTTTAAGTCACTTAGTTTATGGTACTTTGTTATAGCAGCCTGGGCAAACTAATACAGGCCAAATGTATTACATGTCAAAAAATATCGCATATGAAATAAATTTAATTAAGTTATTTCTCCTGCTTCAAGGCTGTCACGCTTTGTGAGGGATACATACTTTACGCTTCCCCAGTGATGTAACACTTATTTATTTCTAGATGGCTAGCTGCGGATCACATTCCCTTTCATGCTAACTAACTTCCATGATACATTCTCTGAATCATTTTTAACATAGAGGAAAAAGGGGCATTTTTGCTCTAACATTCATAGGAGTGGGGACTCAGCCCAGTCCCAGGAGTCTCTGGTGTGGCATGTTACTCCCAATATTTCCATCTCTTAAATGCTTTGGGTGTTAGAAAATTGCTTCAAATTTTGAACTAAATTTATATTTTCCAACAACTTCTGAAATTTTGGTCTCAGTTCTCCTCTCTAGAGTTAACACAGAACAATAACACCTTCCAGTCCTTCAGCTAGGTGAAGATTGACATGACAAGACTCTAGAAACTTCTGTTCTGAGGACTGCACCAGACTCAGAACTGAGGTGGCTTTCTGAATGAAGTACAAAACATGCAAAGCCCTTTCCTAGACACTCATTTCATCTTCATAGTAAATCTGCAAGGTGGGCACTATTGCCAAGTAGAGAAAGGAACCTAAAGCTGAGTGAGGCAAAGTGTTTTGTCTGAGGTTACACAGTTGAGAAGCAGCAAATGTGGGATTTTCTACATTGGTCTGTCTGACAATAAGCCAGGTTCTGGCTCCATAAACCAAAAGTAAACTTTTTTAAGTGGTGAATCTGATTTACCCCTTAGCACTGAAACTAACTCTTGCACCATGAGGGGCACTGAGATTCATGACTGCATTACATAACAACTAGGGCCTTACCCTACCCAGATGACATCTGTTCACCAAGAGCAGGTACCAGCTGGCATATGGCTTTGAGTGCCAATAGATCTGAAAGTGTCAAGCAAAACAACCTTCATTGGCAGCTGTTGTCTTGTCCAGCTGTCCAACAGACTGGAGATAAGTAGCAATGTGGCTGAGCTGGCACCAAGTATTTCTGCTTCTTCCTTATGTTACTTGAATATCAGAGAAGTGAAAATGTTAAGCGATGTCTCTAAAATAGAGGCAGAGATATACAACTATCAAAAATCACCCCCATGCCCTGGATTATGTATTAGTAGTAGGAAAGAAACTGGTTTCAGAGTGAGGTGTCTGGGTTTCACCCTCTATCTGTCATTGACCTGCTCTGTAAACTAGGGCTAGTCAGTTGGATCCTAAGAGCTCAGTTGCATTATTCATTAAAAATCCTTCATTGTTTTGCTTGATGATCAAATGTTTGAAAATTATTTGAAATGTATAAAGTACAATAAAATATAAACACACTAGAATTTTAGGTACTTGACAAATGAGAGCAATTACCTGAGTAATGGAAGGAAATGTAGAGCATATGGGTGAAATTACAAAAGAAGAACTCCACAAACCATAACAGAGCAGGTTAGAAGATTTGTTGTCTTACACAGAGATCTGCAAATCACACTACTACCTTAATAGCAGCGTATTGCACTTCTGTGAAATCACC
This sequence comes from Cheirogaleus medius, assembly GCA_008086735.1. Taxonomy (NCBI): domain Eukaryota; kingdom Metazoa; phylum Chordata; class Mammalia; order Primates; family Cheirogaleidae; genus Cheirogaleus; species Cheirogaleus medius. Next base: position 66,602,505 of record VBSM01001124.1, read on the forward strand.
TTGTCATTTGTTCTGCTAGTATTTTCAGAAAGGTACAGTTCTTTTTTTCATTTTGACTGTAGTTTGTTTTTGCTATTGTGCATGCAGACTTCATATGTAAGGTTAAGTCCTTCTTTATCGACTTTACTAGGATGAAGGTGGTGTCATTACTAAGGAATAGATAAGATGAAAATGTATTGCAATTCAGCAACTATTTTTCATGGAACAGTAAATTATTTATGACAGATTGTGGGGAATGGTTTTGACTCACAAGTATTGGAAATCATGATGCCAGTTAGGTGGCTATGCTGTAAGCATAAAATATTAAAGCTCAATGGGACACACAAAACTATAAAATCTAAAATTCTCATTATAAGAAGGAAAAACTCATATTCAGAAAGACAGAATGGAAAAATATAACAGACATTTATGAATTATAGCAGGCCTTTCTTACTTCTTACAACTAAATGTGATTTGTTCATATTTTAATTTTCCTTTGGAATTTGTCCATTTTCCTTCTATGGTACTCATCTCTCTATATGTATATGGATGATCCTCTATTCAGGCACAATAGAAAATCTTTATTTTTTAAGACTGAATTTGTTGCCATTCAGGCTGAAAAAAAGAGCTTTCTCATCAAGACAGTCGAGTCAGCATTGACTAGCATGGACCAGTGTAAGACATAGCTGTTGGGTATTTCAAAGAACAAGATTTCCTCTTGTGATACTATGTGTGTATCGATCGCTCCTCTTAGGTTGAAACCTCTTTGGAGGTAGCCACAGTTCTTGCAGCTATACATTGCCAGATTTAATTATCATATCAATTCTATGGATTAAATAACATAGACGGATGTTATAATGCAATATTTAATTCAAAATTTCAATTTTCTTACAAAAAGTCAGAAATATGGAAACAACCCCTCCCACTTTGGTAGCACAGGCTTTTAGGAGTTATTAATTTTGGAGATAATTTAGAATGCATTCTCTTTATTGGAAAACAGTCATTACCATCTGAAGTTTATGTATCACATAAATTTGAGAAAAAAACAGAAAAATAAATATTCAAAATAGGGAACATTTATGAGATAAACCATTATGTAGTAACAGTGAAAAATCTCTATACTTTAAAGCCTGCATTTTGTACACTACAAAGTGAAACTAAAAATCTACACTTATCCAGCATTGATTAGTCTGATATAGACCTGCATGAGGCATACAGGGTTGAGTTTGTCAAAGGGCAATGAATCAAGGTTGGTATGTAGTTTGCAAAGATAACCTCAACAATTTTTCACATTCTGGTACACATGTTCCTTTGCAATGTGAGTATTCATCCCATTTTTTCTCCCCTGGAATCTGGGCTGACCCTGTAACTTGCTTTGACAAATTGAATGTGTCAGAAGTGACACTGTGGAGAGCATTGTTGGGGGGATGGGCATACCTCTAACCCTTCTTAGGGAGAGGCAAAG
>VBSM01001124.1:66611030-66631219 GCA_008086735.1 Cheirogaleus medius
AATATTTGTACCCCCATAATATGCTGAAATAAAAAAAATTAAAAAAAAAAGTTTAAAAAGAAAACAAAATTTTCTCAAGTTGGTGGAGAATTAATGCCTGGTTTTTCAATGACTCAAATACATTTAAAATGGACTAAATTCCACATTAAACATCTCCTGAGGTCTGTGCCTTGAAAGTCAGCAATGTTGATTCTGTACCATAAAAAGAGATAAAATAACTACCATTTTTTTTGAATACCTACCTGATACTAGGTACTTAACTGAGGCACATTCCTACTATGTGCTAGACACTTAAACGTCATCTCTCATCCTTTCAAGGCAGCTATGAGATATGCACCGCCCACCCATCCCAACTCCATTTTAAAGACAAGACAATGGAGAATTAACAACATTTGACAGTCACCAAGATGGGGGGTGTAATGCAGTGCCAGAACCAGAACTTAAAACTGGGGAAATCTCTAAACTGTATCACTTTTTAATAAAAATCTCCAACATCTGAGTTAGACTGGGCCAATTGCCAATGGATAGCATTGTGAAAGAGTCAGCAGGAATGGTTGGCGTGACACAGCACGCCCTTCTCCCAGCCCAGACCCCTGGTGGTGCTTTGTCTATCTCTTTAGAGACAGGCCAGTCCAGTCTCTGTCCCAGATACACATGGTGTTCTAAGCTGCTTTTGGAGAGTGACAAGCTCAAGGGTATGTATTGGTTACTTATAATAAAAAATTAGGCAACAAGAGGCACAAATCTGTAAGTAAAGTGGCAGGTTAACATTCCAGCCTGATTTAAAACAATACAGCTGGAGAGATGACTTTAAGTTGTAGAAAGAAAGGCAAACCCTATTATATTTCAGTGTATTTTACTGCTATAATAGAGAGAGAGAGAGAGAATAACGTAAAATGTGCTAATTAAAATCATAGTGGTCAATGTAAAGCTTAACCAGTTTTTGTTCCAATCCTAGCTATGCAAAACAGTACTGGAGCAATTGACTTAGCTTCACTGAGCATCAGTTTCCTCATAGGAAAAAGAAAAGCAAATCATCTACAATGCTATTCTGTTAATAATTATGAGAGACAGCTTAATGATGGTTAAGACCAACTCTGGACCCCGACTGCTCAGGGTTAAAGCTTGGTTCCAACAAGTTGTTTCCTCACCTGCAAAATGAGAACAACAGTAATACCAACCTCATATGGTTTTTGTGGGAATAAAATGCATTCATAAGTATAAAGCTCTTGGAACAGTACCCAACATAACATAGGGACCATGTGTGCTTGCTAAATACTGTAATAAATAAAAACAATGTACATGAAGCTCTTAGTTCAGTTTCTGCCACACAGTAACAGCTTCTGTAAATGCCAGCCTCGATGCTGGCAATTCCTATTTTGTGATGACATTCTGTGATATAAATGAAGAAGAAAAACTTCCTCTGTCTTATTAAAACAACCAAGCCATAGCCAGGGCCATGACTTATTAACCATGAGGTACCCCTAAGTCTATTGGAAGGCAGACCTTTACTTCTCTCATGATGCCATTCCATTGAGAAAGGCACTAAGAGCAACATCCTAGTTACTGATGCACCAAGATTCTAAAAATCAAAGCATGTTGTTTCTAATGTTATAATTCTGCTTGCCCAAGGATCAAGATTCCAGTTATTCTTCCATTCTAGTCTTCATAGTTTATATTCATAAAATGAAAAGAATACCTCCTTGATTGCTTAATAAGACTATAAAATTAATCCTCAACATTGAAAGTTGGTGCTAAGACAGAGATTTCTTAAGGATTCTATAGTCCTTAATTAATCTAGAAGTGAGGCAGAGTGGGGGTGAGTTCTGGAATACAACTGCTTGGGCTAACATCCTGGTTCCACCAGTTTCTACATGTGTGATGGTGTGAAATGTACTTCATCCCTCTGTACCCTCATCTATAAATGGACAAAAATGTAAATGTGCTTTAACTTGTAGATTCATGTGGGGATTAAACATGGTAACACAAGGTAAGGGCTTAAAACAGTGCCCAGCATGTAGTAAACATTCAATAAATGTTAGTTAGAATCTTAGTCTAGCCAAGTATGTTGAAATTAATATTGTTAATGGGTCATAAGTGAGTTTATATTGTGAACATAGCCACTATGAAGAGACATCTATATATTTTTAGCTATAAAATGAAAATACAAATACAAAACAATCCCTTAAAGCTCTAAACAGTTATAATTCTCTGTTTTTATTTTATTTAGACACTTATAATCCTTTCTAAAAATATATCCAGTCACCCCTTGGTATCCATGGGGGATTGTTTCCAGGACCCCCTGTGGATATGGAAATCCATGGATACTTAAGTCTCTTATTCCTAATGGTGTAGTATTTGCATATAATCTATGTATACCTTCCCTTATACTTTAAATCTTCTCTACATTATTTGTGGCACTTAATGCAATGTGAGTGATATGAAACTAGTTGTTATACTGTATTGTTCAGGGAAAAATGGCAAGGGGAAAAATGTCTGAATATGTTCAGTACAGACACAACCATCCATTTTTTACCCCCAAATATTTTCAATCCATCGTTGGTCTAATAATACCCACCGATACAGAGAACCTGCAGTATTGCAAAACTAAAAACAAAACAAAACAAAATCATCCAAAAATATATTGAACTGATAGGTGAGAAGATAGTTTAGCAAGAACACAGTCATTTTACTCTAAAGATGTTTTTTAAGTATGTGAACTCATTAATGTTTTCTCAGGATTGAAAGAAATAAAAACCTGAAACCAGCCCAAACTTTGCATTTCTCATTATGAGAAAAAACTTTCCTGATGTTGAACTATATGACATTTAATGAAATATGGTGTAAATTTTAGAGTAGGCTTATACCCCTCTGAGTGACTCATAATGCGTTTTCTAGAAGAAAAATACATTGCCCCATAAACCGAGGTAGGCCTTCTGAGAAGATGAGAGCGCTGAGAGCGGGTACTGCTTCTGGAGATTTGGAAAGCCTGCTTGAGATGGCTGCTTTCCAAGTTGTGGTCTCCATTTTGAGCCTCTGTATATTCACTGTACTTTACAACAGTGTTAATTAGGAAAGAATGGACACTTAATACCTAAAGAGGAGCTCAGGGAGTTTTGTAGTAACCATGCAAAGATATAACCATACAATAAAAACTGCATAGCATAGCATGATATTTACTTCTGATCTTTATTATTTCTGAACTAGAATTTTATAGATATAGTTGAAATCTCACAGGTATTCATCTATTTTCATCATCCTCTCATTCGGTCCAGGGACAAGTATTTTCCTCAAGTTGGTGTCACTCCTTCTACAATGCAGTGGGACATATGTTCTTTGATCAGTGAAACTAGAAAGAGTATGGTTTTATTTTAAACATTTGCATACATTGTGTTTTAATCAACAAATCCAAGTTTAAAATTCAATTTTACGTTTCTAAGATCTATTTGTGTTGATATAAATATTAGGTTTAACTACATAAAATTGCCAAGGATCAACTAGTTTTAACTTATAAAAATAGCAGTTGTATGATTAAACACAGTATATCAATTTCACTCAGTTTAATTGCTGTATTATACTCCACAGCTTTTAAAATGCATCCCCCCATTGGTGTACATTTAAATTGATTCTAATGTTTTTTATGATTATGAACTGTGCTACAATTAATTTGCATAGGTTGGTATCAAAAACTGTTAAAAGTCTGGAATCTAATTCTATTTAAGATAATTAGCCTGCCATAGTTTCCATAAATTCTGGAGAAAGGTACAAGACACCTGAGTCAGAGGCAAAGGGCCTTATTATTCATGGCACAGCAAGCAGCATGAGAATTAGCAATTCCTCTTCCCCCCAGTTTCCAACTGGATACTACCATGTTTCCCCAAAAATAAGACAGGGTCTTATATTTATTTTTCCTTAAGAAGACACTCTAGGGCTTATTTTCAGGGGATGTGTTATTTTTTTTAAGTATGGGACAACAATCTACATTTATTCAAATATAGTTAAGTTGTCTTCTTCTGGAACATCATCATAACTCTCCAAACTCCGAATTCCATCCTGAATTTCTTGCAACTCTCTTTCCTTTAGAACCATTGGCCCCAATCTCTCATGTCAAGCAATAGAGCTCTCATGGGACAGATGAGAAGGGCTGCTCGTCTTCCGTTCCACGATGAAATGCATGGGTTGTGGAGTTACGCTGTGTAGCCACGCCCATCGCTAGGTCTTATTTTAGGGGTAGGGCTTATATTGTGCATATGCTTAGAAATCCTGCTAGGGCTTATTTTATGGGTAGGTCTTATTTTCGGGGAAACACGGTATGTACACAATGAATTTGCATCAGAGCTGATGAACCCTGAGCTTTGGGAACCAGGATATTTTATTAAGCTGGAAGCAAATATGCCTGATCTTTGTTCCAAAGGGAAATATTATTTTAATTGCACTGGACAGTAAGCAAAGCTACCCTCTGAAGACAATAAGTTGTTTACCTTACAAATATCCTTGAAAAGATAAGTGGAAATAGAAGAGCAATTAAGGTCTTTGCTTGCAAATTTTTAGAAACCTGAGAGACCCATAATTAATTGTCTCCAAATAATTGGCTGGTCCATATATGGGAATTTTACAGGGATAGATATCTAAACATAGAATGACTGTGTACATCAGATTCATGCATCAACATTGTTTTTCAATGTTGAAAATTACTCTCCAAAGTGGTTATACCAATTTACACTCTCATGATCAGCATAAAATCTTTCTGTTTTTCTGTGTTTGTTTTTATTTTTTTCCTAATCAATGGTGAATATCTCAATGTTTTAATGTTCATTCATCCCATTACTAGAAATATTGAGTTTATTTTCATGTTTGCTGGACATTCATGTTTCCTCACCTGTGAATTTCATTTTGTGTGCTTTACCATTTTTTTCTATTTGTAGTTTATCAATATTTTATTGACATGTCATATGCATTCTAGATACTGATTCATTTTCTTTTAAATATTTACAAATATCTTTCCCTGGTTAATATCTTGATTTTAGTTGTATTTATAATGTGTTTTGTGGTTTGTTATTTACTTTAGTGTAAACTTACTTGTTTTGGTTTGTGTTTTTATCTGAAGATACTTACGGTTTGTGTTTGTTCTGAAATAATCTACCAATCTTAATGCAACAAATGTGTTCTCCATATTTTCTTCTACAGATTTTAAATATTTACATATAAGGGTTTAATAAAGATGAAATTTATTTGGGGGTATTATATAAGAAAGGTCTCTAATTCTGCTTCATTTTCCAGATAGCAACATGTCCCCAAACCATTTGTTAACAATTGCATTATTCTCTACCGATTTGCAATGCTGTGTGTCTCATATACTAACTTTTGGTATCCAGTAAATCAACCTAGCTAATGCTTTTAATCTCTTTTGTTTTTTTTTCAAACCTGCTTTGGTGGTTCTTAAGCCTTTATAATTACATATGCATTGTAGGTTCAATGTTCTCTATACTAAGTGATACATCTTAATTGTGCTAATTTTCTTATACTTTTTCTTCTATATATTTGCCAATTTTTGGATTGCTTTAGATATCAATTTCTGGGATAACTGAGTCAAAATCTATTATGAAGATTAATGTTCAATTGCTATTTGCATTTCTGAGAAATTTTCCCATGTGTATTTTGAGATTATGTTGTTAGGTACAAATTGATCATTATATCTACTTGGGGGTTTGTTTTCATTTTATCATTAAACCACATTCCTCCTTATCCCTGTTATTCCTTTCTGTCTTAACATTTAATCTGTTTATAATACATTACTCTATTCAATTATTATATATTACTATGAAGTTAATTCATTTCAGTGTTGGTTGAATTACCTTTTTCCATGTTTTTTATTTTTTAACTTTCTTACTCTTAAGTGTATCTTCTACTAACAAGTCAAATGTCATTTTCTATTTTTAAAAAATCTAATCTGAACTCTGCTTTTTAATAGGTGTTTGCTATGGTCTGATTGTGTTCTCACAAAATTCATATACTGAAGCCTTAACACTCAAAGTAACTATATTTGGATACAGGGACTTCTGAGAGACAATTAAGATTAAATGAGGTCTTAAGAGTGGGGCCCTATCCAATATGACTGGTGTCCTCATCAAAAGAGGCAGATACACCTGGGATGTACACACACTGAGGAAAGGCCAGATGAGGACATAGCAAAAAGGGAGCCATTCGTAAGCCATGGATAATAGGCCTTAGAAGAAACCAAACCTGCCAACACCTTGTTCTTGGAATTCTTGCTTCCAGAAGTATAGGAAAATAAATTTCTGTTGTTTAAGCCACCCAGTCTATAGTATGTTGTCATGGCCACTTTAGAAAATTAATACAGTGTTTTAAACTTATGTTTCTTATTTGGGGCCTAAATAACCCCAATAAATAAACACCTCTCTTCATGTTCTGAGGAAATTGGAAAAATATATCAAGTGAGTGGCAGACGGGATTTAAAAAATACTTTTATTTAATGATCAAGGCCAGTGTAGATAATCTGTTTTAAGAAAAAAAAGCAAGTAAGTTTGTTAATATAGAATGCTCTAATTAGGCAAATTCACTCACCAAGTCCCACTAGTATAGACTGGAGCTGTCTTCCTTGTATGGCCGACTGACAGGGAATGGGGAGTACGCTTTCTATGCAGAGTAACAAACAAAAGAACCCTCCTGTTCCTAAGCCCACAATATCTCATTGTTCTTTCTAAAGTTTCCCATCAAATGCATCACTCTATATCAGGAGAAGAGGAATAAAAAGGAAAACAGAGAAACATCAAGAATATATGTAAAAAAAATTACCCCTCATTGAAAATCTCAGGAATGAATAAGACATATCCCCTATACCTTTCTTCAACTTCTCATTTTCTTAACTCCTTGGTATTAACCATGAATCCTGTACTGAAGAAAAGTATGGATGTGAGGGAAGGTGTGATCCTGCTCCTGTTCTCCTGAGAACGTTCCGCCAGTAGCAACTACCTCTCCACTGAAGATTCTCCAGGAACCATTGTTGTTGTATGTTAATCAACCTAGGCTCACTTTTTATTCCAATATAAAACATTATTTCATATACTAAGTCCAACTGTATGTATCACAATAGCATATCAGAGGGCTTTCAGTGAAATATACACTAATATTAACATAAAATTGTTAAAGACACTCCAATAATAAAATATTAACTAAAACTCTTCAAATTTAAATACATAAGATAGCCTCTTCACCCCCAGCCATGATCATCTCCCTGAAAGAAACTAAAATTCAAAGTAAAACTTTCATATACAAAATGTCAAAAAGGATTAAAATTAAAATTCACTTATCCTTGTGAGTTATATTTCAAAGAATTTGAAGTCCCAAATAGATATTTATCTGATTTCTATTTTATTTGTTCTTAACTAGATGGTTTTTTGACACTTGGTGGGATATGGATTTTTTCAGCAGTTGCAGCTAGATACAGGATGGTGAATAGTTTTTTCAAGTCCTTAGAAGTAGAAGTAATTCCATGCCAGGTTTCTAATGTACCTTATTTTTCTTCAATTAAACTTTCTATTTTGAGATAAATATAAATTGACATGCAAATATAAGAAATCAGAGAGACTCTATGTATCATTTGCTCAGTTTCTCCCAAGGTAGCTTCTTGTGAAATTATGGTATGATATCACAACAAGAATATTTACATAGATAGAGTCAAGATACAAAACATTCCACAAGGATTTCTCATGTTACCCTTTGAAAGCCACACACACTTCCCACTTACAACCTCCTTAATCACTGGCAATTACTACTGGCCTTCACTCATTTCTATTATTTTGTCATTTCAAGACTTTCATGGAAATGAGAGTTTAAGCAAGATGGTGGACTAGAAGCAGCCTGCATAATGCTGCTTTTGTAGAGAAGATTAAAAGTGACAAATACATATCCAACTTTGGATTGATAGTCTGAGCAAGAGCTCTGGGAATCCACACAGAGAGGAAGTTGGAGTGAAGAGAAGAAGACAGAAGTGGAACAAGCTGCTCAGCAAGACTGAAAGTAAATAGAGAAGATGCCCACACATGAAAAAGGGACAGAGGAGAAAATCCCAGGATCCATGCTTCCCTGTTGAGGATACTGCAACGGGAGGGTGCCTCCACTGCAGCAGTCTTCTGGACTGATACAGGGACCTGCCTGGAGGCTGTGCAGCTGCATTGCTCAGGAGAAAAAGGAAGGGTGGTTTGTGAGCCCTGGGTGCTGCAGCTGGCACCATTACAACATCTCAACCTCAAGAATGCTACTTTTGCACAAGGGTCAGATCTCTGCTGCCTCCTCCTTACTGCTGCCTTGCAGGGAGGGAGTGGGGAATCCCAGCATTCACATGGGTCCTGTGGGCAGGTGATGTGTACCCCTGTGCCAGCCACCACCACTGGGGGTCCTGGGCAGAGCGGGAGACCATGGGCCCAGCACCCACTACAGTGGCCTGGATGGTCCTGCTCAACTGAATCTCCTGGGACCTGGGTGGAGCACGCATCTGTAGCCCTCAGTGCTCACTGCCCACTGCCTGGGTAGTTGGACCACTGCCACTGTCACTTCCAGAAAGGCCCCAAGTGGGACAAAAGCCAGCCCAATCATGGACTTCCGATCTAAGCAGATTGTACACCATAGACCTATGACATCCTGCACTGATGTCCTGGGTGTTGCACCTTGTGTGTGCCCTGCCCTGCGTTCATGCCTGTCCTGGAGTCCTCTTCTACCCAACATGTGAGCTGTGACCCACTAGCCCACTCCGTACCAGCAACCTGCTACACTCCATGTCCCCTGGATCTGCTGGGCTCCTATGTCCTATGCACCTACTATGCCCTTTGATTCACCCTGAGTAGACATCGCCATGCCCATTCATCTGACGCCTTGGCTACCCAGGCCTGCACACATGCACACTGTATATAGCAGACCTCCTCCATCCCATGCACATGCCCTGTTTTGATGTCCAGCCCCACCTTGTGTGCACACCCAACACCAAGGAACAACCCTGCCACAGTGGCCCAGACAACCACAAGGGAACAGGGGAGATGCAGCAGAGCATGGCATTAAAGGCTCACAGTGCATCTGCCCCTCTCCTACCTGGTCAAGCTTCTGGAGTAAGATCCAAGCACATCACCCAAGGACCCATACATATCTTCACTAAGCGATATATATCTCAGCAGAGAACAAGTGCATCATATCTGCTATCTCTTTTGAGCTGAGAGAAATGGCCTCAGATGAGAAAAAGTCAACATAAAAAACTCTGGCAACATGAAGAAACAGGCTGTCTTGACAACCTCAAAGGATTATAATAGCTCTCCAGTAATGAAGCCCAAAAAATAAAATTGTTGAAATGATAGATACAGAATTCAGTTTATGGGTGGCAAGTAAAATGAATGGAATTGAAGAGATGGTAGAAAACTATTTCAAGGAAATAAAAAGAAATTCAGGACAAGAATGAGAAATTCACTAGAGAGACAGATAACATTAGAAAAGAGATAGCAGAACTTTTTTAAGAAGTCCCAGAGTCATTTAGGGAATTTGAAAATACATTAGAAAGCTTTAATAACAGACAAAACCAAGCAGAGGTAAAAATTTCAGAGCTTGAAGACAAAAATTTTGACATAACCCTGTGAGTAAAAAAGATGTATAAAAAGAAAAGAATCAACAATCATTGTGAGAAATATGGGATTATGCAAAGCAAGCTAGTATAAGAATTGTAGTATTCTCGAGGGAGAATAAGAGAATGAAATGAGCATGGAAAACTTATTTGAGAGAATAATAGAAGAAAATTTTTCTGATATTGCTCGAAGTTTAGATGTCCAGAGACAAGATGGTCACTGAATGCCTAGAAGATTCATACCAAAGAGATCATCACTAGGACATAGAGTCATGAGCCTGATCAAATTCAAAGTGAAGGAGAAAATCCTACAAGATGCGAGATGAAAAGAATGAGTTATTAACAAAGGAAAACCCATAAGATTAGCAGCAGACCCCTCAGAAGAGACCTTTCAAGCCAGAAAGGATTGAGGTCCCATTTTTAGTCCTTTCTTCCTTCCTTCTTTCCTTCCTTCCTTCCTTCCTTCCTTCCTTCCTTCCTTCCTTCCTCCCTCCCTCCCTCCCTCTCCTCCTCTTCCTTCCTTCCTTCCTTCCTTCCTTCCTTCCTTCCTTCCTTCATTCCTTCCTTCCTTCCTTTCTGTCTTGTCCTGTCACCCAGGCTACAGTGCAGTGGCATCATCATAGCTCACTGCAACCTCAAACTCCTGGGCTCAGGTGATCCTCCTGCTTTGATCCAGCTGCCTGAGTAGCTGGGACTACAGGCATGGAACAACACACACAGCTAATTTTTCTATCTTTGTTTAGATGTGAGTCTCGCTCTTGCTCAGGCTGATCTTGAACTCCTGGCCTCAGGCAATGCTCCTGTTTTAGCCTCCTAAAGTTCTATAATTACAGGCATGAGACACCACATGCAGCTTCATTTTTAGTCTTTAAACAGAATAACTGAAAACCATGAATTTTGTATCCTAAGAAACTAAGTTTCTTAAATGAAGGAGAAATAAAGTCTTTCCCAGACAAGCAAACTATAAGGGAATTTGTCACCACTAGACCTGCCCTATAGGAAATGCTTAAAAGTACTCTACACACAAAAAAGAACCATCGATATCCAACAACATAAAAACACCCAAATGTTAAAGCTCAGAACATTATCTCACATATCAATGCTAGCATTGAATGTAGATGGTCTTAATTTTCCACTTAAAAGACAAAGACTGCCTGAATGGATGAAAATCACATCCCAATTATCTGCTGTCTTCAAGAAATCCATCTAATTTGTAAGTATACCCATAGACCCAAGGTAAGGAATGGAAAAAATATACCATGTGAATAGAAACCAAAGGCCAGCAGGAGTAGCTATTCTCATATCAGATAAAATAGAATTTAAATCAATAGTGGTAAAAAAAAGAAAAAGGCAGTCATTATATAATGATGGAGCAAATCGACAAAAAGATAAAACAATTCTAAATATATATGCACTTGACATAGAAGCTTCTAGATTTGAAATCCAATACTACTAGATCTAAGTAAAGAAATAAGCAGCAACATAATAATTGCTGATGACTTTAACACTCCACTGACATAACTGGACAGATCATTGAGGCAAAAGATCAACAAAGAAACACTGGACTTAAACAAGACTCTAAAACAAATGGACCTAACAGACATTTACAGAACACTGTACCCCAAAATGGCAGAATATACATTCTTTCCATCAGCACATGGGACATCCTGTAAGATATATAAGATCATATGTTAGCCCATAAAACAAGTCACAGCAAATTCAGAAAAACTGAAATCATTCCATGTGTCTTCTCATATCGCAATGGAATAAAACTAGAAATCAACTACAAGAGGAATTCTCAAAGCTACACAAAGTCATGGAAATTAAACAACCTGCTGCTGAACAATCTTTGGGTCAATGATGGAATTAAGGTGGAAATCAAAAGATTTTTCAAACTGAATGACAATCATAACACAAGCAAGGAAATTCTATGGGATGTGGTCAAAGCAGTGTTAAGAAAAAAGTTCATAGCCTTAAATGCTTATATCAAAAAGACAGAAAGATCACAAATTAATAAACTATCATTACATCAAAATGAAATAGAAAAAGAAGAACAAAACCCAAAGCTAGCAGAAGAGAAGAAACAATAAAGCACAGAGCATAACTAAAAAAATGAAAACAAACAAAAATACAAAGTATCAATGAAACAAAATGTTCATTCTTTGAAAAGATAAACAAAATCAATAGACTTCTAGCTAGCTTAACCAGAAATAGAAGAGAAATAACCCAACTAAGGTCAATCAGAAATAAAAAAAGAGACATCCTATTGATACCATAGAAATACATAATATCATCTGTGACTACTACGAAAACCTTTACATACACAAATTAGAAAATCTAGAGGAAATAGATAAACTTTTGGAAACACAAAATCTCCCAATCTTGAGCCAGGAAGAAATAGAAATCTTTACAGACCAATAATGAGTAATGAGATTGAAACAGTAATATAACTCTCCCAACAAAAATAAAACCCCAGACCAAATGGATTCACAGACAAATTCTATCAATGAAGAACTAGCACCAATTCTACTGAAACTGTTCCATAAGATGAAGAAGTAGGAAATCCTCCCTAACTCATTCTACAAAATCAGTATCACCCTGTTGCCAAAGGCAGAGAAGGAAACAACAACAAAAAAACAAAACTACATAACAATATCTCTTATGAACATAGATACAAAAAATCTTAACAAACCAAATTCAACAGTATCTAAAAACAATAATCCACCATGATCAAATAAGATCATCCCAGAGATATAAGTATGGTTCAATATATGCAAATCAATAAATGTGATTCACCACATAAATAGAATTAAAAACAAAGACCATATGATTATATCAATAGATGCAGAAAAAGCATTCAGGAAAATCCAGTACTCCTTCATAATAAATCCTTAAACAAACTAAATAGAAGGTACATACCTCAAAATAATAAAATTCATGTATGACAAACCCATGGCCAACATCATTCTGAATGGGGAAAAGCTGAAAGCACTCCAAGAACTGGAAAAAGGCAAAGATGCTTACTGTTCCCACTTCTATTCAACATAGTACTGGTAGTTATAGCCAGGGTAACACCAGGTTAAGTGAAGTATATAGACAGTTTATCTCCCTTTATTTCCCTTTACCTGCCTGCATTTATAATATAATTGTCTTAAATATTTCTCTACATAAATTAAGAATTAGTTCAGACAATGTTATGCTTTTTACTTCAATCACTAAACTCAAACACAATTTAGAAGACTCAAGAAGAGGAGGAAAATCTGTTGAATTCATCCATGTTTTTGCCTAGAGTGTTCTTTCTTTCTTCTAATGTCCAATGTTCCTTCTGTTGTTTTTCCTTTTCTGTTTAGAAAATTTCCTTAAGGATGCTTTTAGGCTAGTCTCCTGGTGACAAATTCTCTTAGTTTTCATTCATCTCAGAATATCTTGATTTTCTTTTGTTTTCTTTCAGCACTTGAAAAATCACTGCCAACTCATTGTGGCCTTGAAGGTTTCTGATGAGAAATCCATTATCATCCTAACTGGTCTTCCCATGTTGTTTCTCTCTGGCCACCTCAAGGTTTTCCTTGTATTTAGTTTACAAATTTTATTATCATGTATCTACCTTATATTTCCTTGAGATAACTTTGTTTGGGGTTACCTTCTTGAATTTCTTGGTTTATGTTTCTTGCCAAATCTAAAATGTTCTCAGCCATTATTTATTTAAGAACTTTTCAGCTCCTACAAACTTTCCCCTTTTCCTTCACGACTTTGATAATACAAACGTTACATCTTTCATTCTGTTCACACAGGTCCTTGAGTTCTCTGTTCATTTTTGGTTTTTTTTTGAGACAGAGTCTCACTCTGTTGCCCTGGCTAGAGTGCCGTGGCATTAGCCTCGCTCACAGCAACCTCAAACTCCTGGGCTCAGGCGATCCTTCTGCCTCAGCCTCCCAAGTAGCTGGGACTACAGGCATGCGCCACCATGCCTGGCTAATTTTTTGTATATTTTAGTTGGCCAATTAATTTCTTTCTATGTTTTAGTAGAGATGGGGTCTCACTCTTGCTCAGGCTGGTTTCGAACTCCTGAGCTCAAATGATCCACCCACCTCGGCCTCCCAGAGTGCTAGGATTACAGGCGTGAGCCACCGCGCCTGGCCCATTTTTGTTTTTTTAATCTATTTTCTCTCTAATCAGATATGTTAATTTCTGTTCTTCTTTCCAGTTTGCTTATTTATTCTTTCCTTAACACTTTTAGTCTTTTGTTGTGCCCATCCACTGAGCTTTTTAATTAAGTTGTTATATTTTTGAATACTAAATTTTTACTCTGGCTCGTATTTGTGGCTTATTTCTTTGCTAAGACTTTTAAATTCTTTGCTCAGGTTTTCCATTTTTTTATTTGTTTCAAGTATGTTCATAGTTACTTGTTAAAACATTTTTTCCCCATTACTGCTGCTTTAAGATCTTTGTCAGATATTTCTACCGTATCTGTCATCTCTGCATTGGCATCTATTAATTGTCTTTTTAAAAAATTCATATCTTCCTAGTTTTTGGTATGATAACTGATTTTCAATTAAAGGCTTGGCATTTTTTTATTTATATTATGAGAGACTTTGGATATTTTACTTAAATCTTCTGTTTTAACTGAATTTTTGTGAAATTACATTTGCAGGGGAAGGAGGGGGCATTGCCTCATTACTGTCAGGTAGAGGCAGAAGACCAAGTTTCCCAGTCAGCCTCTCTTTATATCCATTGGAGAAGCTTGTTGTAACTGCTGGGATGTGATGAGCATCTTGGCTCCCAATGGAGTCTCCACTGATACTGCGAGGAGAATGGCTTCATTACAGCTGAAAGATTGTCAAAATTCAGACTCTGCTAAGCTTTCTTTGACACCACCTCATTGAAGAGGGAAAAGGTACCCCTGTTACTGCCAGGTAGAGGTAGACGTCAGATTTTCCACATGGTCTCTACTGACAGTGCAGAAGAAGAGTAGTCTTGTTATCGACTGGCTTGAATGAGAATCCAGGCTCCCTACTTGACCTCCTCTGACACCACCACAACAGAGGGTACCGGGACATTTTGTTACATCCCCATGAGGACCCCTCCCCACCTTTGCTGATATGAGTTGGAGTACAGCCAGGTTTTCTGTAATCTTTAGCTTGAGTAGCATATTATCGTGTAAAAGTTTCTGTCTTGCTAAGATGTCCCTTTCCCATCCTTTTGCTAGATAGAACAGGATTTTTTTCTTAAAGAGGCTGTTTAAAATAAACTGTGTCCATCAGTGTTTCTAGTTTGATGGATTTTTTATTTCCAATGTGGTATAAATGAAACAAAAAGAAAACCCAGAAAACTTTCCATTTTGTCATTGTTTGAGACCCAAGATCTCTAGCTGGTCTGCCTTCTCCTTTCAGAGTCTCCTTATGTTTGCTTTATATATAACATTCAGGGTTATACTGAGCACAAGTAATAAGAAAAGGTGTGCCCCCTACATATTCCTGGAAATGAAATTTCTCTGACTGATTTTTAAAGAGTCTAAATAGTTAATAGGACATACATGTTTTTTACCGAGCAAAACATTGTAGATAACCTCCTGCATCGTACATACAGATGTTCCCTGGCCCACACACAGAAAATTTGGAAAACAAGCTAATCTCCAGCTCCTTAAAGCAATTATCACTGGCAAAATTATGTTCCCAGAACACAATATTTACCATGGCCAAAAAAGCATAGCAGAAACTCTCTGATATGTGAGTGAAAGAGAAAATCTTAGTACGGTTTCACCATAATGCTAGTCAGTTAATGCCAGCTTTCTTGAATTAATGACTTAAGAGTTTAAACTCAGTTGGGAGAAATCTCCCAGCAATATTTTGGCACTATGCATATGCCTATTTTAGCAGAAAATCCACCTGTACATAATTTATTTCTAGAGGTACACTCTGGTGTTCATCCTGGATCCCCTCTGTGTTGTCAACACACCCATATCTACAGCTAGTGATGACCTATAGCTTGGCGACAGGGATCTACTTCCAGAGACTGGACAATGAGTGATTCACGTAGAGATATAAAGTCCTGGTCGCTTATTGCCATTTGAGACAACTCTGAAAGGCCATCCCATTTTCAAAGCTCTCCGCAGGAGCTGCTGAGGCCCTAGTTGCCACCACATCACAGGTCTGTTTCTTCCAGCGCTCCATTCTGTCTCCCACACTTCCCGATAAGTGCATCTTCTGATAAACTTCCTGTGTGCATTCTCTGTATTAAACTAGTTTTTCATAGAGAAGAACTTAAGACAACCATAATTTCCATTTCTCTGAACCTTGCATTTTTCCCTTTACAGTCTGAACTGATTGCAAAACAGTATCAACACTCACTTTGAATGGAAAATTTCAGTTTTGTGCCTCAGTAACTCTTTTTATAACCATGAGACATAGAGTTACTTTGGCTTAACATATCTACTTCCCAGGAAATTTTCTCTCTCATATATTCTCAATCAATTAGAACCAACAAGAGGCCTCATGGTGGAGAGGGAACATTTGTTGAATGTGGAGACAATATTCAGGGAGCCAAGGGTTGCATTTCCACAGAGGTGGCATTTCCTTTGCCATGAATCTAGCATGACACTAGGTGCAGTGGACACAGCGCTGCATACTTTGGCAGGATTTAAAGCCAGGATTTCACTAGTGCTCTGGGGTGCACATTGAACGTAGCTACCTTGCAATTGAAAAGCTGTGCATAAGTTTTTGACCACTCTTGTTTATAAAGCTTTAAAAGAGAGGGTTGGTTTTTTTTTTTGCCATTTTTTAATCTTTGCCTCACCACTGCTTTTTAGGAAGAGTTGTGCCTGCATATTCACCTACAGCGGGCTGCACCTTGAGGCTGTCACCTTGGCTTAGCCCCACAGACATGGACCTTTCACAATTCAGGCATGGGTTGAGGCAGTGAATGCCTGCTGCCTATAGTCTAATGTCTCCCCAGCTGCATCTGTCCACCTTTTCTGCACATGAACCTGCTGGGGTTGCTCATAGACTTTCCTAGATTTTGAGAATCTTTGCTTGAGGTTTGACCTTTGCTTAGATTCCCATCTTTCTATAAGAATCCTCTTGCCCCTGGAAGAAAAAACATTGCAAATCGCAGTCACCTTCCAAACTATAAATACAGCATGTTGGCTTAAAGCTTCTTGCCCAGCTGCAGAATTTAAAAACCTGGCCTGATATATACCCCCAAATTAAACAGTCAGGGCCATAATTCCCTGCCAGCACAAACTAAAGCCCAAAGTGTGAAGCCAATAGTTCCTAAACACTCCAAAAGCTCCTCTCTGTGAAACGTGCTCATCCAATTTCTACTCCTTCATTTTTTTTAATTTCTCAATATTCCCAGTCGATGAACAAGATATGAGTATCTTGGAGAAGATGCATTAAATAGCAACTCTCTACTCCATCTGGTATCTGAATAATTTAGGTAGATGGAGGTTACCCTTTAGCTTGGTGTGAGAACCAAATGGGTCTGTTTAGTGGATCCCAGAAATGGGCATATTCATCTAGTTGGCCACTGGCAGTGTCAGAACAGTCAGGGAGGCAATCCCAAGTGATTCTTTATTTACCAATCAGATAGGTAACTCCATCTACCCAGGGCAGAACAGATACAAGAATGGGAAAAAGCCAGAAGTACCTTCGGGGAGAATTTCTTCTTCTGAAGGCAGATAATTGGAGAAAAGTGTTTCACTCTGATAGTATCCAGGAATAACTAATGTCCACACTTCTCCTATGCAATATTCCAGATTTTTCTCTACATGCATACAATTTACTATAATTTTAACTAATCAATGATACACATGTATTTTATTTTATGGAGCAAAATTGTATATATGGATTTCTCATTATAAAAATGGCATCAAACCATACATATTATTCTGCTTTTGCTCTAAAAAAAAAAACCCAGAAACATAGACTTTATTCCATATTACTTCAAAGAGATTTAATACTTACATTGTAGTATGTGATATGGAGGCATCATAATTTATTTCAGCATTTCCCTAAATAAGTTATTTAATTTGTCTTCAAGTTTCCACTGTTAAAGTTATAGTAAATACCCATATGCACATACACATATTTCAGAAAGATAGATACATAAATTAGAATTGTTTTACCAAACTACATACACTTACAATTTTGCCCTCTGGAATTTTTGTACTAATTAGCAACTACTCAAATCCTATATGATAGTCCCTTTATCCCATGCCATCAATGATATTGAATATCTTCAGGCAATTAGAATTCAAATAGAATTTAACTATTGAAAGTATTTAAAAATGTTTTTATAAATTTCATAATGCAGTTATTAGCTTTCAGACAATATTCAGAATTCATATTAATTACTCTTTTATATCTACATTACAAAATAAAAACAATACCCTTTATTCTTCCTGTGCTAATTCTGGCCTCCTTACATACTATTTTCTGCTGCTAATGTTTAAAGCCCAATTTGCATCAATTGCAAATGCAAGAAAATAAAATAAAACATTATCATCTGCTTTACTATGAAGTTTTCAAAGTCTGCCAGCAATAAAGAGAAACATCAAGATATTAAAATGCTATTTTTCCTTTGTCTATAAGTTGGATCTAAAATGTGGAAATCAATAAAATTAATTCATAATAATATAGTTATGCAAATGTCATGCAGAGCCAAAGGGTTTGATTGACCCAAAGGAAAGAATTGGTACCATATGCTACTAAACCTGTATTTCTCAAATAAGAATGTTACAACTCTCAGGGAGCCTTTGACTTTCTGTAATTTTATTTTAGCTTCCTTTATTTGCTCTGCTAATATCAGCTGCCGCAACTTCTTATCTCATGTCATCTCTTTTTTTTGTTTGTTTTATTCAAATATATCCTTGAGTAATTCTTTCAGAATCAGTACATGAGTGATACTTTTTCTGAAAATTTCTTTAATGCAGGACAATATTTTCTTCTAATAGGCAGCGTTGCTGGTGAGATATTGTATCAGTCTTATTTTGTGATATTGTATCAGTCTGATTTTGATATTTTCCCCCTTTCTGGGAGAGCTTAGATTTTTCCATTTTTCTTTGGCTTTCTGAAAAGTCACTAGCACTAGACATTTCTTTCCTTTCTTTTCCTTTTAAATTTTTATTTTTAGTTTTCTGTACACTGTGCCAATCAGGAGAAATATAATAAATCTTTTTATTCAACTTAAGAAAATATTCTAATAATTTGTTATTATCTGCTCCCTCCCTGGCATCTATTTTTCTTTTAAAATTTGATTTAAATGGATTTTGAATCTCAAGTATACCCCCCATGATTTTTAACTTCTTTGCCCATATTTCATATTTATTTGGGTATGTGCCCTACTTTCTGGGACATTTTCTTCATTTTGCCTTTCTTTTTGCTAACACATTTTTTTGGTCATGCATATTTTGTGAATCAAACTTTAAATTAAACTTAACATTTGCCAATCAAATAGTTAATGTCCAAGAAATAGTTTCCCCTGGGTACACTATCATCTTGAATATGCTTACTCTGAAAATCTTGTTATCATTTTCTCTTTCTCCCTGAATTATCTCTATCTCTTCCAGAGTCAGTTTCATGTTGTTTCTTGATTTTCACGCTGTTAATTTCTCCTAAATTTTCTGGTGAATCTGCCTTGCCCATTCCTTTCTTCAAGTGTAATTATTTTCCATGCATTGCCTTTGCAGTTTTAAAGGTTTCTTTCCCTCACAGATGCCTTCTTCAATTGGAAAATCTTACTCTAAACTCTAAGTGGATGGAATTTGTCACTAGGTATGTTTAATTTTAGAGGAAGCAATTGGGTAGGCAACCAGCTCAGAAGATATCAGGATTACTAAAATAATAAGCTTTCTCTGGGGATGGAGAATTTTAATGAAATTCTTTTCAAAACAGATCTTTGTATTTTTTCTTTTCATCTTTGTCATTTGTAGTGATTCAGGCGTTTTACACTCTGCCCTGCTTCTGTTTTAGGCCTCAGGACCCATTCTGGGAATCCTCCCCATACAAATTGTCCATTTGCCATGGAGAACACTTTCCTAGTAAGTATTATTTTGGGAAAACAAGCTTCTTCTTATACTGGACAATTTAAATAGCAGTAAGAAAACAACATGCCCAGTGCTCTAGATATAATTCCTTTATTAATTCCTCTAATAGATGTCTGGCCTTTTCTTGCTTTCTTTTAACAGGTCAAAATCTGGTCTTTTGTGAAAGAAAATTAGTTTTTATCTTAGGTATTTTGGTTTGTGATTTTTTTTCTGTTCTGGTTTCTTAAATTTTATTCATTCTTCGATTGCTTGAGCCAAAGCCTTAACTTTCCCCTCTTATTATACATTTGATCAAGTAGTAAATTCTGTGGGCTCTACCTTTAAAATATATTCAGAATGAACCTATTTTCACTGTCATTAATTTACACACCTGGTATTTAGCCAATATCAATATTTCCTGATCTATTTCAGACATGGACTGTGTAGACATGCTCCAAATCTTTGAGATTTTTTTTTATTTTTATTTAGTTTTTTTCTTTCCTTTTATTTCATCATATAATGGGGGTACAAATATTGTTAGGG
>VBSM01001124.1:66631319-66646246 GCA_008086735.1 Cheirogaleus medius
GTGATTCAGGTCGCCTTCTTCACCTCCCAGTCTTACCAGTACCTTGATCTTGGAATTCTCAGCCTCTAGAACTTAGTAGGCTCCTTCCTGTGCCCCGGGCAATGTGACACCTGGGTGCGCAGGATCTGGTCCGCAGGTCTGACCTCTGGGTCCCAGGGTTCAATCCCTGATCCCACCAGGGAGAGAAGTGCCAGTCCTAATTCCCCCATGGGGAGCCACAGCTGGGTAGATGTCTCTCAGCCTCAAGGTCTGCCCCTTTCTGCCGGAATCACCAGGCCAGCAGCACCTGGGAGGTCTGGCGAGTAGGAAGCTCCCTGTCTGAGTACCCCTCAGTCAGCTGTAGGGCCCTAAAAGGGAACGTCGCATTCCCTGGAGATGCCTCCGGCTGGTGGCTACATTGTCTCTCTCAGCAGCCACAGTAGGGATGGGGGAAGGGAGAGTGGAACAATATGGCGCCTGCCGCGCGGTCGGGTCTGTGCACAGGGAGGGGCCCTGAGGGAGTTGGGAGCCTGGTGCAGTGTCCACTACAGGCTCACCACTCAGTGGCAGTGGCATCCACAGTTCTCTCCAACCGCTGAGGAGCCCACCAGCAGTCCAAGATACAAGGGAGGGGGAAGTTAACTGCTCCACCTACCCTTGCCACTTGTCTCCAGACTGCTCGCTCCGGAGGTCTCTCCTTCCAGTTCTCCTCCGCAACCTCCTCCCGTGGAGTCTCCCATAGTCTCCGGCACTCCTTCTTCCGACCCCCATGTGATGTATGGTCGTTTGCTTGCTTCTTTCTTCTAATATCTTTTAGAAGCTGTCTTTTCTGCAGAGACGCTCTGTCTGGCAGTGTTTCTCCTCCGCCATCTTGCTCTACCGCCTCCTTCTTAGATATTTCACTGAGGTCTAGGCCATCTCCCTCTAGGGCCTCTGTAGAGGCAGGTCTGGTTTGACAGACCTTTTTGAGGTTTAGGGGCAGAAGAAAGAGGAAGCTGAGGCTTTCACTTCCAAGTTTCTCTCCTTCCCACTTAGAGTGCCAGAGAAAACTATCCAGGAGGGAATCGTGCACGTGATTGCAGCCTGGTGGTCCCAATGAGAAGGGGACCCCACACTCCCAGAAATGCCCTTGGGTCCCTGGACCTCTGAGAACCCCAGCCTGGGCCTCCCCAGGAGACGCCCAGGCCGCGGTTAGGGCAGGCAGCTGGAGCTGTGTGGGAGGAAGGGTAGATTTGGGGGTGGACACTGGATGCGGGGAACCCTGGCAGCGGGATGTGGGGTTCTGAGTGAGGCTATGCTGCTCAAGAAGGCTCAGTGTGTTCATGCCAGGAGGACGTGACAGCTCTACTCTGGGAGAGACAGGAATCAGAGCCTGGAATCCAAATCTTTGAGATTTAAGGATACCTCAGAATGGAGGTCTTCAAGTTACAAATTACTGAGTTGAGACTAAGGATTCTTACTGTTTCAATTTTATTTTATCTTCCTGATTGATAAGGAAGTTCCCTTGTAGAAAAATATGGTAAGAGTTTTGCTAAAGATTCCATAAAAAGTAGAATAATGATATTATTTGTAGAAGGGCTGTAAGTCCTCCCAAATATACAGGATTATAAACCCAGTAGGATTCCAATTCACTACTTTAAAAGAAGTGGACCATAGACCAGGAATCATAGCATTAAGAACTTTATAAATATTATGATTTCCTAATGTTTTTAAATTGTAGAAAGTTGTCTTTTCCAACTGGTTTTCTATAAGTAATCAGAGAAAAAACTCAAAATACAATGAATCTATAATGAGGGATTAAAAAATGCTTGCTCCATGTATGTGATATTATTCTCCATTCAAGCCAAGGTAAGAAATTCCAAATCAGTCATAGGAGGGTTTACACTGAACCTGGCTTCAGAATAATTTTTACACAGTATTCAGCCTGTCACTAATAGTTTGAGCCAACATGGGTGAAGACACCTGCTGGCATTCCTGTCTTTAAGGCTTGTTTGTGAGAGCAGCAATAAGGAGATGGGAGTGGTGGGTTGAAGAGGGAATCTGGAGTGGCCATTACTCTGCAAGTCACAAACATTGGGAGAAAATCCCAAAAGGTTAGAATATATGGTAGCAGCTGCCTAAAGGAGGGGAAATCTGGCTGAGTGTCTAGAGTCCATTACAAAGAAGGGATGAAATATTAACATAAGGAACTGAGTTTCTGGGTCTATAAAAGGGTGTGGGAAGCAATTGGGTAGGAAACCAGCTCAGGTTGAGAAAGGGAAAGCCATTTAGGACCGTATATTGGACTGAGTTTATGCCCTTCCAAATCCATGCAATGATGCCTCTTGCACCCCACCCCATCTTGACTCTAACCGAGGCCAATTATCATGCTTTCAGACTGGAGAGGACCTAACAAGGGTCATAGATCTATGTTGCTGCTGCTGCTACTGCTGCTGCTGTTACAACTTGAGTTTCCCTATGCATCAGTCTGACTTCTAAAGGGAGAATCTTGTGCCTACCATGACCAGAAGGATCCCAAGGGGCTCTGGTGTTCACAGTGCCTCCCAGGAGCAATTGAGAAGTGCAGTTAATGCCTCAGGAGGTAGACTTTGACTAATGGGACATGAGGGACAGAAAGAAATCAGAAATTATATTCTTCTTTCTTCACGGTATGGACAGAGTGTTCTGAAACACATTATTTTGTATAGCTTCTTTGAAAACATCTTGTAAGGTCAAGGAATGGGCTACCCTTGTTACAGCAGTCACTAGCTTGGTGACACTCTTCTTGAATTTGTTCTCTTCCTTCACTATTCTTTTTCCTTCCTTTCCCTTTTGCTTCCCCCTTGCTTCCTCAAAATCACAGCCCCAGGAAGCTTTTGTTTCAGGTTCTGTTTTCTATGTAAATCTGGCTAAGGGAGGCTAGAATGCATCTCATCCATTTATCCAACAAACATGTTTTAAGCCGTCAATAGGCATAGACACCGACTCTGAAAACTCCATAAACTACTGCACAGAGTGTTGTAGAATTAAACGTGCCAGCTTACGCGATAGCTCAGGTACAGTGTCTGATACCAAGCAATTTTTTCAGGGAATCTGAATCTACTTCCTTTGCTTTCCCCTCATTTTGTCTGCGACTACAGGAAAAAAAAATAATAACTGGCACTACTATTTGATGATTGTGATCCTTGGCCACCATTAGAAAAGGAAGCCTAAATGTTTGTTATTAAAGAAAGCATCATCCACGGCTTGGCCTCTGGGTCAGACTGCCCTGATCGTCAGTTCCTGGCCAGCCTGCGCACTGCCACAGAGGAGCAACTCTATTGTAAGGAGACTGGAGTGATCATTTCTTTGTGATTTCTCCTGGAAATCCATATTAAATGTCTCTTCTGAAGGAAATGGGGAAATGCTGTGGTACACAAGCAGTTATCAAAGGTCTGAGAGCTGCAGTTAGTGCTGGATACTATGGTTTCTGGTCCATTTATAGTTGCCTTAAGCAGTTTCAAAACCTCAGAGCCAGCTGAGGAACCTTAGCATGACCTTGCCACTCCATTTTGGGACTTGAAAGATCTTTTCATCAGAATAGTCATTCAAAAGAATTTTTGAGTTCCTACTCGTGCAAGGCAACATGTCAGTCCCTGGAGATGGACAATGACTCAGGGTTGGCCCCCAACAAGATAAACTGCAGGACATATTTTGGTTGGGGAGACACCTATAAACACGGGCAACACAGCGTGCAAGACCTAAGGGGACAACAGCACAAGGAGCTGTGGCACCACTGAGTAACCGGAAGACACAGATGAATCATGTCACCCTGGGCTGGCAGAGACTCCAAAAGGCCAAACTGATAGGAACGTAAGCTTGTTTTCATAAATAACTCTGAAAGAGCTAATGGTACATTGATTTAGTGGAAGGAACACAAGCTTTTATTTAGACACACTTGAACTTTAATCTAAAAGCTACTTTTCAGATGGGTGAATTTCATTATCACCTTTATCTCTCTTGTTTCTTTATAAAGTGGACATAATAATATCCACTAAATTTGCCTTTTGTGAGGATGAATTGTACAATACAGTGACAGGGAAATACTAAGCATGCAATAAATGATACTTGGTACTAATACCCCAACATGGTGCCGTCCCTGAGAAGGGTTTTGGGGTTAGGTGGCCATGAGTTAGAATCTCAAATCTTTCATTCAACATCATTTGATTTACAAGAATGATATAACTTCTCTGAGGTTCTATTTTTTCATCAGCTAATAGAGATAGCATGTTTTAAAGTACCTGAAATGTAAAATCTGCTTGATAAATAATTGCTCTTCTGCCATGAAATGATTTAGATAGATTTATTTGAAACTATGTATCTTTAATTTAAGATTAAACCCCACTTTGTTGACATTCAGGATCTCTCTCCTACTTCCCTCTGAGTAGAGAAAGTTTCCCAGTGGAGCTATCATCTGGAGGTTGATAACCTTTTTTCACTGGGAGTCCACAGTGAGAGAAACAACAATAGTCTTGCAGTAGGGGACTACCTTGTACTTTTTTTCCTGTGGAGGTCATCCCTCCTCTCTCCTTTCCCAAAAGAGAATATACCCATGAACTTGGACTAAAGAAATCAGAGACTTGCTTTAAAGTTCTAGAAAATATGCATTATTCTGCTGTGTGTGTGTGTGTGTGTGTGTGTGTGTATGAGACGGTGGAGATTAGGTGAAATATGGGACAGAGCATAATTCCCCTTGTCTATCTTCTTGGCTCTCTCTCAGCACAAAGGTAAGGCTTCTGTGGATCCCTAGGTGCCCCCTATAGTTTTTGAGCTGCCCTAGTTAAAATTGACACCTTTTTCTAACACTGCCATTCTCTATTATCTCTTACTGAAACTTCCACTTAATCCTTTTACTAACTTTAGAGATATTATCTTTTACTTCCCAGAGCGATCTACCTCCACTGATCTTCATTCAATTTCTGTTGAAGGAAGGGGCTACTCCCTCTAGTGGCAAGACCTCCTTGCACCACCAGGGAAGAGGTTAGAAGGATTGGTCCCACATCTTAAAACAAAAAAAACAACCTAACAAAACTGAAAACAAACCCTCAACCCCATAAAGATCAATCACCTTTTCCCAAATTTTTATCTAATAATTACTAAAATATTTATGTTATTATTGTTTTGACTATATTTCAAATTAGTGAATAACTGTGGCTTTATTATATAAAAGTGGGCATAGGTCCCTCCCTGTCTTAGCTTGCAATGTTAAGCTTCCTACATTAGTATTAATATGTTCTGTCTGGGACATGCCCATATTGTTTTTCTCATAGAGCTACAAGGTTGTGTAATTAATGGTCTATTTGTTAGTTTGCTTGAGTATTTGGTTGAATAAAGAGAAGGTTGGTTTCAATCAGTCTATATGTTTTCAGCAAGTTCCACATCTTGGGGCAATGTTTTAGTGATATAACATCTTAATGATAATGTGAGCTGGCATGTGTAAAGCACCTTCAACTATACAAAGTTCTCACACATCCATTATCTCATTTCATCCTCATAATGTCATTGTGAAGTTGAAATGACATTGTTCACATTGTTTATTGATGGTGAAAGAGCTTCAGAGAAGATAAATGACTAACTCAAGATAACACAGCTTATAAATGACAGAACTAGATTTCTGAATTAACCTAACACGTCTCTGATACACAATGGAGAACAGATTACTATTAATGACTTAATGACTCTAACTGAAGTTAATCAAGTTTTTCATTGCAGTTGAATATTCCTTAAGATTCCTTCAAGATTTATCAGTTTAAGATTTGAACTTTATTTTGAACAAGAATTATTGCTCTCCTGCCCCACTTAGAAGTTTTTAAAGCCATGCAATGTAGATAAACTGGATTGTTCATTGGCTTATTGGAAACGGGAGTTGAAACAGCAACTCTACCTTTGATTAATAGAGTTTGGCACAAGATTTGGTAATAAGTGTTCATGGGTCAAGTCAGTTTAATCTAATTTGGGACCCCTAAGTAAATCTTTTTGGACTCATTGTTTCCCTAGGGGGTGGTAGTTAATGGTTCTATATGTCCTCCTATCAGCTGTCATGAAGTTCTAAGCATTATTTTCTTAGCTCTACCCAAGAGGTGCCTCTTTTATATGTGACCTCAAAATGTATATGCAGTAAAGACATGATAAGGAGGCTCTGGTGGGGGTAACAGCTGAAAGAATTGAGAGGTCACTTCTAATTTAAAATTAGTACTAAATGATAAGTGGTACCACACTCAACTATCCATGGACCAATTAGCAATAGTTAAGGTACAGTGAAGTCTGGGATGTGTTCATCTCTTGGAAAGGTCAGTAAAGAGACAGAGACAGAGACAGAGCTGGTTGAGATGAAATATACTCTTCTACCTCTCTCTCTCTCTCTCTCTCTCTCTCTCTCTAACACATACATACTCTCTTAGCGTAAGTGGAAGGAGTGGGACCTTTCCTTGGTTTTCATGGAAGGATTTGGGGTTGTGTGATGGATAATGAGAGAAAGCAAGGATAGAGACTTCTCATCCCTCATCCCTCTCCTTCTGTTCCTTGAAAAGCTGTTGCCTTCATACAGAATCCTGCTGGACAAATGTGCTTAACCCACATCCCTATTGCTCCTTCTTCATGGTTAATCCCTCAAACCATATTCAGAGAGTTGAACTCTGCCTGTCACTGTCCTTCTCTCTCTCTCTTTCTCTCTTTCTCATGCACACACACACTCACACACCCACTCACATACATTCATGACCATAGTGAGAAATTGCTGTGCAGTCCTTGGCTAGTAGCTGAACTTCTCATGGAAGTAAAACGAATTCAGTACTTAGATTGACTCTTCAACTGATGCTTAAGCTATTTTGGCCACATTAAAAATGCTTGATCTTAAAATGCTATTTCAATAAATGGCTTTATTTTGATTTGCCAGTGGCCATATTGCTTTCAAAATGTCCAGCTTGTCATTCACATTTCTCCATAGATAGCTCCAACATATCCTTCCAAACTGAATTTTTCACCATTGCCTTCCTCATATCCAATTACCCTGTAAAACTCTAAGCTTCAGATCTCTAAGCACAAAGTCTCTGATATCTAGACTGATATCTAGATTGGCTCATTTGTCACTTGCCAAATTCTACCAATTCTTTAAGGATCAGATAAATGCCACCTTTACTAATATACATTTAATATATTAGTTCTAAAAATGAATATCCATCCTTTAACTTGAGTTTTACTTACATACCTATTTTGTATATTTTATTTGTGTGAAATTTTGAAGATAGGGACCTTGCTTGATTCAGCTCTTTATTGATCATAGGACACAGAAAACACCCAATTAAGATATAAATTAAAATGTCTGAATAGAGGGGTTCCAGTTCTCTTGGAAAAAAATTAGAGATAGTGTGAAAAATAAACCCTGTGATCAACTTTGATATATCTCCACCTGCCACTGGAAATGGAGCTGCTTTTCTTGCGTGGTGGTTTTTAGAAGGGCAATGGTATCTTGTATCCCTGAGACGGGGAGTGTGCACAAAAGGTCGTCAGTGAATATTTGTTGAACAAGTGCATGATTGCTAAAGACTCATTACTCTCAGCTCTTAGCCAAGAACAATCCAGAAAAGAGAGTAGCAGCGCTTTTAATTCTAGATAAACAGTTATGTCCTATCTTCTAAAGCTTTACTGAGACACTAATCTCTTTGCTCTTCTCTTCCAGATTTGTGAGCATTAGACTCTTTTTACTATCGTTTCCAACCTTTTGTTGTTCAAAATCAACAAGGGCAAGATGGCTAACTGGAATTAAGTTTCTGGTCTTAGGTCTTAAGACTTAAGTTGGATTGAGTCAGTGTGAGATACTAAAAAGAATTTGGGAATAAAAATATCTAATCTCGACTCTGTCTCTTGCTTGCTGAGTGACCTTGAAGGAGTCACTTCTCTTCTCTGGTTTTCTATGTTTCATTTGTAAAATGAAGTTTTTCTGGCAGAGATAACAAATTCTTTTATGAACAATGAATATAAGACATTTTGCAGTATAATTAGAGAATAATTAAGCCCTCCACAATGAAATTATCAACAAAAAATGGTAATTCTTGGAAACAATTAACTTTAGTAAAACAGTGGGTTTGTCACACCCCTCACGAGTTCAGGAAAATGGCATGTACATTTATACACACTCTTACATTAATTTACGATGCTATAGAAAGAGAGCATCTGTTGAAGTTCTGGAGAAAATCAAAATTGGTACTAATTTTCAATGGCAGAAAAATATGATCATGGTAATTATGGTGTAATTATGATGTCCTGAATCTAATTTTAGCATCTGGTTATAAGAAAGAATGGAAAACCAATATAAAGGGAGAGAAAAACACAACTTTCCACTCTCCATAGATAATGGAACCATAAGAAATACCAGGATTGGGTTATGAAAAAACAAATCTTTATCTATAAGCCCAATTGCAACCTCCTTCTCAAATTTTCTTTTGTGAGAAATATTCAATTTTCAGACCCAAAAAATAGATGATAAATAATTCTAAAAAAAATCTCAACCAGATAGCCCCACTGCTATTGAAAGACTTCTGAGCCAGGTGGGACCCACCAGACAATTTCCTCCATACTTTTATTGAGTCATCCATATGCTGTCGTCCAGACATTGTTCAATCCAAATATGAATTTATGATCCAAACAATAAAACACTCAATATTTGTTCCCAAGGAGGAATAATTTCCTGATGTTCAGAATTGATAGATATTTGAGTAGAAGGAGAGAGTTTTAATGTAGAGAAAGAAGTAGCCAGAAGAACCTGGATTTGAATCCCTGATCATCCAATTAGCTATGGAACATTCTTTCTTGCCCTCCATTTCTTATCTCCAGTATGGAATAACAATAGTTGTTCATAGGTTATTGTGAAGAATGGTGATAATGTGAGTAAAGCACCTATCGGTGTTTGGTTAGTAGCCAATGCTCATTAATAAAATATTTGTTCTCTTCCCCATTAGATGAGTGTTTCTCAAAGTAGAGTCTTCTAACCAATCACCTGCATCAGTATCACCTGGCCTGCTTCTTAAAAAGGGGATTGATTTTTCTTGTCCCCTGACTCTTGAAGGTAGCTGACTTACCTACTAGATAATATTTTTAAAATATTTTTATGAGGGAAGATTCAATTAGGACTCAACGCTTTCATTACCTAATGGTTTTATCAATTCCCTGTCATGCTAACAACTTTATTCAGCATTCATACAAATGAGGATGATCAGAGACATGTATATCCCCCTATCTTATATTTAGCATGGGAAGACATTTTCGTATTTACTAATTATTCTAAGTAAAGAGCTGAAATGAGTTATGAGAAGTCACAGTTCTTCAGGCAAAGAGTTGAAACTAAGTTTAAAAATCAAAAGAAGAGAGACTGTGGAACACTGTTCATTTTTTCTACTTTATCGTCAGCCCAATGATGTCTATTTTTGAGACTCTTACTATCTTTGTTATAAATGATAGTACATTCTTGTGATTAGAATTTTTTTATGAAACAATAAAAACACATATATAAATTCAAATACTAATGGATGCATACAAAATCTTGCATTAACGGAAATCCATTTGTAAATAACACCAAGCTCTTGATAATATTTGTAATTTATGGTTCTTTTTGTTTTCTTTTCTTTCGCTTTTGTCTTGAGCAAGTGATTCCATTTTGAACAAAGACATATCTTTTGTAAAAAATATTCTTTCTTCCATTCTTCTCCACCCACTCAAGAGGTTGGCTTTGTGGGTTTTCCTTCCCTTCCTTTCACTCATCATGAGAAGACCCTATATAACAGAACCAGAGATATAAAACAGAATGCTCTTTCAAATCTTACAAATTTTTTCCATATCAGCTTTTTTCCCCCTTCAGGCTGATGTCTTTATCCTCAAGCATAAGTGACTGTAACATCAGAAGTTATGAAGAGAAGACAAAAAATTGGTGTTATTTTGGGACAAAAGTGATTCTGATTCTTAAGAATTTTTAGCATACACAAGTTTCCCAAAAAGGACAGGAAATGTCATGAGTTTTAAACCCTCCTAAAATGGGCTGATATGATTTCAACTGTGAAACAACATTTTAAAGTTCAGTGGCAAAAATTTGCATGTCTGATTTGTATATAGCTGCTGAGAGTCTGACCAGGCTAACGCTGGTCATAGAATCCATTCACAATAGACTTATTTAAGGAGGATGTGGGACTCCTTCCTTCCCCTGCTGGAAGGTCATTTGTAGGCTCCCACTCACTGAAAAATTATTTTATCTTTTAGTATTGAAGTATTTAAAGATTACTGTTAGAAGAATAAGGTTTTTTTTCCCCCCAATCATACCTATGCCCTCTGGCCTTTATTTGAGCTCCATTAAAGGAAATTTTATATTTTACTGTTAGAAAAGTACACAAAAAACAGAACTTCAAAATTAACCCATATTTTGTCTTGATATACTTATTAAAGATGGCATTTCAAGGCCCTGAATATTCTAGGATCCTGTTTTGTTACCAGTCTACTTTATCTTTTTTTTTCCTTTCTTTTATTTTATTTTATTTTTTTTTAATTTTTTTTTTATTTCAGCATATTATGGGGATACAAATATTACGGTTATGTATATTGCCCACGCCCTCCTCCCCCCTCGAGGCAGAGCCTCAAGCATGACCATACCCCATACGTTGCATATCTTACTCATTATGTTTGTATATACTCATCCCCTCCTCCCCCCTCCCTCCCGCCCAACACCCGACAAATGTTATTCCTACATGTCCACTTAGGTGTTGATCCGTTAATACCAATTTGCTGGTGAGTACATGTGGTGCTTGTTTTTCCTTATTCATTTATTTATCCATTTGTTCCATCATTCCTTGATCCAAAAGCATTCACCGGCCCACCTTTCAAGACACAGCGTTAAGTCTATTGAAAATTATTATTATGGAGTGATGATGATGATGATGGTTACAATGATGGGATCAATAATAAACATTTTATATCACTTCTCAGTCAATAGTGTACCTTACATACTTTCATTTGATTTTCACCACAGTCAAGTAATTTCGGTTGTTAAAGCTCTTCTCCATTTCACAGATGAGAAAGCTTTTCATTTATTTATTTATTTTTAGAGATGGTATCTAGCTATGTTGCCCAGGCTGGACTTTGACTCTTGGGTTCAAGTGATCCTCTTATCTCAGCCTCCCAAATAGCTGGGACTATGGATGAATGCCACTGTGCCCAGCAAGAAAACTTTTATAGACATATAAGAATTCAGTAAAGATTTCAACATACATCTCTTCCTCCAATTCCTGTAGTCTTTCACTACATACGAGGGATATAACAATGAATGAGGGTTTGCCTTTGTCCTCAAAAATCTCCAAATAAGATAGCAAAAACATGCACAGAAATAATTCCAATACCTAGAAAAAAAGATAGTGATTAAAAATATTTATTGTATTCTATTATTCTTTCACAGGTTTTTTTTCAATGCATACTTTTTAAATTTTACTCAGGTAACCCTTCTTGTTATTTTAGGAAACATTTTTCTTGTTCTTGTTCCTTAGTCTTTATGTTTTTTCTCCATTTCATGTCATGACTAAAGTCACTGCTCTCCATGAATCTGTTTCTTGCATCAAATTCCCAGCCCTCAATAACTTCCTTCCGTATAGAACTTACACTATGCTATACAATTCGACTCCGGTGTCAAATAGGTTTTTATGTTGGCTTATCCCCTTAGTCAATAGCAATCATAATGTGATGGGTTAGAAATAATAATATCATATTATGATACATTTTTAGATTATATATAGTGTTCACATACATTATATCACATAAGCCTTGAGTTAGCTCTGTAAAGAAGCTTTGGTGATCCAAGTCATACAAATAAGAAAATATGGCTGGGAGCATTCAGGTCACTTGACAAGATTATGAAATGAGTAACAACGTATTGATAAAGTTATGATGGGCAAATAAGTCAATACATGTTAAACTCTAAAAATTGTGCCAGAGACATGGTAAATACTCTTTACATATTAGGTATACAGTCAAAATTAAGGAACATGAACTCAAGTTTTCAGCAAGTTCTATTTTGTCTATAGCATAACTAGGTGTAAGTTCCAAACTTGCCCAAATCTCAGTGCTTACCTTCAAATTTTATTTCTTAAAACTTGCATTGTCTTAGCTTTGTGTGATGTAAATGGATTTTTATCAGAGAATGCTAATATATGAATATAGTTTGCCATTCTCATGATCCACATACATGACAGGAAACAATGATCAATCTTGGTACTCTTTCTTCTATCTCCATATGTAGCCATAGAGCACTTTTCCAAACAATAGTCCAGGAACACACTACCAAACTACTGTCATTGTCTTGTGAGTCAAAATATAATGTGTAGCCTGTAGAACTTCAGTATCTATTTAAGCTCTGTGATTTCAATTGTTTAATAAGATTGGTACACCTGAGTGACCTTAATAATATCTTTAGTCACAGGAGCCTCTAATTTAAGGATATAAATTATTTTAGGGCAAAAACTATGTCTTACATTTCTTTGTACCTCCAGAGTACAAGTGACTGCTGGGTGCACAATAACTGTTCAAAGAACTCTTGATGAGAAACAAAAGAAAGTCAGACGAAAATAGAGATTTTCCATTCAATAACAATCAACTGATGTGTATTGAATGCCAGTGTGTGGCAAGCACAGGTTAGGTTTTAGAAACATAAGAAGATGTTCCCTATCCACATGAAGCTTACCTTGAAGCAAACCTTTGCTAAATAATCTCAGAAGTTCATAATTCAAAAAGAGAACAAAGAGGAATTGTGGCTATCACAGAGTAGCTTTCTCTAGACCAACACTCTTGTCAAAATAGGAGTATGAATGGTGGCTGACTTGTCAAAACATGGTTGTGATTCTTTTAAAAACATGACTATAAAAGCATATTTTAACAAAATAGAGATGTTTGAAGTAATTCACAAAATGACCAAAAAAGCAAGCACTGAGAGAGGGTCAAGACTCCACACAGAAGCTCCCCTCAAGGCATTTCTCAATTTTTAAATTATGCTGGGCCAAGAAGCAAACAAAAGTAAAGGTGGCCCAGAACTTTCAGCAGTCTTATAGGACAAGAGAGAATACAATTTGTGTCCAGAAGTGAGTTGAACTTTCTCCAGTGTTTTTATATCAAGGAACTTGCCAATACCTAGGGTGTGTGAGGCCCAAAGTTAAGTAGAAGGTGATAAATGAGACACAAAAAAAGAAAAAAAAAAGTAGCTACCTTATAGTGCTTGAAAGACTGCAGTTCAGTCTCCAGTAAAGAGAAAGAAAGTTAGCAAACTCCAGATTTTCAGTTAAGATCCATGAAATAGTACATTCTATGAATGAAGACAAACTGGAAATAGACCAGCCTTTACTATGAGTAAAAACCTGCCTTAAAATCTTGAATCCTTGAGAGTTTTAAGGTGCTCCTCTTTACTTTATCAACCAATCAGAAAAAATTAAATTTTCTCTAGAAGAAAATAACATTAATCAGAGCCTCTACTATTTTACATATACAATATTTGGCATTTAGTGAAGAAAATACAAGTTGTGCAAATAGTTAGGACCAAAAGCTTAAAATCAAGAGGAAAAATGATAATAGTAGCAGATCCACAGGTGGCCAGATTTTAAAATTATTAAAAGCAGACTTTAAAGATAACTGAATAATATGTTGAAGAAAATAGATAATAAGATCAAGAATTTTGTATGACTATTAGAGGCCATAAAAGAAATAAAATGGAAATCTATAACTGAAATTTCAACTTAATTTATGTTATTAAGAAGTCACTAAATAGGTTAAACAACTGTTTAAATACAGTAAAACAAAATAATAGTGAATTAGAACTTAGGTCTGTTGAAATAAGAAACATATGAGAAATGGTACAAATATCTGATGTATTTATAATTAGAGACCCAGAAAGAAAACAGAAATAATGTGTCAGAAGAAACATATGTAAAAATATTGGCTGATTTTGAGAACTGATGAAAGTCATCAAACCACAGATTCAAGAGGCAACCACAAACCCCAAGAGCCTTGTAAAGAGTGAAATTGCTAAACGACAAAATGGGAAAAAAAAAGTTAGTAAGAGGCAAAATAAATAAATAAATAAACTGTCAAAAGGAATTAAACCCTAACACTAAGAGCTGACTTTTCAACAGAAACAATGCAGACCACTTGACAATGGAATGACAGCTTGAAAGCACTACACTAAAATAACTACTGCCTACAAATCTATACCTGATAACATAACTGAGAAATCTAGGCTCCAGGAGATATGAATTAAAGGAAACCTAAAGAGAATCTTTAGGAAGAAAGAGAATAATTCCAGATGAAAGTAAAATTCACCGGCCAGTGCTCTTTTACAGGACAGGGCTCCTTACTAAGGTGAGACATCTAGAAGTTCAACCAAAATGGAACTGAGGAAGAAAGAGAGAAGGAAAGAGAGGAGAAGGTATATAAAAGTGGAAAGGACAAAGCAGCCCTGCAGGCAAGCTGCCATATTTGTGAATAGTACCTAGAACAGCCAAAAAGAGGTGAAGTTAAAAATGATACCCTGAACCTGACTGCCTTCTAGAAACTCATGGAACTTAATTTCACATAAAACCAACCAATAGACAAGTGTGAAAATAACATCTCATGCAAATTTACCATAAGAAAAAAGTGGAATAAGAAACAGAAACAAAAAGTTCCCTAGATACAATAAAATTATACCAGAAAGTTATACACAAAAAGAT
The DNA here is from genome assembly GCA_008086735.1 of Cheirogaleus medius. Classification (NCBI taxonomy): domain Eukaryota; kingdom Metazoa; phylum Chordata; class Mammalia; order Primates; family Cheirogaleidae; genus Cheirogaleus; species Cheirogaleus medius. Next base: position 66,646,043 of record VBSM01001124.1, read on the forward strand.
AACAATTATAATATTATATTTCAAAGCAAGTTAAAACATCTTTTAAAAACTACTCAAGATATTAAAGAACCACATAAATCAAAATTAAAGAAACTCAGACAAAAGTTGGAAAATATCAGGAAATAACTTGAAATTTAAAAATATTTTTTTACTCTTTTTTTTTATTTCAGCACATTATGGGGGTACAAATATTACGGTTATGTA
>VBSM01001124.1:66646346-66670095 GCA_008086735.1 Cheirogaleus medius
ATGGTAGATCCACTTGTATCGCTTTAAGGTATCTCCAAATTGCTTTCCACAGAGTTTAGGAGTATTCCTATCTCTCCGCATCCACAGCAACATTTATTGTTTGGGGACTTTTTGATAAAGGCCATTCTTACTGGAGATAAGTGATATCTCCTTGCAGTTTTGATTTGCATTTCCCTGATGATTAGAAATGTTGGGCATTTTTTCATATGTTTGTTGGCCATTATTCTGTCTTCTTTTGAAAAATTTCTGTTCATGTCCTTTGCCCACTTTTTGATAGGGTTGTTTGATTTTTCCTTGCTGATTTTCCTGAGTTCTAAATAGATTCTAGTTATCAGCCCTTTATCGGATGTGTAGCTTGTGAAAATTTTCTCCCATTCTGTGGGTTGTCTGTTTGCTCTCTTGACAGTTTCTTTGGCTGTGCAGAAGCTTTTTAATTTGGTCAGGTCCCATTTATTTATTTTTGCTGCTGCTCTGATTGCCTTTGGGGTCTTCTTCATAAATTCTTTGCCTAAGCCAATGTCTAGAAGAGTATTTCCAATGTTTTCCTCTAGAATTCTAATAGTTTCACACCTAAGGTTCAGAAATGAAGACTAAACTAGAAGATGCACAAGAGTGAATAAACAAAATGGAAAAGACTCGGTTGTTTTGTTGTGACTTCCTATTCTACCATTTCTTGGGACCGACATAAGAATGAATTGGCCTTTCCTCAGTGAAGGACAGATACAAGCCCAGGTGCTGACTTCTTGTAGAACAACACACACAACAGAAAGCAAATCTTACTTCTTAGGGAACAACACAGCAGAAACAAATCTCTAACAAACCATGTGGACACAGTTTTTACCAATGGTTGTATAGCTTCTGCTCACTATGGCAAAATGAAAGGAATTAAAATTATAAGTAATATCAAGTTTCCCTATCTGTAAATTCTAATACTTACCTTGCATAGTTACTCTGAGGGCTAACTATGAAAATAGGGTGAGGCGATTAAGAACTTAGATTTTAAGACCCAACAAAAATGACTCTTAGGAACTGTGTGAACATAGACACATTGCTAAGTCTCAGTGATTTCATGCACAAAGAGGGAATAATTTCATCAGTCTTATGACTTTATTCTAAAGATTAAAAAGTCAATAATGTTATCTATCATGTCATTATTATTACTTAATACTGTACATAGAGAGTTCTGAACCTGCTACCTTGCAAATGGAGCTACTTACTATGTTCATGGCATTCTGCTAGAGGCAAACAAAATGGTAGCTATTATAATGAATATATAAATATAATTTTTATTATTAGGGTCCTGTACTTTTGGCAAGTAGCTTACTAAAATGTGCCAATTTTGGTTTTGCATGGAGTTTGCTTCCACCCTGAAGATGTCGCCTATGTATTTTGACCTTGTTCTTTCTTTCTCTAAAATAGAAATAATGATAGTTACTTCACTGGGGTGAAGTTGCAAGACCTTACATCTGAGAAGCACATCATCAAGGGATGGAAAAGATGAGAAGATTAGTCTCTGAGAGAGAAATCCCCACTGGGGGTGGAAAAGACTCTAGGTATAGAATAGCCTAAGAATCTCATTGGCACAGACTCCGGGGCTTGAAAAGAAAAATTGTCGTGATCCTTCTTTTCTGCCACTGAATTTTGTATATATTATTTTTAAGAGCACAAATGTTAATACATTTTGTCTCATATGTATATACACATATATGTGTATGTAACTTTGCTACTTTTCTCTGCTAGCTTCTCAGTCTTGTATGCAGGAGCTCTTATTTTGTTCCCTTTGTTTCCTTTGGGCTTGATATTTAATAGCTGCTCAGCAAATGTGTGTTGCTGAATAAACAAAAGAGTACATAGAAGCTGGAATTACACACTTATGTTGCCATTGCATTGCTAAAAAGTTAGAATCAGAGTTGAAGACAGTGATCAGGCCCTGGACTAGGATTTATTTTCTGTGTAATAAACTTTATACAAGCAATTAACCTCCCCGATTCTCAATTTTCTCCTCTATAAAACTTGGTTATTACTAAAATCTTTGTAACATAGTGTGGAGTTCAATTAGAATAAGTTAAATATTGGAAATCTAAAGCATTATGCAAATGTGAGACATTATTATCATAATTACCATAACAATATTATTTTCATTCTTAATTGCTACATTTTGAGTACTCTATTGCTCTGTAGATTTCTGTCTTCCTGCCTTTCCCAGGGTGCTGGTATACCTGAATGCCTCTTTAGAAAAGAAATTATATGATTGACCTACAGAAACAGAATTTTTTATTTTGCAATTTTCATAAGGGCTACACATGCACAGCCATATGATGATTTAACTATTATATAATAACAGCTTTCACACTTGTGGCCGAGTTTGCTACTTGTCTCCTGATACCTGTTCTCCCTTTATATCTTATTAATGTAACTCCTAAATTTTAGCTGTGTACATGGCTACTCAGTGTAAAGATTACCTTTCTCAGCCTCTTTGCAGCTACCTGTGATTACTATGATGACATGTCTAAGCTTTGGTGCATTTTCTGGCAAATGGAAATGTTCTTAAAGAGAGATTCTCTACTTCTTTCCTGGTGGCTGGAATGAAACATGATGGTCGGATTTAAGCAGGCATCTTGAGCCAGCAGTTGGAAACCACGCACTGAGTATGTTAAGGCTGTAAAGTAGACAGATCTTGGGTCCCCGACACTGTAGTGCTCTATACAAATCTGGATTGCTGTGAGACACTTAAAGAAAGTAAGTAGCACAGAAAGTCTCTCCACATATTATTTTTTCTCCCATCATAAACTTTTGCTGTAATCTGGAATCTATTGTCTGAACCCACTGTTCATACCTGAGCCAAGATAACTCTGCAGTAAGGCTCATAACGAAATTCTAAAAATAGTCTTTTATATACACAAAGTGGTTTTCGGTAGAGAAAACCAAAACTTTTGCACACCTACTTTAGCTATAGAAAATTGGCTGCTTAAAATTGCTTATCTATAGATAATTATGCTGCTGTTAGGAGGGAATGGCAGGAGGGAAAAGGCTAAAAACGGATGGAGAAGGCTGAGCTTTTGGGCTCCAGGGGTACTCAAGCCAGCTGAACTGAGAGTAGTTCTGATAGCCCGAGTGTCCATGGGTCAAGCTCTTCTATGAAACTGGAGGTACTAGCATTGGTCCAGGTTGCACAGCTGTGATATTGTGAAATATATATATATATATATTTGGTGCCTATTTTCTGGTATGCAACTCCTAAAATCTTCAAAATTTTCAAAGTAAGAAGTGTCTTTTTGTATGCTGATGAGTTGACTGATGACTGGCAGGCTCTAGGTAGCTTCTGAATGGGAACTGGTCTCTAGAAAGACCAAGACTTTCAGTCCCACCCAAGAGACTTCCTGAGAGACAGGCTGAAGGTTAAGTTGATTACCAATGGCCAATGATTGAATCAATCATGTCTGTGTAGTGAAAGCTTCATAATAATCTAAAAGGAGAGGGTTCAGAGAACTTCTAGATAGCTTAACACTCAGGTTCCTGGAGGGTGGCATGCCGGGGGAAGGCATGGAAGCTCTGCATCCCTTTTCTCATACCTTGTCCTATGCATCTCTTCATCTGTATCCTTTGTAATATCCTTTATAATGAATCGTTAAACATAAGTAATGTTTTTCTGAATTCTGTGAGCACTCTAGCAATTTTATCAAACGTGAAGAGGAGGTTGTGAGAATCCCCGTTTATAGCTGGTCAGCCAAAGGCACAGATAAAACAACTTGTGATAGGCTTGTGATAGACATTGGAAGTGGGGTTCAGTCTTGTGGGACTATGTGATCAGCCTGTGTGATCTGATGCTATCTCCAGGTAGGTAACCTCAAAATTGAATTGAATTAGAAGACAACTCAGTTGGTGCGCAGTGCATAACTTATTGCTTGCTTGTTTATGGGGAAAAAGCCCCACAAATCTGGTGTTAGAGCATGTCGGAGAGCATAGTAGGAGAAACATAATTTGTTAGTTTCCCACATAACAGCTCACTCTACTTGGCCCCACAAAGTTAAGAAGTGATTGTGCCCATGGGAGAGGAGATTTAAATTAAGAGAAGGCTCGAATAAGAGCATCCCTTATTGCTTTCTATGTCTTGACCCTAGAAAAGATACTAAAAGAATAATTGCTCAGAAACATTTGCTTTTAATTAGAGAAAGTAATTTTAGCCTCTGTTCTCTTGCTGGCATGGGCAAATTACCTTTCTTGGTCTCGGCCTTCCAGTCCTCAAAATGGGGGCGATAATAACGTTCAATTCCAGGGTGGCATTAGGATGAAATTAGATAATGCATAAAAATGTACTTTAAAACTCTAACATCCTATATATATTTATATTTTTTAAAAGAGAAATTGTATATTTCTGCCTTTAAAATATAGAAAGGTATTAAGGTTTTTGTGTCCATAAAGCAGTATCCACTTATTGTGTAATGGTTATGATTCATTTCATTTTCAGGGACAGGAAACCTACTAATTTAAGTTAAAGAGACAATGTCTTAAAAGGACGTAGAGCAATTATGAAACTAAAGCTCAGAGATGCATCTGGAACTGGGGACACGGACATCCTCAAGACCCCCTTTCCCTCCTCATGCCTCTCTTTGTGTGTGTCTCATTTCTCTTTCACTTTTTCTGTAAAGTTCCTTTGTCTTCTTCTCTGGTCCACATGATGGGAAACAGATGATCCAGTGGCTTCCAATTTTACATTTCATATCACACAATCCAAGATATATCAATTACAATTTTAAAATTGAATTAAATAAGGATTTCTTGACTCAGTTTGGAGCAAATGTCCACTCCTAAACAAATCAGCTGTGGACAGGGCTTGGGGTCTCTTAAAATTGCTGATATTATGACCATCATGTTAATATCGCCAGTGAATAGACCATTCCCAAAAGAAGAGGAACTCTTCTCCTGTGTTGGCAAGATAATAGGAACTCACTATATATTTAAACTTTTCTGTGCAATAAAATGAATAATATTCGTGGTATAATTATATCTATATTCCCTGGAACTCAGTATACTTGTTAAAAATTATTATTAGCTACATTTAATTATAGTGTAAGTTCTTGCAATAATGTTGAAATCCAGTATTTTTAAAATTATTTTAAAATTAAGGTTTAATTCATATGATATAAAATTAGCCATTTTAAAGTGAACAATTCAATGACATTTAGTACATCATAATGTTGTACAACTACCGCCTCTGTCTAGTTCTAAACATTTTCATCTCTCCAAAATAAAACACTGAACCCATTACATAGTTAATTACCATTTTTGTCTTCCACCTAATTCATTTCTATTTCTATAGATTTACCTATGGTGAATATTTCATTTAAACAAGACCATTCAATGTGTGACTTTGTGTCTGACTTCTTTCATTTAACATAGTGCTTTTAAGATTTACTCATTTTGTAGCATGCATACTTTACCACTTTTTATGAGTGAATAATATTCCTCTGTGTGTATGCGTGTGCATGTGTGTATAATTTGTGTACTCATTCATCCATTAATGCACATTTGGGTTGAGTCTACTTTTTGGCTATTGTGAATAGTGCTGCTATAAATATGCATGTATAAGTATTTTTTGAGTATCTTTTTTCAATTCTTTGGCTATATACCTGGAAATGAAATTGTTGGATCATGTGGTAATTCTGTGTTCATTTTTGTGAGGTGCCATCAAACTGTTTTAGAAAATGGCTGAACCACTTTACATTCCCAACAGCAATGTGTAAAGATTCTAATTTTCTACATCCTTGACAACACTTGTTGATTTTTGCTTTTCTGATTATAATCACTTTGGTGGGTGTGAAGTAGTATCACAAATGTGGCTTGGGTTGCATTTCCCTAGTAACTAATAACGTTGAAAATATTTTTATTTATTTATTTGTTTGTTTGTTTGTTTGTTTATTTATTTCAGAATGCCATGGGGTAAAAACATTTTGGTTACATAAATTGCTTTTGTACCATTTGAGTCAAAGTTAAAAGTGTATGATTTTTGGCCATTTATATGTTGTTTTTTGAGAAATGTTTATTTAAGTCCTTTGCCCATTTTTCAGTTATGTCTTTTCATTGTTGAGTTTTAAGAGTTCTTTATGTATTCTAGATATTAGACATTTATCAGATATAAGATTTGCGAATACTTTTCCACATTCCGTAGGTTGCTATGTTCACATTCAGTTAATGTCTTTTGATGCACAGAATTTTTTAAATTTTGTTGTTTAGTTTATTAATTTTTTCTTTTGTTGTTCATGTTTTTGGTGTGATATCTAATAATTCATTGCCAAATCTAAGATGATGAAGAATTATCCTAAGTTTTCTCCTAAGTGTTTTATACTTTTAGCTCATATATTAAGATTGTTGATACATTTTCATTAATTTTTAAAAAAATTTTTATTTCAGCATATCACAAATGTTTAGGTTACGTATATTGCCTTTGCATCACCCAAGTCAGAGCTTCAAGCGTGTCCATTCCCCAGACAGTGCTCACTGCACTCATTATGTATGTATATTCCCATCCTCTCTTCCCCCTTTCCATCTGCCTGACACCCGATGAATGTTATTATTATATGTACACTTAGGTGATGATCAGTTAATACCAATTTGATGGTGAGTACATGTGGTGCTTGTTTTTTCATTCTTGTGATACTTTACTTAGAATGGGTTACGGCTCTATCCAGAATAATACAAGAGGTGCTATATCACCATTGTTTTTTTGTGGCTGAGTAGAAAACTCCATGGTATACAATATACCACATTTTATTAATCTACTCCTGTATTGATGGGCACTTGGATTCAATGTAATCCCTATTAAAATACATTTTCATTAATTTTTGAATAAGGTGTGAGATAAGAGACCAACTTTATTCTTTCACAGTTGTCACAATATCACTTTTTGAAGAGACTCTTCTTTATCCATTGAATGGTTTAAAAACCATTGTCAAAAAATTGACTGGCCATAGTTGTATGGGTTTATTTCTGGAGTCTCCATTCTATTCCATTGGTCTTTATATCTATTCTTATGCCAATTACGCACTGTCTTGACAATTGTTGCTTTGTAGTACTTTCGAAATCTGGAAGTATGAGTCTTCCACATTTTTTCCCTTGTTTAAGATTGTTTTTATTATTTGGGGTCATTATTTGCAAATAAATTTGCAAATCAGCTTTTCCATTTCTATTAAAAAAGATATTAGAATATTTAAAAGGATTATACTGAATCTGCAAATAGCTTTTGGCGGTATTGACATCTTAACAATATTAAGTCTTTCAGCCTGTGAACATGGGATGTCTTTCCATTTATTTAGAGTTTCTTTAATTTCTTTCAGTAATGCTTAATAGTTTTCAGTGTACAAGTCTTTAACCTACTTAGTTAGATTTATTCCTAGGTATTTTTTGTACCATTTTAAGTAGAATTGTTTTCTTATTTTTCTTCTTGGATTATACATTGTTGGTTTCTAGAAACACAATTGATAATTGTATTAATCTTATACCCTAAAACTTTTCTAAATCTGTTTATTAACTTCAATAGTTTGTGTGTCTGTGTGTGTGTTTGTTTTCTTCGGAATTTTATATATGTAAATTGATCATGTCATCTGCAAATAGAGATAATTTTGCTTCTTTCTTTCCAATTTGAATAGCCTTTATTTCTTTTTCTTGCCTAATTGCTTTGAGTAAAATTTTTAGTATAATGTTCAACAGTAGTGGTAGAAGTGGCCATTTCTTGTTACAGAGAAAGTTTTTAGGTTTCCACCATTGAGTATGACTTTAACTGTGACTTTTTCATAAGTACTCTTCAATTCATTGAGAAAATTCCTTCTCTTTCTAGCTTTCTGAGCTTTTTTTTTTAATCATGAAAGTGGGTTGGAGTTTGTCAAATGCTTTTTCTGTGTCAATTTAGGTGATCTTATTTTTTAAATTTGTTCTATTAATGTAGTATATTAAATTGATTAGTTTTCATATATTGAACCACTCTTTCATTCTTGGGATAAATCCCACCCACTCATGGAATATAATTCACTAAATATGCTTTTGTATTTGGCTTGCTAGTATTTTGTTGAAAATTTTTGCACCTATATTCACAAGGTATTTTGATCTCTAGTTTTATTTTCTTCAGATGTCTCTCTCTGGCTTTGGTATTAGGGTAATATTGGCCTCATAGAACAAGTTGAAAAATGCTCCTTCATTTTAAATTTTTTTTCCAAGAGTTTGAGAAGTATTGGTGTTAATTCTTTTTAAATGTTTAGTAGAATTTATGAGTAAAGCCATCTGGTCCTAGACTTTTCTCTGTTGGGAAGTTTTTGACTATTGATTCAATTCCTCTGCTTGTTATATATCTGTTAAGATTTTTTATTTATTCTTATGCCAGTTTTTATAATTTGTGTCTTTCTAGGAATTTGCTCATTTTCAAGGTTTTCTAAATTATTAGCATACAATTGCTATAGTAGTACTACATTATAATTCTTTTTATTTCTGTAAAGATTGTAGTAATGTCTCGTATTTGTTACTGGTTTTAATTATTTTTGTCTTCTCTCATGTTCTCAGCCTAGCTAAAGTTTTGACAATTTTCTTGAACATTTCAAAGAATCTAGTTTGGGGTTTGCTGGTTCTGTCTATTCTATTATTTTTCTACTTTATTTTGTTTATATCTGCTCTACTTATTATTATGCTCTTGCTTCTTCTATCTTGAGCTTGGTTTGTCCTTGATTTTCTGGCTCCTTGAGGTATAAAGTTAGGTTATTGATTTGAGATTTTTCTCTTCTAATATATGAATTTAAAGCTATAAATTTCCATCTGAGCACTGATTTCACTGCATTTCATAAGTTTTGGTATGCTGTGTTTTATTTTCCATTTATCTCATGGTATTTTTAATTTTTTTTCCAATTTCTTATTTGAGCCATTGTCGGAAGTGGCCATTTAAGAGTATGTTGTTTAATTTCCAGATATTTGTGAATTTCCCAGTTTTCCTTGTGTTGCTGATTTCTAGCTTCATTCCATTGTGATTACAGAAGGTACTTGGCATGGTGTTTTAAATTTCTTGAGACTTGTTTTGTGACCTAATATATGTTCTATCCTGGAGAAAGCCCCACATGCACTTGAGAGTAATGTGTATTCTGTTATTGTTGTGGGCAGTATTCTGCACATGTCTGTTAGATCTCGTTGGTTATAGTGTCTTCCAAGATTTCTATTCCCTCATTGATCTTCTACAGTACTTCTGTTCTCTATTAATTATACCAAGTACAGTAACATGGCCCCTCTTTTAAGAGAGCTGATTCTTAATTTATAGCCCTTTTCACCAGAAAATTCTTGCTCATGATGAATCAAAACTAGGCCTTCAGTAATGTTGGTGTTCTAGTCCTAGCTCTTTGTTTTAGCATCATGTAAAGCAATCTTCTTTCATAGAGATGGATTCCTATGGTATTATGGTACAAGCATAGTCTTTCTGGGATGCTTGAAGGTAGTTATTGAACTAACATTAGAAGGAACACAACAAAGTCTTTTGTTGCTAATGATCAAAAATATTCTACCTTTATCAGTGAATTGAGTTAAATGCAAGATAAGTCATTTTTACTAATGACACTTCTGTAGGTAGTAATGATTAAAAATAAATAAGTAAGGTATACACTCTGACCTTGAGAACCTCCCAGTCTACTGCAGGAAGCAGATAAACAATAAAGAAAAACAACACTATGTGATAAATGCTATAATGAGCTCAATATTTAACATGTTGCCATGGAGACAAGGATACAACAGTGATTCTTCTAAGGAAAAGATAAGTAGTTAAGGAGAGATTCAGAGAGAGGTCATAGTCAAGATAGGTGATCTCTAGGTAGACAAGTAAGGAAAGGGAATGTGGGCAGAAAATTTAGCCTGAGATAAGGTGTGAAAGTAGGAACATGCTTAGTGCTCTTCAGGTATAGTAGGCAAAACAAAGGTACCCACACAAAGATGATGATGACCTAATTCCCAAATTGAATATGTTATCTTATGTCGCAAAGGAGAACTACAGATACATTGTGATAAAGATCTTACACTGGGGGGATCATCCTGTATTTTCTGGGTGAGCCCAGTGCAATTACAAGCATCCTTGTAAGAGAAGTAAGGAAACAGGATAGGGTCAGAGTCAGAGAGAGATTGGAAAACACCATGTTGCTGGCTTTGAAGAAGGAGAAATGGGGTCATGAACCAAATAATTCAGGCAAACTCCAGGATCTAGAAAAGACAAGAATACACGTGCTCAACTAGTGCCTCAAAAAGGGAACCAGCCCTGCTCCCTGTTAGCACTTTGGTTTTAGTCCAGTGAGACTTATGTTGGACTTCTGACCTCTAGTACGGTAAGATAATTTGTGTTGTTTTAAGCCTTTGAGTTTGTGGCAATTTGTTATAACAGCAATAGGAAACTAACAGAGTGGGAATAAGAGAATGGCTGAAATACAGGATGTGCATATGTGTGTGTGTGCGTGCGTGTGTGTGTGTGTGTGTGTGTGTATGTGTTTCATTATGGAAGAAAGGGATGTGGGAGATGATAGCAGAGCAGAAGAAGATTGGGGTCTATTGTGAAGGAATTTGATAATATGTACTGAATTAAGTAATCTGAATTTTTATTCTTAGAGAAAGTGATCCTGAGACTATGAACCCATGTATAAAAGTTACCCTTCCATTGGTTCCTTGGTCTTGTTCTTTCCTTGAGTTTCATATGTGGAAACTACAAATCTTGTCTTCCTATCTAGACAAACTCCAAGTGGTGATTTTGAGTTTTCTTCTCACCATGGAAAGCACTATTATTCTAATACATACACATTCACAACCCTCACTACAGTCTCCTGAATACCATTATTTTAGGTGTCATTAAGTATTTCAGGGAGTGTACGTGGTAACCAGTTATAAAAATATAGCCATGATCTTTTATAAAAGCTATAAAATAAAAGAGAATGCTGCTAGGAGAGATTTTAACAAGGGGCCTTCATTAGATTTGCAAGATCAAGGTTTCTTTGAGGTCTCTTTGCCCCTCTCCTCCCCTTCTGGCTTCCGGAGTCACTCACATTCTCTGTTGTTATTTTCTCTTTCGTCACTTTGGTCAGAGGAAGTGGTCAAAACTACTCCAGAAGGGTTGAGAAGGTGTACTAAAATTCTGTCTTTATCTTTATAACCCTAATCCAGCTCATACACTCTCAATTTCTTTGTAAAATAGAAGGCTGGGAACATGCATATCTAAATTCACCAATCATGTTAGTTGTTACAGAAACTCTCAAAATAGGGAGCAGGCCACCAAAAATTAAGCCTGAGAGAAGAAGGAGAGTATGTGGTACTAGAAATTCTTGGAAACATAAAAAAGAGGCTTTGGGGATGTCAGCAGCATTTCTCTGGAGTTGGAATCGTTCCTCTGCTGTGTATCACGTTGCAAAAGGCACTAAGAGTTTCACAATCATTGTGTGGTTTGCTATGAAGTCATTGGTGGCCTCTACTCCCCAAATCACTTCCCAGTGAACATTTTGATCCTCTATGATATCAGTCTCTTGAGCCACTAATTGCTTCCAAGTGCATTCTGGCTTGCCAAGAGTCTGGGTGGTGTCTCCCATCTGATGCAGTTCTTTGCACTTACATATTTGTTTGCTTCCAAATTCCTCTGAGCACTTTACAATAAAAATCTTCCCAATACAACTTAGCTGAAAGACATGCAACTGTCTTGAAAACTGAGTATGTAGACTCTTTGCTAGTACAGCAGCCAGCTTCCGAGGGGATACACTAATGACAGAAAACTCTAAAAGTTTGTTTTTCATCTTAAGGGATACATCTTAAGGATGTATATATACATCTTAACGTATATAGGAATTCCCTCTAGGAATTTCAAGGCAGTGGTATTAGAAGAAATGTAAGGGATTTAAAAACCCTTGCAGGAAGGTGGTTATATAAATTCCAGGCTTTTCAACATTCTAGGGACTTTGAATTCACTCTTTCACTATCACTATTTTTCTTCCTCATGTCTTGTTCAAGCAATGGCCATACTACTAAGTGTGCCTTCTGAATTCTCCTCCAATATGCTGTATTCCTGCCCTCCCTGCCTTCTTATCATCCTAACATAGGCCTATTTTATATCTCCCCTGGAATTGTAAATAGTTTTTCAATTTTTAATCCTTCTTCTATTCCCTATTTTAAGCATCAGATTTTTTGTCTGTTAAATGAGCATACTAATGCTTATTTTTGTGGCTATTGTAAAAATTTAATGAAGCAAACTTCAATACATCTGTGAAAGCCCTTAATGAATATCCTGACACATAGATATCACTCAGTAAATGTTTCCTTCCTGCCCTGATCCCCAGAACCATCTACCCCAACTCAGTCAGAGTCGTCTTTCTAAGATAAAAATTTGATCATCTCAATACACTTTTAAAGAAGATCAGTGGCATATTGTTCTCAGGTGATGAAGTTCAGACTGCTTGGCATGGTGTGTGTGTGGGGGGGTTTACAATCTGATCCCAGTCTGCCTTGCTATTCCCTCTACTGCTTCTCTATAACACACCCCTACTCTAACCAACTCAAGTTATTTATATGTTGGACTTTCTTGTTTCTCTGTGCCTTTGCATATACTGTTCCCTCTGTCTTTAATAAGGGAGATGCCTTATTTACTCATTTAATGAAATGCCTCTATTAATATTTCATCACTGTTTTTACCGCTCATCCTTCAGTTGAACTATTCTCACAAGTTATTCACTTGGCAAACTCTTACTCATCTTGTAGGTCTTGCTTCAAGTTTATCTCTTGCTCTGTCTTTTCAAAACTCTTAAGCCCTGCCAATGGCTCATAAAGCTTGCAGCATTTACCATTACCATGAATTACCATTATTGGTTTGCAATCTGAATGTCCAACCAGACTGAGAGCTCCTGGTGCATCAGGAGATAGTTTATCCATTTTTATGTCTCCATTCCCTAGATTTGTACCTAACACACTGTAGGAGTTCCCAAATCCTGGCCAGGTGCAGTGGCTCATGCCTGTAATCCTGGAACTCTGGAAGGCCAGGGCAGGAGAATTGCTTGAGCTCAGGAGTTCGAGACCAACCTGAGCAAGAGCGAGACCCCACCTCTACTAAAATTACAAAAAAATTAGCCAGGTGTTGTGACGTGCACCTATAGTCCCAGCTACTTGGGAGGTAGAGGCAGGAGCATCACTTGAGCCCAGGAGTTTGAGGTTGTTATGAGCTAGGATGATGCCACAGCACTCTACTCAGGGCAAGGGAATGAGACTCTGTCTCAAAAAGAAAAAAAAAATAAAGTTCCCAAATCCTCATTGAACAAACAGCAGGCCCTCCAATAGCATAGTTTTGTTCAACCTCATTTTGTTATAACTTCGACAAGAAAAAAAAATCAATTCCCAGCTGAAGCCATTGTCTGTGTGGAGTTTGCCCATTACCCCATTGTCTACATGGGTTTTCTCTGGACACTATGGTCTCCAGTCACATCCCAAATCTGTGCCTATTAAATTAATTGGTGTGTCCAAATGGTGCCAGTCTGAGTGTGGGTGTGTGTGTGAGTGTGCCTTGAAAGGGGATGATGTCCTGGACAGAGTGAGTTCCTGCCTTGCACCCTGAGCTGCCAAGATAGGCTTCTGCCATCCATGATCCTAAACTGGAATAAATGGGTTGGAAAATGAATTACTTAATTAATACATATTACTGTAAAATAAAAATGTATGAAGAATATGATAATCATACAAATACACAACAATAAATGATGTGAGACAAAAGCTCTCACTGAGCCTGCCAGATTTGTTTGTTTGTTTTGTTTTGTTCTGTTTCAAAACATTAAGTGGTTCCAAATGTTTTTGGTTACATGGATCATTTTTGTTAGGCTTCCGTCACAGCTATAAGTGTGCCCATCACCCAAATAGTGTCGATTGTACCTGCCAGGTAGGTTTTTGCTCCTCTCCTCCCACCTCCTCCCCACTATTTGATTTCCACTGAATTTTACATCCTCTGTGCACATGTGTGCTCATTGATTAGTTCCAATTTAATAGGGAGTACATGTGGTGTTTGTTTTTCCATTCTTTAGATACTTCACTTATGATAATGGTCTCCAGTTCTATCCAAATTGTTGCAAAAGGCATTAATTCATTCTTTTTTATGGTTGAGTAGTACTCTATGGTATACATATACCACATTTTGTTAATCTATTCATGAATTGATGGGCACTTGAGTTGTCTCCACATCTTTGCAATTGTGAATTGTGCTGCAATAAACATTCAAGTGCAAATGGGTTTTTAATAAAATGACTTCTTTTCCTTTGTGTAGATACCCAGTAGTGAGATTGCTGGATAGAATGGTAGGTCCACTTTTAGTTCCTTGAAGAATATCCATGCTATTTTCCATAGAGGTTGCACTAATTTGCAATCACATCAACAGTGTATAAGTATTCCTTTCTCCTTGCATTCACACCAGCATCTATTGTTTTTGGACTTTTTAATAAAAGCCATTCTAACAATGGTAAGATGGTATCTCATTGTGATTTTAATTTGTATTTCCCTGATGATTAGTGATGTTGAGCAGTTTTTCATATGTTTATTGGCCATCAGTCTACCTTCTTTTGAAAAACTTCTATTCATGTCTTTCTTTCTTTCTTTCTTTTTTTTTTTTTTTTTGAGACAGAGTCTCACTCTGTTGTCCAGGCTAGAGTGCTATAGCATCAGCCTAGCTCACAGCAACCTCAAACTCCTGAGATCAAGCAATCCTCCTGCCTCAGCCTCTCGAGTAGCTGGGACTGCAAGCATGTGCCACCATGCCTGGCTAATTTTTTTCTATATATTTTTAGCTGGCCAATTAATTTCTTTCTACATTTAGTAGAGTCGGGGTCTCGCTCTTGCTCAGGCTGGTCTCGAACTCCTGACCTTGAGCGATCCACTCACCTCGGCCTCCCAGAGTGCTAGGATTACAGGCGTGAGCCACTACGCCCGGCCTATTCATGTCTTTCTAATGGAGTTGTTTGATTTTTTCTTGATGATTTGCTTGAGTTCTTTGTAGATTCTGGATATTAACCCTTTACCCAATGTACAGCTTGTGAATATTTTCTCCCATTCTGTAGGTTGTCTATTTGCTCTGCTGTTTCCTAAGCTGCACAGAAGCTTTTTAGTTTAATCAAGTCCCATTTAATTATTTTTTTTGTTGCTGTGATTGCCATTGGAGCCTTAGTTAGAAATTCTTTGCCTAGGCTGATATCTAGAAGAATTTTTCCTACATTTTCCTCTAGAATTCTTATGATTTCATGCCTTATATTTAAGTCTTTTACCCATCTGGAATTTTTTTTTTTTTTAGATGATGAGATATATGGATCCTGTTTCATTCTTCTACATGTGACTATCCAGTTTTCCCGGCACCATTTATTGAATAGGATTTCATTTCTCCAGTATGTTCTGCTGTCTGCTTTGTGAAAGATCAGTTGGCTTAGGTAGATGGTTTTATATCTGCGTTCTCTATTCCATTCCTTTGTTCTATGTATCTATTTTTGTACCAACATCATGCTGTTTTAGTTACTATATCCTTGAAATATAGTTTCAAGTCTGGTAATGCGATTCCTCCAGTTCGTTCTTTTTGCTTAACATTGTTTTGGCTATTTGGTCTCTTTTCTGGTTCCAAATGAAGCTTAAAATTATTTTTTCTAGATCTGTAAAATATAACATTGGTATTTTGATGAGTATTGCATTGAATTTGCAAATTACTTTAGGTAGTATGGACATTTTAACAATGTTGATTCTATCGATCAATGGGCAAGATATGTTTTTCCATTTGTTTGTGTCCTATACAATTTCTTTCCTCAGTGTTTTGTAGTTCTCCTTGTAGATATCTTTCACCTCCTTAGTTAAGTATATTCCTAGGTATTTTATTTTCTCTGTAGTTATTGTGAATGGTAGTGAGTCTTTGATTTGAATCTCAGATTCACTGTTATTGGTATATAGAAATGCTACTGATTTATGTACATTGATTTTGTAATCTGAGTCTTCACTAAATTTATTTATCAATTCCAGGATTCTCCTGGTGAAGTCTTTGAGGTTTTCTAGATACAAAAATCATATCATGATTGTTTGGTTTTAACTTCATGGTGGTAGGACATACTCCTTACAATTTTTGTTTTGCAAACGTTTATTTCTTAATTTTAGCAACCACCACTATGGCAACCATCACTCACTGATACACCAAAAATTGGGTAAATAATTATTTCGCTTATTTTCATCAATCTTATTTAAGGGTACATGTAGCTCACATTAATTTCAATGTTTAATATTATAAGTTTTTTGGGCCTTTATTTAGAATCGTGGTGATGTGATGTTTTTGTGACCAGAAATATGCCATAGAATCTTAACTCTTGTTTATATTAATTAGCCTAACATAAAATTAGTTTTGTTATATGTTGTTTCACTTAAAGTCATAGTTGCCAAGAAACTATAGATGATGATGATATTAAGTAAGGACTTACTGGATACATCTTTATTTTATATTACACTTGTCTATTCATTCATTCAATCAATATATATTGAGTATCTGCCATATGTCAGAAAGTATGCTAGGCTCTGTGGAAGATACATAGATAAATAAAAATAGATCCTGCTCTCAGGAACTTTACATTCTAGTTGGGCACACAACAAATATTTCACATACCTAGAACAGAGAATGGAAAATGTCAAACTACCTTCAGAAAGCTCTCCTACTGATAAAATGAACATACTGAGTGATGCTTATAGATCAACCAGCAAGTAGTCCTGAGTCACAACACATATCCACATTTCCCATTCAATCTATTATTGCGCTTAAAATTGATGATATTCTACTGGCTTCAAGAATGTGAGCTTATACATAGGATATCTTAGCAATAACACATAGAAAATTGGCAGGAGAATTTTGTTTCAATCTTAGAGAAAGGACAATATCTTATTCATCTTGTTTTTCTTTCAGACTCAGTATAAGCTCTGGCCTATTGTGGCTACTTAAAGGTGTCTTTGTTTAAATGGCTTAGATTGCTTACTTAATGAGATCAGTGTGAAGTTCCAATGCAAATAATTTAAAGGTGATTTAAATTGCTTTGAATCAGTGACTTTGTCAAATTTTTTGAGCACAAGCCTTGAATCTGAAGTCTTCATTTTTTTATTCATTTAATTATTTTGTATTCGTTCATTCAATTGTGTATTTATTCATTTATACAGTCAATAAATATTAATTAGCTAGCTCTTTCTACTCCTAACCTTTAATCACCTTTCTTTTTCCATGGATTTGTTTTTATTCCCTAAGTAAATTTTAAGCTCTTTTAGGGCAGGGACTTAGGCTCTCTCTTAAATTGGGCTGAGTAGACATTCAATACTAGAAATTACTGGATAAATCCTACCCTCCTCTTAACTGTGACAAGAAGCTCAAGCCCCAAACATAGATTAAAATGGATTCCTATTTATAAAAATAAGAATTGATCAGACAGACTCATTTCTGTTTCATCTCCATGGAAACTTTTATTTTGCTTCACTGTGGATGAGGAAGCGTCATGTACGGGATGACCTAACCTTGGAATAGCTCTCCTTTCAGGTTGGAGCACTTACTCAGAAGCTCTGGTGTATGTGTTGGTCCCCAGTCCCGGGAACATTAGAAAACTCATAAATACAGGTCTTGAGAAGCCAGAATATTAAACAAATGCTAGCTTCACAAAGCCATGCTTTTTCCAGCAGAAAAGAGATGCAATGTAAACAAAGGCTTAAAGGTGAAAATGAAACTTTGGAACAGAGAGAGGAAACAAAAGAATTCAAAGCTGATTAAGGAAAGTTGGAGAGAAAAGAAGGATGTAAGACACCAAGCAAGCAGAAAGGCTGCAGGGAGAGAAGTCAAGAGATCATTTGAAAACTATGAGTCCTTTGCTTCCTGATTCAAGGGGGCCAGGGACAGGGCACTCAACCCACTTTAACAAGTGTGTTTAATATGGTGTGGAACTATAAAATGTGGGGGAGAGAGGAGGATGGAATGGGGAGTGGGCTCGGGTTGTGGGAATGGGAGGTTTGGGGAAGAACATGCCTACATTGTGCCAATTTTTCAATATGTTTAATACTAGTAGATATTTACAACAAACCTCTGAGGCAGGCAATGTTATTTTCATTTTGTAGATTAGGAAACCAAGACTTAGGGGCCAAGTAACTTCTCCAATCACACCATTAGTAAATACCAGAACCTATTTTCAAATGTTAGTATGTCTGATTCCAAAAACCTGCATCCTATCCCCAACCTCATTTCATCCCTATGCCTCATTCAGTGAAGTGTGTTAGAGTCTGAGATGAGAATATAATAAAGTATACAAAGCAAGTCTTATATTTTAAAGTGTCCTGAACTAATAAGGGAAGAAAAGCATGTAAACAATGAGCCATATCATATGACAGAATGAAATATGTACTTGGCTAGACATAAACAATGTACTGAGGATGACAGATAAGAGACCTTGAGATATTTGTAAAGGACAGGAAGTGCCATCTAAGAATATGATGGATCAAGTTTAATAGGTTAAGAATTAAGCCAAAGCCATCATGCACAAAGAAGGGAAATGGATTATTATGCACAGACATCAAAATAAGATTGAAAAATTATTTGTAGTACAATTATGAAAACCCTTGAATACAAGCCTAGGTACTTTGTACTCAGTACTATCTGCAATATGGATCAACAGGAGATATTTGAGGAAGGAAGAGAGGTGGCCTGTTGCACTGATGTCTAGGGAAAAATATTGCCTAAAAATAGCCATAGCTTATTTTGAGTAGGTTCTGTAGGGTTTGGGGAACTATAGAGATACCTTTTTTTTCAAATTCCCATTTCTTCCTTACCCTAAGTTGGATGGCTTGGAATGTTTTTCCTTTGTATTTAAAATTTGTAATAAGTAACCTAAGAATATAAACAAGAAATTTTACTTTTATTGTTTTCTTATGTATCACAAACCCAGAAGGAATGTCATAAATCTCTATTTCTTCTCTACTTAACCTGGGATGAACAATATTTGAATAATAATTAGAGATTAAAACAAGAAGAGACTAAAACACTACCTGGTGGTGTGGAAAAATGTAGAGAAGTAAACCTAGCTACAGTGACTTGGGTTCAGAATCAACTCTGGGCCTTAGAAATCCTAGAAAGGGTCAAGATTGGGACCTCAGTCCTGGAGAAACTAGGATGCCAGGCAGGTGGTATGGTATGAGAATAACTTACAAAATGCATATTTTAGAGAGAAAATCTAGAACCCAGGGCACTATTTGGAATAGGATCTAGAGCTTTACTTTCCTCATCATGGAAGACTAGGCTGTGAGATTACTTCCCTTTTCAAGGGGTAAGACTGGTTACAAAGAATGAGGTAAGGTTAAGTCTGCTAGCAAAGCATATTAGCTCCAGTTTTATAGGGTCAGATGACCAGGGGATTAAAAAATTAGGCTAATACAAGGAGGCATCAAACATTATTATAAGATGATAAGGCTGGGAAATTGAACGCAGGAATATAAAAAGTGAAGAGAAACTCTGAAAAAAGTCTCCTTGTGCTCCACAGGGCAGATATAACTACTGTGTTTAGGGAGAACTGTATCTGGGGAGGTCAAGTGTCTATTGGAGTACTTAAATTTGAGAAGAGGTAATGAGTGCTGTCTTTGTAATAGAACTTTCTAGTGAAACAAAAATAAATAAAAAGGAAGCCACAATGGGTTGTAGTATAGGAGGATCAGGAAAACTTGTTTTTTGTATTCATTCATTCAATTGTGCAGAGCAGAGAAGAAATAATAAGCAGAGAAGAAAGCTTATTCTCAAAGTTACCTATGCACATACTTTTTTTTTTTTTTAAAATTCCCATTTCCTTTCCTTATAGTAAGGTAGAAAAGATGCTGCTCTTGGTAGCAAACAGAGGCAGCCTGATTACCAGCTTTTCCTTTTACTTCATGTGTTATGTTGATCCAGACAGGAGAGCTGTCTGAACATTTGCGTGTTAGTGTGTGAAATGACAATAAAATGACTACTTCATAAACAGGTTAGAGGATTCCAATAAAATAGTTTACCTGAAAGGGCGATATGCTGTCTGTGACAGGCACACGCTAAGATAATACCTACCTGCTGGTGTTCGTGCCATTGTGTGTTCATGCTGGTATTCATGCCACTGTGTATTTTCTCCGTTTGGTTGTGGGCTAGCTTAACAACTCATTTCTAATCAATAGAATGTGGGAAAGTAGCAGAATATCACTTGCTTGGTTAGGATCCATAGGATTATGACTTCTGTCTTGCTAACAGATTCTTCCTTTATAATGTGCTGGAATAAGCTATTGCATGGGGAGGCCCATATGGTGAAGGACCAAGGACAGCCTCCTGCCAATAGCCAGCAAAGAACTTAAGCCACCAATCTAACCCCCTGCAACGAACTGAATTCTGCCAATAACTAGAAGGGCTTAGAAGCAGTTCCTTCCCTGGTCGAGCATTCAGATGAGACTCCTCCATGATACTCAAGCCAACACCTTGATTTCAGCCTGTGATAGTAAATGTTATATGTCAAATTGGCTAGATTATGGTGCTCAGTGTTTGGTTAAACACAAACCTAGAAATTGCTGTGAAAGTATTTTTATGTGATTGTAATTTAGTTTTTAATTTTATTTTTCTTTCTGCATGTGATTCTAACTAGTTATTATTTTTCAGCAAGTTTATTCCACACAGGTGGAACATTTTTTAAAAGAGGATTTGTGATTGTAATTTAAATCAATAGACTTTGAATAAGGATTAACATTCAAATAAGTAGACTTTGAGTAAAGCAAATTATACTCCATAATGTGGGTAGGTTTCAGCAAATCGGTTAAAAACCTTAAGAGCAAAGACTAAGGTTCCCTCTAAAAGAAGGAATTCTCAAGATTGCAACATAGAAACCCTGCTTGATTTTTCAATCTGTTGCCCTGTGGTATTTGGACTTAGGGCTGCCACTTTAAATATTAACTCTTGCCAGAATTTTCATAGTGCTAGTCTGCCCTACAGATTTCAGATTTGCCAGCCTCTCAAAACACATGAGACAATATCTTAAAATTGTGCTTTCTTTCTTTCTCTCTGGCTTTTTTTTTTGTTCTCTCTCTCTCTCAATGTGAGAGACCTTAAAGCAGAGGATCCAGCAAAGTTATGCCTGTATTTCTGACCCCTAAAAATGATAAAATAATAAATATGGGTTCATAGGTTGTTTTAAACAGCCTCTATGTTTGTGGTAAGCTGTTATACAGCAGCTTCCCAATGAGAATTTTCAAATAACTTGGTTCACATTACATACCCTATGACCAGTGGGAAGTCCTGTGCCCTGCCCAAACTTTTCATAACTCCTCGGTAGTGGCACCTTTACATTCTCCTACTACTTAGTATTAGCTCTGAGTTCTGGCTTCCAGCAAATTCCTCTTATTTTCAGCTTAGCTCCTTTCTATTTATTTACGTCAATCTCTTTTAAACTAACTGAATATAAAACACATCCCCTTCCCCAGGCATAGGCTCAAAGTCATTCGTACTTGTTATTAGTGTGCATCTTTACTAGAGATTTTTGGAAGTCGAGGGTTTATATCACAACCATTTAAAAATATAAATTTAGTAATCAGGTATCTTTATTTTTCTTTTTATAAAAGTGTCTTTATGTTGCTCTGTCATCTTGAATTTCTTCTTGACCTTTTCTCTCTGTGGGCTCCAATTTCTTGGGAGGTTATTGAGAATCTCTATTTCCCTTTCTGCCTCCTTCAACACCAACTTCCTGTTAATTTATCTTGCAGATTCCCATCTGTTTGGGGGCCTTACTGCACCCCTGCAAAGTGGTTTATCAAGGTATTTTTCTACAAAAAGAGTTTTATTCCCAAGAGAGACTCTAACATCAGTGGTTAAAGTAGTTTCTTTATTTTGCTACATATGTAAAACTCCCAGAATAGTGCTGGAGAGTGAGCAAGTATTTGATAGATACAGTGTTCCTTTCTTTGTCCTCCTCTCTCCCTTCTAATCTGCTATCTCTTAGGTATTTATAATGTTTATGAGGCCTGATATCTCACAATTTTTTTGTTTTTTCCAACATGGGGAATATTATCTAAAGCAGTGTGTTTCAAACTGTGCCTGATGAAAGACCAGATTTGTTTTTTCCTTTTTAATAAAATTTCAATACATTGCAGATGGAAACTTTTGTAAAACATAATAAAAATTAATGCCAGACCAAGGATCTCAAGCTTGGTCCTCTGAACTTTGGAGAGTCACTGAAAAGTTTTTGTTAGATAAGACATATGATCAGACCTGTGGTTTAGAGAAACCATTCTGGCATCGGAGCCGGGGGAGGATACATGATGTGTCTTAAGGTTCCCGTGGGAGTTTGATGATAGCCCAGGATGGAGAGGAAAAGAAGGTAGATTGGAGAGATTTTAGAAGGCATAACTGGCAGGATTTCATCCTCATTGAAGGAGGGAAGGAAGACAGATTAAAAGAAAGGAACCATTGAACAGAAAAGAGGCTAGTACTTTGGGCCATGACCCATTGACTTATCCTAGCCCACGTTGCTATAAGTCATTCTTAAATTGCTACTTGAACCTCCTAATGAGTCTTCCCGACTTTGTTATTGAGTTTAGCCAATGCTTTTTTTTTTATATCCTAGACATAAGTTGCATTTAAAAATGCAGCTCTGGTTACATTGCTATCCTGCTTTATATCCATCAGTGCTTTCCATTGCCTAAACAATGAATAAACCCATTTGTCCATTGGCCTACAAGAAGACAACCCCATTTGCATGGCCTACAAGTCCCCATGGCAATGCTTGATTGTTTCTCTAGATTTCATATATCTCACTTTCTTCATCTAGATATTAAAAATTAAGAAATAAACTGATAACTGGACTTTCCAAAGGACTGAACAAACCCATGGATCTCTGCTGCTTCTCCAAACCCCACTTAAGAGGACAGATGGTATCTTTCCCAAAGGTGTCAATTCACAAAGAAAAACGGAGAAGAAACAAATTTAACAGTATTTTGCAATGCTGAAGCCCAAATAAGAAATATAATGATCTGGAAAATAAGCTGATTTGTATCGCAGAACTCTAGAAAGTCTCAAAAGTTTAAAGGATCAGAAAGCTCTAAAAATGGTCTCAGGATGATTGCTTGAAGACTGTATAAGAAGAAGCCAGACCTTTATTTATTCTTTATTTTTTATTTCAGAATATTATTGGGGTAAAATGCTTTCATGACATAAATTACAATTGTACAGTTATAAATGTGTCCATCACAGATAGCATGCATTGTACCCATTAGGTGTGAGTTTACCCATCCCTTTCTAACCCCTCCCACCTGCTTGATTTCCACTGAATTTTATTACCATAAGTACATGTGGGTGTTGATCATTTAGTTCCAATTTACTAGTGAGTACATGTGGTGTTTGTTTTTCCATTAATGTGATATTTCACTTAGGAGGATGGTCTCCTGCTCCATCCAGGGTAATACAAGACGTATTAGTTTACCATTTTTTTATGGCAGAGTAGTACTCCATGATATACATATACCATATTTTATTAATCCACTCAGGTATTGATGGGCACATGGGTTGTTTTCATATCTTTTCCATTGTGAATTGTGCTGCCATAAACATTCAAGTGCAAGCCTTTTTCTGTTTGTTTGTTTGTTTGTTTGTTTGTTTGTTTTTATAAAATGTCTTTTTTTCCTTTGGGCAAAAACCCAGTAGTGGGATTGCCGGATCAAATGGTAGGTCTACTTTTAGTTCTTTGAG
>VBSM01001124.1:66671818-66682012 GCA_008086735.1 Cheirogaleus medius
AGAATTAAAGGCATCCAAATGGGAGCAGAAGAGATCAAACTCTCACTCTTTGCTATGATATTATACCTAGAAAACTCCAAGGATTTAACCAAGAGACTCCTTGAATTGATAAATGAATTTAGTAAAGTCTCAGGATACAAAATCAATACACAGAAATCAGAGGCATTCATATACGCCAACAACAGTAAAAGTGAGAACCAAATCAAAGACTCAATTACCTTCAAAATAGCAACAAAGAAAATAAAGTACCTAGGAATATATTTAACTAAGGAGGTAAAAGACCTCTACAGGGAGAAGTATGAAACACCGAAGAAGGAAATAGCAGAGGATGTAAACAGGTGGAAGAACATACCATGCTCATGGGTCGGCAGAATCAACATTGTTAAAATGTCTATACTACCCAAAGTGACCTACAGAGTCAATGCAATCCCTATTAAAATACCATCATCATTATTCACAGATATAGAAAAAATAATCCTACGCTTCCTATGGAACCAGAGAATACCCCGTATAGCAAATTCAATCCTAGGCAATAAAAACAAAATAGAAGGTATCAATTTACCAGACTTCAAACTATACTACAAGGCTATGGTAATTAAAACAGCTTATGATTGGCACAAGAACAGGGACATTGACCAGTGGAACAGAACAGAGAACCCTGATATAAAACCATCCTCATAAAGCCATCTAATCTTTGACAAAGCAGACAAAAACATTCACTGGGGGAAAGAATCCTTATTCAATAAATGGTACTGGGAAAACTGGATAGCCACATGTAGAAGGCTGAAGCAGGATCCACACCTTTCATCTCTCACAAAACTCAACTCATGCTGGGTAATAGACTTGAACCCTAGATGTGAAACTATTAGAATTCTAGAGGAAAACATTGGAAATACTCTTTTAGACATTCGCGTAGGCAAAGAATTTATGAAGAACACCCCAAAGGCAATCACAGCAGCAACAAAAACAAATAAATGGGACCTGATCAAATTAAAAAGCTTCTGCACAGCCAAAGAAACAATCCTGTTCTTTTGACTTTTCTTTGCTGTGAACTCAATTTCAGTTCCCTTTGAAGAATGAGGGCATGAGTTCCTGGGGCTAAATGTGAAAGAAAAAATCCACTGGCTCTTTGTTTCAGGGGATTTCAACCAGCCTTTCCTCAGTTGTTGCAGTGACATTTTGGTCATCGAAGGTGGTGTCTCCTGGTACTCCAGAGCCACGGCTGAATTGGCCTGACCTAACTTTAGGTTGGCATAAGCTGCAGCTTTGGTTTTTACAATCTCAGTCTACTCCAGTTATCAGACTGCATTCTTCTTGTTTGTGGTCATAGGTGTCATCTGGCTGTTTATAGTCTGTTGCTGTAATTAAAACCTAATTCTTGTATTCTACTACAAATTTCACACATTTATTTATAAACTTCAAAGTAAACACTTACTTCCTTATGCACCTTAACACATCTAGTACGTGCTATATATGGAGGAAGTCCTACTCAGCCCTTGCCAGAGACTCTGTTTATTTTGATAGAGTAAGCAAGATGACCTGCTCTAGAAGCTTTGTTAAAATACAGTCACATCTGAATTTTTAAAGATAGTTGTCAAGTCCCTTTATGTCATATTAGCAGAAAGCTGTGTACCTCCTTCTCAAATTCCTGGCCATTCTTTCGTTTTGTCTTTGATCTTATGGAATTTTCTCAGTTGACCAGAGAACTCATTTCTGCGGTAATGGTGCATGGAAGAGAATACAGGGGCTGATCCGTCCACATCCTGTGCTGAATGGTTTCTCACTACCCATGTGGTTTCACCACTGTAGACTGGCCATGGACAGTCTAATATGCCTTGACCATCACTGCTGCTCTAGTTACCTGGATTCCAGCCAGCATTTTAACAGAATTCAGCCATGGTTCCCCAAAACACAACATCTTTACTGAGTAGGCTGAGTGGAAATCTAGCTTCCTGTACCAGCCTCCAATTCTAATGAAACTCTCCTTCATGTTCTTTGGCTTCTGAATTGACCATGGATCACCAGTGAAATCTGTTGCAGCAAATGGCCTAAGATCTTTAAGCCTACGTTCTCAGCCTGAAAAGTAAAATAAAAATATTAGCTCCTTTTCATTCATTCATTCATTCTAAAAATGTTTGTTCAACTCCAAATATGTGTCAGGCACTATGGTGAGCACTCGTATAAAAAGTAAATAAAACAGTACTGCATATAATAAGTGCTGAATGCCTAAAAAGTACTCAATAAGGAACGAGCCTGGCTGTTCTTTCTTCCCCATCCTGGATCTTCATTGCCTCTCCGATATCCATCGCCTTCTTTTTGACATTCTGTAACTCAAAGTCTAGGGGGGAAGAATGAGGACTGCCAATTTATTTTTTCCTTTCTAGAAACCACTCTTTTCCTATGCTAAATTTATCTATTTCCTGACCAGTGGCCAACTTCGTATAACATGGATTTCAGAGAATGACAGCCTTATTGCTGTGTTATCCCTTAGAAACAATAATTGTGACCTTTCCCTAAATTTCAGTAAGAAGACTATCCAAGTCATCTTTTATAGGACAAAAAAAGTCAGCTTTTCTCTAAAAATTAAAAACTAGATATTGCTGCAATAGATGACAGCAAAAGGCATGATAGTAAAGCAAAAATAGCCCTGGATTAAGAATAAGGAGATGTTTAAGGATGGCTGGATAGGTGATCCCGAGGCAGAGGAAGAAAACCAAAACACCCATTGCTTATTGAGTATTTGTTATGCATTCAGCACTTACTATATGCAAATCTGTTTTATTTACTTTTTACACCAGTGCTCACTATAGTGCTTGATACATCTTTGGAGTTGAACAAACATTTTTAGAATGAATGAATGAAAGGAGGTAATATTTTTAATTTCACTTTTCAGACTGAGAAAGTAGGCTTAAAGATGTTAGGTAGCTTGCTCAAATTCAGACAGCTGTTGAGTAGAAAATTTAGGATCTAATAATGAATGGTTTTTTGATTCTTAGATGTATTCCCTCCCCTACGCCAAGGGCTTTTAGTCAACAAATATACAATTATTTTGATATCTCCTAGTTTAGGGAGAGTTTGGTAGAATTGAATTGCAATATAAGAAGCAGCATTAATCTTAGTTATGTTTTAAAAAGGCAACTCAAGCAGCTGTGTGAACTGTAATGGGGCAAGTGTGAACAGAGAGAGTCCATTTGGGGGGCTACAGCAGTCATCTAGGCAGGATATAATAATGGCTTTGGCTAAGGTGATTATATTAGACATGGAGGAAAACAAATAGCTTTGAAATATATTGTGCGATGAATTGAGAAGACTTGCTGGTGAATGACATGAGGGTAAGAAGCAAAGAGAAGAGCTGAGCATTATGTCAGGCTTTGGGGCTTCACATACTGAATGGATCTGACACCACTCTCCAAGTAAAGGAAGTCTGTGGGAGGAACAATTTTGCAGGGTAAGGGATCAAGAGTTTCGTTTTAGACATGTTATCTTTGACATGCATGTTAGGTTAGCAAGTAGATATGTGCAGTAGGCTGCTGAATATATGAGCCTGGACTTCTGGAAGAAGAAGAAATGAGAGTGGGAGAAATGAGACTGGGAGACATGCATTTAGGAGCCGTTGGCATATATATAGTATTTAAATCCCTGGACCCCTAATTGTAAAGGTCCCTTCAGCAAAATGGTACATAGTAGTTAGACAACCACAGCATACTTGGCAAGAACACTCATTATGACCTCAAAGTGACTTGGGTTGCTGGTTACTCGTCAGGTTTGGCAGAAAGGTTGAAAGCAAAAACAGTCTTCACTGAGAATTCCCTCTAGCGCAATATCAGATTAAAAACATAGCAGACTCTGTTATAGACTTAGACCAAGAGTAGACTAAACCACTACAAACCTTAAAGAAATCACAATGATCTTTGGGATTAGTCAAAGCATAATAACAGTATCAAAAGTTTAGATATGGGCAAGTTGAATATGATGACTGCTTTTTTCTCCTATTCCAGAAAAGAAAACAAATGTCAACATGCCACACCCTTCAGATTTGACGTACTGAAGCGTTCAGGACTCTTGCATTATATTCCCACTGGATAACTTACTGCATCACATTGCCATGACTCATCCAGTGTCTGCCTCCTTTACTCTGGTTTCCTTGAGGGCAGGAATAAACCCCTTCTCACCATATCTCCAGCCTCATGAAGTCTCTGGAGCATTATACTAACTCAATCATTGTGGGTTGATGAATCCAGTGAGTAGTTGAGAAGGTTCATGTTCAAAGTATCTAACAGAAAACTATGATACAAAATAAAAATAATTCTTTTATAAAATACTACTTCTTTGAACACCATGAATTCTTATACTTGTGACTTATAAGATATATTGAGTACTTCCTTTATTGTCAATCATATTTGTTTCAGTTCCCTTTCTGTAAGATCAAGGAACCACATATGTACAATAAATGATTATAGTGTTTAATTTCTCAAAACCTCATTCCATGGAGCCCTGCCC
The DNA here is from genome assembly GCA_008086735.1 of Cheirogaleus medius. Lineage (NCBI taxonomy): Eukaryota > Metazoa > Chordata > Mammalia > Primates > Cheirogaleidae > Cheirogaleus > Cheirogaleus medius. The sequence goes on from VBSM01001124.1 coordinate 66,676,319, forward strand.
TCAGACTAGCCACTTGGACCAAGTCAGCCACTACCTGTGATGAAATATGGTCATGGGTCTTGACTTCTCTCTTTAGAGCCCAAGAGCAAAAGAGGACATTATCTCTCCCAGATCTAAGAATGGCCTTATTTTATGGCCCGGATGACTGACATGTTATTCAGAAGACACTCCAATGGATACATGCTCAATTTTAATTAAGATAATTCACTAGACATAAATAAGTGGGGTCAAGTTGTTATACATTCAAAATATTTTCAAATAAATAATTTCAAAAATTTTAAGAAAAGTTCTTTAAGGAGCCCTATGTCTTAGGTTTTAGTTCACATACTCTATCTTTAATTTATTATTTAATTGGCAGTCTGCTTATTTGTTCCTGTGCTCCTCCCAAATAAAATATGAGCTTCATGAAGTCAGAGAACTGTCAGAGATCTACTGACCTAGGCAATAGATGTGTCCTTTATTTGATACTCAGAGTCTAACAACACAGTGCTTGAAACCTAAAAAATGCTCAGTAAATATTTGTTGAGTGTATGAATTACCTGCGGTCCTCACAACAATTTTAAAAGTTGGATAATATTCTCCTTTCCTTGTAGAGGCAACGATTGAGTTTCAGAGAAGTGATATCTCTAAACTGGAATATGACTTTAAATTTTGCATTTTTAAAATTTGGGTGTGCCTGGTTAGCTACATATACCACACTCATTATCGAAACATGGTAGACATTCAATGATTACAAATTTTTATATATATGTAGCTATTTTTTCCATAGTAATTTGTCATACCAGCTTATTTTAGGAAAGAAAAAAGGGCACACTTACTTTCTTAAGATGCAAGACTACAGAAAATGGAGAGGAAGCTCAAGGAATAGGTACATGGTAGCAGATATAAAAAGAAAAATTGAAACAAGAAATATTGTAAGTAAAAATGAAATGCTGGCAGAGCATATATGGTAAATGATTATAGATGCCTTACCAGCAGAAAAATATGCCACTTTCTGACATTTATAGCTAGTTTTTCTTGATTTGTAAAGCAGGCTCCAAAAAAATATTTTATGCATATATTCTTACAGTATTATAGTTATGACAAGAATAATTTTTAAACAGAGGATATAAAATATTAGAACACATTTCTAATGAAGGCCTTTCAGGAAAACAAAATTAGAGGACATATCTTCCATTCAAGCATATGATGACTACTGGTGTAGTTTTGCTTTGAACAATGGAACTCTAAGCTAAAGACAGGAGCTTTATCAAGGGTGCACTCTGGGGCCTATAAAACATTTGCTATGTGATTTTAGAAACACCCCTTTTTGATACTTCAATTGTTATATCCGGAAAAGCAAGTGGTATTCTGTCATAGTAACAGAAAAATGGACTAAAATACCTCCCTTGGTCAAATATTTTACAAATTGCCTCGTCAGGAGAAAACAGAAGTTAACACCAGCATTCTCTTATTTAATATTGTTGGATAGTCACATGAAAAGGATTGCCTAGCTGACTGCTTAACAAATTATATTTTTTTATTTAATAGTGTGACTCCTTCATACTCAGATAATATTTTTGCTTTCTTTATTAATTTATGAGGTTAAAAATAGTTTGTATATTATTATAGATAGCTATCTGGACAAAGGTAAACACCAACTAATAATAGATCAAAGATTCTGCAGCCAAATGTGGACCGACAAGGAGAGAAGCTTATTCATGGCAGGGTGTGCCACAGCCTCCCAATGCACAGCCAAGCCCAGATCTACAATGGTCCCCACTGCAATCAAACCACAATGGCAGCAGTGTTCATATTGTAAAATTAAGTCATGTCTACATTAGAACAAAAACAATAGGAGAAGTGAGAAATAATGATATCAACAACAATAATAACAGCAGCAAGCTATGGAATATCTTCCTTTCTGAACTTACTTTTCTATAATGTGGACGGCTTCCTATTTTCTTGAAGAATGAGTTAAAATAATTACAAATTACAGGGCCAGTATAGGGTTTTAATTAATATGCTGCTGAAAGAAATGGTTAGTAAAAAGAAGAAGGAAATTCCTCATGAAGAGTAGGGACTTTACAGGTGTTTTAAGTTGGGTACCAAGAATAAAAATGGCAACACTGGACTCAGAATAAGATGCTTCCTGGTAAGACAGTGGTTCTCAGCTGGGGACCATTTCACACCCAAGTGATGTTGGGAAGTATCTAGAGCATGGAAGCGAGTACCACTGACATCTAGTCAGTAGAGGTCAGGGATGCTGCTAAATATCTTAGAATACACTAAATAGTCTTGACAACAAAAGATTATCTGAACCAAAATGTAATTAAATAATAGTGTTAAGGCTGAGACTCTGTTCTTATGAGTCAACTCAGCTGAATTTCTGGCTCAAACACTTAATAGTTATGTGGCTTTGGAAAACTTTTCTTGCCTTCTTATGCCTCAGTTTCCTCACGTATAAAATGCAAATAATAATATCTACTTTATGGAGTTTTCGGCAGGATTGAATAAGGGAATTTATGGGAACATTTTTCCCATATTTTCTTACATGTAGTAAATATGTAAAGGAGCTTGTGTGTGACTACTAGAATAATATATCCGGGTCTAAATATTAATCCCATCTTATAAAGAATAGAAGATTATTAAGCTCACAGTTATAGAGGCTGGGACGTTCAAGAGCATGGCACAGGCACCTGATGAGGACTTTGTTCTGCATCATTACTTGGTGTGAGTCATCACATGGTAAGACAGAACAAGTGTGATAGCTCACGTCTCTCTCTCTTTATAAAACCAGTGCTCCCATCATGGAGGCCCCACCCTGATGACCTCATATAATCCTAATATCCTCCCAAAGGCCCCACTTCCTAATACTATCATCATATAAATTTGGAGATTATGTGATTAAGTGAATTCCAAGACCACCACAGGTGGTTTTTTGGGACACAGTTTACATGATGATTGATTTTCATGATGAAGATCATAAGTAGAGTAAGATTCAAGGAAAATGAAATTGAGGAAATCAGACCACATATCATCAAAGACATATTTCTGACAATTTTCCACAGTGGATTGTCTCTTTCCCAGTAGAAGTTCTCATATACTTTTTACTCAGAGTGATACTGCCATGTTGTGGAGGTGAGTCCCCAACATTCATGCACTGGTGATTACAACATGCAGAATTGCACTGGTTATGACAAATCATACTGAACTCTGCCTCAGAGCTGTGGCAGTGACATTCAGTTTTAAGTCAGATATCCTCATGATTTCAATTCACCAATCCAACATTCACTGAGGCTCCACTCTGTATTAAGCATTCTTCTAAGAGCTGAGAAAACATAGATTGATGTGATATGGTCCCTGACCTCAAAGAGCATTCAGGCATTCAGTCTAATGAGAGAAAATGAAAGGAAAGAGTTGACAAAAATTGTTTGGCCAAGGCAATAGTGGAGGGAAGGATGGAATGCAGAGGGGTCCAGAGGAAGAAGGTCTCTGACAAGATGTGAGAAGAAACTCTGGGGAGTTTGAAGGAGATGGAGCAGGGTCTAGAGAGATAAAGCGGAATTGGATAAAGAATGGGAGACAGAAGATCCCAAAGGAAGTAACAAGGAAAGGGCCTGAGTGTAATGAGAGCATGATGCAGTTAAAGAACTTCAAGCAACGCTAGAGAAAGGACTGGTGGTTGGGGATGTGATGGCCTGAGAGGAAGCTAAGTCATGAATGTGCTCTTTATAACTTCACCCTTGGTTCTTAGCATTCAGAAAAATGGTTCTCAACCTTGGTTGAATATTGAAATCATCTGGGCAAATTTAAAACATAACTGATGCTTACATCCTTCCCCAGAATGTTTTGCTTAATTGAATTGGTCTGGAGTGAAGCATGAATATCTCTGAAAATAAATTCACATGACATGTTCCAAAATGGCAGAGTACTAGTTATCTAAGCTATAAGAAGTGGAGAAAGGGAGATAGTCTCTCTCTCTCTCTCTCTCTCTCTCTCTCTCTCTCTCTCTCTCTCTCCCCCCCATTATCAGAAAACACTTTGAGTCTAGGAACTTCATGGCTAAAAATCACTATAGGTTTCAAAATATTATTGAAATTTGTGAAAGAACAGAAGTGAAAATCTGTACTATTAGATGGAAAAGTTCAATAAAATTTATTCATTTAGTCAATTCAGTCAACAAATAACTAAAGGCAACCTCCTGTAGTTCTAGTCACTGCTCTAGGCTCTCGGGACATAGTGGTAAACAAAAAGCCAAAAGAGTCCTCTCTTGTAGCTTACATTTTAGTGAGAGATTCAGAAAATAAACAAAATGGCAAATATATACCATATCAGATAGTTTAAAAAAAAAGGAGTCTTAAAAAAATTAAATCAGGAGTAAAAGAAAAAAATGGTGACTGGGAATATATTTCAGACTGGAATATCAGAAACATCATCAAAGGAGATGATATTTAGAAAAAAATCTTAAGTGAAGTCAAGGAGAAGTCTGAGAACAAGTGGGAGAAGATCATTTCTGGAACAAGAAACCCAAGAACAGAGGCCCTGCCCAAGGTTGAAGCTTGCTTGGCACATTTAAGGAAGAGCAAGGAAGCCAGAGTAAACAAGGGAGCATGTAGGAGGAGACAAAGTCAGCTAAATCATGAAGGACCTTATAGGTCATGATAAGATGCAGATTCTATTGCAAGTGTGATAGAAAGCTAAGAGAAGATCTTGAGCAGGGAAGCTAAATTAACAGATAAAATTTTAAACGGATTACTTGGTTTGTTGGGTAAAGGATTGAATAGACTTCAGCAAGTAAGAATAGAAGACAGAGACCAGACAGAAAAACTATTGCTTTTGTCCAGGCACAAGATGATTGGCTGTGGAGTGGGCTAGGGAGGTAGCACAGGAGATAGTGGGAAAAGATCAGTCTTGGGTTGTAGCTAAAAGGTAGAGCCAAGAGGTTCAGCTATTTGGTGATGAAACTGAAAATAATATATGAGGGGAGCACTTTTTAGTGTAGGGAATGTGGATGAAGAGTTTAGTTTGGGATAAATTAATAATTAATCTTTGATAGTCATTCAAGCAAAGATGCCAAGTTGGAAGCTGGATGTTGGAGTAGGTATTCAGGGAGAGATCAGGGCTGGAAGAATACTTTTTGGAGTTATCAGCTGAATAGGCAATGTTTAAAAACTGAGGACCTCAATGAGGAGGAGTTCTGAAAACTGAAACCTGGAGTCGTCCTGCAATGCTTAGAAATTGAGAAAATGAGAAGGACCCAACAAAGAAGACAAGCCATGAAGCAGATGGAAAACCAAATGTAGACTCCTGAGAGCCCACTGTTAGTTGTTGGAAAGAAGGTGAAGAAGATTCATGCTGAGAATTGTCCATTGGCTCTGGGGATACGAAAGTCATTGCCTGCCTTGATAAGAGTGAATTGAATGGAGTCCAGATAACGAAAAACTAACAAGAGTAGGTGTAAAAGAAAACAGGAGGGGGACCAAGCATGGTGGCTCATGCCTGCAATTCATGACAGCACTGGAGGCTGATGTGAAAGAACCGATCATTACTGACTTTGAAGTTGGAAGGAATGTGTGAATGCAAGAAGTCTCCAGAAGTTGGAAAAGGCAAGGAAATGGATTCTTCCACAAAACCTCCAAAAAGAAACATAGCCCCACTGACACCTTTATTTTAGCCTGTGAGATCCATTTTTTTTTTTTTACTTCTGACCTA
>VBSM01001124.1:66682112-66700123 GCA_008086735.1 Cheirogaleus medius
TGTCATTTTGCAAACCTGCAAAAAAAAAACACTAAGTGCTTGCCTTTGTGAGAAAAGAGATTGTGGTGAAAACTTTCACACATTTTTTTCTCCTTGCATAAATTTTCAGTGTTGCACTCTTCCGGCGGGGGAGGGGAGAGAGATTTGAATTGAAATGCTCTGATTCTATATTGGCTTGGTAGTTTCAGCCAGATTACCTACCTTCATTTTGCTTCAGTTTAGTATATGCACAATGGGTCTACACAACACTGTTTCAAGTATTACTGTTGAAATAGTTCCTCAGCTACAAATCATGTCTTCTCAACATGACTTTTAACCTTTTTGAGGGAAAATCCTATAGCTTGTGCTTATTTTGGTTCTACTCACTCTGCTTGCCAAGGTCTCTGTGTACCTATTCCTGGTGTTTAACAAAGTCAATTGGCTGATAAATAGAGATTTTCATTTGTGAAGTGTTGTTTAATGCAGCATGGAGTACCTCCTAATTAGAGACTCAGGCCCCGCCCTCTGAGATAAACCTGATAACTCCATATGGTGGATGAGAAAACTGAGGATCTGAGATGTTTAGAGTCTTGTCCACAACCAGTTGTCTAGTTTGAGGCAGAGAATCTAGTTCCTTGCCTGGTCCTCACGTTTTTCTTTACCTATCTGAATCCTATACTTCATCAAGAACAAACATATCTTCTTAACTCATAGACCAATTGGTTCACAATTCCTTGCTTTTTCTTTCAATTTATTTGACTTCTCTTTGCACATATTTTCTGTACAAACCACATGGCAACTTCTCACATTCTGGCTCAACACCTTTTCGGTTATTGTCTTGATGTTATGTGATCATGTTTAAATGTCCAATTCTTAGCTTTCCTCTGAAAATAAGAGTCATATCTTTCGTTTTGTTTATTGTATAGAATCTTGCAAAGTATATGATACATAATAAATATTCAAAAATATGTATTGCTTGATAGTCTAGTCTTCCAACCCATGATGAAGGACCTTTGAGACAGTGACAGGGGAGAAAACTGAGCCCTACTGTCTTTCCACAACTGTTAGCCATGACAGTGACACAGATGTGGACTGGAATTCTATGTTTTCATTCTCAACCCAGTGCTTTTTCTGCTACTTCTTATTGCCTCTGCAGTGAATTAACCCATGAAGGTTGGATACTCACTCTTCTCTGGATTCATTCTCTATACCTTCTGCCTTGTTAAATAAGTGGAGAATTATTCATTAAAAGACTTGTCATCAGGAAACTAGCTCTGACGACACCCATCAGTAATCTAAGGAAAGCTGTCTATGTCCAAAGACAGCTCCTGGTGTCAGGACACTGCTCTGCTTGGCTGTCTGAATGCTAAGCAGCTACTGGCAGACTCAGACAGGGGCTCATCAAAGACTTATGAAGCTGACCTGCGAGGCCTCCATCCTCTTTTTCAGCAACTTTGGCCTCCAAGCACTCTGAAAACCAAGACAGGCGAGAAGGGATGAGAGAGTCAGAGCTGGGGAATCCACAGCCAGTGAGCCATATGGAAATGTTTGGGGATTAGGAATTGTGCTACATGTGCTCAGCTCATTCTGAGTGAGGCATTTATCCCACTGCGGTAAAGTGGAAATGGCCTGCAGTGACTCATGTCGGAGGAAGTAAGCGTGGCCTGAGTCAAACCAGCCTCATCTCCATTACTTTCCGGAAGTGGGCAGCTGTGACCACTCATCACAAATTAACTGAGGAGCACATATCAGGTACTATTTGTTCTAATAAAGCTGATTTCCATGGACTGGAGTAAAGAGAAACTACCTGACGCCAATAGGGAACAAAGTACTCACCCCTACCCCCCCATCATAATGTAATCTAGGTGCTTTCCATATTTATTTTATGTAAGCTTTACTACAACCCTATGGAGTAGGCATCACCCCCATGTTATAGATAAGAAACCCTAGGGTCATCAAGATAAAAACTCAATACAGAAGGTTAAACGCAAGGAGTGACAAGAATGGGATTTGAATTCAGATCTATTTCTGTGGTTCAAGGTGCATGATCTTATCTTTCTATTCTGTTGAAGAAGTGTGTATCAGCCAGTGTCCAACCAGAAAAACAGAATCATACGTAGTGTGTTCGTGTGTGTATGTATGTAAATATATATATATAAAATAATTTTTATATATATATAAAATAAAGGATTTATTAAGGATTTGACCTTGCCCAATTTAGGGGCTGGTAAAGAGTTTCTGTAAGGCTATTATCTTTGCATCTAATGCTGGACCTTCAAGCCCACAAGGCAGACATTGGCAAGGGGAGATGGATTGAAGCAGGGAAAATAAGCACAAGCTGGACCCCAGGAGGATGGGCTGAAAATTATGTTGGTTCTTGTCACTTCTGACCTTGATGCTGTGGGTATCCTGTGGAGAATGTTGGCAACTTTCATCACAGAGGTAAACATATACACCTGGCCCAGGAGACAGAGAAGCGAGACAAGGAACTAGGGAAAGCTGAGTCAGCTGCCAGCCTCACTATTGCTCCATGCTGTCAAGGTGAGCCAATGGCTAAGTGACATCCTGTGTCATCTACAAAAGCATGTTGACACCCTTAAATTATTACCCAAGCTTCTCTTTTGAGGCTCACACTATCCATAAATGTGCCAGAAAAGAATTCTGGGAAATGTAGTTCAGCTTAGCCAAGTCGACACATAATAAAATAGCCACCATAATGTATTTGCAGTAACAGGGCTCTGGTCTAGTCCTAAATATCTTAACCAGACCACATTGGAATCCAGTAAATTTGATATCTTGGTAGCCCTTTCTGAATCCTGAAATAGGTACTGAATTCTTTTACTTTGTGTTACAACCTGTTTCTTTGTTTTTCAATCTTGTTTCCAATATCTCTGGCTCCTGTTTACTGTTCTACTTAAACTGCTCCATTGCTCCTCTGGTGCTAATCTAGTTTCTTCTACTAAGTCCCCATTTGATCTTACCTCTTGGATGGCAGAGGCTTTTGGCTCTTATTATTACTGTTGTTATTGTTATTTATTTTGTTAGAGGGCTTTGGTTCCTGAGAGATGTTTATGACCAACCTTATATGATGCTGCTGGCTTTCTCTTCCTGTTCCATCAAACAGAGACACTCTGCAAGGAGCAGCACACAATGTTGCTCCATGGGACCAGTTTACACAGAGGAGCACAAATCTCACTTGTACCTCACAAAGGAACGAGTTTAAGATATGGCTTTTATAAACAGACCGTTGGATCTCAGTGAGGGGATTTGAAAAGTCAAACATGCTGGGGCCATGACTATAAAAGTAAAATTACAAGGCTCAGAAACCTTTCCAGAGACAGCCTTATTTCAAACATTGCTATCTCGTAGGTGTTATTCTTAGCAGAACACGAGTTCACGTCAGCTTTCATTTCAACATCTAGCTGGGATGGGAGTCGTGCAATAGTTACATTAGGCTGCTGAGGAGTTCATTACAGCACAACCCTGATTTTTCCTCAGGCCTTATCACAACCTCTAAACACACCCCTCCCTCTCTCTCATAAATTTTTTTGTGGATTTGTTTATTTAATCAGTAAAAATGAATCAGGTGCTTATACTGTGCCAGGTACTATGCTGGGTCCGGAGAATATAAAGATGGATAACACAGAGCCCTTCCCCTAAAGGATATACAAATAAGATAGCGAAGTGGTAATCCAACACACTTAGTAATGTGTGATGCATGCTGTAATAGAAGTCTGGGTGAGGGGGCAATGGAAACTCCTAACAGAGAGACAGAAGCTCCCTGGAGATGAGAGGGGTATAGTTAAGGATTCATTGAAGAGGTGGCCCTTAGGAAAATGCTGAATGATTGGACAACCTTACTGGGTTAGACACATCTCATACTCTGAGCCTTTCTGATTAGGAGTTTGGGGCTTTGTCCCCACTTTCTCAAATCTGTGGAGATGTGACACACCTTTGCACTCACATCAGTCTTTCCTCATTACCCTCTCTCTGAGAGGGCCACACTCTGCCTTTATTCTTGCCCTACTTGGGGGGCTCTGTAATAATGATTTACATTTAATTTACATCATAATGATTTCCATAATTCAATCCTCAGAACAACATTCTCCCCACACACAAACATTGGTATTATTTTTGTCCCATTTTATAGATATGCAACCTAAGAGAGGTTAACATGTTCTCTGTAACAGAGTTAGTAACTGGGGTATACCGTATTTGCACCTAGCTTTATTTGAGTCCGGCATAGGTGTCTTCATCCACTGCGTTATGTTGTTTATCTGCAGGTAGGGGGTGAGGTGGGTGGAGTGATCACATACACACACATCTCCAAACAATTTTGCACATAAGTCTGGGAGATTTCCCACTCTCCTGAAGGCTATTCATGGAACAAGTTATGCTACCACAGAGGCCTCTATTATGTGCTTTCATTCCAATTTTATATAACTTCACGTCTTTTTGTGAGGAGAGGCAATAAGCAATTTAGCCTTTGTCTTTGCTATAAGAAACATGCTGTCTGTCCCCAGCATCCTGAGGCAGGACACAGCACCTTCCATGCTGCACAGCAGGGCCTCAGCCAGGAAAGGTGTCTTAGTCTGTTTTGTGTTGCTATAACAGAACACTAGAGACTGGGTAATTTATGGAGATGAAAAAATTATTTCTTACAGTTGTAGAGTCTGGAAAGTGCAAGGTCAAGGGACTATATCTGGGGAAGTCCTTATTGCTGCATCATGACATGGTGGAGGGTATTGCCCAGTGAGGGGACATGAGTGTGCCAGCTCAGGTTCCTCTTCCTCTTCTTATAAAGATACCAGTCCCATCCTGGGGACCCCAGTATAATGAATTTATCCTAATTACCTCCCAAAGGTCTCACCTTTAAACACCATCAACATATGAGTTTGGGGATTATGTTTCCAGCAAACAAAATTTTGGGAAAACTTTCAAACCATAGCAAAAGGGTTTCTGGAAGAGGAAACAATTTCTGGAAAGAGAGGAAGGCAGTGCCCACAGTGAGAGAATTGTAAAAACTTAGTGGAAAATGTAGAGTGGGCGATAAGTGATGATTCTCACCTAGGAGCAGATAACCAGGATTCTGGCCTCCTGAATTTTAGGATACCTTTTGTTCATCTTAAACTTTATTCAGAAAGCATTTATTAAATATCAACTATATGCAGACTTAGCAGTTACTGCATTTCAAGCTTCAGTCTCTTGATATCCCCATGGTTAGCAATTACTGAGACCATCTATAGTGGGTAAATTTTCACAAGACAGACAAGGGGAGTTGAGAAAGGCATTTCAGGCAGAGAAGGTAGGTTAAGCCAGGAACAGAAACAGGATTGAAGTGGGGAATAATGAGTGCTTTGCATATCTTGAGTGTGGGAGCTGTGTATGGAAGAGAGGAGATTAGAGGAAGCAAGTCAAGGAAAGCAGGATATTTTCCATAGATTAGAGGTTGTATCAGAGAAATATGTACTGAGGAATTTACATGCTATTCTCCAGGAAGTAGAGAGCTAGCAGAGGTTCTTAAGCCTGACTTAAAGCAACCAGTTATACTTTAGGACTGAAACACACTGTGTCTGGCAGAATGGATTGAACAAGGCAAGAGACAACTGGGGTAGAGGTGAGAAGGACCTGAAATGGGACAATAGTGTAGACAATGAAGAGGAAGCAGGTTTAAGACAACACTGCCTCTCTAATTCCATTTAGGATAAGCTGAGATACATTTCTGGTCCATACAAAACTCATAATCTAAGACAAGAGGATGGTTAGCAAACGTTTTCTGTAAAGGGCCAGATAGTAAATATTTTAACCATTGTGGCTATGCAGTATCTTGCAAATACTCTACCACAGGGGAGAGCACCCATAAATAATATATAGGTATTTTCAATAATCTTTTATATCAAAAAGGCAGTAGGTCAGATTTGGCCTGTAGGCTGCCAATCTGTAATCTAAGGTCAAAGATATAGGAAGGAGGGGGTTCCTTCAGATGGGCTTATGTGCTCAGCATAGGGACAAACAAAGGCAGATAATCATCTTTTGTTCAAAAATTAAAGTGGGGGGTGGGACAAAAGGTGTGGAGCACCCTCCCTCCATGTTTCCTGAGTCTGAAAACTACCACGACTCCTCACTCCTTTTACTCCTCCAAGAAAGTTTTGCACTTTGGAGCTAGAGAATCTGCTTGGCAGGTAATTGGCTACCCATCCACCAGCTGTTGCCTTGGCAAAAGGCACATCGCCATTGCCATGGCAACTCACAGGCAGGCAAAGGGCACGCAGGCCTGGCTAGAGGCCAAGGTAATCCGATGGCACTGGGCTTTGTTAATAGAAAGAGAAAAGCAGGCCAGAGCCGCTTGCCTCTGCCTTTGCCAGTAAAGGCTGGACGGGAGCAGAGTGCAGAGCTAATTAACTGGCCAGACCAGCTGTTGGCTGCCGCTTGCCAAATCCGACAAGTGGCCTAGGGTTTCTCTGTTTCTAAACCTTGTCATCTTCCAGGGAGGCTGGGCCCTGAGGGAACAAGGGCCTTTTCTTGATGATGTCATCTGAGTATTTGTAGAATTTCCTCTTTGTGGGAAAGTTCTCTGGCAAAGTATAAAGGGATTCGACTTTCCTTTAAAGACCCCTTTGCCTTGGCCTTTTAAATGTTGAAGAAAGATTTTTCTAGATGAGAAAAAAATCTGTGATCATAGGAGGAGGCAGGGTGGTTAGGGGGATGGATTATCCATGTTTTAGGGCATGCGTGGTACTAGGTGCCTAATCTAAGGCAGCTTTCATTCAGGGAAAAATATTAACATTATAAAATCCCACATCAGACAAAATAAAACAAGGACTATCTTCAATAATTAAAAATGAATTATGTTGGAAAGACTATGTTTCTGGGGAAAGAGAGCTAATATATTGACTGCCTAGCATATGACAGATAGCTTTTGTGTACAAAATTCTTGCAAGGTGGGCTGCATTGCCATAATTATACAGATGAGGAAACTGAGTCAGCAAGGTCAAGGAGCTTGCCAGGTTTACAAAGATAAACTGAGCTACTATAATCCCCACTGACACTGAAGCCTGGATTGGTCCAACATGTACATTTTTCCATTGGTCTACAGTAAAGTGACCACAACTACACTCACAGCATTATTGACATCTTGAAGAATATCTGCTTTAGGAGGAATAAGTAATAGGGCTTTTTCTAAAAATTTACCAATATATCCACAGTGAAAGCTTTACAAACTTAAATAACAATTTAGCTTTGTATGGCCTTTATTTAAGATAATAATAATTCTAAATTAAGTCCTGTGTATAAGGCATGTTATGTACATTATCATTATACGACAAAAGAAGAATTCCAACATCATTTTATGGATGACACAAGGCTTAGAGAGACTTTTGGAAGCAAGTGGGAGAAAATTATGTGATAGCAGGGTTGCTTAAACTGGAAAATGTGGGACACTTGTGGTTATATGTCGATAAGTCAAGAAGGCTTAATAAGCAGGTACTTGGTATAAAGATGGGAGAGGAGGGCAGGGATCCCAAGATGTAGGGATGAAATGAGAACATGAGGAAGGGCAGTGGAGACTGTAACACAGGCTGACTTTTTGCCCTGAAATCCTCACTCATATTCAGGAAGTTCAAAGGACTGATCTCCAAAGCTGGCTAATTTTTTCCCAAGTAGAAATAGTAATTCCATTGGGAGAGAGGTCAGGGAAGAATAGGGAAAGAGGTCATGACCAAGAGGGAGTGATACTCTCATCCTTTCCATGGCCTCTGCCTACAGCACTTGCAGCTAGAGCTGTGGAACAGAAGGGCAAGTTTAGCATTTACCAGTCACCTACTTAATGTCAACTATTCTGTCATCCTCATGTCATTTAATACTCATGGTGTCTCTATGAGAAAGGAGTTATAATTCCATGCCACATATGATAAACTGAGATGCAGAAAATGGTAAAGTAACTTAATGTCAGGAGGCACTGAAAGAAGTAGACACGACACATATCCTTGTCCTTTGTCATCGTTTTTTCCAGCTTTCCAGGATACCATATATACATCCTTATATACAGCCATGTGTCACTTAATGATGGAGATATGTTCTGAGAAATGCATCATTAGGTGACTTAATCCTTGTGCAAGCATCACAGAGAGTCCTTATGCAAACCTACGTGGCATGCCGTACTACACACCTGTGCTCTATGGTGTAGCTTATTTCTCCTAAGCTATAAATCTGTACAACATGTCGCTGTACTGTAGGCAACTTTAACACAATAGTAAGAATATGTATATTAAAACACATCTAAACATGGGAAAGGCACAGTAAAAATACAGTATTATAATCTTATGGGATCACCATCCTATATATGGCCTGTCATTGACCAAAATGTCATTATATGGCACATAACTATAGTTCTAAGCTCATAAATAAAGCCTAGTGAAACTTAGCATGAATTAATCTGGGCACAGGACACCTGAAGCCTAGAACAAAAAGGAGTCCAAGAAAAGATATTTAAAAGTAAAATGGAAAAGTCAATTCCCTGTTTGGTTCAAAGGTCAAGAATGGGTTTAGGAACTGAAAATGACACTGAATCATGAACAAGGTAAATTTAAGGATGCTGCAAGAGACAAAGAGCAACACCATAAATAAGTTGTAAAGTAGACATCAGAAACAGGATTCTTATGGACTGGAATGGTGCAAGAGAGCCTACTGCAGGGGCAAAGGGCTTGGGCAGCAGCCAGACTCAGATTTGAATCTTAAATCTCAGATTTTCTACTTTTTTATTTCAGAATTTTATAGGGGTACACATATTTTCATTACATAATTTGCTTTTGTACAGTTTGAGTCAAAATTATAAGTGTGCCCTTCACCCAGTTAGTGTGCATTGTGAGGGATCTGCTCCCATAACCCAAACACCTCCCACTAGGCCCCCTCATCCCAATACTGTTGTAGTGAAGTATCACAAGAATGGAAAAACAAACACCACTTGTACTCAATACGAAGTTGGAGCTACTTTCAAACTTATGTGGGATTTGCCTATATCTATCTATCTATCAAGCTTGACACTTGTGAGATTTTATATATGCATATATATATATATTTAAAGCTTGACATATATATACACAAACACATATCACATATATATACAGAATCCTCCTAGCCATGCTATAAATAATTATGATTATTTATTTCTATTTTAGGAGTAAAGAAACTGAGGCAGAGAGAAGTTAAATAACTTGCCCAAGCTCCCTATATCAGTTATCTATTGTTGCATGACAAATTACCCTAAAATTTACAGTTTCAAATGATACATATTTATTTGTCTCACATTTTCGGTGGGTCAGGAATCAGGACTTGGCTTCTCTGGGTCTTCTGCCTCACAGTTTCTCTTAAGTCTATGTCTTAGTCCATTTCATGTTGCTGTAACAGAATACCTGAGACATGGTTATTTATAAAGAAAAGAGGTTTATTTGGCTCATGGTTCTGCAGGCTGGGAATTTCGGGGCATGGCCCTGGCTTCTGGCAGGGACTTTTGTGCTTCATCCTAACATGGTAGAAAATGTTACTGGCTTTCTAACAATCCACACTTGCAACAGAGAAAACTCAGCACCATGAGAACAGTAGCAAGCTATTTGTGAGGGATCTGCTCCCATAACCCAAACACCTCCCACTAGGCCCCCTCATCCCAATACTGTTACATTTAGGATCAAATTTCAACATGAGCTTTGGTGGGCATAGACTCAAACCATAGCAGCTTGTGATCAAAGTGTCTTTTGAAACTGGAGTTTCATCTGAAGGCTGGACTGGGAAAAGATCTGTTCTCAGGTTAATTGATGTGGCTGTTGGCAGAATGCAGTTCCCCATGGGCTGTTGGACTGAAGCCCTACTTCTTTGTTGACTGTTGGCTGGACATTACCCTCAGTTCTTTACCACAAGGGCCTCCCTCACATGACAACTTGGCTCATCAAAGCCAACAATGGAGACAGGCTGCTAGTAAGATGGAAACCACAATCATTTGTAACCTAATCACTAAAGTGACAACCCCAATATGTTGCTATGTTCTGTAGGTTAGAAGAAGGTTATTTAAGGGGAGAAGATTATAGAAGTCCATGAAAACCAAGAGGTAGAGATCAATTCCAGCCTTCTTAAAGGATGCCTATCTCAACTCTCCCTCTACTAACCAGCAAAGCTAACACTTGAACCTAGATATTCTGTTTCCAGGGTCTTTGCCCTTAAACATCAAGCTATACACCTACTCAGCCTTGTGAATACATGACCTTGGGCTAATTACTTTACTTTTTGAGGCTGCATTGTCTTTTTCTATAGAATATCCATTTGTTAATACTTCTCTGTTGTCCCAGGTCTCCTTGCACTAAAGAGAGTGAAAAGAAGATAATCTCCAGGCTGTGGAGAACATCCTATGAGTGTCTTGCAAATCTAGAACCACTTCATCTTATCTTATCTACTGTCATCTTTATAGAACCCATAGGACTTCCTTAGTGATGATGTCCCAGCTCACATTCTCCACGTTATTCCCACTCCCACCCCTAATACACACACGAGGACCCAGGTGACCAAACCTGAGAAATTCTATTTTTGGTCATTGACTGAAATCATAGAATTAAAAATGAAAGCATACAACTTCATGGATCCATAGATTATGTTTCAGCTTCAATCTGTTTCATGCCAAATAGTTACAAGAGTCCTGGGTTGCAGTCCTGGTTCTTAAACCATCAGTAGTTTACTGTGTGGCTTCACATAAAACCTTTTCCCTCACAAGGAATTAATTCCCTAATCTATGAAATGGAAAGCTTTAATCATACCCTGTAAGCATCCTGGGATTGTATTTTGAGATCATGTCTTTCTTTGCATCTGTCATTGAGTTTTCTGTGTGAAATGTAACTTGAGGAAAACTTTCTGAATCTGCACTCCATTTTATCCTAAATATGGCAAAGCAAAGCCATTTCCTGTTAAGTTTCCTTGGAAGCATAAAAAAGCAGAGATTGTGACTTCTCAGCAAAGTACATTTTTTTCCTCCAGACCTACTTGAGGGAGGAGGGGATGGGAACACTGTGTCAGACAAAATCAAAACGTACCACACAAGTGGAGCCCTCAGCTAATCCAAACAAAATGATGGGGGTGGGATGGTCAAAGCCTGAACAATTTTAATGCAGGCATGAAGATAGGCCACACAGTTAGATCAGAATTTAAATAACCTCACTTCACATGTTGCATTTTAGAGCTCCCTTCACAAGCCCTCAAAAAATTTCCAAATGTTTCATTTTGGGAAGCAGATGCCCCTGGAAATGAAGACCATTCCTCTATTGTCTTCTCCTTTCTTCCTTCCTCAGAGTTAACCACTTGCTATCCAGGACTGAGGATTCTGGCAGATGTTACTTGCTCTGCAAAGATAGGAAGAGAAGTTCACTATTTTTTCCTGGCTTTCACAGGCACAAGGACACAGGCTTGGTAAGTGAATGCTCAGAGGAGGGGCTGAGGCAGAGGGTGATAATTACAGACCAGATTATGCAGATATTTGTCAGCACATACCGGAGGTACCACCCATTGGCCAGACACATTGAGCACCTCCATGCTGCCACACACCATCGTATGCAAACTATGCAAAACAGCATAGTTCCTGCCCTCATGGAACTTACTGTCTTGTAGCCTGAAAAGGGATTTAAATCACAAGTGAGGAAAGCATGCTTGTCTCTGGCAAAGTAATACCACTTAACTTGTCTAAGGTATGAAGTAAGATCATAAGTGGGGAAGGAGTTAAAAGATTCAAAGTGGGTAGCTTGTTGTGAGGTGGAGTGTAATACAAACAGAGCAAGCTGCTCAGAACCAAGATTGAGGAGAGTGTAAGGATGCTGGAGGCCCACAGCTTGTAGAACAGACTGATAAAAACCAGATTGTTTTGTTTTAAAGGATTCTCTTGGCTAGACCAGTGGGTAGCCTACAAAAACCTCCTCTTTGCTTTGTCTTTTATTCTGCTAAATCAAGTATAGTTGAATCTTAAAACTACACACTTTATATTGCTTCTTTTGATATCTTCATATTTATCCTCCAATTTTTTCTCTCTCCTAAATTACTCTTTGGTACTCTTCTCCCTACATACAGTTTAAATGAATGCCGAAGTATTTGCTTCCCTAAAATCTGTCTCAAGTGGCTTCATGACTACATTTTCACAGGTAATTTAATTCCAGGTACCATTTTTATAAAAGGGTTTTGATTAAAAAACAATAAAGCAAAGGAAAGGGAATAGTTAAAAGATGACTTGAAAATTGTTGTCATCTCAAGATCTTTGAAGGAGTCAAGGATGGTAGAACCAGGGAAAGAGAAGGTTTGGAGATCTGGAGGTGGAGCTGATGGGGTGAAATGTGAATAAGGGATTAGTCATGTGAGGATGGAGTGTGCAAATTAGAAGGAGAGTGCTATTGACTCAATCTGATGTAGACTGTGCATATATTAATAGAAAGAGATGTGCAATGCCGCCATGAGCTGACTTAGGTCTTATGCTTACACATAAGCATAGCTTAAGGAATAGCAAGACACATGGCTCCTGGGGTAGGCGCTGGATGGGACACTCAGATCTTCCTTTGGGGAAGTACTTATAGACCCAGCAATAGGCCCTCTCATGGATTATCTCAGTTCTAGAAAGCCACCTCACACAAGGACAAGCCCTTTCCCAAGACAACTACATTCAATGACTGATCAATAGATCCAATTAAAAGAAATCTGGAGGGTCATCCTAGCTCCTTCATTTCCTATGGGGTTGGTTAAAGCTTTTGAGACTATAATGCAGCTTGAATCCTTTCTCTGCTATCCTAAATCTTTTCTTTTTCATCAACAGGCATTGCTTTCAAGGGAATGACTTAAGATATTCTCCGTGCTTACTCTCTGTGTCACAGCCTGCTTTCCAGGAAGCCCAATCTGTAGCATCATCCAATGCAATGGACTGAATGTTTATTCTCCTCCCAAATTCATGTGTTAAAGTCCTATTCCCCCAAAGTGATTGTATTAGGAGGTAGGGCCTTTGTCGGGTGATTAGGTCATAAGGGAATGGGATCAGTGACCTTATAAAAGAGACTCTGGAGAGATCCCCTACTCCTTCCACCATGTGAGGTTACAGTGAGAAGAAGACAGCCATCTATGAGGGAACAGGATGTCACCAGACACCAAATGTGCCAGTGCCTTGATCTTGAATTTACCAGCTTCCAAAGCAGTGAGAAATAAATTTCTGTTGTTTATAAGACACCTAGTCTAAGGCATTTTGTTATACAGCCTGAGAAAACTAAGACACCAAATATATCAAAGTAAAGACATTTTCTTTGTTAATAACTGCTATTAATTAAACATGATTGAGAAATCAAGTACTCTATTTTTTCCTAGCACTCTTTGAAGGCTGTGTCCCTTCCTCCTTCCCTCCATCTTCTCCCCCTTGTTCTCTCCCA
Source organism: Cheirogaleus medius (assembly GCA_008086735.1). NCBI lineage: Eukaryota > Metazoa > Chordata > Mammalia > Primates > Cheirogaleidae > Cheirogaleus > Cheirogaleus medius. The sequence goes on from VBSM01001124.1 coordinate 66,695,522, forward strand.
TTTTTCCTTTTTCTCTCCTATCTCTGCCTTTTTGTCACTTGGTTCAAGATTTCGGGGACAAGATTGAACACAAGCCACCATTATACTAGGATTCCTACAATGAGCCTTGTAATAACAAAAGCAATTTTCAGGACCTTGGGCAGCAGCATCTATAATGCCCCTCCCCCACCCCCAATATTTTATTCTCTCAATAGCTATGCCAAGCATACTCTAGACTACTCTCTGCCAGTGTGGTCAAAGCTGTTGATGTGATTCCTGCATTGGGATAGGTAGATTCAACCTCAGGGTTGGTATCCAACTTTAAGAGCTTATGACTTTGTGCTTGTATTTTTCATGTATTCTCTAGCCCGGGTAATATCACTACTTTTCCTTAGCAACATATTTTTAAGCCTACTTAGGTACAAGATTTATGTATATTAAGACTGGGCATACAAGTGTCTCTGTTGAGCAAACTGTATTGAATCACTGTAAACCATTCATGGTCCTCTATGTACTTGGCTGCCTGGCTTGTCTGACCAATAAAGGCAGCTAAAAAGTAAACAAATAGCTTTATATAGGTTAGATAAAGCAATTACATTTCTTACTCTGACTCATTTTTTAAATGTAACATATGTTCTACTTCAAAAATCATCTATGAAACATATATGGAGCTTCCTTTCTCAGTACAACTTTCAAACAAATATTGGCCTTATTTATTTATTTATTTATTTATTTTTGCTGAGACAAGGTCACACCCTGTTGCCCAGGCTGGAGTACAGTGGCACCATCATAGCTCACTGTAGACTCAAACTCTTTTTTTTTCCAGTGAAGACACACATTAATATTTAATGTCTACAGCATATCATGGTAAAAAAAAACAGGCTTCTAAGCAGCATATGTACTATGTTTTGAAAAATATATGGACTTATAGAAAAAGTCTGGAAAAGTCATTAGTTTGGTTCTTAAAATATTCAAGCTAGCTTGAGTAAAGAGATCTCATTGATGAGCTACCTATGAAATTTTAGAAAAAATCTGGGAATGCAGGAGCTGAAGCCATTATGTAGCTGACATCATGAAGTCTGGAGCTAGTAGACTCAAACTCTTGAGCTAAAGTGATCCTCCTGCCTTAGCCTCCTGAGTAGCTAGGACTACAGGCCTGTGCTACCATTCCCAACTAACTTTTTTTTATTTTTCATAGACACAGGGTCGTTTTGTGTGTGTGTTTTATCATTTTATTTAATTAATTTATTTATTTGCATCTTGTTATGTTGCTCAGGCTGGTCTCAAACTCCTGGACTCAAGAAATCCTCCTACCTCAGCCTCCCAAAGTATTGGGATTACAGACATGAGCCACTGCACCCAGCCAACTTTTTACTTAAATTTTTCAATATAGGAACTGTTTGTAGAACTACACCTTTAGTTTTTGCTTATATTTAAATGAAATATATCATAGAGGAAGAAAGAGAGAGAGCCCTTAAAAGTTACTGGTCTACAAGCCTCCTGAGGACAAAGACATTACTCTTGTTGATCACCACTGTATCCCTAGAACACTCAAAATGAAAATGTTTAAAAATGCCAAAAAAAAAAAGAAAAAAGACCCTTAAGTTGAACCAAGTTGAATAAAAGTCTCTAATTATGGGAAACAAAGCAAGGGTACTCAATCTTAGTGAAGTTTATTCCCGCTTAGAGGGGGGAAAATTAAAGTTCTGTGCCAGTGACTGAAAACAAAGTTTTCATAGAGCCAAGAACAAAATAACCCTGTCTCCCACAAGAAGTTTTTGTGCTTTCCCTGACAAAGTGCTACCTCAGACTTCAGAGAGGAGATGTTACTTCTGCCCAGGGGATTGAAAATTGTCCTTGGGGGGGAAAGGAAAGTTAACTTGAGGCACTGTTGCCCTTGGTTCTCTTTACGATGCACTGAGAAAAGTCTGGGATGATTTGCCTTGAGTACAGGTACAGAAGAGGTGTCAGGAGCCCTTGCTAACCCTATGCCTTAGGGCTTAGGCTATAAAGACAATAAAAATAGTGAAGGCAATATAAATAGTCTTTCCTTCAATAAAAATAATAATATTATTAATAGCAGCAGAATAATAACAAAAAGAAAAATAAGAATTATAGTAATAATAACAGCTCCCACATAGAAGCTCATATTATATAGCAAGCACTGCTCTAAGCCACTTACAACACTTAATTCTCCTCACAACTCCAGTGATGTATTATTATCTTCATTTTATAAATGTGGAAATTCAGACTTGGGCCAATTAAGTTATTTGATCAAAGCCAAGAAGTAAAAACAAAACTAAGATTTTGTTGAATAAATGCATACATTCCACAATTCTGATGAACTGTATAAAAGCAATTGTCTAATATAAATTAAGCCTCCCAAGTGAAATGAATAGAGACAATTCTTCATGCTGATTTGATCAAAGCCAACATAATGAAAATGGGTTTAAAAACAAGCTTTATGTATTTTCCTTGACCATGTTGGTCTTCGACCTGGATCAAATGCACTGAAAACTGCTCTCACACTATATTGACCTACCTCCCCACCAAGTCCCCTTGCAGACAGAGACTTAAATATTCTCAACCTCGTGACTGAGAAGTACTGAACTCACTGTCGGGCTTAGCTGTGGGACACTGGGCAAATCTTTTCACTTTTGGGAACTCCAGTTCCTCCTTTTCAATAAGCCCAGAAGAACCTGCAGGATGCCTAAGGCTTCTTTCCACTCATATATTCTTTGATTCAGAATTACAACAGCTGTTATTGTCAGTTATTCCACAAAAGGTTTTATAGATTGTTTTCTAGAAACTTCTCATATTATTGAAAATGCAGCCAGACCAAACTAATATAGTAATTGATTTCCTTTTTTTTTGCACAGGCCTTTCTTGAGTGTCTGCTGCATACAATGTTACAATGTATTAGTGCCATAGGTAGACCCAGGGGCTAATACAATGAAAAATGCAAGCACCCTGCCCTCATGAGACTTTAATTGTACTAGAAGGAGATGGACAATAAGGAAGCAAATGAGTAAAATAAAAATGGTGTCAGATAATGAAAAGTGAAATACGGCAGGGGAAGGGGGTGGGCAGTATGGAGGTAGCAATGCATTGCTATGTTAAATAGAATGGTCATGGAGGACTTGGTGGACTGAGTGCTATATGAGAGATACAAGAGGCAAGCGAGAGAGTGAGCTATATAGACACCTGGAAGAGAAAGCACACAAGGCAGAGGGAACGCAATGCTAGGGCCTTGAGTCAGAACCAGCTCGGTGAGGTCAAGGAAAGCAAGAAGAGTATGGCTATAGCAATTTGAGCAAGGAGTGGCATGTTCTGCTTTACACATTACTTTGGATGCTCCAAAAGACATTGAAGTGACTCAAGGGTTAAAGCAAGGTAGTTACATTAGCAATTCTTCTATAAAGGACTGTAGTGTAGAGGTGAGCCAGGATACGCCCTGTCAACGGGAAGTGGACAGAGTTGATGCTTAGGTAGAATGCAAGCAATGGCTGTGTCTCTCCAGATAAGATTTGATCAGGGCTTACTATAAAATACATGGGATTTTAAAAACACTAGGAGAAAAAGTAAAAGTCCTCTGTAAATTTCTCTTTATTTGCAGTAGGGAAAGTCTTTTTTCCTATTTTTCCCTTTTGGAATGGGAATGACTATACTAAGCCAGTTCCACTGCTGTATTATGGAAGCACATAATTTACTTGATTTCACAGGTTCAGAGCTGGTGAGCAAATTGTCTCAGGATGAATCGTGCCTTGAATCTCACCCATATCTGATTTAGATGAGACTCTGGACTTTAGACTTTTGAGTTGGTGCTGGAGTGAGTGAAGACTTTTGGGACTACTGAGATGGAATGAGTGTATTTTGCATGTAGGAAGGACATGAATTCTGGAGGCCAGGGGTGGAATATTATGGTCTGAGTGTCTCCTAAAACTGTATATTGAAACTTAGTCACCAATATGATAAGATTAAGAGGTAAGACCTTTAGAAGGTGATTCATGAATGAGATTAATGACTTTATAAAATAGGCTGAAAGGAGTGGCCTAGTCCCTATTCTGACTTTATGTCCCTTCCTGCATGTGTGGACACAGTGTTTATCCCCTCCACAGAACACAGCAACAGAGAACTCCAGACACAAAACATGCGGGTGACTTCATCTTCATTTTCCAGCCTCCAGAATTGTGAGAAATAAATTTCTGTTCTTTATAAAGTACCTAGGCTCAGGTATTGTGTGATAGCAGCAGAAACAGACAAAGATGGCGTGGGTTCCCATACTGAAAATTTACAAGTATTCTAAGAATAAGCAAATAAGTAAATACACTGTAGATGGTGAGAGCCAGGTTTTTCACTGCCAGGAAGGATCGATGACATGGAAAGGAAGAAGACAAGAATAAACCTTGTGGTATTGGACTGAAATCAAAGGTATCAGTATGACCTCATGGTTTGTAATATATATACAGATAGAAATAGATACAAATGTTTGGACAAGAGGGATATATACATAATTTTTTCCTAACTTTGATCTCTGAAGAGTCTGAACGTAATAACATCCAAATAGCAATTAGCACACTTAGCACCCAGATCTTGGTTTCCAATTTCATTTTTTTTTTTTTT